>JASWHV010000017.1:45985398-47185398 GCA_030760725.1 Neostapfia colusana
CCGCGATGTAGAGCAACAGGTGCTCTCCGGGCTCAGGGG
Organism: Neostapfia colusana; assembly: GCA_030760725.1. Taxonomy (NCBI): domain Eukaryota; kingdom Viridiplantae; phylum Streptophyta; class Magnoliopsida; order Poales; family Poaceae; genus Neostapfia; species Neostapfia colusana. Next base: position 45,985,438 of record JASWHV010000017.1, read on the forward strand.
CTACCATGATTGGTAGGGTCGTCAGGAGTCGCTTCAACTCCTGGAAAGCCTCTTCTGCTTCGTCAGTCCAGGCAAAAGGGCCTGACTTGCGCAGGAGCTTAAAGAAAGGGAGTGCCCGCTCTGCTAGCCTCGGTATAAACCGACTCAGCGCGGCTAGACATCCTGTGAGTTTCTGGACATCCTTGACGCGGGCAGGGGGCCGCATCAAGTCGATGGCCTTGATCTTCTCTGGGTTGGCCTCAATCCCCCGGTGCGAGACCAGGAACCCTAAGAGCTTCCCAGAGGACACGCCGAACACACATTTATCTGGGTTCAGCTTGGTGCGCGTAGAGCGCAACTTGTCAAAGACTAAAGCTAGGTTATCTAGCAGGGACGGACCCTGCTTGACCTTGACAACTATGTCATCGACATACACCTCAACCAGGTCTCTTATTAACTCCCCAAAGGTTTTGTGCATTGCCCGCACAAAGGTGGGGAGTGCATTCTTTAGGCCGTAAGGCATAGACACATAACAATAAAGGCCGTCTACTGTGATGAAGGAGGTGTGCTCCTCGTCCTCCCTAGACATGGGGATCTGATGGAAACCCGAGTAGGCGTCTAGGAAGCACAACATATCACAGCCTGACGTTGAGTCTACTATTTGATCTATTCTAGGGAGAGGGAATGGATCTTTAGGACATGCCTTATTGAGACTGGTGTAGTCGATGCACATCCGGAGCTTCCCGCCAGCCTTCGGGACAACGATGGGGTTCGCCAACCATCGAGGGTGGTGGACCTCCCGTATGAAGCCAGCGTCCAGCAGCTTCTTGACTTCTTCACGGATGAAGTTCTGCCGCTCGATGGACTGCTTGCGGGGCTTCTGTTGAACCGGCCGGGCGTTGGGGAAGACTTTCAAGTGGTGCTCGATCACCTTCCTGGGGATCCCCGGCATCTGTGACGGCCGCCATGCAAACACGTCGACGTTGTGCCGGAGGAAGGTGACGAGCGTGCCTTCCTATTTACTATCCAGGCCCCCGGCTACCCGGGTGGTCTGGGTAGCTTCGGCGCCGACTTGGACGACCTTTAAGGGGACGCCGCCCTCGTCGAGAGGTTGCACCCGGGGTGCTATGGTGGAAGCACGGTGACGTGCGCACGGGCGGAGCTGGTCCAGTTCCGTATTGCCGGGGGCTGAGGCCCCAGCTGTCGCGAGTGCTTGGAGCTTCTCCAGGGCCGACACTGCAGCAGTGCGGTCCCCACGAATCATGAGAACACCTGTCGGTGTTAGCATCTTCAGGACAAGGTAGCCGTAATGGGCTACAGCCATGAACCGGTACAGGGCTGGCCTGCCGATTATGGCGTTGAAGGGGAGGTCTATCTCCGCTACGTCGAACAGAATGTACTCTGTTCGATAGATGTCCGGAGCCCCGAAGGTCACCAGGAGACTAATGTTGCCGTAGGGGATAACCTGTCCCGGCCCTACCCCTGAGAACGGACTTGATGGGGTGAGCTTGGCCATCGGGATTTGCAGCTTCTGGAAAGCTGCACGGCTGATGAGGTTCAGCCCAGCCCCTCCATCCACCAAAACGTGGTACATTCTCATGTTGGCGATGGTAGGGGCCACCAGGAGCGGTAGTTGGACGGCCCCAGCCATGTTCCTGGGGCAGTCGGTGGCATCAAAGCTGATGGGGGTCCCCATCCACTTTAGGTGCGGTGCAGCACTTGGGAGTGGCGCCACCGACGCTACCGCTCGGCGCAGAGTCTTGACTGCGCTTCGGGACGAGGGGTCGGCGGACCCGCCGTATATGACGTAGAGCTTCTTCCGACGCTCATCGCCGCTGGAGCCGGAATCCTCGTGATTGTGTGCCACCTTCACGACACGCGGAGGCTCCTGGATCTCCTCTGGGTGGTCGATGTTGTCTGGAACATCCACCCTCTGCTCATCTTCCTTTGGACGGAAGGGCAGGTCATCAGCCCGCTGCCGCTTCTCCTTGCGGAAGCGCTCTGCGAGCCTTAGGATCTCCCGGCACTCGGCAGCAGTGTGGCGACAGCTGCCGTGCACGGGGCACATATTGTCTTTATCACCTTCTGGGATTGGTGATCTTCGCTGCTTCTTGTCGGGGTGCGGCCCCCGAGCCCCACCGAGCGTCACTGCAGTGACGACTGGGGCTGCGGTCGGTGACTCTATCTTGCTTCTGCCTTGGTTCTTGGCCTTCCTGCTGCCTCCACAGGGAGTAGGACTGGATCCGGGCAGTCCTCCTGACTCGGAGGATGGCAGCGAGTGCCAGTTCCGTCCTTCGGCAGCTCTGGCGCATTTGTCTGCCAAGCTGAAGAGTTCTGAGACGTCGCGGACCTCCCTGGTCGTGAGCTTCTCGAGCATCTTCCTGTCCCGGACGCCTTGCCAGAACGCCACCACAGAAGCATTTTGAATGTGTGGGATGGTGTTCCGCACCTGGGAGAACCGCTGGATGAAAGAGCGCAGCGACTCCCCAGGTTGCTGCTGGACGGCGTGGAGGTCGAGCTCCGTGCCAGGCCGGGTGTAGGAGCTGCCGAAGTTGGCTACGAACTGTCGGCAAAGCTCTCCCCAGGAGGTGACGGAACCTTGGGGGAGGTTCATGAGCCAAGACCGGGCTGGACCGGTCAAGGCGACAGGGAAGTAATTGGCCATGACGGCTTCATTCCCTCCTGCGGCAAGTACGGCGGTGGAGTAGATCTGGAGGAACTCCGCCAGGTTGACGCTGCCGTCGTACTTCTCGGGCAGGTGTGGCCGAAACTTGCGTGGCCACTTCGCAAAGCGAAGATGGGGCGCGAGGGCTGCACACCCTGCTTCTGTCACCGCAGGTTCTGGTGCCGCGAACGCTGAGTTCACACCAGGCACAGTGTACCCCGGTACGGGCAAAGCTGCACCATAGGCCGGGGGCGCCATCTGCAGTACATATGACTGTGGCATATTCTGCACGGCGCAGGCCTGGGGCAGAGATCGCATGGTGAAGGTCAGCTCTTCAGGCTGGGTCGAGGCCGACGTCATGCTGTCGTCAGCTTCTTGGTAGCGACGCCTTTCTCGGCGTTGCTCGAGGTATACCCGGGCATCTTGACCCGAGCGACACCGCTCCAGCTCTGTCCTCAGATCCATCGATTGAGGGCTGGCAGAGCTGGAATCTGCCGTCTGTTCATCAACCATCGGCGTGCGTATCAGCGACACGGCCGGCTGGTCAGAGTGTCGTCTCCGCCGGAGTCGCGGGCTTGCGGCAGCGACGACAAGACGGTCTACCTCGAGAATCCACCGCTGGGTCGCTGCCTGAGGCGCGTCTCCAGCGGGCGGATTGTGCAGTAGCGCTCTTGCTGCAGCTAGCGCACCCCTTCCGGGTACGCCCGGCGCTACCGGAGATATGACGCTGGTTGGATCCTGCATTGCCGGGGTCGGCGCTGCCAGAGCCGGTTGCTGGCTCCCAGCTTGGACACACTCCGTCCTGAGTGTGTTGGCTTGTACTCCCCCCTAGCCGCGGCTCGCCGCGGAGGCGGGGGAGGTGAGCTTGCCGCCGAAGGGAGCTTGGTCATCTTCGTCGGCAGAAACTCATCGCGCTAGGGGAAAAGCCCCCTTCCTGGCGCGCCAAATGTCGAAGTGTGCGATCGACACTTCCCCCGGGCCTGCACTGGACAGCCCGCGGAGGTTTTTTTTCGGAGGGGCTAGTTCCTAGCGGAGAGCTTGCGCAGATGGACGAGTTAGTGAGAGCTTGACACGGGGAGTTTTACGTGGTTCAGGCCGCCGGAGCGTAAAACCCTACGTCCACGGCGAGCTATGGAGCTCGCTGTATTGCTTGCTGCTCAGAGCCGGGGGCCTGAGCTTGGAGGTGAGTTACAGCTTGAGAGTGTATGGCTAGCGTATGAGTAGCAGAATGCGAACCCTTGCTATCGACGCCTACCCGAGCCTTTTATAGTCCAAGGCTCGGGCGGCTTACAAGGGAAGCCGGGACCCGACAGGTGGTCCCGGGAAGATTGTCTATTATCTACCGTATCTGTAGTTATGCCGGTGGTTGCCTCCGGTCGAAGGCTTCTGAGTCTTCCTTTTGCCGCCCTGCCCATGCCGCGCACTAGTCATAGTGGTTGATGACGGCGCAGGCGGCATGGGATGTCTTGTCGCGGCATTTATTACCTGTCAGGTTCTGACACCGCGCGCCAGTCTGTGATGCGACTGGACGCAACGGCACCTGACAGGCGCGTGCTCCGCGTTTCCGCGTCTTGGGAAGACGTGGGCCTTGAATACCTTGTACGGGCAAGGTGAGGGGCACCTTTACGCCCGCTGCCTACCGCTCGGGGGCAGGCAGCACCGTTCTTCTAGCCACGTGGCGGGTCCGGAGCTCTTCTCTGAGGAGAGGGAGGTCCGGCCCCGCTGGACGCGTGGCGCCTTCAGACCTCTCTCCCGCGGAGGGGGAGGTCCCGCTTCTGCATGCCACGTGGCAGGCCCGGAGCTCACCTCTGAGGAGAGGGAGGTCCGGCCCCGCTGGACGCGTGGCGTCTTCGGACCTCTCTCTCGCGGAGGGGAGGTCCGTCTTCTGTATGCCATGTGGCGGGCCCGGAGCTCTCCTCTGAGGAGAGGGAGGTCCGGCCCCGCCAGACGCGTGGCGCCTTCGGAGCTCTCTCCCGCGGAGGGGAGGTCCGGCTTCTGTATGCCACGTGGCGGGCCCGGAGCTCTCTTCTGAGGAGTGGGAGGTCCGGCCCCGCCAGACGCGTGGCGCCTTCGGAGCTCTCCCTGCGGAGAAGGGCGAGCACCTTAGGCATTTTACCCTGTGCGCGGGGGTACCCCATATCTCAGGTACCGACAACTTCCTTCCTCATCATGCAGTCAAGAGCCAAGCACTGGCTGACTTCGTGGCTGAGTGGACGCCAACGAAGGGTGACCCAGGGGGCCATGAAGACGGTGAACCAGAGCGCCGAGCTCCGGCCTTCACCGGGCCTTACTAGACGCTCTTCTTCGACGGCTCCTCGCGAAAGCAGGGGGCCGGTGCCGGCGTACTGCTTCTCATGCCATCGGGGGAGCAGTTTTGGTATATGGTGCGTCTCAATTTCAAGGCAACCAACAACATGGCGGAGTATGAAGCACTCACCTTTGGCCTAAAGACAGCCCTGTCTCTGGGCGCTTGCCAGTTGTTGGCACAAGGTGACTCCGAGCTAGTTATCAGGCAAGTTAAGGGTGAATGCTCCTGCAATGACCCACATCTAGCTGCTTACCTGCTCCACGTGCAGATGTTGGAGAAAGACTTCCTTGCCTTGGACCTGCGCCACGTACCGCGCGCTGGCAATGCCGCAGCCGACGACCTCTCAACGAAGGCCTCCACCGGAGCCCCTGTGCCCAAAGGAGTCTTCGAGAGGACGTTGCTGCGGCCCACAGCCCGGCCCGCCGAGCCGAGCGAAGGGGGCTGGACCAGCACCTCGAAGCTGGCGGTCCCGGCGGCCCTGCAGCCATGGACGCCGCCAAGGATCGTAAGCGTCACTGGGGACTCCGTGCAACCCAGCGCTCAAGATCCAGACGCTCAAGTCAGACCCGATGCATGGATCACGGAGATCGGGGACTACTTGAAAGACACCATCCTCCCTGATGAACGTGTATCCGCTGAACGGATCGTGCGCATGGCTAAGAGATACGCGTTGGTAGAAGGGGATCTCTACCGACATGGCGCCAACCACGTCCTATTGCGGTGCATAACCCAGGGGGAAGGCTGCGACTTGCTCGCTGAGATCCATGGAGGCGAATGTGGGGGTCACTCTTCCTCACGCACGCTTGTTGGTAAAGCCTTCCGGCATGGCTTCTACTGGCCGACAGCACTCCAGGATGCTGTCAAGCTGGTCGAGAGCTGCAAGGCGTGCCAGTTCCACGCCAAGCAGATCCATACACCAGCTCAGGTGGTACAGATGATCCTGCCCTCATGGACGCTTGCCGTATGGGGGTTGGACATCCTGGGACCATTCCCCAGAGCCATCGGGAGATTCCGGTACCTCAATGTCGTCATCGACAAGTTCACCAAGTGACCGGAAGCCACACCAGTCGCCACCATCAACAAGCAATCCGCAGTAAAGTTCATCAAGTCGATTGTCTGCCGGTTCGGGGTCCCGAACAGAATCATCACTGACAACGGGACCCAATTCACCAGCGCAGCGTTCCAAGACTACTGCGAAGACCTCGGCATCTAGGTGTGCTATTCCTCTGTTGCTCACCCAAAGAGCAATGGGCAAGTTGAGAGGGCCAACGCCGAGATTCTTCTGGGACTCAAGACTCGCACCTATGCCAGCCTGAAGAAACATGGTGCCAATTGGGTGGATGAGCTTCCGAGCACACTATGGGCTAACCGGACATTCCAGAGCCGGGCCACCGGAGAGACACCCTTCTTCATGGTGTATGGGGCCGAAGCTGTGCTTCCCCCAGACATCACCATGAAGTCTCACCGTGTCCGAGCTTACGACGAAGCCGCGCAGGACAACCTCCGGCGTTGAGAAATCGACCTCGTCGACAAGGTCCGATTGCATGCAGCACTCCGTAACGCACGGTACAGACAAGCGCTCCGCCGCTACCACCAGAGGTCTGTGCGTGCCCGGGAGCTGCAGGAAGGCGACCTGGTGCTGCGGCGCATACTTTCTCGCGAAGGGACCCACAAACTCTCCCCTAGTTGGGAAGGTCCCTTCCGAGTTACAAAAGTGTGACGTCCCGGGTGCGTACGCCTTTCCACCGAGGATGGGGACTGTCGGTACCCGTGATATGGGGTACCCCCGCGCACAGGGGAAAATGCCTGAGGATCTCGCCCTTCTCCGCAAGGAGAGCTCCGAAGGCGCCACACGTCCAGCGGGGCCGGACCTCTCTCTCCTCAGAGGAGAGCCCCGGGCTCGCCACGTGACCTACAGAAGCCGGACCTCCCCCCTCCGTGGGGGAGAGGTCCGAAGGCTCCACGTGTCTAGCGGGGCCGGACCTCCCTCTCCATAGAGCAGAGCTCCGGGCCCGCCACGTGGCCGACAGAAGCCGGACCTCCCCCCTCCGCGGGGAGAGGTCCGAAGTCTCCACGTGTCCTCCGGGACCGGACCTCCCTCTCCACAGAGGAGAGCTCCGGGCCCGCCACGTGTCCAGCAGAACAGCGCTGCCTGCCCCTGAGCGGTAGGCAGCGGGCGTAAAGACGCCCCATACCTTGCCCGTACAAGGTATTCAAGGCCCGCGCCTTCCCAAGACGGGGAGCAAGCCTCTTTCAGGTGCCGTTGCGCCCAGTCACATCATAGACTGGTGCGCGGTGTCAGAACGTGCCAGCCAATAAACACAGCGACAAGACATCCCCTGCCGCTCCCGCCGTCATCAACCACTACGACTAGCATGCGGCATGGGCAGGGAGGCAAGACGAAGACTCGGAAGCCTTCGCCAGAGACAACTACGGACATAATTGCGGATACGATAGTCGGCAGGAAATCTCCCCGGACCACTTGTCGGGTCCCGGGCCCCCCTTGTAAGCCACACGAGCCTTGGACTATAAAAGGCTCGGGTGGGAAACGTTAGCAAGGGTTCACACTCCAGCAACTCACATCCTAGGAATAACTTATCCTCAAGCTCAGGACTTCTGTTCTGAGCAACAAGCAATACAGCGAGCACCTCTGCTCGCCGTGGACGTAGGGTTTTACACTCCGGCGGCCCGAACCACGTAAAACTCGCCGTGTCAAGCTCCTCCCTAACTCGTCCCTACGCTTAAGCTCTCCGCAAGCGACTAGCCCCTCCGAAAAAGAACCTCCGCGGGCTGCCCAGAGCAGGTCCGGGGGAAGTGTCGACCACACACTTCGACATTTGGCGCGCCAGGTAGGGGGCTTTTCCCTTGCGCGACGAGTTTCTGCCGACGAAGATGACCAAGCTTCCTTGAACGGCAAGCTCTCCTCCCCTGCGTTCACGGCGAACCGTGACCAGCGGGGAATACGTGTCGACGCACTCAGGATGGAGTGTGTCGGCGCAAGCTGGAAGCCAGAAGGCGACTCCGGCAACGCAGGCTCCAGCTAGCGTGAGATCTTCTGCAGCGCTGAGCGTTCCCCGCGGGGATGCGCTAGCTGCAGCAAGAGCGCTACATCGCAATCCGCCTGCTGGGGACGCACCTCATGCAGCGACCCAGCAGTGGATCTGCGAGGTAGACCGTCTCGTTGTCGCCGCCACAAACCCTTGACTTCGGCGGGGACAACGCTCCGGCCAACCGGCTGTGTCTCTGACGCGCACGCCAACGGTTGACGGGCAGATGGCGGATTCCAGCTCCACCAGGCTTCAGTCGACGGACCTGAGGGCAGAGCTGGAACGGTGCCACTTGGGCCAGGATGCCCGGGTGTACCTCGAGCGACATCGAGAAAGGCGTCACAACCAAGAGGCCGGCGACAGCATGACGTCAGTCTCGACCAAGCCTGAGGCGCAGACCTTCGCCACGCGATCTCTGCCCCAGACATACGCCGTGCAGCATATGCCACAGCCATATACCCTGCAAACGGCGTCCCCGGTCTATGGCGCAGCCTTGCCCATACCGGGGTACACTGTGCCAGCGGCGAACCAATCGTTCGTGGCACCGACGCCTGCAGCAACAGGGGCAGGGTGTGCGGCCCTGGTACCCCACCTTCACTTCGCGAGGTGGCCGCGCAAGTTTGGGCCGCACCTGCCCGAGAAGTACGACGGCAGCGTCATTCCGGCGGAGTTTCTCCAGATCTACTCCACCGCCGTTGTCGGTACCCACGATATGGGGTACCCCCGCGCACAGGGGAAAATGCATAAGGATCTCGCCCTTCTCCGCAGGGAGAGCTCCAAAGGCGCCACGCGTCCGGCGGGGCCGGACCTCCCTCTCCTCAGAGGAAAGCTCCGGGCCCGCCATGTGGCATACAGAAGCCGGACCTCCCCCCTCCGCGGGAGAGAGGTCCGAGGGTGCCGCGTGTCCAGCAGGGCCGGACCTCCCTCTCCTCAGAAGAGAGCTCCGGGCTTGCCACGTGGCCGACGGAAGCCGGACCTCCCCCTCCGCGCGGAGAGGTCCAAAGGCTCCACGTGTCCTGCGGGGCCAGACCCCCCTCTCCTCTGAGGAGGGCTCCGGGCCTGCCACGTGGCCAGCAGAAGAGCGCTGCCTGCCCCCGAGCGGTAGGCGGCGGGCGTAAAGACGCCCCTTTCCTTGCCCGTACAAGGTATTCAAGGCCCGTGTATTCCCAAGACGCGGAGACGCAGAGCACGCCTCTGTCAGGTACCGTTGCGCCCAGTCGCATCACAGACTGGCGCACGGTGTCAGAACGTGCCTGCCAATAAGCGCAGCGCACGCCTGTCAGGAGGCGCGGTGACCAGTCACAGCCAGGACAGGTGTACAGTGTCTGAAGCTGCAGGCCATTGAAGGCAGCGACAAGACCGGACAAGACACGCCCTGCAGCCCCTGTCATCGCCAACGACTACACGCTACACTTAGCCTGCGGCATGGGTAGGGCGGCAGGACGAGGACTTCGACGCCAGCGCCAAGACATAATAGCTGGTAGGAAATCACCCCGGGGCCACCTTTCGGGTCCCGGGCCCCCTTGTAAGCCACTCGAGTCTTGGACTATAAAAGGCTCGGGTAGGCAACGTTAGCAAGGGTTCAAACCCTGTTGATTCGCACTTTGCAACTCATACGCTAGCCATACACTCTCAAGCTGTAACTCACCCCCTCAAGCTCAGGCCTCCGGCCCTGAGCAGCAAGCAATACAGCAAGCTCCATAGCTCGCCGTGGACGTAGGGTTTTACGCTCCGGCGGCCTGAACCACGTAAAACTCGCCGTGTCAAGCTCTTACTAACTCGTCCAACTGCGCAAGCTCTCCGCTAGGGACTAGCCCCTCCGAAAAAAGAACCTCCACGGGCTGCCCAGTGCAGGCCCGGGGGAAGTGTCGATCGCAAACTTCGACATTTGGCGCGCCAGGTAGGGGGCTTTTCCCCTTGCGTGACGAGTTTCCGCCGACGAAGATGACCAAGCTTCCTTCAGCGGCAAACTCTCCTCCTCCGCGTCCGCGGCGAACCGCGACCAGGGGGGAGTACATGTCAACACACTCAGGACGGAGTGTGTCGGTACAAGCTGGGAGCCAGCAACCGGCTCTGGCAGCGCTGACCCCGGCAATGCAGGCTCCAACCAGCGTCAGGTCTTCAGTAGCGCTGGACGTACCCGGTGGGGGTGCTCTAGCTGCAGCAAGGGCGCTACTGCACAATCCACCTGCTGGGGACGCGCCTCAGGCAGCGACCCAGCAGTGGATTCGCGAGGTAGACCGTCTCGTCGTCGCCGCCGCAAACCCTCGACTTCAGCAGGGACGACGCTCTGGCCAACCGGCTGTGTCGCTGATGCGCACGCCAATGGTTGACGAGCAGACAGCAGATTCCAGCTCCACCAGGCTCCAGTCGACGGATCCGAGGACAGAGCTGGAACGGTGTCACTTGGGCCAGGATGCCCGGGTGTACCTCGAGCGACGTCGAGAAAGGCGTCGCACTCAAGAGGCTGGCGACAACATGATGTCGGCCTCGACCCAGCCTGAAGGGCAAACCTTCGCCACGCGAGCTCTGCCCCAGGCGTACGCCCCGCAGCATAAGCCACAACCATGTGCTCTGCAAGCGGCGTCCCCGGCCTATGGCGCAACCTTGCCCATACCGGGGTACACTGTGTCAGGCGCAACCAAGCGTTCGCGGCACCAGTACCTGCACTGGGATCCAGCAACCGGCTCTGGCAGCGCCGCCCCGGCAATGCAGGCTCCAACCAGCGTCAGGTCTTCAGTAACGCTGGGCGTACCCGGCGGGGGTGCGCCAGCCGCAGCATGAGCGCTACTGCGCAATCCGCCTGTTGGGGACGCGCCTCAGGCAGCGACCCAGCAGTGGATTCGCGAGATAGACCGTCTCGTCGTCGCCTCCGCAAACCCTCGACTTCGGCGGGGACGACGCTCCGGCCAACCGGCTGTGTCGCTGATGCGCACGCCAATGGTTGGCGAGCAGACGGCGGACTCCAGCTCCACCAGGCTTCCGTCGACGGACCTGGGGGGAGAGCCGGAGCGATGCCACTTGGGCCAAGATGCCTGAGTGTTCTTCGAGCGACGTCAAGAAAGGCGTCGCAACCAAGAGGCTGGCGTCAGCATGACACCGGCCTCGACCCAGCCTGAAGGGCAGGTCTTCGCCACGCGAGCTCTGCCCCAGGCATACGCCGCGCAGCATATGCCACAACCATATGACCCGCAAACGGCGTCCCCGGTCTAGGGAGCAGCCTTGCCCATACCGGGGTACACTGTGCCAGCGGCGAACCAAGCGTTCGCGGCACCAATACCTGCACTGGGAGCCAGCAGCCGGCTCTGGCAGCGCCGACCCCGGCAATGCAGGCTCCAACCAGCGTCAGGTCTTCAGTAGCGCTGGGCGTACCCGGCGGGGGTGCGCTAGCCGCAGCAAGAGTGCTACTGCACAATCCGCCTGCTGGGGACGCGCCTCAGGCAGCGACCCAGCAGTGGATTCGCGAGGAAGACCGTCTTGTCGTCGCCGCCGCAAACCCTTGACTTCGGCGGGGACGACGCTCCGGCCAACCGGCTGTGTCGCTGACGCGCACGCCGACAGTTGACGGACAGACGGCGGATTCCAGCTCCACCAGGCTTCCGTCGATGGACCTGAGGACTGAGCTGGAACGATGCCACCTGGGCCAAGACGCCCGAGTGTTCCTCGAGCGGCGACTGACACGACCCCTTTGGGTCCTGTCGAGCCAGGATCACGCTGAGGGGTGCTGCGTTGCACAGCACCGCATAACACACGTCAAAGGTACAAAGCGGAAGCGGAAGCTTTATTACATAAACAAGTTTATCAACATGTTTACATCAAAATAAGTTTAGTCCACACTCGCGGGCGTAGACTAAGCATCAAGTGCACGTTCAGCCCTCGAACGTGTCCTTGCTAGCACACACGCACACTAACTCTGCGGCGTGCACGACTCCCACTCGACGGGGTTCCCCTCCTGGGGTTCCGTCTCCTCTTCGGGAGTCCCTTCCTCATAGAACCCTGCAACAGCTTCAAACACAAGCAGTGAGCACGAAGGCTCAGCAAGTCTGACCCGTCTCACCTAAACATGAAACTTCTACATGAGGGTGATGGGTTGCATGAGGTAAAAATCATTTGCAAGGACTCGCCTAATTAGTAGAACCTTACTTTCAAGTTTTAGCAGCAGGTTGTGGAGAACCTTACGCTAAGGCACATGAGAGAGCCGCAATCAAACAAGAAACGCATTTCTCTCATGTACTTTGCCCAAAGTTGAAAAGAACTTTAGTTAGCACTAAGCTACAACATATCATTAACAATCAATATCCAACTTTCAATCAGCAACATTTTAACATGTAACTAACCTGTTCTTTCTACGTCACGGTACAGTGAACAAGTGGTACTCACTGACCGCGAGGGACGGCGATTATAATCGATTTACACCTGCAGGGTTACCCGAACAACCCGTCACGTACGCCCGTACTCGATGTTGCCTACAACAACCATCACGGACGCCGTACGCGACTACCTTTCACCCGTTAGCCAAATATTGAACCGGTCCCATCGTCCCGAGCAAGAGGTCCCTGCACGCGCATCTCTGTGCCGCCAGCTGATTTACACCTCGAGCTCTCAACCTACCCTCTGAACGACGGGCAATGCCTCAACACCCAGCTACCCGAGTTACATCAGTTTCCCGGTTCCCATATAGCCGGTAGGTCTTCGGTACTGTTCTAGCTTGTTCAACAGGCCCGCACACGGCTCGGTCCTCAATCGACACAAGCGGAGCTACAGCACACAGGCCCCAAAGTCCTGCTGCCCTTACTCTCCGCTCGGTCTCATTTTCTTGCCATGTGTTTCATGTGCTATCTCTACCCGAGCAATGTGCCTCTAGCCTATTCTCGCGAGTAGTTCCAACTACTCGACTTGTACCGAATCCTACTCTATCCTAGCAATGCAGTGGCTAACGAGGTTTTCAATCCTAAACCCAACCCATGGTTTTCTTGGCTATGCAGTTGGATTTCCAAACAAGACTCTAATGCACAGAACAAAGGAAACAAGTATGTGCTCAAAACAATAAAAATTTGTAAAAAGGTTAATGCAAACCGGGGCTTGCCTTGCTGCTCTTGGTCGTAGGCTAGCTGTTCCTCCGGACTAACGAAGTCTAGGACTTCGGGTTCCTCCTCGACCTTAGCGACTACATGATAAGAACAATGTATGTATTAATTTAGAGGCCTTTGTATTAACTTTGAAGTTGTGAAGCCTATAACCCTTACTAGACAGACCTAATGACTGTGAAACTTTTACTGTGGCTTGGTTACAACCTAAACAAAGACTTGGTCAAGTTTTAGTTGCAGCAAAGCTCATTTGAGCCCTCCACAAATAATTATGTCCTTGACCTTAATTGGAACCCTTAGGGTGTTCTAGGGATTTTCATGAGACAAACTATGACTTTCTGAAAACTAGATTTTCAGAGGGTTCTAATGGAGTTGGTCTCACTTAATTTGGAAGTCTCTAACTAAAGATATGAGCTAAACAATTTCAGAGAAAATCCTGAAAATGTTTCTGAACATTTTCTATTTTCCCTGGAACAGTTTTACTAATCACACCATTAGGTGGACTAAATGACCTCAAATGGATCTGAAATTTTTATGGTAGCTCAATGATATTTTGGTGAACATCTCAGCAAAATTTCAGGATTTTCCGCCAAAGGATTCTCAAGTTAAAATTCCTAACAGTTTAAACATTAAGGAATTAATTCTGGAGAATTAGGGAATTTCATGAAGTGAAACTTGATTTTCTGGAAAGTACTCAGAGAGCTGAATCCAGCAAAATTTGGTTCACTCAATTTGGAGCTTTCTAGCCAAAGTTATAAGGATTTGAAGTTTGAAGGAAATCTGAAAATCGGGGAAAAGTTTAAACTCGCGCGTGGGCCCAGGGGACACGCGTCGCACGCCGAAGTGACAGCACACCGCGGCCCACAAGGCTTTTGCGCGCCAGCACACCCGATCCCGGCCGCAGCCGGATCTCGATTCAAAATATCGGCCGCTGACAGCTGGGGTCCACCCCCTTCTTCAACCTCGCGACACCCGCGCTCCGCCGCCGAGGGACCTCGCCGGAGAGCTCGCCGCTGGCTGCTGTACCGCTCCAAACTTCTTGATTCTGGCCGCCCCTGCCTACTTTTACTTGGGGAACATGATCCGAGGGTCAGCTGCTCATGACAACGGCCGGAGCATGGTCGGCGACGAGCCGCCATATCGGAACGACTTCGGCCATGTCGGCTGATGCTCCTAGTGCCTCAGCTACTTGGGAAACCGGTCGGGGAGCATCAGTGGACCTCAGAGAAGGTCGACATGAACTCAGGGCAGCTCGGGGAAGGCCCGAAATAGGTCCTCACCGTGCGCCCGATACCCCCCGTTCGTTCCGCCATTAGTAGACCTTGAATTACGCCGGGCACAGAGGTTCTCCGGCCCAGAGTTGTGAAGGCAACTTGTGCGTCACCGTGTCTAGCTCGTGTGGGAGTGGCCTGAGGCCCTCTAATCCTTTCTAGAGCACGAATTAAACAGAATCGTACCCGAAGGTCGTTCTGCACACAGAAAGGGGAAAAGTGGAAATTCGCCGCCGGTGAGCAACCACTCGAGCTGTGGCTCGGGGATGAGCAGCACCGATCACTTGCGCGTCCAAGGGTGCCTTGGCTCGGGCGTGACAACGCCCAGGTTGGGCTGTCCACGAGAGCCCGAGGTGCGGCGGTTTCCAGTTCCGAGTTTGATCTTTCGGCACAGCCGATATCACTCGGTTTCAATCGATTTCTATCAATGGGAAGGATGGAGGATGGTTGCTAGTACCTTGCTGGGACCTTGGAATGGAAAGAGGGGGCTGCGATCGGCTTGATCAAGCAGGAACTCGAGCGGCGGCGATGGCAGTGGAAAAACAAGTCGTGTGCGTCGGCAGCTCGAGGAAATGGTGACTGAAGCACGCCGGGGAGGGAATAAATAGCCCGGCCGGCTGGTCTCCGGCTTGGGGCACGCAGCAGGAGCTGGCGCCGGCTGCCCCCTTCGGTGGCGCGCGCGCACAGCTGCCGGGAACCGACTGAACTGTGGTTCAGTCGGTTTGCTTTGAGGCAGAGGCTGACATGTGGGTCCCACTTCTCTTTTAACCTCTGAAATTTATTCCTAACAGCTGTGGTAAACAGTGAACCCTATTCTACCCTTGGCAATTCAAATTATTCACCCAAGAGCCATTTGAATTGATCAAAGTTCAAATGAGGTTTGGTTTGAATGAATTTCAGCACAAGTGCAGTTTGAAATTCAAATAAAGTTTGAATTTCTCCCCCTTAGCTCATGTCAAGATCAACTCCAAATGGAGTGAAAATTGGTGTGTGAGCTCACAAAAATGTGCTGAGCAAGAATATGCCTTCCACTTTTAAATTCAGTGGGTGAAAACAGTTTGAATTTGAATATGGTTTCAAACTGCCCTCTTCCTAACTATACCCAAAATGACCTCAAAAAGGTTTTGAATTTGGGTGGAACTTGGCATGGACATCCTTAGCAAAGTGTAGGAGTTTTCATATGTCCAGCCCATCTATATCACATGTGGGAAGTACCACTTTTGCAATGTGTGAGTTTGTTCCCTAATGAGCATGTTGATAATTGTTACTTGCTCTTTATTTGTGTTCATCATTCTTCCTCAAATGAGGTGTGTGGTGTGGTGATGAACACTGCAAATGAGTGTCAAAAACTGAGGCCCTTACATT
The DNA here is from genome assembly GCA_030760725.1 of Neostapfia colusana. NCBI lineage: Eukaryota > Viridiplantae > Streptophyta > Magnoliopsida > Poales > Poaceae > Neostapfia > Neostapfia colusana. The sequence continues at coordinate 46,001,160 of JASWHV010000017.1, forward strand.
CCTCCCCCCTTAAAAGAATCTCGTCCCGAGATTATAAGGTGAAATGAGAGAGAGGACGGTGGAAAATTACCGAATATGCGACGTGAAAAAGTCGGGGTAGTTAGTGCGAAGGAATTCTTCGCTCTCCCATGTCGCTTCGTCCATGGAGTGATTACTCCATAGAACCTTGTAGAACCACAACGTACGGTTGCGTGTGGTTCGGGCCTTTTCATCAATAATCTGCACCGGTTCCTCCCGATAGGTGAGATCCGGTTGCAGTTCTTCAATGTCTTCCAGCTGAACGGTAGTTGATAGCTTGAGACACTTCCTCAGCTGGGAAATGTGAAAGACGTCGTGCACACCGGAAAGTGCTTCTGGTAATCTTAGCCGGTATGCCACCGATCCACATCTTTCGGTAATCTGGAATGGACCGATGAATCGGGGTGCTAACTTTCCTCTCACCCCAAATCTGTTTACGCCCTTCATTGGAGACACTCGTAGGTATACGTGATCTCCAACTTCGAATTGTAATGGGCGCCTCCTCCGGTCCGCATACTGTTTCTGTCGGGATTGAGCGGCTTTTAGGTTCGCTTGAATTAATCGAACCTTTTCTTCCGCGTTGTTGACAAGATCAATCCCGAAGGTAACCCTCTCGCCAGATTCACACCAGTTCAGTGGTGTGCGGCATTTCCTGCCGTATAGCGCCTCGTAGGGCGCCATCTTGATGCTGGCTTGGTACCCATTGTTGTACGAGAACTCGGCTAATGGCAAGTGATCATCCCAATTCTTGCCGTGGTCGATAGCGCAAGCTCGTAGCATGTCTTCTAGGATTTGATTTACCCGCTCCGTTTGCCCATCCGTCTGCGGGTGGTAGGCTGAACTACGGATCAGCTTCGTCCCCAGGGCAGCGTGTAGCTGCTCCCAAAAACGGGACACAAATAAAGTGCCCCGGTCCGATACGATGGTACGGGGTACGCCGTATAAGCATAGGATCCGTGAGATGTACAGTTCAGCGTACTTCTTGGCGTTATAGTTGGTGTTGACCGGGATGAAATGGGCAACTTTGGTGAGCCGATCGACGATCACCCACACAGAATCATGTTTCTGTAAGGTGGTGGGTAAACCGACGACGAAATCCATGCTCACGTCCTCCCACTTCCAGGCAGGAATGCCCAGTGGTCGCAGCAGTCCCGGTTTCCGCATGTGGTCTGCCTTCACCCGTCGACATGTATCACACTCGGACACGTATTTTGCCGTCTCTCGCTTCATCCGTGTCCACCAAAACTTGCTTCTGAGTTCTTGATACATCTTGTTGCTGCCGGGGTGAATAGAAAACTTAGATAAGTGAGCTTCATCAAAGATTCTCTTCCTTAACTCCGGGTTTCGGGGTACGACGATCCGGTCCTTGAACCATAAGACGCCGTCTCCGTCCTTCCGGAAACATTTCAACTCCCCACTGTCTACACGTCTCCGCAAATGTGACATGCCCTTGTCATTCTTCTGGGCTGCCGCTATCTCTTCACGGATGGTGGGGATCAAAGCTAGGTTGTAGAGAGCTCCATGTGGAATCACATGTAGTGGTGGTTCGCTCTCTTCCAACGGTGTGATGGTCAGATTATTGACGTGTGACTTGCGGCTTAGCGCGTCTGCCACAACGTTTGCCTTGCCCGGATGATAATGGATCTCTATCTCGTAATCCTTTATCAGTTCCAACCATCTTCGTTGCCTCATGTTCAGCTCCTTCTGAGTGAAGATGTACTTGAGGCTTTTGTGGTCGGTATATAAATGTACGAGGTTACCGAGTAGGTAGTGCCTCCACATTTTCAGTGCAAGTACCACGGCAGCGAGCTCCAAATCATGAGTTGGATAATTTTGCTCATGGTTCCTAAGCTGTCGTGATCCATACGCGACCACTCTTCGGTCTTGCATCAGCACACATCCGAGCCCAATGCCGGATGCATCGCAGTACACATCGAACGGTTTTGTTGTGTCTGGCTGCGCCAAAACCGGTGCTGATGTTAGGTGCTTGACTAAAGCCTTGAATGCTGCTTCACATGCTGGACTCCAAACATATTTGGTAGCCTTCTTCAGCAGCTCTGTCATTGGCCTGGCAATCTTCGAGAAGTTCGGAATGAACCTCCGATAATATCCCGCGAGTCCGAGGAAACTCCGTACCTCATGAACAGTTCTCGGGGATTTCCAATTCAGCACTTGCGTGATTTTGCTCGGGTCCACAGCGATACCCTCCGCTGAGATGATATGCCCGAGGAAAGGCACTTGCGATATCCAAAACTCGCATTTGCTGAACTTTGCGTATAACTTGTGATCCCGCAGCCGTTGCAAGACTATACGCAGATGTTTCCTGTGATCTTCCTCCGACTTGGAGTATACCAGGATGTCGTCGATGAAGACCACGACAAACTTGTCCAGCTCCGGCATGAACACCGAGTTCATTAAATACATGAAGTGAGCTGGAGCATTGGTGAGGCCAAAGGACATGACCAGGTACTCATAAAGTCCGTACCTTGTCAAAAAAGCTGTCTTTGGAATGTCCTCAGCCCTGATCTTAATCTGATGGTACCCGGATCTTAAATCCATCTTGGAAAAGACCTTTGCTTCGACCAACTGATCAAACAACATGTCGATCCGTGGCAACGGGTACTTGTTCTTGATGGTTACGGCATTTAATGGACGGTAGTCCACGCAAAGCCGCAACGTTTCATCCTTCTTTTTGACAAATAATGCCGAACAGCCCCATGGCGAGGAGCTCGGCCTAATAAAACCCTTCTCCAGAAGGTCCGTGAGCTGAGTCTTCAGTTCCGCCAACTCCTTGGGCGCCATCTTGTACGGCCTTCGGGATATTGGCATGGTTCCCGGTGCAAGTTCAATCTTGAACTCCACCTCTCTATCGGGTGGCATCCCTGGCAAATCATCCGGGAATACATCAGGGAATTCTCGGACCACTGGAATGTCTTCCAATCTGATGGTTGTGGCTTGATAGACACTTGGAAGTTTTATTTCTGGACTGTCCAGAAATAATGAGTGAGAACCGTGCACTCCTGAGTTTAAGTGCACGACTCGGAGGACGGTGTCTAAAACAGCGCCGTGGCGGGTTAACCACGACATCCCTAGGATGACATCGACCTTCTGTCCCTCTAAGATAATGAGAGACGTGGGGTACACTCTACCCGCTAAGCATAATGGTGCTTTGGAGACCATTACGCTTGCTGAAATCTTCCCACCCGGTGAACAAATTAAATATGGACTATCGGTGGGTAGTATTGGCAAGCTGTGTTTAGCAATGAAAGCTTGGCTAATAAAATTATGCGTGGCGCCTGAATCAAATAGTACTATAGCGGGATGCTGGTGGAGTTGGAACATACCCGCAAGGATTGGCTCGCCCTCCGGCACGTCCTCAATGGCAAGCTGGTGGACAGTGCCGGGCCTAGGGTTTGCCCGCCGCGCATTAGTAGGGTTCCGGGGTTGATTCCTCCCCGGAAACTGTGGTACCACTCCGCCGCCTTGCCTCTCCGGGCAACTGCTCGCGAAGTGTCCTGGACGACCACACTTGTAACATGTGGCCGCTGCTGGTGGAGTACTCGGGGGACGAAAGCCCGGCATGCGTTGCGGAGGTGCAAATGCACGCGGCATCGCCCGCTGCTGCTGTTGTTGTTGCGGTGGTGCTGGCAGTACCGGCCGGAATGCCGGTGAAGAGTACGGCCGACCGCGGAACGGCATCGACCGCTGTGGTGGTTGCCAGCGCGGACCTGATGGTGGGCGATTCACCATCCGAAACTTCTGAGAAGGACCGCCTCCTTCTCCGCTGCTCTGCGGCGCGCTTCGCTTTCGCTCTGCCGCCGCCAACTCCTTGCCGGAGTCTTCCTGAACAATCGCAGCATCAATTATGTCGTTGAGGCTGCCGCGATTGAACATCGCCAGCTTGTCCTTCAGGAGCGGGTTAAGCCCCTGGTAAAAGTGGTCCCGCCGCTTCTCGTCCGTATCTGCGTGATACGACGCGTAGAGTGCGAGATCGTTGAACGCTCTGGAGTACTCCAGCGCGTTCCGGCTCCCTTGTTGCAGGTGTAGGAATTCCTGCGTCTTCCTCTTCATCAAACCGGGCGGTATATGATAGGACCGGAAGGCCGTCCGAAACTCCGCCCAGGTCATCGCTCGGTCGGTGGGCTGTGAAGCACAGAAGTTGGCCCACCACGCGCTCGCGGATCCTTGGAGCTGCTGGACCGCGAACTGAGTCTTGCGCTGCTCGCTGATTTGGAGCAGCCCGAACTTCATCTCTATGGCGCGGAGCCAGTTGTCCGCGTCAAGTGGTTCATCCGCCCTTGAGAATACAGGGGGATGAGTCGCCAGGAAGTCGGAGTAGGAGCTCTGTTGGCGCTCCTCACGATCTTGACGTCTCTCTGGGCGAGACGTATTCGCAATTAACGTTTGCAGCAGCTCTGTATGCTGCTGATGTGAACCCGCCATTGCCGCGACAATGTCGGCCAATGTAACCGTTGGCAGTGGCGGTGGCGGTGTTTGCTGTTGCTGTTGCTGCTGCTGTCCCGAGGAGTCCCCGGGAGGCGGTTGGGAGGTCTCTCCCCCTTGGCTAGTACCTCCAACATCAGGGTTGGCACGAGTACGCGTCATTCTGAAATTCAACACAGCAGCAATTAGCACATGTCTTACTCAAAATTCCATAAACAGCAGTAAGTATTGAAGCGACGCATGACTAACTTGCACAACGTTCACATATATTGATAAAGCATAAACTTTATACAAGATACATTATTCTCGGACCTCCGAGAAGTCGTGCTCATGCCGTCACTACCTATACATACGCTACTGTCTACACGACATGTCACCGATTACAAAAGTTGGGTTACGCTACCCTAGCTGCCCTACTTGGCAACCGTAACCCCCTACTCGGAGTAGAACTCGACCTCCTGTGGGTCGTCCTCCTCCGGTACCTCTGCTGGTGGCTCGGGGTCTACCACCTCTTCTCCCATTCCAGGTTCTCCCATGGCTGGAAGACCCAAGACTACCGGTACGCCCAATACCGGGGGCACGAGGTCCTGCAATGCATGCACCTCGTCCATAGCCTGGTTGTAGTCCTCTTCCCAGCCTTGTCCTTCCTCAATAGCGTCGTCCCGCTCTTGAGCAAGGTCCTCATTCTGCTGGGTTAGGGTCTGCACCAGCTCTTGCAACGCCGCAATGTCAACACGGCTCTTCTTCTTTGCCTTCTTCAGACGACGCAACTGATTGTGTTGTTCATTCAGTCGCTTGATCGTCGGAAGGAGCACATTGCGGAGTGCACTGTGAGCACTCTCAAAATGATCTCCACGGCTTGTGCTCTCCTTGAGCTTGGTGGCGAGATGCTCCGTATGAACAGCTTGGCTGTCCATCACAGCGTTTCCCGCCCTCATTTGGAGGCTGAGATTTGCCTCCGCGGGGTTGTACCTTGGGCAACTCGGGTTTGTTGCCTCTAGGTACCTCTCTTCCCACACATGCTGAGCTCGTCCCTCCACCGGAACGAGTGCGTATGGAGTTCCCTCCATAGCCTGCACGTGTAGTTGGCAGAAACGTGACATAGTGTCACGGGCTGCCACTTGCCACATCCCTTCCGGTTGTCTTCCTCTCACCGTGACGGTGAATGGCACCCAACCGGGTGGCGTAGGCCCTGCAGGAACCTCGACATGGATCGTCCACGTCTTGTTCCCCTCTTCGCCTTCTTCCTTGGCGAAGTATTGCGGCATCTGGTTGTACCCGAAATATTGGAGCATTAGCCACAATGCTCCCGGGTAGCCGCTACGGTCAGAGCAGTGGGAAACTACCCACCCGTTCTCCAACCGTTTATCTGCTGCCATCTGTAAAAATATATTTGAGAAATGTCAAATATTTATTTAAACAGTAGACCATTGAGTTATAACATAAGATATGTCATTGAACCCTTAACACTTGGAAACATAGTTCAAATTTTTAAACAAATTTGACTGCTGATCTGCTGTTCCCATGACAGCCCTGACCAGTTTCCATATTAATCTGATTTAGGCCAGGTTAAAAGCAAAACCAGTCCTGGAGCTCAACATCAAAGTTAAAGTTAACTTCAATAGCTTTCCAGAAAGTATTTGGTTGGCCTAAGATCTGCTCTGGTTCAACAGTTATGAGATGTCAAAGTTAACAGAATTTCTGGAAACAATTGGACAGCACCTCCCTGCCTTAGGTACTGATTTGATCCAAGAATCCCAGTTAATTCTGTTCCTAATCTGACAAAACTTTCTGTTACACAGTTGTAACCCATCTCATAATATTTCCAGAACTACCTCATTTCCTATTTTTGGATTTTTAAGCAGGAAGTTATGCTTAATTTACAGAGAGTTTACAGAGAGTCTTTGCTATGTCCTGTTTTCTGGACAGTTTCAACTCTACTGCATTTTTCGAGTGGTTAAGGGACGAAACACCTCTGGAACTCAACAGAAAAGTTGTAAAGCTCCTCCAAAGCCTTCCAGAAATGTATCATACGACCCCAACCTCGAAAGAACTCAACCTCTAACCTCTGATTACTTCAGCCTTGATTTAGCTGAAAACAGAGTGCTCTGTCCTTAACATCCTATAAGTTGAAAACTTATTAGCTTTGAATATCCTGTTCAAGAGAAGGAGTTACATCAAGTTTTACTACTTTGGATCAAAACCTTCAAATTTTTAAATGAAGTTGTTCATTTAGTTGGGTGTGACGTCGATGCGTCACCAGATCATGTCGGTACTACGTCCTCACAAAGAAAAACCTATACCGGACTTAGCCGGCTTCGTTAGTTTAGTGGCACTACTCGTCACTCGCACACGGATGCTACACGTCTACCGTTTCGTGGTAAGGCTACCTGCAGAAATTCAACCAATCATCAGACTCGGCTGCACACCGAGCCCGGAATCCATACAGTTGGTACATCCGGCCGTCATCACTCGCCCGGATGTTCTCAAGCCAAACACGCCCTGAGTTACGTGTTCACGTTTCAGACCACGTGACGGGGTCTCCCATGTTGCACCACGCACGCCAGGGACAGACGTTGCTCGAATACCCCAAACGACATGAAGAGTCGTAGAGGATATCAAAGCGGGTCGGGTTACCTGCCACCCGTGGGGCTCCACCCTTCAGCTTGTGCGCACTGGTGGACAGCGCTTACGTGCACCCCCCAAGACATGAACGTCCCGAGATGCACGATTTTCCGACATAACAAATAGGTTACTAAGCCACTTTCTATATACTAATAACATCCTTATACGGGCTACTAACTCGTTCCTCACTGGATTTTTGAAAAGGGAGACCTTTGTACTGTGTTAAACCTCAAGCGAGCTCTGATACCACGCTGACACGACCCCTTTGGGTCCTGTCGAGCCAGGATCACGCTGAGGGGTGCTGCGTTGCACAGCACCGCATAACACACGTCAAAGGTACAAAGCGGAAGCGGAAGCTTTATTACATAAACAAGTTTATCAACATGTTTACATCAAAATAAGTTTAGTCCACACTCGCGGGCGTAGACTAAGCATCAAGTGCACGTTCAGCCCTCGAACGTGTCCTTGCTAGCACACACGCACACTAACTCTGCGGCGTGCACGACTCCCACTCGACGGGGTTCCCCTCCTGGGGTTCCGTCTCCTCTTCGGGAGTCCCTTCCTCATAGAACCCTGCAACAGCTTCAAACACAAGCAGTGAGCACGAAGGCTCAGCAAGTCTGACCCGTCTCACCTAAACATGAAACTTCTACATGAGGGTGATGGGTTGCATGAGGTAAAAATCATTTGCAAGGACTCGCCTAATTAGTAGAACCTTACTTTCAAGTTTTAGCAGCAGGTTGTGGAGAACCTTACGCTAAGGCACATGAGAGAGCCGCAATCAAACAAGAAACGCATTTCTCTCATGTACTTTGCCCAAAGTTGAAAAGAACTTTAGTTAGCACTAAGCTACAACATATCATTAACAATCAATATCCAACTTTCAATCAGCAACATTTTAACATGTAACTAGCCTGTTCTTTCTACGTCACGGTACAGTGAACAAGTGGTACTCACTGACCGCGAGGGACGGCGATTATAATCGATTTACACCTGCAGGGTTACCCGAACAACCCGTCACGTACGCCCGTACTCGATGTTGCCTACAACAACCATCACGGACGCCGTACGCGACTACCTTTCACCCGTTAGCCAAATATTGAACCGGTCCCATCGTCCCGAGCAAGAGGTCCCTGCACGCGCATCTCTGTGCCGCCAGCTGATTTACACCTCGAGCTCTCAACCTACCCTCTGAACGACGGGCAATGCCTCAACACCCAGCTACCCGAGTTACATCAGTTTCCCGGTTCCCATATAGCCGGTAGGTCTTCGGTACTGTTCTAGCTTGTTCAACAGGCCCGCACACGGCTCGGTCCTCAATCGACACAAGCGGAGCTACAGCACACAGGCCCCAAAGTCCTGCTGCCCTTACTCTCCGCTCGGTCTCATTTTCTTGCCATGTGTTTCATGTGCTATCTCTACCCGAGCAATGTGCCTCTAGCCTATTCTCGCGAGTAGTTCCAACTACTCGACTTGTACCGAATCCTACTCTATCCTAGCAATGCAGTGGCTAACGAGGTTTTCAATCCTAAACCCAACCCATGGTTTTCTTGGCTATGCAGTTGGATTTCCAAACAAGACTCTAATGCACAGAACAAAGGAAACAAGTATGTGCTCAAAACAATAAAAATTTGTAAAAAGGTTAATGCAAACCGGGGCTTGCCTTGCTGCTCTTGGTCGTAGGCTAGCTGTTCCTCCGGACTAACGAAGTCTAGGACTTCGGGTTCCTCCTCGACCTTAGCGACTACATGATAAGAACAATGTATGTATTAATTTAGAGGCCTTTGTATTAACTTTGAAGTTGTGAAGCCTATAACCCTTACTAGACAGACCTAATGACTGTGAAACTTTTACTGTGGCTTGGTTACAACCTAAACAAAGACTTGGTCAAGTTTTAGTTGCAGCAAAGCTCATTTGAGCCCTCCACAAATAATTATGTCCTTGACCTTAATTGGAACCCTTAGGGTGTTCTAGGGATTTTCATGAGACAAACTATGACTTTCTGAAAACTAGATTTTCAGAGGGTTCTAATGGAGTTGGTCTCACTTAATTTGGAAGTCTCTAACTAAAGATATGAGCTAAACAATTTCAGAGAAAATCCTGAAAATGTTTCTGAACATTTTCTATTTTCTCTGGAACAGTTTTACTAATCACACCATTAGGTGGACTAAATGACCTCAAATGGATCTGAAATTTTTATGGTAGCTCAATGATATTTTGGTGAACATCTCAGCAAAATTTCAGGATTTTCCGCCAAAGTATTCTCCAGTTAAAATTCCTAACAGTTTAAACATTAAGGAATTAATTCTGGAGAATTAGGGAATTTCATGAAGTGAAACTTGATTTTCTGGAAAGTACTCAGAGAGCTGAATCCAGCAAAATTTGGTTCACTCAATTTGGAGCTTTCTAGCCAAAGTTATAAGGATTTGAAGTTTGAAGGAAATCTGAAAATCGGGGAAAGTTTAAACTCGCGCGTGGGCCCAGGGGACACGCGTCGCACGCCGAAGTGACAGCACACCGCGGCCCACAAGGCTTTTGCGCGCCAGCACACCCGATCCCGGCCGCAGCCGGATCTCGATTCAAAATATCGGCCGCTGACAGCTGGGGTCCACCCCCTTCTTCAACCTCGCGACACCCGCGCTCCGCCGCCGAGGGACCTCGCCGGAGAGCTCGCCGCTGGCTGCTGTACCGCTCCAAACTTCTTGATTCTGGCCGCCCCTGCCTACTTTTACTTGGGGAACATGATCCGAGGGTCAGCTGCTCATGACAACGGCCGGAGCATGGTCGGCGACGAGCCGCCATATCGGAACGACTTCGGCCATGTCGGCTGATGCTCCTAGTGCCTCAGCCACTTGGGAAACCGGTCGGGGAGCATCAGTGGACCTCAGAGAAGGTCGACATGAACTCAGGGCAGCTCGGGGAAGGCCCGAAATAGGTCCTCACCGTGCGCCCGATACCCCCCGTTCGTTCCGCCATTAGTAGACCTTGAATTACGCCGGGCACAGAGGTTCTCCGGCCCAGAGTTGTGAAGGCAACTTGTGCGTCACCGTGTCTAGCTCGTGTGGGAGTGGCCTGAGGCCCTCTAATCCTTTCTAGAGCACGAATTAAACAGAATCGTACCCGAAGGTCGTTCTGCACACAGAAAGGGGAAAAGTGGAAATTCGCCGCCGGTGAGCAACCACTCGAGCTGTGGCTCGGGGATGAGCAGCACCGATCACTTGCGCGTCCAAGGGTGCCTTGGCTCGGGCGTGACAACGCCCAGGTTGGGCTGTCCACGAGAGCCCGAGGTGCGGCGGTTTCCAGTTCCGAGTTTGATCTTTCGGCACAGCCGATATCACTCGGTTTCAATCGATTTCTATCAATGGGAAGGATGGAGGATGGTTGCTAGTACCTTGCTGGGACCTTGGAATGGAAAGAGGGGGCTGCGATCGGCTTGATCAAGCAGGAACTCGAGCGGCGGCGATGGCAGTGGAAAAACAAGTCGTGTGCGTCGGCAGCTCGAGGAAATGGTGACTGAAGCACGCCGGGGAGGGAATAAATAGCCCGGCCGGCTGGTCTCCGGCTTGGGGCACGCAGCAGGAGCTGGCGCCGGCTGCCCCCTTCGGTGGCGCGCGCGCACAGCTGCCGGGAACCGACTGAACTGTGGTTCAGTCGGTTTGCTTTGAGGCAGAGGCTGACATGTGGGTCCCACTTCTCTTTTAACCTCTGAAATTTATTCCTAACAGCTGTGGTAAACAGTGAACCCTATTCTACCCTTGGCAATTCAAATTATTCACCCAAGAGCCATTTGAATTGATCAAAGTTCAAATGAGGTTTGGTTTGAATGAATTTCAGCACAAGTGCAGTTTGAAATTCAAATAAAGTTTGAATTTCTCCCCCTTAGCTCATGTCAAGATCAACTCCAAATGGAGTGAAAATTGGTGTGTGAGCTCACAAAAATGTGCTGAGCAAGAATATGCCTTCCACTTTTAAATTCAGTGGGTGAAAACAGTTTGAATTTGAATATGGTTTCAAACTGCCCTCTTCCTAACTATACCCAAAATGACCTCAAAAAGGTTTTGAATTTGGGTGGAACTTGGCATGGACATCCTTAGCAAAGTGTAGGAGTTTTCATATGTCCAGCCCATCTATATCACATGTGGGAAGTACCACTTTTGCAATGTGTGAGTTTGTTCCCTAATGAGCATGTTGATAATTGTTACTTGCTCTTTATTTGTGTTCATCATTCTTCCTCAAATGAGGTGTGTGGTGTGGTGATGAACACTGCAAATGAGTGTCAAAAACTGAGGCCCTTACAGCGACGAGAAAGGCGTCGCAGCCAAGAGGCCGGCGTCAGCATGACGACTGCCTCAACTCTGCCTGAGGTGCAGACTTTCGCCACGCGAACTCTGCCCCAGACATACGCCACGCAGCATATGCCACGGCCCTATGTCCTGCAAACAGCGCCCCCGGTCTATGGCCCAGCCTTGCCCATACCGGGGTACACTGTGCCAGCGGCAAACCAAGCGTTCGCGGCACCAACGCCTGCAGCAACAGGGGCAGGATGTACGGCCCTGGAGCCCCACCTCCGCTTCGCGAGGTGGCCGCGCAAGTTTCGGCCGCACCTGACCGAGAAGTACGACGGCAGCGTCAACCCGGCGGGGTTCCTCCAGACCTACTCCACCGCCGTGCTTGCCGCAGGAGGGGATGAGGCCGTCATGGCCAAACTACTTCCCCGTCACCTTGACCGGCCCAGCCCGGTCTTGGCTAATGAACCTCCCTCAGGGTTCCATAACTTCCTGGGGAGAGCTCTGCCGACAGTTCATCGCAAACTTCGGCAGCTCCTACACCCGTCCCGGCACGGAGCCTGACCTCCACGCCTGTCACACCCGGTTTTTCCGAAGAAACAACCGAGTGAATATCACATGTATGCCAGGATCATTTTATCATACATGTGATGACAAATAGTGAAGCATCATTTATTACAAGCCAGGTGTCGAATATAAATAAGTCTTACATTGCAAATGTCTCAATGGACACTAATGCTTCATCACAAATAAATAAACTAGCAGCGGAATATTATTCTTTAGGGCTCCATCACAGGCGTTGCCCGGGGGTCTTCATGAACCTAAAATCCTTCCTCGGGTCCAAAATCTTGGTCATTATACACCACCTCATTATCTTGACCTGAGCAGCAATATAAACCAACAAATATGCAAGGTTGAGTACCAATGGTACTCAGCAAGTGTGGGAAAATTATATCATGCATGGCTAGAACAAGGAAAGGTTGAACTCATGGTTAAAGCACTACGCAATTAATACCTATCACCTTAGCTTATTAAGCACCTACATTACTACACAGGTGAAATGGTCCCAATCTCCCATCCCATCATCATAATCCAATAACCATAACATCATTTCCAATGTTAAGCTCCCCGCTTAACTTCCAAAACCATCAATCCTCTAATCATGAATAAGTCCAGGCCGCTCTTAACCGTGAGCACGGCTGTCAAGACAGTTTTGACTCTACAGAGTTTGTACCACTGTACCCACAAGTAGTGATTTCATCCCCCGTTGCCGGGTGGACTAAAAGAACCTCCATTATGCCAGTGGCTACGTTCCACATTCACTCTTCCCAGGTGTGCAGCCAGGAGATCACTACAAAGCCTTTACAAAGGGATTCCCGACGAGCGTGGGCCCACTGAGGTTTCACCCCTAACATCATACAAGAGGCTCCAACCCCGCTGCAGTGGCCCCCTCTTGAGCCTTGCGGTTCATATGGTAGTCCAGCTGACACCTACTCCCCGCACCATCCAACACACCCATACTACGCCGGGGATACACCTAATTAATTGGCCAAGCTGCCCCATCTCAGCATGTGGTTGGCACTGTAAAGCCGGGTTACATGCTCCATGAACCGGTCCTTAGGATCCAGGCAAGTACTAAACACAAACCCAAGTCTCGTGCACCCAGCACACAACCAAAACATCCAACTTGCCTTGATCCCTACCTCTACATAACTCACAATAACTCATTCAAGAGTATGGTATAATAAACTGATGATCTCATATCCCAAATATCCCATTCTAAGCATGGCTAAGCGTATGCATGTAAATAAATGACATGACAAAATAAATCCCAACCCAAGCTACAAGGAAACAAGGTAATGCAATTCTAGGGAAAATTTCCTAGCATGGGTTTCATATTTCATTTGACAATGCAAATAATTCTATCTACACATCCTAGCATAGGATCAAAGTGGTCAAGGACACTTGCCTCCTTCTTGCTGCTCTTGAAATTGGTAGTCCTGATCTTGGAAAGGAATAACTTGCTCTTGAGCAGGTTCTACTTCATATCATCACACATAGCAAAAGAAAAACAACAATCATAAGACATAGTTCACACTTCTACTTTATACAAACCACACATTCACATTTATAAAAGTTCTTTACCATTATATGTGTTGGGGTTACTTTATGTGTGTTAAGTTGTGGCTTGCATGCACTTTTAACCATGTGTATATGATTCCTACTTTTGTGTCCACCTTTATACTTACATACTATTTATATGGGTTTCTAATAAATTTCTTATATTCAACTACTTCACCTTTTTACTACCAAATGTGTATGAAAAGTATTTTTCTTCTCCATATGTGCCTTCAGAATTTCTACCACACTTAAACTGAACTCTTTGTATTTTAGAAACTCCATTTATCACTTACTAGTTGCTATATTTTCAGATTTATATTCCTATGCATAATTGTGTATTTTATTATGAAATTAGTAATATACATCACCTAAACAGTATAGGTTCTGGTCCTAAATAATTTAATAACATATTTTGACCTTGGCTTCTGATGTAGACTATTTCATAATTATTTTCCCTATTTTTCTATAACTATTATTTACTTAAACATGTGTCCCTATACTAATAAATGTGAATAATAGATGAAACAGATTTATTTCAGCCCAAAAATATACTTTTATCTCACTCCAAAGTTTTCTAAGTACTGAGAAAGTTTTTAATTAATTTTGACAATTATGTTTGTCCCCCTTTTTAATTTTTAAACACTAGTTACATATTCAATTTTCTAAATTAAATACTAAACAGGGTTAAAAAGTAAACTCACCCCATTACAGGGTCTATAATATTATTTTCATAATTTCCAGGGGTCTAGCTACACTTATCAGAGGTGTTTTTCCTAATTTTTATTAAGTCCAGGGGCTAAAACTGATTTTTAAATGAATTTACATGATTTTCTGGAGTTCCAGGGGCTAGATCTGAAGTTTCCGGGGCTAGCTCTCAATTGCAGAGAACCCCAGGGGGTAGCACGTAAGAATTCCAGTCTTTATAACGCGGGGCTGACGTGGACCGTCCGATTTTAAACCGACGGCTGAGATTATAACATCGAACCGGTACGCGGGGTTTTAAAGTCTACCGTGCGATTTAAAATAAACGGCGCACAAGCGGCGGCGCACGGCGGCGGGAAGCGGCGATCTCGCCGGAAAGTTTTGGATCCTCGAGAATTCTGCCTAAAACTGTGATCTTATGGCCTAGATCGATAGAGGGGAGGCCAGGGATCTCACCTCGGGGGTTTTCTCGAGCTCGGGGGTCCTGGAAAGTGATCGGCGGCGAGGTCCGAGGCAAAACCACGGCGAATCTCGTCGGCGCTGGATTTACACCGTAACTCTCCGAGTTTTCTGCACCTGCAAAGCTCCCTGGAGGCGGTGGATCAAGACCAGCGAGTTAGATCAGAGTTTCCGAGCTTAGATCGGCCAGAATTCACCGGCGAAGTCTCGGTGCTCACCGGAGTAAAAATCGGCGATCGCGTGGGAAAAACTGATCGGATCGGGGGTTTTTATAGCCGGGGAAGGGCGGTGGGTCTGTTGTGATCGAGTTGGAGTCCTCTGGGACCAGAATTCGGGCGACGGGACGCGGTTTCCGGTCGGTTGCGATTGCGCGCGCTCGGGGAAAAGTCCGGGGTCGCGGGGGCTCAGGGTTAGGGATGACATGTGGGTCCCACCCGTCGGTGAGAGGCAGCGCGGCGCGCGCGGGGGCGGGCTGGCGCGGGGAAGATTGGGCCGGCTGGCGGTTTCGGCCCACGTGCGGTTTTTTTCCCGTTTTCTCTTTTTCTTTTTCCATTTCTTTTCTGTTTTGATTATAATTTGAATTCCAGTTTGAATTTGAACTTTTGCAAAACATGCAACACGTCCAAAAATTTTTAAATTCCCCTCTGAACATGGTTTAGGGTTTTGAATCAAAATTTGGGGTGTTACAGCTCTACCCCCCTTAAAAGAAATCTCGTCCTAGAGATTGGTGTTTCTAAGAAAACAATTCCGGAAATTGTGCTTTAAGCTCATCTTCCCGTTCCCAGGTGGCTTCCTCTTCTGAGTGATGCTTCCACTGCACCTTGCACATCCGGATTCTTTTATTTCTGGTTAGGCGTTCCATCGTCTCCAAAATTTTGTATGGTTGCTCGGCATAAGACAAATCTTCAGCTACATCCACTTCATTCATGGGTAACACCTCTTCAGGCGTCCTCAGGCATTTCTTGAGTTGTGACACATGGAATACATCGTGCACATCCGATAGATGAACCGGTAACTCAAGTTGGTACACCACTTCGCCTTTTCTTTCCAAAACTTGAAAGGGTCCGATGTATCGAGGTGACAACTTCCCTTTCACCTTGAACCGACGAAGTCCTCTGATAGGGGACACCTTGAGATAAACATAGTCTCCCACGTTGAAAACGAGCTCTCTTCTTCGTACATCAGCATAACTCTTCTGGCGTGTTTGTGCTATCCTCAAGTTGTTGCGAATCTCCCTCACCTTCGCTTCGGCTTCTTGTAGCACTTCTGGACCAAACACTTTACTTTCTCCTGTTTGGTTCCAAAATAGGGGAGTTCTGCACTTCCTTCCATACAAAGCTTCAAACGGTGACATCTTCATACTAGCTTGATAACTGTTGTTATAGGAAAACTCCGCATACGGTAAGTTCTTGTCCCAACTCCTATTGTTTTTGAGTGCACATGCCCTTAACATATCTTCAAGGATCTGATTGGTTCTCTCCGTCTGCCCGTCAGTTTGGGGATGATAGGCAGAGCTGAAATTCAGATGGGTTCCCATGGTTTCTTGCAACTTTTACCAAAACCTCGAGGTGAACTGTGTCCCTCGGTCCGACACTATCTTCTTTGGCACTCCATGGTAACACACGATCCTTGACATGTACAATTCTGCCAATTTGGATCCGCTGTAGCTTTCTTTCACAGGAATGAAATGAGCTACCTTGGTTAGCCTATCAATAATGACCCATATTGAATCATACCCGGATTGGGTCCTAGGCAATCCCACGATAAAATCCATGCTGATTTCTTCCCACTTCCATTCAGGCACTTTGAGTGGTTGCAATAATCCCGCGGGTCGTTGATGTTCTGCTTTCACCAACTGACATGTGTCACATAGGGCAACATGTTCCGCGACATCTCGCTTCATGCCATACCACCAATACCTGCTCTTGAGGTCCTGGTACATCTTCGTACTCCCAGGATGAATGGAATAGTCAGAATCATGAGCCTCCTTTAAAATCAATTCACGGATCTCCTTTACTTCTGGCACACAGATCCTTTTCCCGTGCCACACCGTTCCTTGTTCATCCTTTCTAAAACCAGGAGCTTTATTTTCCTTGATGAGCTGTCGGATCTCTTGTATCTTCTCATCATTCTTTTGGCCCTCGCGTATGTCTCGCTCGAGTGTGGAGTCCACTTCCATGGCGATGGCTTCACCACTATTTACTAGACATAGATTGAGTCTTATAACCTCGTCCTTCAATTCTGCAGGCATGTCCTTCAAACTCAACTTATTGACCTGGACTTTCCGACTCAAAGCATCGGCCACGACGTTTGCTTTCCCGGGATGATAGTTGATGCCCACATCAAAGACATTGATTAGCTCTAACCATCTCCTTTGTCGGAGGTTGAGATCTGGCTGTGTGAATATGTACTTCAAACTCTTATGATCCGTATATATTTCTGTCCTCTTCCCCATCAAATAGTGCCGCCAAATTTTCAACGCGTGTACCACTGCAGCTAGTTCTAGGTCATGTGTAGGATAGCTCTTCTCGTGCTTCCGAAGCTGCCGGGACGCATAAGCCACGACATGTCCTTCTTGCATGAGAACACATCCCAACCCATTTCCAGAGGCATCGCAGTACACTGTGAAATTCTTCTGCATATCTGGCATAACCAACACTGGGGCTGTTGTCAATCTCTTCTTTAGAATGTTCTTGTTTTTTGTTGGAAAAACCAACGCCGCATGTTTCGGCGTATAAAGCTAAGAACGAGAATAGCCTACAGCCTCCACTCGGAAAAGGCCGTCCTTTTTTCCGTCATCGTCTTCTTTAGAGTTGCGTGCAACTACTGATGCCGATTGGGCTAGCTCCTGAAAGCTTGTCTCGCACTGTGGCGTCCAGGTGAATGTGATTCCCTTCTCCAACAGTTTGGTGAGAGGTCTCGAGATCTTGGAGAATCCCTCAATAAACCGTCGATAGTATCCAGCCAAGCCCAAAAAGCTTCGAACTTCCCCGACATTTTCAGGGGTTTTCCACTTCTGGATATCTTCAATTTTGGCGGGATCTACGGAGATTCCTCCCTCCGAGATTATATGTCCTAAAAAGGGAACTCTCTTCAGCCAAAACTCACACTTGCTCAACTTGGCATATAGTTGGTGTTCTCTCAGCCTCTGTAACACCATCCTTAGATGTTTCTCATGTTCTTCTTCATCTTTGGAGAAGACGAGAATATCATCTATGAAAACCACCACAAATTTGTCCAGATATTCCATGAATACCTTATTCATGAGGTACATGAAATATGCCGGGGCATTGGTTAGCCCAAAAGGCATGACGGTGTATTCATACAGTCCGTACCGAGATACGAAAGCTGTCTTGGGAATATCTGATTGCCTTATCTTGAGTTGGTGGTACCCCGACCTGAGATCAATTTTTGAGAACACACAAGCTCCCCTCAACTGATCGAACAAGTCTTCAATGCGGGGCAATGGGTATTTGTTCTTGACGGTTACCTCATTCAAGGCACGGTAATCCACGCATAACCTTTGGGTTCCGTCTTTCTTAGGCACAAATATCACCGGAGCTCCCCATGGTGAGGAACTAGGGCGAATATACCCCTTCTCCGTCAATTCTCTCAAATGATCCTTGAGCTCTTCTAGCTGCTTGGAGTCCATTCGATAAGGTCTCTTGTATATCGGGGCTGTTCCCGGTACTAGCTCAATTGCGAACTCCACGTCACGGTCGGGAGGCATTCCTGGCAATTCCTCCGGAAAAACATCTGGATATTCCCTGATAGTCCTGATTTCCTCAACTTTCACCTCCACTTGATTTAATTTAATGTCCCTCCTAGGCTCGTGTATCGTTATGAACTTTACTTTGGTGCCACTGGGGTGAGTTAGTTCCACCGTTCGGGTCGAACAATGGATGATTCCTTTATGTTTGGTCAACCAATCCATACCCAAAATAATATCTATCCCTTGTGAATCTATCACTATGATGTTAGCAGTAAATACTACCCCATTAATGTCTAGGCTCACTTTGGGACACACTTGTCTTGTCCTTATTTCTCCACCTGGAGAGTTTACGGCTAGCATATGGTTCATTTGTGTGATTGCTAGGTCATACTTCTTAACAAACCCTTGAGCAATGAACGAGTGAGTAGCACCAGAATCAAACAGCAGAGTTGCAAGGTGTAAATTGGCAGGAAACTTACCAACTACCACGTCGGGTGCCTCTTGTGCTTCCTCCATAGTGACATGGTTCACCCGTCCTCTCACTACATTCTGCTGTTGTGGCGGCGCAGGCTTCTTCTTTGGGCATTTATGGGCGTAGTGCCCCACTTCACCACAGTTGAAACATTGCACCCCAACCTTAGATGCTTGGCCCTTGTTGTCTTGGGGTTGGTTTGGGGGTCCTTGTATTGCTGGTCGAGGTGGATATGCGGGGCGAGGCTGCTGCACAAACTGACGTGGCGGCTGTGCAGGTGCTGCGGGTGGCCTGTAGTTTGGGTTGTACCCTCTTGGTGCTGAATAGGGTACCGCAGCACGGCTCGTCTGCCCCGTAGGTTGCTGCATCATACGTGGGCGGGTGTTGCTCCCTGAGGCTTGATGTGACCATCCCGCCTTCCTCTTATTCTCATTTTCCAGGGCCTTTAGCTTCCTTTCCACCACAAACGCTCTGTCCACCATCTTTTGAGAGCTTTCATACTCATTGGAGGACATGGCACACTGCATCTCTGCGGTAAGTCCTTCCACGAAACAATCTTGTTTCTGCTCATCAGTCTCTATGTCCCGTGGTGCATAACGGGATAGTTGAGTAAATTTAGTGAGGTATTCCCTCACCGTCATGTTTCCCTGCTGCAGTCCCAGAAACTCTTTCCTCTTGTTTTTGAGTTCACCTCTTGGGATGTAGTGGTTGCAGAAGCTACGCTTGAACTCTTCCCAAGTGATGTTCTCAGGGTCATGATGGGCGGCCACGTAGGCGGTCCACCAATCAGCAGCAGGTCCCTGCAATTGATGAGAGGCAAACAGCACCCTCTCATACCCTTGGCATTGTATGATCCTCATCTTTCTTTCAATAGTCTTCAGCCAATCATCTGCCTCCAGAGGTTCAGCAGCACTTGCAAACTTTGGAGGTTGAGTTCCTAAAAACTCACTCAACCTTGGTTGGCGTGGTGCCGCTTGTGGAGGTGGAACTTGATGCAAGTTGGCCACCACTTGAGTCAAGTTCTGGATGAGCTGATTTTGATTCTCCAGCATTTGGTGGAGAGGGTCAACTTCTTCACGGCGACCACCCCTGTCCTGGCCTTCAGAAAGATGAGGGTTGCATGCCTCATCGTTGTTGTTGGCGGGGTTGGCAGCACGTCCTTTTCCTCTTCCGGCCATCTGGCAGAATCAACAAATGTTAATTTGATACCATTTAGTATCATCTTACTACCTTCATTTGTTAGTACTTTAAGGTGTTGAGGCTTTGTTAAAATTTTACGAGGGTTTATATCTCACACCAAATAAATGTACTATTATTTCCTGTGGGTTCACACACCAAAGCAAAACAATTCTGAAGACGAGGCTGTGGACAATTGCTCATGGCTTCCACAACTCACGTCACACACCAAGCATCATCACACCATTAACTACGTAACGACTCGACTACTCGACCTCTTGCTAGCTAGGGGAAAGACTCTACACTACTCGTCCTCTTGAGCTGGCTCCTTGGGATCTTCCTCCTCATTTCGGCTACCTTCTGACTCTGCTTTGGGTGGGGAGGCTGCTGGTGGAGAAGTGCGACGACGCCTGATCGCTCGGCGATCCGGGGAGTCAGGAGTCCATGTATCATTCACGGTGACACACAGTTCATTTCCATCTCCTCTTTCTCTCGCCTTTAAGCAAGCTTGCAGCAACGCCTCCGTTTCCTTCAGGGTGTCTCGGACATCCTGAAGCTCTTGTTGACACTCCTGCAGTCGAGTGCTGAGCATAGCAGCATCCTCCAAGCACAAGTCCATGTGCTCATGGGAAGTCCCTTGCTGCACCGGCGGGTACTTGTACTCCGTGGTACCACTCTCACGTTGGAGGACATACATGTACTCAGTTTTTTGTCCAAGTGGCGATGATAAATGTGACTCTGGCAGGTGATGGCCTCCCAGGTGACATCTTTCTCCGCGTCAACTTGTGTTGCTCGACAAGCTGGAGAGTGGTGAATCTTAAGCAGCTGATTCTCGTGTATAATCCTCATCTCCGAACTCCATTCTTCCCTCTTCTCACTGATGGTCCTGGTGGAGTTATAGTGGATGATCAGCTTGCCCGTATTGCCGGCGGCTTCGAGCATACGTCGAAGACGGCGCAACAAATCTCCTACTGCCAATCCGTAGGAAAGGTACGTCACTGGACGACTCTCCTCTCTTTCGGCAAGGGCAACTACGGGAACTCTCCCTCCTGTGGACTTACGAGCGGTGCGAATCATGCGAACCATCTAAAACAAAAGAATTTAAAATTAGGTTAGATAAATTCTCAAACAAAAATCCTATTTTGAATGAAAGTTGGGGTAAGACGAAGAAAATGACTCCTTTAACAACACTTTTCCACCCACTCCTTGGAAAATAGTTTTTAAGAAAATAGGGCCCTTAAATACGTCCATTTCTACCTAGGTCCACGTTCCTACGGGCAACCTTGGCTCTGATACCACCTCTGTCACACCCGGTTTTTCCGAAGAAACAACCGAGTGAATATCACATGTATGCCAGGATCATTTTCTCATACATGTGATGACAAATAGTGAAGCATCATTTATTACAAGCCAGGTGTCGAATATAAATAAGTCTTACATTGCAAATGTCTCAATGGACACTAATGCTTCATCACAAATAAATAAACTAGCAGCGGAATATTATTCTTTAGGGCTCCATCACAGGCGTTGCCCGGGGGTCTTCATGAACCTAAAATCCTTCCTCGGGTCCAAAATCTTGGTCATTATACACCACCTCATTATCTTGACCTGAGCAGCAATATAAACCAACAAATATGCAAGGTTGAGTACCAATGGTACTCAGCAAGTGTGGGAAAATTATATCATGCATGGCTAGAACAAGGAAAGGTTGAACTCATGGTTAAAGCACTACGCAATTAATACCTATCACCTTAGCTTATTAAGCACCTACATTACTACACAGGTGAAATGGTCCCAATCTCCCATCCCATCATCATAATCCAATAACCATAACATCATTTCCAATGTTAAGCTCCCCGCTTAACTTCCAAAACCATCAATCCTCTAATCATGAATAAGTCCAGGCCGCTCTTAACCGTGAGCACGGCTGTCAAGACAGTTTTGACTCTGCAGAGTTTGTACCACTGTACCCACAAGTAGTGATTTCATCCCCCGTTGCCGGGTGGACTAAAAGAACCTCCATTATGCCAGTGGCTACGTTCCACATTCACACTTCCCAGGTGTGCAGCCAGGAGATCACTACAAAGCCTTTACAAAGGGATTCCCGACGAGCGTGGGCCCACTGAGGTTTCACCCCTAACAGCATACAAGAGGCTCCAACCCCGCTGCAGTGGCCCCCTCTTGAGCCTTGCGGTTCATATGGTAGTCCAGCTGACACCTACTCCCCGCACCATCCAACACACCCATACTACGCCGGGGATACACCTAATTAATTGGCCAAGCTGCCCCATCTCAGCATGTGGTTGGCACTGTAAAGCCGGGTTACATGCTCCATGAACCGGTCCTTAGGATCCAGGCAAGTACTAAACACAAACCCAAGTCTCGTGCACCCAGCACACAACCAAAACATCCATCTTGCCTTGATCCCTACCTCTACATAACTCACAATAACTCATTCAAGAGTATGGTATAATAAACTGATGATCTCATATCCCAAATATCCCATTCTAAGCATGGCTAAGCGTATGCATGTAAATAAATGACATGACAAAATAAATCCCAACCCAAGCTACAAGGAAACAAGGTAATGCAATTCTAGGGAAACTTTCCTAGCATGGGTTTCATATTTCATTTGACAATGCAAATAATTCTATCTACACATCCTAGCATAGGATCAAAGTGGTCAAGGACACTTGCCTCCTTCTTGCTGCTCTTGAAATTGGTAGTCCTGATCTTGGAAAGGAATAACTTGCTCTTGAGCAGGTTCTACTTCATATCATCACACATAGCAAAAGAAAAACAACAATCATAAGACATAGTTCACACTTCTACTTTATACAAACCACACATTCACATTTATAAAAGTTCTTTACCATTATATGTGTTGGGGTTACTTTATGTGTGTTAAGTTGTGGCTTGCATGCACTTTTAACCATGTGTATATGATTCCTACTTTTGTGTCCACCTTTATACTTACATACTATTTATATGGGTTTCCAATAAATTTCTTATATTCAACTACTTCACCTTTTTACTACCAAATGTGTATGAAAAGTATTTTTCTTCTCCATATGTGCCTTCAGAATTTCTACCACACTTAAACTGAACTCTTTGTATTTTAGAAACTCCATTTATCACTTAATAGATGCTATATTTTCAGATTTATATTCCTATGCATAATTGTGTATTTTATTATGAAATTAGTAATATACATCACCTAAACAGTATAGGTTCTGGTCCTAAATAATTTAATAACATATTTTGACCTTGGCTTCTGATGTAGACTATTTCATAATTATTTTCCCTATTTTTCTATAACTATTATTTACTTAAACATGTGTCCCTATACTAATAAATGTGAATAATAGATGAAACAGATTTATTTCAGCCCAAAAATATACTTTTATCTCACTCCAAAGTTTTCTAAGTACTGAGAAAGTTTTTAATTAATTTTGACAATTATGTTTGTCCCCCTTTTTAATTTTTAAACACTAGTTACATATTCAATTTTCTAAATTAAATACTAAACAGGGTTAAAAAGTAAACTCACCCCTTTACAGGGTCTATAATATTATTTTCATAATTTCCAGGGGTCTAGCTACACTTATCAGAGGTGTTTTTCCTAATTTTTATTAATTCCAGGGGCTAAAACTGATTTTTAAATGAATTTACATGATTTTCTGGAGTTCCAGGGGCTAGATCTGAAGTTTCCGGGGCTAGCTCTCAATTCCAGAGAACCCCAGGGGGTAGCACGTAAGAATTCCAGTCTTTATAACGCAGGGCTGACGTGGACCGTCCGATTTTAAACCGACGGCTGAGATTATAACATCGAACCGGTACGCGGGGTTTTAAAGTCTACCGTGCGATTTAAAATAAACGGCGCACAAGCGGCCACGTCGCTCTGATCGAACGCGGGCGGCGCTGCCGGTGGCGCACGGCGGCGGGAAGCGGCGATCTCGCCGGAAAGTTTCGGATCCTCGAGAATTCTGCCTAAAACTGTGATCTTATGGCCTAGATCGATAGAGGGGAGGTCAGGGATCTCACCTCGGGGGTTTTCTCGAGCTCGGGGGTCCTGGAAAGTGATCGGCGGCGAGGTCCGAGGCAAAACCACAGCGAAGCTCGTCGGCGCTGGATTTACACCGTAACTCTCCGAGTTTTCTGCACCTGCAAAGCTCCCTGGAGGCGGTGGATCAAGACCAGCGAGTTAGATCAGAGTTTCCGAGCTTAGATCGGCCAGAATTCACCGGCGAAGTCTCGGTGCTCACCGGAGTAAAAATCGGCGATCGCGTGGGAAAAACTGATCGGATCGGGGGTTTTTATAGCCGGGGAAGGGCGGTGGGTCTGTTGTGATCGAGTTGGAGTCCTCTGGGACCAGAATTCGGGCGACGGGACGCGGTTTCCGGTCGGTTGCGATTGCGCGCGCTCGGGGAAAAGTCCGGGGTCGCGGGGGCTCAGGGTTAGGGATGACATGTGGGTCCCACCCGTCGGTGAGAGGCAGCGCGGCGCGCGCGGGGGCGGGCTGGCGCGGGGAAGATTGGGCCGGCTGGCGGTTTCGGCCCACGTGCGGTTTTTTTCCCGTTTTCTCTTTTTCTTTTTCCATTTCTTTTCTGTTTTGAGTATAATTTGAATTCCAGTTTGAATTTGAACTTTTGCAAAACATGCAACACGTCCAAAAATTTTTAAATTCCCCTCTGAACATGGTTTAGGGTTTTGAATCAAAATTTGGGGTGTTACAACGCCATCAAGCAACAACCTGGGGAGTCGCTGTGCTCCTTCATCCAGCGGTTCTCCCAGGTACGCAACACCATTCCGCATATTCAAAGTGCTTCTGTGGTGGCGGCACTTCGACAGTGTCCGGGACGAGAAGATGCTTGAGAGGCTTGCAACGAGAGAGGTCTGTGATGCCTCCGAGATCTTCAGCCTGGCGGACAAGTGCGCCAGAGCAGCCGGAGGGCGGAGTTGGCACTCACTGCCAGCTTCCGAAGCCGGAAGACAGCCTGAAGACGGCGGAGTTCAAGCTGAGCTCTCGACCACGTCAGACAGCCAAGAGCCAAGCACTGGCTGACTTCGTGGCTGAGTGGACGCCAACGAAGGCTGACCCAGAGGGCCGCGAAGACGGTGAACCAAAGTACCAAGCTCCGGCATTCACTGGGCCCCACTGGACGCTCTTCTTCGACGGCTCCTCGCGAAAGCAGGGGGCCGGTGCCGGCGTACTGCTCCTCATGCCATCGGGGGAGCAGTCTGGGTACATGGTGCGTCTCAATTCCAAGGCAACCAACAACTTGGCAGAGTATGAAGCACTCATCTTTGGCCTAAAAGACAGTCCTGTCTCTGGGCGCTCGCCAGTTGTTGGCGCAGGGCGACTCCCAGCTAGTTATCAAGCAAGTTAAGGGTGAATGCCCCTGCAATGACCCACAGCTAGCTGCTTATCTGCTCCACGTGCGGATGTTGGAGAAAGACTTCCTCGCCTTGGACCTGCGCCATGTACCGCGCGCTGGCACGGCCGCAGCTGACGACCTCTCAACGAAAGCCTCCATCATAGCCCCTGCGCACAAAGGAGTCTTTGAGAGGACGTTGCTGCGGTCCACAGCCCGGCCCGCCGAGCCGGGCGAAGGGGGCTGAACCAGTGCCTCGAAGCTAGGCAGTCCCGGCGGCCCTGTATGGCGCCAAAGGATCGTAAGAGTCACTGGGGACTCCGTGCAACCTAGCGCTCAAGATCCAGAAGCTCAAGTAGTCCCGATGCATGGACCACGGAGGTCCGGGACTCCTTGAAGGACATCCTTCCTGATGAACGTGCATCCGCTGAACGGGTGGTGCGGATGGCTAAGTGTTACGTGCTGGTATCTTTACTGGCGTGGCGCCACGACATCCTATTGCGGTGCATAACCCAGGAGGAAGGCTGCGATTAGCTCGCAGTAGTCCAAGGAGGCGAGTGCTGGGAACGCTCATCGTCACGCACGTTGGTCGGTTAAGCCACCCGGCATGGCTCCTACTGACCGAGAGCCACCTGGACGCCGTCAAACCGGTTAGGGATGCAATGCGTGCCAAGTCCACGCCAAGCAGACCCACACAACCGGTGCAGACGCGCACCCAGAGCCGTCGGGGGATAGTGGCTCCTCCATGTCGAGGGCTAGCCGGACTTCCCAGGGCCGGGTCACGGGAACTACCCTTCCACATGGTATGCAGGGCCGAAGCCATGCTTCCCCCTGATATAGCCATGGGGGTCCCCCCCGTGTCCGGTGTACGACGAAGCCACGCATGACCCGCTCTGCGTGAAGACAGGCGCTCCGACGCCACCCCAGTAAGTTCACCATGCTTACTTAGGTGTTTATTTAAATTACGCATTAATTTATATGAACACCTCCCCACGCTCTAGACAGTGTGCGTCCATTGTACACTCGGTCCCTCTTTCCTGCTCTCATGCATAGTCGATATTTGCCGTCCTGCCGAAGGCGGTAGTGCTTGGGGTACCTGCCAGAGGCCCGGTGGCCTTCTGGATCTCCCCCTGTAAGGGTACTGTACCACCAGTTGGTCTCCTCCGAGAAAAGACCTACGCTAGACCGGGGGGTCAGGAGCCTTGCTTTGCCCGGTCTTGCACCCAAAGCATGCGCACTCTGCCCCCCGGCGCTACGGTCTGAGTACCAGGGGGCCGGACGGTTACACACTGACTGGGGCTGGGGCCAGACCTCCGGGACTAAGTGCACTGGATTACCCACGCCCCGTATTCTGGCCTGGGACAGTAAGCCGAATGAGACTAAGGGACGGGAAAGGGGGGCCCACTGAGCAGTTCCAGACCTCCGCTCCCACAGCTGGACCGAGCTCCGATGCCAGCCCTCGCCCACCTTTCAGAGGTGAGCGCTGATGCCGGACCTCACGCCCTTCGCTGGCCTGAGCTCCGATGACTTCCGGACTCCGCCTCCACAGCCAGGCCGAGCTCCGAGGCCAGCCCTCGCCCTCCTTTCAGAGGCGAGCGCTGATGCCGGACCTCACGCCCTTCGCTGGCCTGAGCTCCGATGACTTCCGGACTCCGCCTCCATAGCCAGGCCGAGCTCCGAGGCCAGCCCTCGCCATCCTTTCAGAGGCGAGCGCTGATGCCGGACCTCACGCCCTTCGCTGGCCTGAGTTCCGATGACTTCCGGACCTCCGCCCCCACAGCTGGGCCGAGCTCCGATGCCAGCCCTCACCCTCCTTTCAGAGGCGAGCCCTGATGCCGGACCTCACACCCTTTGTGGACCTGAGCTCCGATGACTTCCGGACCTCCGCCCCCCACAGCTGGGCCGAGCTCCGATGCCAGGCTTCACCCTCTCCTAAGAGACTGAACTCCGAAGCCGTCAAGACCCTGCCAGCACAGGGAGTACTCAAGAACAAGAAAGTGCGCGGGTAGGAGAAGGCCTCACCTCGGGCTCGTTACCTCCCCCAAGGAGAGCCCGGGGGCCACTGTCGGTACCCACGATATGGGGTACCCCCGCGCACAGGGGAAAATACATAAGGATCTCGCCCTTCTCCGCAGGGAGAGCTCCGAAGGCGCCACGCGTCCGGCGGGGCTGGACCTCCCTCTCCTCAGAGGAAAGCTCCGGGCCTGCCATGTGGCATACAGAAGCCGGACCTCCACCCTCCGCGGGAGAGAGGTCCGAGGGTGCCGCGTATCCAGTAGGGCCGGACCTCCCTCTCCTCAGAGGAGAGCTCCGGGCTTGCCACGTGGCCGACGAAAGCTGGACCTCCCCCTCCACGGGGAGAGGTCCAAAGGCTCCACGTGTCCTGCGGGGCCAGACCCCCCTCTCCTCTAAGGAGGGCTCCGGGCCTGCCACGTGGCCAGCAGAAGAGCGCTGCCTGCCCCCGAGCGGTAGGCGGCGGGCGTAAAGACGCCCCATACCTTGCCCATACAAGGTATTCAAGGCCCGTGTATTCCCAAGACGCGGAGACGCGGAGCACGCCTCTGTCAGGAACCGTTGCGCCCAGTCGCATCACAGACTGGCGCACGGTGTCATAACGTGCCAGCCAATAAGCGCAGCGCACGCCTGTCAGGAGGCGCGGTGACCAGTCACAGCCAGGACAGGCGTACAGTGTCTGAAGCTGCAGGCCATTGAAGGCAGCGACAAGACCGGACAAGACACGCCCTGCTGCCCCTGTCATCGCCAACGACTACACGCTACACTTAGCCTGCGGCATGGGTAGGGCGGCAGGACGAGGACTTCGACGCCAGCGCCAAGACATAATAGCTGGTAGGAAATCACCCCGGGGCCACCTGTCGGGTCCCAGGCCCCCCTTGTAAGCCGCTCGAGTCTTGGACTATAAAAGGCTCGGGTAGGCAACGTTAGCAAGGGTTCGAACCCTGTTGGTTCGCACTTTGCAACTCATACGCTAGCCATACACTCTCAAGCTGTAACTCACCCCCAAGCTCAGGCCTCCGGCCCTGAGCAGCAAGCAATACAGCGAGCTCCATAGCTCGCCGTGGACGTAGGGTTTTACGCTCCGGCGGCCTGAACCACGTAAAACTCGCCGTGTCAAGCTCTTACTAACTCGTCCAACTGCGCAAGCTCTCCGCTAGGGACTAGCCCCTCCGAAAAAAGAACCTCCGCGGGCTGCCCAGTGCAGGCCCGGGGGAAGTGTCGATCGCACACTTCGACAGCCGTACTTGCCGCAGGAGGGGATGAGGCCGTCATGGCCAACTACTTCCCCGTCGCCTTGACCGGCCCAGCCCTGTCTTGGCTCATGAACCTCCCCCAGGGTTCCATAACTTCCTGGGGAGAGCTCTGCCGGCAGTTCACCACCAACTTCGGCAGTTCCTACACCCGGCCTGGCACGGATCTCGACCTCCACGCCATCCAGCAACAACCTGGGGAGTCGCTGCGCTCCTTCATCCAGCGGTTCTCCCAGGTGCGTGTAAGGGCCTCAGTTTTTGACACTCATTTGCAGTGTTCATCACCACACCACACACCTCATTTGAGGAAGAATGATGAACACAAATAAAGAGCAAGTAACAATTATCAACATGCTCATTAGGGAACAAACTCACACATTGCAAAAGTGGTACTTCCCACATGTGATATAGATGGGCTGGACATATGAAAACTCCTACACTTTGCTAAGGATGTCCATGCCAAGTTCCACCCAAATTCAAAACCTTTTTGAGGTCATTTTGGGTATAGTTAGGAAGAGGGCAGTTTGAAACCATATTCAAATTCAAACTGTTTTCACCCACTGAATTTAAAAGTGGAAGGCATATTCTTGCTCAGCACATTTTTGTGAGCTCACACACCAATTTTCACTCCATTTGGAGTTGATCTTGACATGAGCTAAGGGGGAGAAATTCAAACTTTATTTGAATTTCAAACTGCACTTGTGCTGAAATTCATTCAAACCAAACCTCATTTAAACTTTGATCAATTCAAATGGCTCTTGGGTGAATAATTTGAATTGCCAAGGGTAGAATAGGGTTCACTGTTTACCACAGCTGTTAGGAGTAAATTTCAGAGGTTAAAAGAGGGATGGGACCCACATGTCAGCCTCTGCCTCAAAGCAAACCGACTGAAACACAGTTCAGTCGGTTCCCGGCAGCTGTGCGCGCGCGCCACCGAAGGGGGCAGCCGGCGCCAGCTCCTGCTGCGTGCCCCAAGCCGGAGACCAGCCGGCCGGGCTATTTATTCCCTCCCCGGCGTGCTTCAGTCACCATTTCCTCGAGCTGCCGACGCACACGACTTGTTTTTCCACTGCCATCGCCGCCGCTCGAGTTCCTGCTTGATCAAGCCGATCGCAGTCCCCTCCTTCCACTCCAGGGTCCCAGCAAGGTACTAGAGACCTTCCTCCATCCTCCCCATTGCTAGAAGTCGATTGAAACCGAGTGATATCGGCTGTGCCGAAAGATCAAACTCGGAACTGGAAACCGCCGCACCTCGGGCTCTCGTGGACAGCCCAACCTGGGCGTTGTCACGCCCGAGCCAAGGCACCCTTGGACGCGCAAGTGATCGGTGCTGCTCATCCCCGAGCCACAGCTCGAGTGGTTGCTCACCGGCGGCGAATTTCCACTTTTCCCCTTTCTGTGTGCCGAACGACCCTCGGGTACGATTCTGTTTAATTCGTGCTCTAGAAAGGATTAGAGGGCCTCAGGCCACTCCCACACGAGCTAGACACGGTGACGCACAAGTTGCCTTCACAACTCTGGGCCGGAGAACCTCTGTGCCCGGCGTAATTCAAGGTCTACTAATGGCGGAACGAACGGGGGGTATCGGGCGCACGGTGAGGACCTATTTCGGGCCTTCCCCGAGCTGCCCCGAGTTCATGTCGACCTTCTCTGAGGTCCACTGATGCTCCCCGACCGGTTTCCCAAGTAGCTGAGGCACTAGGAGCATCAGCCGACATGGCCGAAGTCGTTCCGATATGGCGGCTCGTCGCCGACCATGCTCCGGCCGTTGTCATGAGCAGCTGACCCTCGGATCATGTTCCCCAAGTAAAAGTAGGCAGGGGCGGCCAGAATCAAGAAGTTTGGAGCGGTACAGCAGCCAGCGGCGAGCTCTCCGGCGAGGTCCCTCGGCGGCGGAGCGCGGGTGTCGCGAGGTTGAAGAAGGGGGTGGACCCCAGCTGTCAGCGGCCGATATTTTGAATCGAGATCCGGCTGCGGCCGGGATCGGGTGTGCTGGCGCGCAAAAGCCTTGTGGGCCGCGGTGTGCTGTCGCTTCGGCGTGCGACGCGTGTCCCCTGGGCCCACGCGCGAGTTTAAACTTTTCCCCGATTTTCAGATTTCCTTCAAACTTCAAATCCTTATAACTTTGGCTAGAAAGCTCCAAATTGAGTGAACCAAATTTTGCTGGATTCAGCTCTCTGAGTACTTTCCAGAAAATCAAGTTTCACTTCATGAAATTCCCTAATTCTCCAGAATTAATTCCTTAATGTTTAAACTGTTAGGAATTTTCACTGGAGAATCCTTTGGCGGAAAATCCTGAAATTTTGCTGAGATGTTCACCAAAATATCATTGAGCTACCATAAAAATTTCAGATCCATTTGAGCTCATTTAGTCCACCTAATGGTGTGATTAGTAAAACTGTTCCAGAGAAAATAGAAAATGTTCAGAAACATTTTCAGGATTTTCTCTGAAATTGTTTAGCTCATATCTTTAGTTAGAGACTTCCAAATTAAGTGAGACCAACTCCATTAGAACCCTCTGAAAATCTAGTTTTCAGAAAGTCATAGTTTGTCTCATGAAAATCCCTAGAACACCCTAAGGATTCCAATTAAGGTCAAGGACATAATTATTTGTGGAGGGCTCAAATGAGCTTTGCTGCAACTAAAACTTGACCAAGTCTTTGTTTAGGTTGTAACCAAGCCACAGTAAAAGTTTCACAGTCATTAGGTCTGTCTAGTAAGGGTTATAGGCTTCACAACTTCAAAGTTAATACAAAGGCCTCTAAATTAATACATACATTGTTCTTATCATGTAGTCGCTAAGGTCGAGGAGGAACCCGAAGTCCTAGACTTCGTTACTCCGGAGGAACAGCTAGCCTACGACCAAGAGCAGCAAGGCAAGCCCCGGTTTGCATTAACCATTTTATAAATTTTTATTGTTTTGAGCACATACTTGTTTTCTTTATGTTGTGCATCAGAGTCTTGTTTGGAAACCCCACTGCATAGCCAAGAAAACCATGGGTTGGGGTTTAGGATTGCAAACCTCGTTAGCCACTGCATTGCTAGAATAGAGTAAGATTCGGTACAAGTCGAGTAGTTGGAACTACTCG
Source organism: Neostapfia colusana (assembly GCA_030760725.1). Lineage (NCBI taxonomy): Eukaryota > Viridiplantae > Streptophyta > Magnoliopsida > Poales > Poaceae > Neostapfia > Neostapfia colusana. The sequence goes on from JASWHV010000017.1 coordinate 46,032,904, forward strand.
CGAGAATAGGCTAGAGGCACATTGCTCGGGTAGAGATAGCACATGAAACACAGGGCAAGAAAATGAGACCGAGCGGAGAGTAAGGGCAGCAGGACTTTGGGGCCTGTGTGCTGTAGCTCCGCTTGTGTCGATTGAGGACCGAGCCGTGTGCGGGCCTGTTGAACAAGCTAGAACAGTACCGAAGACCTACCGGCTATATGGGAACCGGGAAACTGATGTAACTCGGGTAGCTGGGTGTTGAGGCATTGCCCGTCGTTCAGAGGGTAGGTTGAGAGCTCGAGGTGTAAATCAGCTGGCGGCACAGAGATGCGCGTGCAGGGACCTCTTGCTCGGGACGATGGGACCGGTTCAATAATTGGCTAACGGGTGAAAGGTAGTCGCGTACGGCGTCCGTGATGGTTGTTGTAGGCAACATCGAGTACGGGCGTACGTGACGGGTTGTTCGGGTAACCCTGCAGGTGTAAATCGATTATAATCGCCGTCCCTCGCGGTCAGTGAGTACCACTTGTTCACTGTACCGTGACGTAGAAAGAACAGGCTAGTTACATGTTAAAATGTTGCTGATTGAAAGCTGGACATTGATTGTTAATGATATGTTGTAGCTTAGTGCTAACTAAAGTTCTTTTCAACTTTGGGCAAAGTACATGAGAGAAATGCGTTTCTTGTTTGATTGCGGCTCTCTCATGTGCCTTCGCGTAAGGTTCTCCACAACCTGCTGCTAAAACTTGAAAGTAAGGTTCTACTAATTAGGCGAGTCCTTGCAAATGATTTTACCTCATGTAACCCATTACCCTCATGTAGAAGTTCCATGTTTAGGTGAGACGGGTCAGACTTGCTGAGCCTTCGTGCTCACTGCTTGTGTTTGAAGCTTTTGCAGGGTTCTATGAGGAAGGGACTCCCGAAGAGGAGACGGAACCCCAGGAGGGGAACCCCGTCGAGTGGGAGTCGTGCACGCCGCAGAGTTAGTGTGCGTGCGTGCTAGCAAGGACACGTTCGAGGGCTGAACGTGCACTTGATGCTTAGTCTACGCCCGCGAGTGTGGACTAAACTTATTTTGATGTAAACATGTTGATAAACTTGTTTATGTAATAAAGCTTCCGCTTCCGCTTTGTACCTTTGACGTGTGTTATGCGGTGCTGTGCAACGCAGCACCCCTCAGCGTGATCCTGGCTCGACAGGACCCAAAGGGGTCGTGTCAGCGTGGTATCAGAGCTCGCTTGAGGTTTAACACAGTACAAAGGTCTTCTTTTTCAAAAATCCAGTGAGGAACGAGTTAGTAGCCCGTATAAGGATGTTATTAGTATATAGAAAGTGGCTTATTAACTTATTTGTTATGTCGGAAAATCGTGCATCTCGGGACGTTCATGTCTTGGGGGGTGCACGTAAGCGCTGTCCACCAGTGCGCACAAGCTGAAGGGTGGAGCCCCACGGGTGGCAGGTAACCCGACCCGCTTTGATATCCTCTACGACTCTTCATGTCGTTTGGGGTATTCGAGCAACGTCTGTCCCTGGCGTGCGTGGTGCAACATGGGAGACCCCGTCACGTGGTCTGAAACGTGAACACGTAACTCAGGGCGTGTTTGGCTTGAGAACATCCGGGCGAGTGATGACGGCCGGATGTACCAACTGTATGGATTCCGGGCTCGGTGTGCAGCCGAGTCTGATGATTGGTTGAATTTCTGCAGGTAGCCTTACCACGAAACGGTAGACGTGTAGTATCCGTGTGCGAGTGACGAGTAGTGCCACTGAAGTAACGACGCCGGCTAAGTCCGGTATAGATTTTTCCTTTGTGAGGACGTAGTACCGACATAATCTGGTGACGCCTCGACGTCACACCCAACAAAATGAACAACTTCATTTAAAATTTGATGGTTTTGATCCAAAGTAGTAAAACTTGATGTAACTCCTTCCCTTGAACAGGATATTCAAAGTTAACAAGCTTTCAACTTATAGGATGTTAAGGACAGAGCACTCTGTTTCCAGCTAAATTAAGGCTGAAGTTAATCAGAGGTTAGAGGTTGAGTTCTTTCGAGGGTGATGTCGTATGATACATCTCTGGAAAGCGTTGGAGGAGCTTTACAACTTTTCTGTTGAGTTCCAGAGGTGTTTCGTCCCTTAACCCCTCGAAAAATGCAGCAGAGTTGAAACTGTCCAGAAAACAGGACGGAGCAAAGACTCTCTGTAAATTAAGCATAACTTCCTGCATAAAAATCCCAAAATAGAAAATAAGGTAGTTCTGGAAAGATTATGAGATGGGTTACAACTTTGTAACAGAAAGTTTTGTCAGATTAGGAACAGAATTAACTGGGATTCTTGGATCAAATCAGTACCTAAGGCAGGGAGGTGCTGTCCAATTATTTCCAGAAATTCTGTTAACTTTGACATCTCATAACTTTTGAACCGGAGCAGATCTTAGGCCAACCAAATACTTTCTGGAAAGCTATTGAAGTTAACTTTAACTTTGATGTTGAGCTCCAGGACTGGTTTTGCTTTTAACCTGGCCTAAATCAGATTAATATGGAAACTGGTCAGGGCTGTCATGGGAACAGCAGATCAGCAGTCAAATTTGTTTAAAAATTTGAACTATGTTTCCAAGTGTTAAGGGTTCAATGACATATCTTATGTTATAACTCAATGGTCTACTGTTTAAATAAATATTTGACATTTCTCAAATATATTTTTACAGATGGCAGCAGATAAACGGTTGGAGAACGGGTGGGTAGTTTCCCACTGCTCTGACCGTAGCGGCTACCCGGGAGCATTGTGGCTAATGCTCCAATATTTCGGGTACAACCAGATGCCGCAATACTTCGCCAAGGAAGAAGGCGAAGAGGGGAACAAGACGTGGACGATCCATGTCGAGGTTCCTGCAGGGCCTACGCCACCCGGTTGGGTGCCATTCACCGTCACGGTGAGAGGAAGACAACCGGAAGGGATGTGGCAAGTGGCAGCCCGTGACACTATGTCACGTTTCTGCCAACTACACGTGCAGGCTATGGAGGGAACTCCATACGCACTCGTTCCGGTGGAGGGACGAGCTCAGCATGTGTGGGAAGAGAGGTACCTAGAGGCAACAAACCCGAGTTGCCCAAGGTACAACCCCGCGGAGGCAAATCTCAGCCTCCAAATGAGGGCGGGAAACGCTGTGATGGACAGCCAAGCTGTTCATACGGAGCATCTCGCCACCAAGCTCAAGGAGAGCACAAGCCGTGGAGATCATTTTGAGAGTGCTCACAGTGCACTCCGCAATGTGCTCCTTCCGACGATCAAGCGACTGAATGAACAACACAATCAGTTGCGTCGTCTGAAGAAGGCAAAGAAGAAGAGCCGTGTTGACATTGCGGCGTTGCAAGAGCTGGTGCAGACCCTAACCCAGCAGAATGAGGACCTTGCTCAAGAGCGGGACCACTTTTACCAGGGGCTTAACCCGCTCCTGAAGGACAAGCTGGCGATGTTCAATCGCGGCAGCCTCAACGACATAATTGATGCTGCGATTGTTCAGGAAGACTCCGGCAAGGAGTTGGCGGCGGCAGAGCGAAAGCGAAGCGCGCCGCAGAGCAGCGGAGAAGGAGGCGGTCCTTCTCAGAAGTTTCGGATGGTGAATCGCCCACCATCAGGTCCGCGCTGGCAACCACCACAGCGGTCGATGCCGATCCGCGGTCGGCCGTACGCTTCACCGGCATTCCGGCCGGTACTGCCAGCACCACCGCAACAACAACAGCAGCAGCGGGCGATGCCGCGTGCATTTGCACCTCCGCAACGCATGCCGGGCTTTCGTCCCCCGAGTACTCCACCAGCAGCGGCCACATGTTACAAGTGTGGTCGTCCAGGACACTTCGCGAGCAGTTGCCCGGAGAGGCAAGGCGGCGGAGTGGTACCACAGTTTCCGGGGAGGAATCAACCCCGGAACCCTACTAATGCGCGGCGGGCAAACCCTAGGCCCGGCACTGTCCACCAGCTTGCCATTGAGGACGTGCCGGAGGGCGAGCCAATCCTTGCGGGTATGTTCCAACTCCACCAGCATCCCGCTATAGTACTATTTGATTCAGGAGCCACGCATAATTTTATTAGCCAAGCTTTCATTGCTAAACACAGCTTGCCAATACTACCCACCGATGGTCCATATTTAATTTGTTCACCGGGTGGGAAGATTTCAGCAAGCGTAATGGTCTCCAAAGCACCATTATGCTTAGCGGGTAGAGTGTACCCCACGTCTCTCATTATCTTAGAGGGACAGAAGGTCGATGTCATCCTAGGGATGTCGTGGTTAACCCGCCACGGCGCTGTTTTAGACACCGTCCTCCGAGTCGTGCACTTAAACTCAGGAGTGCACGGTTCTCACTCATTATTTCTGGACAGTTCAGAAATAAAACTTCCAAGTGTCTATCAAGCCACAACCATCAGATTGGAAGACATTCCAGTGGTCCGAGAATTCCCTGATGTATTCCCGGATGATTTGCCGGGGATGCCACCCGATAGAGAGGTGGAGTTCAAGATTGAACTTGCACCGGGAACCATGCCAATATCCCGAAGGCCGTACAAGATGGCGCCCAAGGAGTTGGCGGAACTGAAGATTCAGCTCACGGACCTTCTGGAGAAGGGTTTTATTAGGCCGAGCTCCTCGCCATGGGGCTGTTCGGCATTATTTGTCAAAAAGAAGGATGAAACGTTGCGGCTTTGCGTGGACTACCGTCCATTAAATGCCGTAACCATCAAGAACAAGTACCCGTTGCCACGGATCGACATGTTGTTTGATCAGTTGGTCGAAGCAAAGATCTTTTCCAAGATGGATTTAAGATCCGGGTACCATCAGATTAAGATAAGGGCGGAGGACATTCCGAAGACAGCTTTCTCGACAAGGTACGGACTTTATGAGTACCTGGTCATGTCCTTTGGCCTCACCAATGCTCCAGCTCACTTCATGTATTTAATGAACTCGGTGTTCATGCCGGAGCTGGACAAGTTTGTCGTGGTCTTCATCGACGACATCCTGGTATACTCCAAGTCGGAGGAAGATCACAAGAAACATCTGCGTATAGTCTTGCAACGGCTGCGGGATCACAAGTTATACGCAAAGTTCAGCAAATGCGAGTTTTGGATATCGCAAGTACCTTTCCTCGGGCATATCATCTCAGCGGAGGGTATCGCTGTGGACCCGAGCAAAATCACGCAAGTGCTGAATTGGAAATCCCCGAGAACTGTTCATGAGGTACGGAGTTTCCTCGGACTCGCGGGATATTATCGGAGGTTCATTCCGAACTTCTCGAAGATTGCCAGGCCAATGACAGAGCTGCTGAAGAAAGCTACCAAATATGTTTGGAGTCCAGCATGTGAAGCAGCATTCAAGGCTTTAGTCAAGCACCTAACATCAGCACCGGTTTTGGCGCAGCCAGACACAACAAAACCGTTCGATGTGTACTGCGATGCATCCGGCATTGGGCTCGGATGTGTGCTGATGCAAGACCAAAGAGTGGTCGCGTATGGATCACGACAGCTTAGGAACCATGAGCAAAATTATCCAACTCACGATTTGGAGCTCGCTGCCGTGGTACTTGCACTGAAAATGTGGAGGCACTACCTACTCGGTAACCTCGTACATTTATATACCGACCACAAAAGCCTCAAGTACATCTTCACTCAGAAGGAGCTGAACATGAGGCAACGAAGATGGTTGGAACTGATAAAGGATTACGAGATAGAGATCCATTATCATCCGGGCAAGGCAAACGTTGTGGCAGACGCGCTAAGCCGCAAGTCACACGTCAATAATCTGACCATCACACCGTTGGAAGAGAGCGAACCACTACTACATGTGATTCCACATGGAGCTCTCTACAACCTAGCTTTGATCCCCACCATCCGTGAAGAGATAGCGGCAGCCCAGAAGAATGACAAGGGCATGTCACATTTGCGGAGACGTGTAGACAGTGGGGAGTTGAAATGTTTCCGGAAGGACGGAGACGGCGTCTTATGGTTCAAGGACCGGATCGTCGTACCCCGAAACCCGGAGTTAAGGAAGAGAATCTTTGATGAAGCTCACTTATCAAAGTTTTCTATTCACCCCGGCAGCAACAAAATGTATCAAGAACTCAGAAGCAAGTTTTGGTGGACACGGATGAAGCGAGAGACGGCAAAATACGTGTCCGAGTGTGATACATGTCGACGGGTGAAGGCAGACCACATGCGGAAACCGGGACTGCTGCGACCACTGGGCATTCCTGCCTGGAAGTGGGAGGACGTGAGCATGGATTTCGTCGTCGGTTTACCCACCACCTTACAGAAACATGATTCTGTGTGGGTGATCGTCGATCGGCTCACCAAAGTTGCCCATTTCATTCCGGTCAACACCAACTATAACGCCAAGAAGTACGCTGAACTGTACATCTCACGGATCCTATGCTTATACGGCGTACCCCGTACCATCGTATCGGACCGGGGCACTTTATTTGTGTCCCGTTTTTGGGAGCAGCTACACGCTGCCCTGGGGACGAAGCTGATCCGTAGTTCAGCCTACCACCCGCAGACGGATGGGCAAACGGAGCGGGTAAATCAAATCCTAGAAGACATGCTACGAGCTTGCGCTATCGACCACGGCAAGAATTGGGATGATCACTTGCCATTAGCCGAGTTCTCGTACAACAATGGGTACCAAGCCAGCATCAAGATGGCGCCCTACGAGGCGCTATACGGCAGGAAATGCCGCACACCACTGAACTGGTGTGAATCTGGCGAGAGGGTTACCTTCGGGATTGATCTTGTCAACAACGCGGAAGAAAAGGTTCGATTAATTCAAGCGAACCTAAAAGCCGCTCAATCCCGACAGAAACAGTATGCGGACCGGAGGAGGCGCCCATTACAATTCGAAGTTGGAGATCACGTATACCTACGAGTGTCTCCAATGAAGGGCATAAACAGATTTGGGGTGAGAGGAAAGTTAGCACCCCGATTCATCGGTCCATTCCAGATTACCGAAAGATGTGGATCAGTAGCATACCGGCTAAGATTACCAGAAGCACTTTCCGGTGTGCACGACGTCTTTCACATTTCCCAGCTGAGGAAGTGTCTCAAGCTATCAACTACCGTTCAGCTGGAAGACATTGAAGAACTGCAACCGGATCTCACCTATCGGGAGGAACCGGTGCAGATTATTGATGAAAAGGCCCGAACCACACGCAACCGTACGTTGTGGTTCTACAAGGTTCTATGGAGTAATCACTCCATGGACGAAGCGACATGGGAGAGCGAAGAATTCCTTCGCACTAACTACCCCGACTTTTTCACGTCGCATATTCGGTAATTTTCCACCGTCCTCTCTCTCATTTCACCTTATAATCTCGGGACGAGATTCTTTTAAGGGGGGAGGAATGTAAGGGCCTCAGTTTTTGACACTCATTTGCAGTGTTCATCACCACACCACACACCTCATTTGAGGAAGAATGATGAACACAAATAAAGAGCAAGTAACAATTATCAACATGCTCATTAGGGAACAAACTCACACATTGCAAAAGTGGTACTTCCCACATGTGATATAGATGGGCTGGACATATGAAAACTCCTACACTTTGCTAAGGATGTCCATGCCAAGTTCCACCCAAATTCAAAACCTTTTTGAGGTCATTTTGGGTATAGTTAGGAAGAGGGCAGTTTGAAACCATATTCAAATTCAAACTGTTTTCACCCACTGAATTTAAAAGTGGAAGGCATATTCTTGCTCAGCACATTTTTGTGAGCTCACACACCAATTTTCACTCCATTTGGAGTTGATCTTGACATGAGCTAAGGGGGAGAAATTCAAACTTTATTTGAATTTCAAACTGCACTTGTGCTGAAATTCATTCAAACCAAACCTCATTTAAACTTTGATCAATTCAAATGGCTCTTGGGTGAATAATTTGAATTGCCAAGGGTAGAATAGGGTTCACTGTTTACCACAGCTGTTAGGAGTAAATTTCAGAGGTTAAAAGAGGGATGGGACCCACATGTCAGCCTCTGCCTCAAAGCAAACCGACTGAAACACAGTTCAGTGGTTCCCGGCAGCTGTGCGCGCGCGCCACCGAAGGGGGCAGCCGGCGCCAGCTCCTGCTGCGTGCCCCAAGCCGGAGACCAGCCGGCCGGGCTATTTATTCCCTCCCCGGCGTGCTTCAGTCACCATTTCCTCGAGCTGCCGACGCACACGACTTGTTTTTCCACTGCCATCGCCGCCGCTCGAGTTCCTGCTTGATCAAGCCGATCGCAGTCCCCTCCTTCCACTCCAGGGTCCCAGCAAGGTACTAGAGACCTTCCTCCATCCTCCCCATTGCTAGAAGTCGATTGAAACCGAGTGATATCGGCTGTGCCGAAAGATCAAACTCGGAACTGGAAACCGCAGCACCTCGGGCTCTCGTGGACAGCCCAACCTGGGCGTTGTCACGCCCGAGCCAAGGCACCCTTGGACGCGCAAGTGATCGGTGCTGCTCATCCCCGAGCCACAGCTCGAGTGGTTGCTCACCGGCGGCGAATTTCCACTTTTCCCCTTTCTGTGTGCAGAACGACCCTCGGGTACGATTCTGTTTAATTCGTGCTCTAGAAAGGATTAGAGGGCCTCAGGCCACTCCCACACGAGCTAGACACGGTGACGCACAAGTTGCCTTCACAACTCTGGGCCGGAGAACCTCTGTGCCCGGCGTAATTCAAGGTCTACTAATGGCGGAACGAACGGGGGGTATCGGGCGCACGGTGAGGACCTATTTCGGGCCTTCCCCGAGCTGCCCCGAGTTCATGTCGACCTTCTCTGAGGTCCACTGATGCTCCCCGACCGGTTTCCCAAGTAGCTGAGGCACTAGGAGCATCAGCCGACATGGCCGAAGTCGTTCCGATATGGCGGCTCGTCGCCGACCATGCTCCGGCCGTTGTCATGAGCAGCTGACCCTCGGATCATGTTCCCCAAGTAAAAGTAGGCAGGGGCGGCCAGAATCAAGAAGTTTGGAGCGGTACAGCAGCCAGCGGCGAGCTCTCCGGCGAGGTCCCTCGGCGGCGGAGCGCGGGTGTCGCGAGGTTGAAGAAGGGGGTGGACCCCAGCTGTCAACGGCCGATATTTTGAATCGAGATCCGGCTGCGGCCGGGATCGGGTGTGCTGGCACGCAAAAGCCTTGTGGGCCGCGGTGTGCTGTCGCTTCGGCGTGCGACGCGTGTCCCCTGGGCCCACGCGCGAGTTTAAACTTTTCCCCGATTTTCAGATTTCCTTCAAACTTCAAATCCTTATAACTTTGGCTAGAAAGCTCCAAATTGAGTGAACCAAATTTTGCTGGATTCAGCTCTCTGAGTACTTTCCAGAAAATCAAGTTTCACTTCATGAAATTCCCTAATTCTCCAGAATTAATTCCTTAATGTTTAAACTGTTAGGAATTTTAACTGGAGAATCCTTTGGCGGAAAATCCTGAAATTTTGCTGAGATGTTCACCAAAATATCATTGAGCTACCATAAAAATTTCAGATCCATTTGAGCTCATTTAGTCCACCTAATGGTGTGATTAGTAAAACTGTTCCAGAGAAAATAGAAAATGTTCAGAAACATTTTCAGGATTTTCTCTGAAATTGTTTAGCTCATATCTTTAGTTAGAGACTTCCAAATTAAGTGAGACCAACTCCATTAGAACCCTCTGAAAATCTAGTTTTCAGAAAGTCATAGTTTGTCTCATGAAAATCCCTAGAACACCCTAAGGGTTCCAATTAAGGTCAAGGACATAATTATTTGTGGAGGGCTCAAATGAGCTTTGCTGCAACTAAAACTTGACCAAGTCTTTGTTTAGGTTGTAACCAAGCCACAGTAAAAGTTTCACAGTCATTAGGTCTGTCTAGTAAGGGTTATAGGCTTCACAACTTCAAAGTTAATACAAAGGCCTCTAAATTAATACATACATTGTTCTTATCATGTAGTCGCTAAGGTCGAGGAGGAACCCGAAGTCCTAGACTTCGTTACTCCGGAGGAACAGCTAGCCTACGACCAAGAGCAGCAAGGCAAGCTCCGGTTTGCATTAACCTTTTTACAAATTTTTATTGTTTTGAGCCGTGTGCGGGCCTGTTGAACAAGCTAGAACAGTACCGAAGACCTACCGGCTATATGGGAACCGGGAAACTGATGTAACTCGGGTAGCTGGGTGTTGAGGCATTGCCCGTCGTTCAGAGGGTAGGTTGAGAGCTCGAGGTGTAAATCAGCTGGCGGCACAGAGATGCGCGTGCAGGGACCTCTTGCTCGGGACGATGGGACCGGTTCAATAATTGGCTAACGGGTGAAAGGTAGTCGCGTACGGCGTCCGTGATGGTTGTTGTAGGCAACATCGAGTACGGGCGTACGTGACGGGTTGTTCGGGTAACCCTGCAGGTGTAAATCGATTATAATCGCCGTCCCTCGCGGTCAGTGAGTACCACTTGTTCACTGTACCGTGACGTAGAAAGAACAGGATAGTTACATGTTAAAATGTTGCTGATTGAAAGCTGGACATTGATTGTTAATGATATGTTGTAGCTTAGTGCTAACTAAAGTTCTTTTCAACTTTGGGCAAAGTACATGAGAGAAATGCGTTTCTTGTTTGATTGCGGCTCTCTCATGTGCCTTCGCGTAAGGTTCTCCACAACCTGCTGCTAAAACTTGAAAGTAAGGTTCTACTAATTAGGCGAGTCCTTGCAAATGATTTTACCTCATGTAACCCATTACCCTCATGTAGAAGTTCCATGTTTAGGTGAGACGGGTTAGACTTGCTGAGCCTTCGTGCTCACTGCTTGTGTTTGAAGCTTTTGCAGGGTTCTATGAGGAAGGGACTCCCGAAGAGGAGACGGAACCCCAGGAGGGGAACCCCGTCGAGTGGGAGTCGTGCACGCCGCAGAGTTAGTGTGCGTGCGTGCTAGCAAGGACACGTTCGAGGGCTGAACGTGCACTTGATGCTTAGTCTACGCCCGCGAGTGTGGACTAAACTTATTTTGATGTAAACATGTTGATAAACTTGTTTATGTAATAAAGCTTCCGCTTCCGCTTTGTACCTTTGACGTGTGTTATGCGGTGCTGTGCAACGCAGCACCCCTCAGCGTGATCCTGGCTCGACAGGACCCAAAGGGGTCGTGTCAGTGCGGAACACCATCCCACACATCCAAAATGCTTCTGTGGTGGTGGCGTTCCAGCAAGCGTTCAGGACAAGAAGATGCTCGAGAAACTCGCGACTAGAGAGGTCCGCGACGTCTCAGAGCTCTTCAGCCTGGCGGACAAGTGCGCCAGAGCAGCCGAAGGGCGTAACTGGCACTCACTGCCAGCCTCCGAGTCAGGAGGGCAGCCCGGGTCTGGCGCTGCTTCCTATGGAGGCAGCAAGAAGGCCAAGAACCGGGGCAGTGGCAAGATGGAACCGCTGGCCGCGGCCCCCGTTGCCGCAGCAGCGGCACCCAGTGGAGCTCGAGGGCCGCGCCCCGACAAGAGGCAGCGACAGTCACCAACCCCAGAAGGTGACCAAGACAAGCTATGCCCCGTGCACGGCAGCTGTCGCCATACTACTGCCGAGTGCCGGGAGATTCAGAAGCTCGCGGAGCGCTTCCGCAAAGGGAAGCAGCAGCGGACTGATGCTCCACCCTTCCGCCTAAGGGAGGGCAAGCAGAAGGTCGACGTCCCAGACAGCGTCGACCACCAAGTGGGGTTCCAGGAGCCTCAGCGCGCCGTGAAGGCGGTGCGCAACCATGAGGACTCCAGCTCCAGTGATGATGAGCGTCGAAAGAAGCTCTACGTCATATATGACGGGTCCGCCGACCCCTCGTCCCGAGGCGCAGTTAAGACTTTGCGCCGAGCGGTAGTGTCGGTGGCTCCACTCCCAAGTGCCGCACCGCACCTCAAGTGGATGGGAACCCCCATCAGCTTTGACGCCACCGACTGCCCCAGGAACATGGCTGGGGCCGACCAACTACCGCTCTTGGTAGCACCCACCATCGCCAATGTGAGGATGTACCACGTTTTGGTAGATGGCGGAGCTGGGCTGAACCTCATCAGCCGTGCATCTTTCCAGAAGCTGCAGATCCCGATGGCCACGCTCACCCCGTCGAGCCCGTTCTCAGGGGTAGGGCCGGGACAGGTCGTTCCCTATGGCAACATCAGCCTCCCGGTGACCTTCGGACCTCCGGACAGCTACCGGACAGAATACATTCTGTTCGACGTGGCGGAGATCGACCTCCCCTTCAACGCCATAATTGGCAGGCCAGCCCTGTGCCGATTCATGGCAGTAGCCCACTACGGCTACCTCGTCTTGAAGATGCCTACACCAACAGGCGTCCTCAGGATTCATGGAGACCGCACTGCTGCAGTGTCGGCCTTGGAAAAACTCCAAGCGCTTGCAACAGCTAGAGCACCAGCCCCTGGCAGTGCAGAACCAGACCAGCTCCACCCGAGTGCACGCCACCGTGCCTCCACCGCAGCACCCCGTGTGCAACCCCTCGACGAGGGCGACGTCCCCTTAAAGATCATCCAAGTCGGTGCCGAAGCCACCCAGACCACCCGGGTAGCCCGGGGCCTGGATAGCAAATAGGAAGGCGCGCTCGTCACCTTCCTCCGGCACAACGTCGACTTGTTTGCATGGCAGACGTCACAGATGCCGGGGATCCCTAGGGAGGTGATCGAGCACCACTTAAAGGTCTTCCCTGACGCCCGGCCAGTTCAACAGAAGCCCCGCAAGCAGTCCATCGAGCGGCAAAACTTCATTCGCGAAGAAATCAAGAAGCTGCTGGACGCTGGCTTCATACGGGAAGTCCACCACCCCCGGTGGTTGGCGAACTCCGTCTGTCGGTACCCATGATATGGGGTACCCCCGCGCACAGGGGAAAATTCCTAAGGATCTCGCCCTTCTCCGCAGGGAGAGCTCCGAAGGCGCCACGCGTCCGGCGGGGCCGGACCACCCTCTCCTCAGAGGAGAGCTCCGGGCTCGCCACGTGGCCTGCAGAAGCCGGACCTCCCCCTCCGCGGGAGAGAGGTCCGAAGGCGCCGCGTGTCCACCGGGGCCGGACCTCCCTCATCTCAGAGGAGAGCTCCGGGCCCGCCACGTGGCCGACAGAAGCCGGACCTCCCCCTCCGTGGGGAGAGGTCCGAAGGCTCCACGTGTCCTGCGGGGCCGGGTCTCCCTCTTCTCTAAGGAGTGCTCCGGGCCCGCCACGTGTCCAGCAGAAGAGCGCTGCCTGCCCCCGAGCGGTAGGCAGCGGGCGTAAAGACGCCTCATACCTTGCCCGTACAAGGTATTCAAGGCCCGCGCCTTCCCAAGACGCGGAGATACGGAGCACACCTGTGTCAGGTGCCGTTGCGCCCAGTCGCATCACAGACTGGCGCGCAGTGTCAGAACCTGCCAGCTAATAAACACAACGACAAGACATCCCCTGCCGCCTCTGCCGTCATCAACCACTACGGCTAGCATGCGGCATGGGCAGGGCGGAAATACGAAGACTCAGAAGCCTTCGCCAGAGACAACTACCGGCATAACTGCGGATACGATAGTCTGCAGGCAATCTCCCCGGGACCACCTGTCGGGTCCCGGGCCCCCCCCTTGTAAGCCACCCGAGCCTTGGACTATAAAAGGCTCGGGTAGGCAACGTTAGCAAGGGTTCGCACTCCAGCAACTCATACGCTAGACATCACTCATCCCCAAGCTCAGGACCCCGGTTCTGGGCAACAAGCAATACAGCGAGCTCCTCAGCTCGCCGTGGACGTAGGGTTTTACGCTCCGGCGGCCTGAACCACGTAAAACTCGCCGTGTCAAGCTTCTCCTAAACTCGTCCATACGCTTAAGCTCTCGGCAAGTGACTAGCCCCTCCGAAAAAGAACCTCCGCGGGCTGCCCAGTGCAGGTCCGGGGGAAGTGTCGACCACACACTTCGACATTTGGCGCGCCAGGTAGGGGGCTTTTCCCTTGCGCGACGAGTTTCCGCCGACGAAGATGACCAAGCTTCCTTCAGCGGCAAACTCTCCTCCTCCGCGTTCGTGGCGAACCGTGACCAGCGGGGAGTACATGTCGACGCACTCAGGACGGAGTGTGTCGTCGCAGGCAGGTAGCCAGCAGCCGACCCCGGCAACGCCGACTCTGGCAATGCAGGTGCCAACCAGCGTGAGATCTTCTGCAACTCTAAGCGTACCCCACAGGGGTGCACTGTAAGGGCCTCAGCTTTTGACACACATTTGCAGTGTTCATCACCACACCACACACCTCATTTGAGGAAGGATGATGAACACAAATGAAGAGCAAGTAACAATTATCAACATGCTCATTAGAGAACAAACTCACACATTGCAAGAGTGGTATTTCCCACATGTGATATAGATGGGCTGGACATATAAAAACTCCTACACTTTACTAAGGATGTCCATGCCAAGTTTCACCCAAATTCAAAACCTTTTTTAGGTCATTTTGGGTATAGTTAGGAAGAGGGCAGTTTGAAACCATATTCAAATTCAAACTGTTTTTATCCCATGAATTTAAAAGTGGGAGGCATATTCTTACTCAGCACATTTTTGTGAGCTCACACACCAATTTTCACTACATTTGGAGTTGATCTTGACATGCGTTAAGTGGGACGAATTCAAACTTTGTTTGAATTCAAAACTGAACTTGTGCTAGAATTCACTCAAACCAAACCCAATTCGAATCCTATTCAATTCGAATGGCTCAAGGGTGAATAATTTGAATCACCAGGGGTATTATGGGGTTCACTGTTCACTACAGTGATTAGGAGTAAATTTCAGATGTTAAAACCCCGGGTGGGACCCACATGTCATAGAGGGAAGAAGGAGAAACTTGCAACCAAAGTCAGAGTCTCGGTGGGAAATTCTACCGAGCAGCTGTCGGCTGTGCCACCGAGCAGCTACCGGCGCCACCAGCTGCTTCCCTCTCCGCGCGCTGGCGTCCAGGGCGGCTTGCTCGCGCCCCCACGCGACCGGCACCGCCTCAGCCGAGCAGGAGTCGGCCGGCTTTATCTTCTCGCGGGCAAACCCGAGCAGCGGCATTGTTTCTCGCGGCATCTCTCTGCTCAATCGGGAAAACCAGCAAAACAATCTACTTCGTTCCTAAGCTGCTAGACAGCCACCGGAGGTCGCGCACCAACCTCCCAACGCCTGGACCACTGGGTTTTGGCCCCTGTTCCCGTGACCAACGACGACCGCCGCAGTTTAGCTGAAGGACGGCGATCGGTCTCACGCGACCAGCACGCCGCAACCACGTCCACGGCCGAGAAAGGGCAGCAACAGGAGCGCACGGACTCCACACTGCTTCCACCTGAAGCTCAAGCCACGCCGTGAACTCTCGCCGGCGAATCCTCGGTTTTTGCTCCGGCAACCTTAAACTGAGCTTCCGGTACAGTTTCTTTAAATTCACGCTCTATGATCTTTGGGAGGTCATCAAATCCTGCACATAGACGCTGGACTAGCCGGCGATCAAGTAATTTTCTGCATCCGTGGCGTAAAACTGTCTAGGAGTAATGAATTTCGAGCTCGATCAAGGGCGGTCATGGCGAGCACGATCGGTCACACGGTGCCGACCAACTTACCGCCATCCCTGAACCCTTTTGACACCTTGTCGAGCTTCCTAGTGGTACACTGATGCTGTAGGGCCGTTTGTTCGAGGTGTTGGCGGGTTAGAAACCACGGTCGACGGTGCTGAACCTCAACCGAGGCCGAGGCACGTCGCCGGGCTATTTCCGGTCACCCTCAGCCTGACCTGACACCTCCGACGTGTTCCTCGACGTCGACAACCCCCTGGCGGCGAGTTTCAGCCCATGGGAGGTCCGGCAGCGGCGAGCCGGTGAGCTTCGAGTCTGCTCCGGCGAGGTCGGCGGCGCGGGCGCGAGAGAACGGCAGGAGCAAGAATAAGCCGACTGACCCACGTGTCAGCAGCTGAAGAATTTAAATCGGGATCGGGTGTGGCCAGGGATCGGCTGTGCTGGCGCGCAATACCCTGTGAGCTCCGGTGTGCCGGACACCTCCGCGCTCGACACGTGTGGTATCCCCGGTGTGCCGGACACCTCCGCGCTCGACACGTGTCCCTGCGGGCCCCGAGAGTTTAAACTTTTCCCCGATTTTCAGAATTCTTCCAAACTTCAAATCATCATAACTTTGGCTAGAAAGCTCCAAATTGAGTGAACCAAATTTTGCTGGGTTCAGCTCTCTGAGTGCTTTCCAGCAAATCAAGTTTCACTTCACGAAACTCCTTATTTTCTCCAGAGTTAATTCCTCAAAGTTTACTGTTAGGAATTTTAACTGGAGGATCCTTTGTAGAAAAATCCTGAAATTTTGCTGGGATGTTCACCAAAATATCCCTGAACTACCATAAAAGTTTCTGATCCATTTGAGCTCATTTAATCCGCCTAATGGTGTGATTAGTGAAACTGTTCCAGAGAAGATAGAAAATGTTCAGAAACATTTTCAGAATTTTCTCTGAAAGTGTTTAGCTCATATGTTTAGTTAGGAACTCCAGAATTAAGTGAGACCAACTCCATTAGAACCCTCTAAAAATCTAGTTTTCAGAAAGTCATAGTTTGTTTCATGAAAATCCTTAGAACACCCTAAGAGTTCCAATTAAGGTCAAGGACATGATTAATTGTGGAGGGCTCAAATGAGCTTTGCTGCAACTAAAACTTGACCAAGTCTCTGTCTAGGTTGTAACCAATCCGCAATAAAAGTTTCACAGTTATTAGGTCTGTCTAGAAAAGGGTATAGACTTTACAACTTCAAACTTAATACAAATGCATTAAATTAATACATGTATTGTTTCTATCATGTAGTCGCTAAGGTCGAGGAGGAACCCGAAGTCCTAGACTTCGTTACTCCGGAGGAACAGCTAGCCTACGACCAAGAGCAGCAAGGCAAGCTCCGGTTTGCATTAACCTTTTTCTAAAATTTTTATTGTTTTGAGCACTTACTTGAGTATTGTTATCCTTTGCATTAGAGTCTTGTGTGGAAATCCAACTGCATAGCCAAGAAAACCATGGGTTGGGTTTAGAATTGCAAACCCCGCTAGCTACTACATTGCTAGGATAGAGTAGGATTCGGTACAAGTCGAGTAGTTGGAACTACTCGCGAGCATAGGCTAGAGGCACTCGACTCGGGTAGTGATAGCAAATGAAACACATGGCAAGAAAATGAGACCAAGCGGAGGGTAAGGGCAGCAGGACTTTGGGGCCTGTGTGCTGTAGCTCCGATTGTGTCGATTGAGGACCGAGCCGTGTGCGGGCCTGTTGAACAAACTAGAACAGTACCGAAGACCTACCAGCTATATGGGAACCGGGAAACTGATGTAACTCGGGTAGCTGGGTGTTGAGGCATAGCTGGTCGTTCAGAGGGTAGGTTGAGAGCTCGAGGAGTAAATCGGCTGGCGGCACTGAGATGCGCATGCAGAGACCTCTTGCTCGGGACGATTGGACCGGTTCAACATTTGGCTAACGGGTGAAAGGTAGTCGCGTACGGCGTCCGTGATGGTTGTTGTAGGCAACATCGAGTACGGGCATACGTGACGGGTTGTTCGGGTAACCCTGCAGGTGTAAATCGATTATAATCGCCGTCCCTCGCGGTCAGTGAGTACCACTTGTTCACTGTACCGTGATGTAGAAAGAACAGGCTAGTCACATGTTAAAATGTTGCTGATTGAAAGATGGACATTGATTGTTAACGATATGCTGTAGTTTAGAGCTAACTAAAGTTCTTTTCAACTTTGGGCAAAGTACATAAGAGAAATGCGTTTCTTATTTGATTGCGGCTCTCTCATGTGCCTTAGCGTAAGGTTCTCCACAACCTGCTGCTAAAACTTGAAAGTAAGGTTCTACTAATTAGGCGAGTCCTTGCAACTGATTTTTACCTCATGTAACCCATTACCCTCATGTAAAAGTTCCATGTTTAGGTGAGACGGGTCAGACTTGCTGAGCCTTCGTGCTCACTGCTTGTGTTTGAAGCTTTTGCAGGGTTCTATGAGGAAGGGGCTCCCGAAGAGGAGACGGAACCCCAGGAGGGGAACCCCGTCGAGTGGGAGTCGTGCACGCCGCAGAGTTAGTGTGCGTGTGTGCTAGCAAGGACACGTTCGAGGGCTGAACATGCACTTGATGCTTAGTCTACGCCCGCGAGTGTAGACTAAACTTATTTTGATTTAAACATGTTCATAAACTTGTTTATGTAATAAAAATTTCCACTTCCGCTCTGTACCTTTGACGTGTGTTATACGGTGCTGTGCAACGCAGCACCCCTCAGCGTGATCCTGGCTCGACAGGACCATTGGGGTCGTGTCAGCGTTGGTATCAGAGCTCGCTTGAGGTTTAACACACTACAAAGGTCATCTTTTTCAAAAATCCAGTGAGGAACGAGTTAGTAGCCCGTATAAGGATGTTATTAGTATATAGAAAGTGGCATACTAACCTATTTGTTTATGTCGGAAAATCGTGTATCTCGGGGCGTTTATGTCTTGGGGGGTACATGTAAGCGCTGTCCACCAGTGCGCACAAGCTGAAGGGTGGAGCCCCACGGGTGGCAGGTAACCCGACCCGCTTTAGTATCCTCTACGACCCTTCATGTCGTTTGGGGTATTCGAGCAACGTCTATCCCTGGCGTGCGTGGTGCAACATGGGAGACCCCGTCACGTGGTCTGAAATGTGAACACGTAACTCAAGGCGTGGTTGGCTTGAGAACATCCGGGCGAGTGATGACGGCCGGGTGTACGAACTGTATGGATTCCGGGATCGGTGTGCAGCCGAGTCTGATGATTGTTTGAGTTTCTGCATGTAGCCCGACCACGAAACGGTAGACGTGTAGCATCCGTGTGCGAGTGACGAGTAGTGCCACTGAACTAACGAAGCCGGCTAAGTCCGGTATAGGTTTTTCTTTGTGAGGACGTAGTACCGACATAATCTGGTGACGCATCGACGTCACACCCAACTAAATAAACAACTTCATTGTAAAAACTGGAAGGTTTTAATCCAAAGTAGTAAAATTTGATGCAACTCCTTCCCTTGAACAGGATATTCAAAGTTAACAAGTTTTCAACTTATAGGATGTTAAGGACAGAGCACTCTGTTTTCAGCCGAATCAAGGCTGAAGTTAATCAGAGGTTAGAGGCTGAGTTCTTTCGAGGTTTGGGGTCATGTGATACATTTCTAGAAAGCTTTGGAAGAGTTTTACCACTTTTATGTTGAGGTCCAGAGGTGTTTCATCCCTTCACCACTCGAAAAATACAGTAGAGTTGACACTGTCCAGAAAACAGGACAGAGTAAAGACTCTGTGTAGACTCTCTGTAAATTAAGCATAACTTCCTGCATAAAAATCCAAAAAAAATAGAAAATGAGGTAGTTCTGGAAAGCTTATGAGATGGGTTACAACTTTGTAACAGAAAGTTTTGTCAGATTATGACAGAAGTAACTGGGGTTCTTGGATCAAATCAGTACCTAAGGCAGGGAGGTGCTGCCCAATTGTTTCCAGAAATTCTGTTAACTTTGACATCTCATAACTTTTGAACCAGGACAGATCTTAGGCCAAGCAAACACTTTCTGGAAATCTATTGAAGTTAGTTTTAACTTTGATGTTGAGCTCCAGAACTGGTTTTGCCTTTAAAATGGCCTAAATCAGGTTGATATGGAAACTGGTCAGGGCTGTCATGGGAACAGCAGATCAGCAGTCAAATTTGTCAAAAATTTGAACTATGTTTCCATGTTTTATGGGTTCAATGACATGTTTTATGTTATAACTCAGAGGTTTACTGTTTAAATAAATATTTGACATTTCTCAAATATATTTTTACAGATGACAGCAGGTAAGCCACTGGAGAACGGGTGGGTGATGTCCCACTGTTCTCACCGTAACGGCTACCCGGAAGCATTGTGGCAAATGCTCCAATATTTCGGGTACAACCAGATGCCGCAATACTTCGCCAAGGAAGAAGGCGAAGGAGGGAACAAGACGTGGACGATCCATGTCGAGGTTCCTGCAGGGCCTACGCCACCCGGTTGGGTGCCATTCACCGTCACGGTGAGAGGAAGACAACCGGAAGGGATGTGGCAAGTGGCAGCCCGTGACACTATGTCACGTTTCTGCCAACTACACGTGCAGGCTATGGAGGGCACTCCATACGCACTCGTTCCGGTGGAGGGACAAGCTCAGCATGTGTGGGAAGAGAGGTACCTGGAAGCAACGGACCCGAGTTGCCCAAGGTACAACCCCGCGGAGGCGAATCTCAGCCTCCAGATGAGGGCAGGAAACGCCGTGATGGACAGCCAAGCTGTTCATACGGAGCATCTCGCCATAAAGCTCAAGGAGAGCACAAGCCGTGGAGATCATTTCGAGAGTGCTCACAGCGCACTCCGCAATGTGCTCCTTCCGACGATCAAGCGACTGAATGAACAGCACAATCAGTTGCATCGTCTGAAGAAGGCGAAGAGAAAAAGCCGTGTCAACATCGCGGCGTTACAAGAACTGGTGCAGACCCTAACCCAGCAGAATGAGGACCTTGATCAAGAGCGGGACGATGCTATTGAGGAAGGACAAGGCTGGGAAGAGGACTACAACCAGGCTATGGACGAGGTGCATGCATTGCAGGACCTCGTGCCCCCGGTGTTAGGCGTACCGGTAGTCTTGGGTCATCCAGCAATGGGAGAACCCGGAATGGGAGAAGAGGTGGTAGATCCAGAGCCACCAGCAGAGGTACCGGAGGAGGACGACCCACAGGAGGTCGAATTCTACTCCGAGTAGGGGGTTACGGTTGCCAAGTAGGGCAGCTAGGGTAGTGTAACCCAACTTTTGTAATCGGTGACATGTCGTGTAGGCAGTAGCGTATGTACAGGTAGTGACAACATGAGCACGACTTCTCGGAGACCCGAGAATAATGTATCTTGTATAAAGTTTATGCTTTATCAATATATGTGAATGTTGTGCAAATTAATCATGTGTCACTTCCATACCTACTGTTGCTTATGGAATTTTAAGTAAGACATGTGCTAATTGCTGCTGTGTTGAATTTCAGAATGACGCGTACTCGTGCCAACCCTGATGTTGGAGGTACTAGCCAAGTGGGAGAGACCTCCCAACCACCTCCCGAGGACTCCTCGGGACAGCAGCAGCAACAGCAACAGCAAACACCGCCACTGCCAACAGTTACATTGGCCGACATAGTCACGGCAATGGCGGGTTCACATCAGCAGCACACGGAGCTGCTGCAAACCTTAATTGCGAATACGTCTCGCCCAGAGAGACGTCAAGACCGTGAGGAGCGTCAACAGAGCTCCTACTCCGACTTCCTAGCAACTCATCCCCGGTATTTTCAAGGGCGGATGAACCACTTGACGCGGACAACTGGCTCCGCGCCATAGAGATGAAGTTCGGGCTGCTCCAGATCAGCGAGCAGTGCAAGACTCAGTTCGCGGTCCAGCAGCTCCAAGGATCTGCGAGCGCGTGGTGGGCCAACTTCTGTGCTTCACAGCCCACCGACCGAGTGATGACCTGGACGGAGTTCCGGACGGCCTTCAGGGCCTATCATATACCGCCAGGTTTAATGAAGAGGAAGATGCAGGAGTTCTTACACCTGCAACAAGGGAGCCGGAATGCGCTGGAATACTCCAGAGCGTTCAACGATCTCGCGCTCTATGCGTCGTATCATGCAGATACAGACGAGAAGAGGCGAGACCATTTTTACCAGGGGCTTAACCCGCTCCTGAAGGACAAGTTGGCGATGTTCAATCGTGGCAGCCTCAACGACATCATTGATGCTGCGATTGTTCAGGAGGACTCCGGTAAGGAGTTGGCGGCGGCAGAGCGAAAGCGAAGCGCGCCGCAGAGCAGCGGAGAAGGAGGTGGTCCTTCTCAGAAGTTTCGGATGGTGAATCGCCCACCATCAGGTCCACGCTGGCTGCCACCACAGCGGTTGATGCCATTCCGCAGCCGGCCGTACTCTTCACCGGCATTCAGGCCGGCACTGCCAGTACCACCGCAACAACAACAACAGCAGCGGGCGATGCCGCGTGCGTTTGCACCTCCACAACGCATGCCGGGCTTTCGTCCACCGAGCACTCCACCAGCAGCGGCCACATGTTACAAGTGTGGTCGTCCAGGGCACTTCGCGAGCAGTTGCCCGGAGAGGCAAGGCGGCGGAGTGGCACCACAGTTTTCGGGGAGGAATCAACCCCGGAACCCTACTAATGCGCGGCGGGCAAACCCTAGGCCCGGCACTGGCCACTAGCTTGCCATTGAGGACGTGCCGGAGGGCGAGCCAATCCTTGCGGGTATGTTCCAACTCCACCAGCATCCCGCTATAGTACTATTTGATTCAGGCGCCACGCATAGCTTCATTAGCCAAGCTTTCATTGATAAATATAGCCTGCCAATACTACCCACCGATAGTACTTGTCGGTACCTGAGATATGGGGTACCCCCGCGCACAGGGTAAAATGCCTAAGGAACTCACCCTTCTCCACAGGTAGAGCTCCGAAGGCGCCACGCGTCCGGCGGGGCCGGACCTCCCTCTCCTCAGAGGAGAGCTCCGGGCCCGCCACGTGGCATACAGAAGCCGGACCTCCCCCTCCGCGGGAGAGAGGCCCGAAGGCGCCGCGTGTCCAGCGGGGCCGGACCTCCCTCTCCTCAGAGGAGAGCTCCGGGCCCGCCACGTGGCCAACAGAAGCCGGACCTCCCCCTCCGCGGGGAGAGGTCCGGAGGCTCCACGTGCCCCGCGGGGCTGACCCTCCTCTTCTCTGAGGAGGGCTCCGGGCCCGCCACGTGGCAGCAGAGCGACGCTGCCTGGCCGAGCGATAGGCAGCGGGCGTAAATACGCCCCATACCTTGCCCGTACAAGGTATTCAAGGCCCGCGTCTTCCCAAGACGCGGAGACGCGGAGCACGCTTCTGTCAGGTGCCGTTGCGCCCAGTCGCATCACAGACTGGCGCGTGGTGTCAGAACCTGTCAGCCAATAAACACCGCGACAAGACATCCCATGCCGCCTGCGCCGTCATCAACCACTAAGACTAGCATGCGGCATGGGCAGGGCGGCAAGATGAAGACTCAGAAGCCTTCGACCAGAGACAACTACCGGCATAACTGCAGATACGGTAGATAATAGACAATCTTCCCGGGACCACCTGTCGGGTCCCGGCTTCCCTTGTAAGCCGCCCGAGTCTTGGACTATAAAAGGCTCGGGTAGGCGTCGATAGCAAGGGTTCGCACTTTGCAACTCATACGCTAGCCATACACTCTCAAGCTGTAACTCACCCCCAAGCTCAGGCCTCCGGCCCTGAGCAGCAAGCAATACAGCGAGCTCCATAGCTCGCCGTGGACGTAGGGTTTTACGCTCCGGCGGCGTGAACCACGTAAAACTCGCTGTGTCAAGCTCTCCCTAACTCGTCCATCTGCGCAAGCTCTCCGCTAGGGACTAGCCCCTCCGAAAAAAGAACCTCCGCGGGCTGCCCAGTGCAGGCCCGGGGGAAGTGTCGACCGCACACTTCGACATTTGGCGCGCCAGGTAGGGGGCTTTTCTCCTAGTGCGACGAGTTTCCGCCGACGAAGATGACCAAGCTTCCTTCAGCGGCAAACTCTCCCCCTCCGCGATCACGGCGAACCGTGACCACTGGGGAGTTCATGTCGACACACTCAGGACGGAGTGTGTCGGCACAAGCTGGTAGCCAGCAGCTGACTCCGGCAACGCCGACTCCGGCTATGCAGGCCCCGACCAGTGTGAGATCTTCTGCAGCGCTGAGCGTACACCATGGAGGTGCGCTAGCTGCAGCAAGAGCGCTGCTGCGCAACCCACCTGCGGGGGATGCGCCCCATTCAGCGACCCAGCAATGGGTCCGCGAGGTGGACCGCTTCGTTGTCGCCGCCGCGAACCCTCGGTTTCGGCGAGGACGGCGCCCAGGACAACCGGCTGTGTCGCTGACGCGCACACCCACGGTTGACGGGCTAACGGCGGATTCCAGCTCCTCCAGGCTCCTGTCGACGGACCTGCGAAGGGAACTGGAACGGTGCCACTTGGGCCAGGACGCCCGGGTGTACCTCGAGCGACGCCGAGAGAGGCGTCGCAACCATGAGGCAGGCGACAGCATGTCGTCGGCCTCGACACAACCAGAAGGGCAGGCCTTCACCACGCGAGCCCTGCCTCAGGCATATGCTGCGCAGCATATGCCACAGCTGTATGCGCCGCAAGTAGCGGCCCCGATCTATGGTGCAGCCTTGCCCATGCCGGGATACGCGGTGCCAGGTGCGAACCAAACGTTCGCAGCGCCAGTACCTGCAGCAGCAGGTGCAGGATGTGCGGCCCTTGCACCCCACCTTCGCTTCGCAAGGTGGCCACGCAAGTTTCGCCCACACCTGCCCGAGAAGTACGACGGTAGCGTCAACCCAGCGGAGTTCCTCCAGATCTACTCCACCGCCGTACTTGCCGCAGGAGGGGACGAGGCTGTCATGGCCAACTACTTCCCCGTCGCCTTGACCGGCCCAGCTCCGTCTTGGCTCATGAATCTACCTCAGGGGTCCATAACTTCCTGGGGAGAGCTCTGCCGGCAGTTCGTCGCCAACTTCGGCAGCTCCTACACCCGTCCCGGCACGGAGCTTGACCTCCACGCCGTCAAGCAATAACATGGGGAGTCGCTGCACTCTTTCATCCAGCGGTTCTCTCAGGTACGCAACACCATCCCGCATATCCAAAGTGCCTCTGTGGTGGTGTTGTTCCGACAGGGTGTCCGGGACGAGAAAATGCTTGAGAAGCTCGCGACCAGAGAGGTCCGCGACGTCTCGGAGCTCTTCAGCCTGGCGGACAAGTGCGCCAGAGCAGCTGAAGGGCGGAACTGGCACGCTCTACCGACCTCCGAGTCAGGAGGACAGCCCGGGTCCGGTGCTGCTGCCTATGGGGGTGGCAAGAAGACCAAGAGCCGGGGGGGGGGGGGGGTGGTAAGATGAAGTCACCATTCATGGCCCCCGTCGCCGCAGCTGCGACGACCAGTGGAGCTCGGGGGCCACGCCCTGACAAAAGGCAGCGCCAATCACCGGCCACAGACAGTGACCAAGGCGGGCTATGCCCCGTGCATGGCACCTGCAACCATACTGCTGCCGAGTGCTGGGAGATCCAGAGGCTCGCAGAGCGCTTCCGCAAAGGAAGACAGCAGAGGGCTGAAGCGCCGCCCTACCCTCAGAGGGATGGCAAACAGAAGGTCGATGCCCCAGTCACTGCTGCCCACCAGGTGGGGTTCCAGGAGCCTCAGCGTGTCATAAAGACAGTGCATGACGGTGAGGACTCCAGTTCCGACGGTGACAGGACAGGGCGTTAGCCAACTGCGGCGCGCCTCCGTGCCTCGAACATACCTCTCGGGGGCCGCCTAAGGTCTGTCAACCCCTTGAAGGCCTTGCCAGAAGGGGAAGACGCCTTAGGTCACCCAAGACAAGCCCGGGTCTACCGACCCCTTGAAGGCCTTAGCCAGAAGGGGAGAACTCCCCGGGGGCCCCCGGGGGCCCCCAGGAGAAGCCACGCTGGACCTGATCCAGCGCGAAGATAACAACCTCGTCGACAAGACTCGGCTGCAGGAAACACCCCGCAACGCACGGTCTCGGCTAATGCTCTAAGCACTACCGCCAAAGAACCAAACGCGTTGGGGGCCTGCAGGAGGGCAACTTGGTGAAGCGGCACGCTCTATTCCAAGAAGGACCCATAAGCTCTCCCCCAGCAGGGAAGGTCCCTTCCGAATCATGAAAGCTGCCGCCCCAAGTACACATGCCTTCCAACCGAGAGTGGGATCCGTTCCCAAAAATCCTTGCCATGGTGCAACACTGTAAGTCCTACTTCCTGAGCATCAGTAGAACAGGGTTATTCTCTTCTGTAATAGATCCCATAGAATTTAGGAACAGCGCTTGGGGCAGCTAAGTCTCAAGGGATGGTACAGGACTACGTCCAGTTTAGCCAGGTTCCGACCCTAAGCGCGTAGAGTCTTGCTTCCCTTGAAGACGAGGCGGAACATTGCCTCCCTGTACAGCCAGAATTCCACCTATGGGTACGAATACAGAGCCCCGTTCTACTTAGCTCTCACTCATGCGCTCATTTAAATTATGCATTAATTTCTATGATCGCACTATCTCTGTATGTTCATCGTACATCTAGCTCCCCCTCTCCTGCGCTCATCCATAGTCGGCATTCGCTACCCTACCGAAGGCGGCTGCGCTTGAGGCACCTGCCGATGGCCGAGTGGGTCTCTCGGGCCTCCCCCAGTCAGGTGTTGCGGTGCCAGTTGGTTACCTCCAGGAAAGGCCTGCGTTGTGCATGGGGGGTCCAGGGTGCGTATCCAGCTTAGCCGGCCCAGAGCCCAAAGCATGCGCATCCTGCCCTCCGGAGGTCCAGGGGAGTACGACCGCTTTGCCTGGTCATGAACCCAAAGCGCGTGCACTCTGCTTCCCCAGCGCATGGCCCGGTACTAGGGATCGGACGGCCGTACCCGGACCTCGGAGGGAGCCGGAGCTCCGGTGCCTCGTGCACAGAATCGCCCAAGCCCCGTATAGCGGATCAGGGTCGTAAGACGGATAAGACTAGGAGACGGGAGGGAAGGACCCCCCGAGGAGAATTACGTTTCCTCTGTCTGTGTGCAGGACCTCCAGGTTACGGCAACAGGGACTGCATGAAGTGGGGGGAAAGGAGCTACCAGCTACTCCGGCCTGGGACTGGAAGGACCGGGACCTGTCCCTCCAGCAGGGGCGGGACCTGGGGGCCCCACGTGTCCAGCAAGTCCAGAACTCTCTCCTCCCTTGAGGAGGGCTCCGGGCTCGCCATGTGGCGCGCGAAAGCTGGACCTCCCCCTCGGTGGGAGGGCTCCGAAAGCCCTACGTGTCCAACATGGCCGGAGCTCCCGCCTCTTAGGAACGAGCTCCGGACCCGCCACGTGGCAGGCAGATCTGGAGCCCCCCATAGGGCGAGATCCGGAGACCTCCGGGGGCCCCTAACACGGTTAGGACCCGGGGAGGGTGTCTGTGCAAAGCTCCGAGATTGGAAATGGCCTCTGAGTACCTTGCGGAGCTAAGGACTCAGCCAGGCAAAGCCAGAAAGGAGAGAAAAAGCATCACAGACACAAGTATCCAAAAGAGTCAAATTAAGCGAGGCTCCATGAGCTGGACTACAGACTCGATAAAAAGAGAGAAACAAGTCCTAAAGACCTCCTGGCTCCCGCCGGAACCTTGCGGCTATAAGGGCGGCCACATCCTTGACTTCTGCCTTGGCAGCTTGCTCCCGCTCTGCGGCTGGGCCCTCTCTCGCTGGTTCTAGCGAAAAAGAGGGGTCGCGGCTCTTAAAGCATGCCAGCACATGTGAAGCGACCTCTAAGGCTAGGCCGCGCCCCTTGGCCTCAAGATCGCTGGCGACCACTGAGTCTAGCCTGTCCAGCTTGGCGCTGATCGACTCCAGCGCGGGGATCACCTCCAACGCAGGGGCCGCGGCCCTCACCGGACTGAAGCCAAGAGGGATCAGGGCGGACCCCGCTCGATCCATGAAGCTCGAGATTGCAAGAGCCTCGGAGGACCGCAAGGCCGAAAGCTCCTCCACCTCGCGGCGGGCCGCCTGCAGGGCCTCCAGGTTCCTCTCGGAGAATTCCTTCTCCTTGGCCGCCAGGGAGCTCTCCCGAAGGTGGAGAGGCTTGGCGAGCCGTTCCAACTCAGCGGCCTTGAAGCTGGCGATCAACTCCCGG
Source organism: Neostapfia colusana (assembly GCA_030760725.1). NCBI lineage: Eukaryota > Viridiplantae > Streptophyta > Magnoliopsida > Poales > Poaceae > Neostapfia > Neostapfia colusana. The sequence goes on from JASWHV010000017.1 coordinate 46,060,566, forward strand.
TCCAAGACCGCCAGGCGATCACAGGCCCTACGTGTCCAACATGGCCGGAGCTCCCGCCTCTTAGGAACGAGCTCCGGACCCGCCAAGTGGCAGGCAGATCTGGAGCCCCCCATAGGGCGAGATCCGGAGACCTCCGGGGGCCCCTAACACGGTTAGGACCCAGGGAGGGTGTCTGTGCAAAGCTCCAAGATTGGAAATGGCCTCTGAGTACCTTGCGGAGCTAAGGACTCAGCCAGGCAAAGCCAGAAAGGAGAGAAAAAGCATCACATACACAAGTATCCAAAAGAGTCAAATTAAGCGAGGCTCCATGAGCTGGACTACAGACTCGATAAAAAGGGAGAAACAAGTCCTAAAGACCTCCTGGCTCCCGCCGGAACCTTGCGGCTATAAGGGCGGCCACATCCTTGACTTCTGCCCTGGCAGCTTGCTCCAGCTCTGCGGCTGGGCCCTCTCTCGCTGGTTCTAGCGAAAAAGAGGGGTCGCGGCTCTTAAAGCATGCCAGCACATGTGAAGCGAGCTCTAAGGCTAGGCCGCGCCCCTCAGCCTCAAGCTCGCTGGCGACCACTGAGTCTAACCTGTCCAGCTTGGCGCCGATCGACTCCAGCGCAGGGATCACCTCCAACGCAGGGGCCGCGGCCCTCACCGGACTGAAGCCAAGAGGGATCAGGGCGGACCCCGCTCGATCCACGAAGCTCGAGATTGCAAGAGCCTTGGAGGACCGCAAGGCCGAAAGCTCCTCCACCTCGCGGCGGGCCGCCTACAGGGCCTCCAGGTTCCTCTCGGAGAATTCCTTCTCCTTGGCCGCCAGGGAGCTCTCGCGAAGGTGGAGAGCCTTGGCGAGCCGTTCCAACTCAGCGGCCTTGAAGCTGGCGGTCAACTCCCAGTCCAAGACCGCCCGGCGATCACGGAAGACCTGTTCCTCCCTCAAGTCGAGGTCTGCCTTCAGGATCTCCAGCTCCTCCATCCGAGCTCGGAGGTCATCCTCGCCCGCAGCCAGCTGCGCGGCGACCCGCTCCGCCTCAGCTGCCATGCAACGCTCCCGTTCCTCAACGACGAGTTCACGGCGCTTCAACCGCTGCCGTATATCCACAGCAGCAGAGAGGCTCTCCTCGGCCCGGGCGTGTGCCTCCAGGGTCTCCCGGTTGATCCGCCGCGATTCGGTTTCCATGCGGTCGACAGCCCGCTTCATCCGGTCGAGGAGCGCTTCCCTGAAGTCAAGCAACTCTCGCCTGGAGTCGAGCTCGCTCTTAACCTTCGCGGTCCTCTCCCGCAAAAGGTTCCCCCAGATGAGGAGGCGGTCCTGTTCAACCGTATACTCTTCCCGCTCGTGCCCTAGTGCAGCCAAGACCTGCCGGACGCTCGACTCAGCAAGCGCGAAGGCATCCGCTAGAGGCAGTGGAGCAACAGAGGCAGGGGCAGTCCCCCCGACCTCCTCCATTACCTCATCCTCAGGGAGAGCCGACGCACCAGCAACCGAGACGAGACGCCGATCAGGGGAGGCTGGCTCCGAGGCTCTGGCAGCCAGGCCAGCCGGGCTCTCTTCAGCTTCTGGCTCCTTGACCTGAGGAGAGGGGCGAGCCGGGGAAGGCGGCGCTGAAGAAGAGGCCGGGCAGTCTAGTACAGGGTCACCCTGCGCTGGCTTGGGGGCCGCGGTGGCCGTCTCGGCAGGAAGAGACGACGCCGCCGCGGAGTCCGGGTACACCGGAACAGGAGAAGTTCACGCCGGCCTGGGGGCCGCGGCAGTTGCCCCTGGCTCCGAGCGCAGCGGCACAGATTCCCCGCAAGTCGGGGAAGGCCGGGAAGCGCGGACACTCCAGCGGGCTCTGAACCCCGACTTCCGAGCCGGGGTAGGACTTCCAGAGCCCGCTACCGTCACCGACGGCCGCTCCGTAGTCGCTTGGACTGGCGGAATAGGGGGTGCCCCAGAGGCTTCCCCCAGCACATCAGCCCGGGGCCTCTTCGAGTCGCCACCGGAGGGAGTGTCAGGCACCCCAGAATCCCGACTTGGCACAGACGCCGCTGCTAGAGGAGATCGAGCGAGCTTCTTCTCTGGCGGCGGGTTGGATGCCATGGCAAGGGAGAACTCAAAGGCAAGAGAGCAAAAGCGCAAGAGTCCGAGGTGAAACGCAGAGAAGTGCGAAGGGAAGCTGCAATGTGGGTGAGACCCCCTCTAAAGCACCTTCCCGGGTGCAATCCCAAGCGATTCGGAACTCTTCGAACAACCCGCACCGGCAACCGCTTCGGTCCCCAGACTGAGTGCCGATGACGGGTGGGCCCAAGCCGCCTAACTGAAGCGGTGGGGGCAAGGAGTCAGTCTCCTGAGAAGACGAGCCGGCAAGGCACTTCGGCGGTTCCCGAAGAAAGCGCCGCAACGTGCAGAAGTGGCAGTCTTGGGAACCGCCACAGTAAAAGCAACAATCAAGTGAGCGCATGCTCCCACGATCCCGTGGCCGTTCGTGCTCCGGCAGCGGTCAATTCGGGACTTAGAGGAAGTGCGCGGATCGGAAGAGACGGAGGTCCCACCTCGGGCTCGCTATCTCCCCCAAGATAGGCCCGGGGGCCACTGTCGGTACCTGAGATATGGGGTACCCCCGCGCACAGGGTAAAATGCCTAAGGAACTCGCCCTTCTCCGCAGGAAGAGCTCCGAAGGCGCCACGCGTCCGGCGGGGCCGGACCTCCCTCTCCTCAGAGGAGAGCTCCTGGCCCGCCACGTGGCATACAGAAGCCGGACCTCCCCCTCCGCGGGAGAGAGGCCCGAAGGCGCCGCGTGTCCAGCGGGGCCGGACCTCCCTCTCCTCAGAGGAGAGCTCCGGGCCCGCCACGTGGCCAACAGAAGCCGGACCTCCCCCTCCACGGGGAGAGGTCCGGAGTCTCCACGTGCCCCGCGGGGCTGACCCTCCTCTTCTCTGAGGAGGGCTCCGGGCCCGCCACGTGGCAGCAGAGCGACACTGCCTGGCCGAGCGATAGGCAGCGGGCGTAAATACGCCCCATACCTTGCCCGTACAAGGTATTCAAGGCCCGCGTCTTCCCAAGACGTGGAGACACGGAGCACGCTTCTGTCAGGTGCCGTTGCACCCAGTCGCATCACAGACTGGCGCGCGGTGTCAGAACCTGTCAGATAATAAACACCGCGACATGACATCCCATGCCGCCTGCGCCGTCAACAACCACTACGACTAGCATGCGGCATGGGCAGGGCGGCAAGATGAAGACTCAGAAGCCTTCGACCAGAGACAACTACCGGCATAACTGCAGATACGGTAGATAATAGACAATCTTCCCGGGACCACCTGTCGGGTCCTGGCTTCCCTTGTAAGCCGCCCGAGTCTTGGACTATAAAAGGCTCGGGTAGGCGTCGATAGCAAGGGTTCGCACTTTGCAACTCATACGCTAGCCATACACTCTCAATCTGTAACTCACCCCCAAGCTCAGGCCTCCGGCCCTGAGCAGCAAGCAATACAGCGAGCTCCATAGCTCGCCGTGGACGTAGGGTTTTACGCTCCGGCGGCCTGAACCACGTAAAACTCGCCGTGTCAAGCTCTCCCTAACTCGTCCATCTGCGCAAGCTCTCCGCTAGGGACTAGCCCCTCCGAAAAAAGAACCTCCGCGGGCTGCCCAGTGCAGGCCCGGGGGAAGTGTCGACCGCACACTTCGACAGTACTTATGTGATCTGTTCACCGGGTGGGAAAATTTCAGCAAGCATGATGGTCCCAAAAGCGCCATTGTGCTTAGAGGGTACAGTTTACCCTACGTCTCTCATAATCTTAGAGGGACAAAAGGTCGATGTCATCTTAGGGATGTCGTGGTTAAACCGCCACGGCGCTGTTTTAGACACCGTCCTCCGAGTCGTGCACTTGAACTCAGAAGTGCACGAGTCTCACTCATTATTTCTGGACAGTCCAGAAATAAAACTTCCAAGTGTCTATCAAGCCACAACCATCAGATTGGAGGATATTCCAGTGGTCTGAGAGTTCCCTGATGTATTCCTGGACGATTTGCCGGGGATGCCGCCTGATAGAGAGGTGGAGTTCAAGATTGAACTTGCACCGGGAACCATGCCAATATCCCGAAGGCCGTACAAGATGGTGCCCAAGGAGTTGGCTGAACTGAAGACTCAGCTCACGGACCTTCTGGAGAAGGGTTTCATTAGCCCGAGCTCCTCGCCATGGGGCTGTTCGGCATTATTTGTCAAGAAGAAGGATGAGACATTGCGGCTTTGCGTGGATTACCGTCCATTAAATGCCGTAACCATCAAGAACAAGTACCCGTTGCCACGGATCGACATGTTGTTTGATCAGTTGGTCGAAGCAAAGATCTTTTCCAAGATGGATTTAAGATCCGGGTACCATCAGATTAAGATAAGGGCTGAGGACATTCCGAAGACGGCTTTCTCGACGAGGTACGGACTTTATGAGTACCTGGTCATGTCCTTCGGCCTCACCAATGCTCCAGCTCATTTCATGTACTTGATGAACTCGGTATTTATGCCGGAGCTGGACAAGTTTGTCGTGGTCTTCATCGACGACATCCTGGTATATTCCAAGTCAGAGGAAGATCACAAGAAACATCTGCGTATAGTATTGCAACGGCTGCGGGATCACAGGTTATACGCAAAATTCAGCAAATGCGAGTTTTGGATATCGCAAGTGCCTTTCCTCGGGCATATTATCTCAGTGGAGGGTATCGCTGTGGACCCGAGCAAGATCACTCAAGTGCTGAATTGGAAATCCCCGAGAACTGTTCACGAGGTACGGAGTTTCCTCGGACTCGCGGGATATTATCGGAGGTTCATTCCGAACTTCTCGAAGATTGCCAAGCCAATGACAGAGCTGCTGAAGAAGGCTACCAAATATGTTTGGAGTCCAACATGTGAAGCAGCATTCAAGGCTTTAGTCAAGCACCTGACATCAGCACCGGTTTTGGCGCAGCCAGACACAACAAAACCGTTCGATGTGTACTGCGATGCATCCGGCATTGGGCTCGGATGTGTGCTGATGCAAGACCGAAGAGTGGTCGCGTATGGATCACGGCAGCTTAGAAACCATGAGCAAAATTATCCAACTCACGACTTGGAGCTCGCTGCCGTGGTGCTTGCACTAAAAATGTGGAGGCACTACCTACTCGGTAACCTCGTACATTTATATACCGACCACAAAAGCCTCAAGTACATATTCACTCAGAAGGAGCTGAACATGAGGCAACGAAGATGGTTAGAACTGATAAAGGATTACGAGATAGAGATCCATTATCATCCGGGCAAGGCAAACGTAGTGGCAGATGCGCTGAGCCGCAAGTCACACGTCAATAATCCGACCATCACACCGTTGGAAGAGAGCGAACCACCAATACATGTGATTCCACACGGAGCTCTCTACAACCTAGCATTAATCCCCACCATCCGTGAAGAGATAGCGGCAGCCAAGAAGAATGACAAGGGCATGTCACATTAGCGGAGACGTGTAGATAGTGGGGAGCTGAAATGTTTCCGAAAAGACGGAGACGGCGTCCTATGGTTCAGGAACCGGATCGTCGTACCCCGTAACCCGGAATTACGGAAGAAAATCTTTGATGAGGCTCACTTATCAAAGTTTTCTATTCACCCTGGAAGCAACAAAATGTATCAAGAACTCAGAAGAAAGTTTTGGTGGACACGGATGAAGCGCGAGGTTGCAAAATACGTGTCCGAGTGTGATACATGTCGAAGGGTGAAGGCAGATCATATGCGGAAACCGGGACTGCTGCAACCACTCGGCATTCCTGCCTGGAAGTGGGAGGATGTGAGCATGGACTTCATCGTCGGTTTACCCACCACCTTGCAGAAACATGATTATGTGTGGGTGATCGTTGATCGGCTCACCAAAGTTGCCCATTTCATCCCGGTCAACACCAACTACAACGCCAAGAAGTACGCTGAACTGTACATCTCACGGATCCTATGCTTGTACGGCGTACCCCGTACTATCATTTCGGATCGGGGCACTTTATTTGTGTCCCGTTTTTTGGAGCATCTGCACGCTGCCTTGGGGACGAAGCTGATCCGTAGTTCAGCATACCACCCGCAAACGGATGGGCAAACGGAGCGGGTAAATCAAATCTTAGAAGACATGTTACGAGCTTGCACTATCAACCACGGCAAGAATTGGGATGATCACTTGCCATTAGCCGAGTTCTCGTACAATAATGGGTACCAAGCCAGCATCAAGATGGCACCTTACGAGGCGCTATACGGTAGGAAATGCCGCACACCATTGAACTGGTGTGAGTCTGGCGAAAGGGTTACCTTCGGGATTGACCTTGTCAACAACGCGGAAGAAAAGGTTCGACTGATTCAAGCGAACCTAAAAGCCGCTCAATCCCGTCAGAAACAATATGCGGACCGGATAAGGCGCCCATTACAATTCGAAATTGGAGAGCACGTATATCTACGGGTATCTCCAATGAAGGGCGTAAACAGATTTGGGGTGAGAGGAAAGTTAGCACCCCGATTCATCAGTCCATTCCAGATTACCGAAAGATGTGGACCAGTGGCATACCGGCTGACATTACCAGAAGCACTTTCCGGTGTGCACAACGTCTTTCACATTTCCCAGCTGAGGAAGTGTCTCAAGCTGTCAACTACCGTTCAGCTGGAAGACATTGAAGAACTGCAACCGGATCTCACCTATCGGGAGGAACTGGTGCAGATTATTGATGAAAAGGGCCGAACCACACGTAACCGTACGCTGTGGTTCTACAAGGTTCTATGGAGTAATCACTCCATGGATGAAGCAACATGGGAGAGCGAAGAATTCCTTCGCACTAACTACCCCGACTTTTTCACGTCGCATATCCGTTAATTTTCCACCGTCCTCTCTCTCATTTTCACCTTATAATCTCGGGACGAGATTCTTTTAAGGGGGGGGGGAATGTAAGGGCCTTAGCTTTTGACACACATTTGCAGTGTTCATCACCACACCACACACCCCATTTGAGGAAGGATGATGAACACAAATGAAGAGCAAGTAACAATTATCAACATGCTCATTAGAGAACAAACTCACACATTGCAAGAGTGGTATTTCCCACATGTGATATAGATGGGCTGGACATATAAAAACTCCTACACTTTACTAAGGATGTCCATGCCAAGTTTCACCCAAATTCAAAACCTTTTTGAGGTCATTTTGGGTATAGTTAGGAAGAGGGCAGTTTGAAACCATATTCAAATTCAAACTGTTTTTATCCCATGAATTTAAAAGTGGGAGGCATATTCTTACTCAGCACATTTTTGTGAGCTCACACACCAATTTTCACTCCATTTGGAGTTGATCTTGACTTGCGTTAAGTGGGACGAATTCAAACTTTGTTTGAATTCAAAACTGAACTTGTGCTAGAATTCACTCAAACCAAACCCAATTTGAATCCTATTCAATTCGAATGGCTCAAGGGTGAATAATTTGAATCACCAGGGGTATTATGGGGTTCACTGTTCACTACAGTGATTAGGAGTAAATTTCAGAGGTTAAAACCCCAGGTGGGACCCACATGTCATAGAGGGAAGAAGGAGAAACTTGCAACCAAAGTCAGAGTCTCGGTGGGAAATTCCACCGAGCAGCTGTCGGCTGTGCCACCGAGCAGCTACCGGCGCCACCAGCTGCTTCCCTCTCCGCGCGCTGGCGTCCAGGGCGGCTTGCTCACGCCCCCACGCGACCGGCACCGCCTCAGCCGAGCAGGAGTCGGCTGGCTCTATCTTCTCGCTGGCAAACCCGAGCAGCGGCATTGTTTCTCGCCACAGCTCTCTGCTCAATCGGAAAAACCAGCAAAACAATCTCCTTCATTCCTAAGCTGCTAGACAGCCACCGGAGGTCACGCACCACCCTCCCAACGCCTGGACCACCAGGTTTCGGCCCCTGTTCCAGTGACCAACGACGACCGCCGCAGTTTAGCTGAAGGACGGCGATCGATCTCACGCGAGCAGCACGCTGCAACCACTTCCACGGCCGAGCAAGGGCGGCAACAGGAGCGCACGGACTCCACACTGCTTCCACCTGAAGCTCAAGCCACGCCGTGAACTCTCGCCGGCGAATCCTCAGTTTTTGCTCCGGCAACCTTAAACTGAGCTTGCGGTACGGTTTCTTTAAATTTACGCTCTATGATCTTTCGGAGGTCATCAAATCATGCACATAGATGCTGGACTAGCCGGCGATCAAGTTCTTTTCTGCATCCGTGGCGTAAAACTGTCTAGGAGTAACGAATTTCGAGCTCGATCAAGGGCGGTCATGGCGTGCACAATCGGTCACACGGTGCCGACCAACTTACCGCCATCCCTGAACCCTTTTGACACCTTGTCGAGCTTCCTAGTGGTACACTGATGCTGTAGGGCCGTTTGTTCGAGGTGTTGGCGGGTTAGAAACCACGGTCGACGGTGCCGAACCTCAACCGAGGCCGCGGCACGTCGCCGGGCTATTTCCGGTCACCCACAGCCCGACCTGACACCACCGACGTGTTCCTCGATGTCGACAACCCCCTGGCGGCGAGTTTCAGCCCATGGGAGGTCCGGCAGCGGCGAGCCGGTGAGCTTCGAGTCTGCTCCGGCGAGGTCGGCGGCGCGGGCGCGAGAGAACGGCGGGAGGAAGAATAAGCCGACTGACCCACGTGTCAGCAGCTGAAGAATTTAAATCGGGATCGGGTGTGGCCGGGGATCGGCTGTGCTGGCGCGCAATACCCTGTGAGCTCCGGTGTGCCGGACACCTCCGCGCTCGACACGTGTGGTATCCCCGGTGTACCCGACACCTCCGCGCTCGACACGTGTCCCCGCAGGCCCCGAGAGTTTAAACTTTTCCCCAATTTTCAGAATTCTTCCAAACTTCAAATCATCATAACTTTGGCTAGAAAGCTCCAAATTGAGTGAACCAAATTTTGCTGGGTTCAGCTCTCTGAGTGCTTTCCAGCAAATCAAGTTTCACTTCACGAAACTCCTTATTTTCTCCAGAGTTAATTCCTCAAAGTTTACTGTTAGGAATTTTAACTGGAGGATCCTTTGGAGAAAAATCCTGAAATTTTGCTGGGATGTTCACCAAAATATCCTTGAACTACCATAAAAGTTTCTGATCCATTTGAGCTCATTTAATCCGCCTAATGGTGTGATTAGTGAAAATGTTCCAGAGAAGATAGAAAATGTTCAGAAACATTTTCAGAATTTTCTCTGAAAGTGTTTAGCTCATATGTTTAGTTAGGAACTCCCAAATTAAGTGAGACCAACTCCATTAGAACCCTCTAAAAATCTAGTTTTCAGAAAGTCATAGTTTGTTTCATGAAAATCCTTAGAACACCCTAAGAGTTCCAATTAAGGTCAAGGACATGATTAATTGTGGAGGGCTCAAATGAGCTTTGCTGCAACTAAAACTTGACCAAGTCTCTATCTAGGTTGTAACCAATCCGCAATAAAAGTTTCACAGTCATTAGGTCTGTCTAGAAAAGGGTATAGACTTTACAACTTCAAACTTAATACAAATGCATTAAATTAATACATGTATTGTTTCTATCATGTAGTCGCTAAGGTCGAGGAGGAACCCAAAGTCCTAGACTTCGTTACTCCGGAGGAACAGCTAGCCTACGACCAAGAGCAGCAAGGCAAGCTCCGGTTTGCATTAACCTTTTTATAAAATTTTTATTGTTTTAAGCACTTACTTGAGTATTGTTATCCTTTGCATTAGAGTCTTGAGTGGAAATCCAACTGCATAGCCAAGAAAACCATGGGTTGGGTTTAGGATTGCAAACCCCGCTAGCTACTGCATTGCTAGGATAGAGTAGGATTCAGTACAAGTCGAGTAGTTGGAACTACTCGCGAGCATAGGCTAGAGGCACTCGACTCGGGTAGTGATAGCAAATGAAACACATGGCAAGAAAATGAGACCAAGCGGAGGGTAAGGGCAGCAGGACTCTGGGGCCTGTGTGCTGTAGCTCCGCTTGTGTCGATTGAGGACCGAGCCGTGTGCGGGCCTGTTGAACAAGCTAGAACAGTACCGAAGACCTACCGGCTATATGGGAACCGGGAAACTGATGTAACTCGAGTAGCTGGGTGTTGAGGCATAGCTGGTCGTTCAGAGGGTAGGTTGAGAGCTCGAGGTGTAAATCGGCTGGCGACACTGAGATGCGCATGCAGAGACCTCTTGCTCGGGACGATTGGACCGGTTCAACATTTGGCTAACGGGTGAAAGGTAGTCGCGTACGGCATCCGTGATGGTTGTTGTAGGCAACATCGAGTACGGGCGTACGTGACGGGTTGTTCGGGTAACCCTGCAGGTGTAAATCGATTATAATCGCCGTCCCTCGCGGTCAGTGAGTACCACTTGTTCACTGTACCGTGGCGTAGAAAGAACAGGCTAGTCACATGTTAAAATGTTGCTGATTGAAAGATGGACATTGATTGTTAACGATATGCTGTAGTTTAGAGCTAACTAAAGTTCTTTTCAACTTTGGGCAAAGTACATGAGAGAAATGCGTTTCTTGTTTGATTGCGGCTCTCTCATGTGCCTTAGCGTAAGGTTCTCCACAACCTGCTGCTAAAACTTGAACGTAAGGTTCTACTAATTAGGCGAGTCCTTGCAACTGATTTTTACCTCATGTAACCCATTACCCTCATGTAGAAGTTCCATGTTTAGGTGAGACGGGTCAGACTTGCTGAGCCTTCGTGCTCACTGCTTGTGTTTGAAGCTTTTGCAGGGTTCTATGAGGAAGGGGCTCCTGAAGAGGAGACGGAACCCCAGGAGGGGAACCCCGTCGAGTGGGAGTCATGCACGCCGCAGAGTTAGTGTGCGTGTGTGCTAGCAAGGACACGTTCGAGGGCTGAACGTGCACTTGATGCTTAGTCTACGCCCGCGAGTGTAGACTAAACTTATTTTGATGTAAACATGTTCATAAACTTGTTTATGTAATAAAAATTTCCGCTTCCGCTTTGTACCTTTGACGTGTGTTATACGGTGCTGTGCAACGCAGCACCCCTCAGCGTGATCCTGGCTCGACAGGACCATTGGGGTCATGTCATGCACTAACTGCAGCAAGAGCGCTACTGCACAATCCACCTGCCGGGGACGCACCTCATTCAGCGACCCAGCAGTGGATACGCGAGGTAGACCGCCTCGTCATCGCTACTTCGGCGGGGATGACACTCCGGTCAACCGGCTGTGTCACTGACGCGCACGCCAACGGTTGACAGGCAGACGGCGGACTCCAGCTCCACCAGGCTTCCGCCGACGGAGCTGAGGGCAGAGCTGGAGCGATGCCACTTGGGCCAAGATGCCCGAGTGTTCCTCGAGCGACGTCGAGAAAGGCGTCGCATCCAAGAGGCTGGCGACAGCATGACGTCGGCTCGACCCAGCCTGAAGGGCGGATCTTCGCCACGCGAGCTCTGCCCCAGGCATACGCCGCGCAGCGTATGCCACAACCATATGCCCTGCAAACGGCGTCCCCGCTCTATGGAGCAGCTTTGCCCATACCGGGGTACACTGTGCCATCGGCAAACCAAGCGTTCGCGGCGCTAACGCCTGCAGCAACAGGAGCAGGATGTGCGGCCCTGGCGCCCCACCTTCGCTTCGCGAGGTGGCCGCGCAAGTTTCGGCCGCACCTGCCCAAGAAGTACGACGGCAGCGTCAACCCATCGGAGTTTCTCCAGATCTACTCCACCGCCATACTTGCCGCAGGAGGGGATGAGGCTGTCATGGCCAGCTACTTCCCCGTCGCCTTGACCGGCCCAGCCCGGTCTTGGCTCATGAACCTCCCTCAGGGTTCCATAACTTCCTGGGGAGAGCTCTGCCGGCAGTTCATCCAACTTCGGCAGCTCCTACACCCGTCCCGGCACGGAGCTTGACCTCCACGCCATCAAGCAACAACCTGGGGAGTCACTGCGCTCCTTCATCCAGCGGTTCTCCCAGGTACGCAACACCATCCCGCATATTCAAAGTGCTTCTGTGGTGGTGGCGTTCTGGCAGGGTGTCTGGGACAAGAAAATGCTTGAGAAGCTCGCGACCAGAGAGGTCCGCGACGTCTCCGAGCTCTTCAGCCTGGCGGACAAGTGCGCCAGAGCAGCTGAAGGGCGGAACTGGCACTCTCTGCCAGCCTCCGAGTCAGGAGGGCAACCTGGGTCCTGCACCGCTTCCTATGGAGGTAGCAAGAAGGCCAAGAACCGGGGGAACGGCAAGATGAGGTCATCGACCGCGGCTCCCGTCGCTGCAGCAGCGACACCCAGTGGAGCTCGGGGGCCACGCCCCGACAAAAGGCAGCGGCAGTCGCCAGCCCCGGATGGTGACCAGGGCGGGCTATGCCCAGTGCATGGCGCTGGCAATCATAGTGCTTCCGAGTGCTGGGATATCCAGAGGCTCGCAGAGCGCTTCCGCAAAGGGAGGCAGTAGAGAGCTGAGGCGCCGCCCCTCCCTCAGAGGGAAGGCAAGCAGAAAGTCGACGCTTCAGTCAGTGCCGGCCACCAGGTGGGGTTTCAGGAGCCTCAGCGTGTCATGAAGACAGTGCACAATGGTGAGGACTCCAGCTCTGATGGTGACGGGCCGGGGGGGTAGCCAACTGTGGATACCCCGAAAAGTCAGTGGAGGCTGCACTGCTGCGGCGTCAACCTTGGAGAAGCTCCGAGTAGTCGCAGCAGCCCTAGCACCAATCCCAACGGTGCAGGATCGGGCCAGCCCCACCCGAGAGCACGCCTCTGTGCCTCGAATATACCTCCGGGGGGCCGCCCAGGGTCTGTCAACCCCTTGAAGGCCTTGCCAGAAGGGGAAGACGCCTTGGGTCTCCCAAGAAGAGTCCGGGTACTCCTACCCCATGAAGGCCTTATCCAGAAGGGGAGGGTACCCCGGGGCACCCAGGAGAAGCCGCGCAGGACCTGATCCAGCGCGAAGATAACAACCTCAGTGGAGACTGCACTGCTGCGACGTCAACCTTAGAGGAGCTCCCAGTAGTCACAGCAGCCCAAGTACCAGCCCGATGGTGCAGAACCGGGCCGGCTCCACCCGGGTGCACGCCTCCATGCCCCGGTCGTACCTCCTGGGGGCCGCCCAGGGTCCGTCAGCCCCTTGAAGGCCATGCCGGAAGGGGAAGACGCCTTGGGTCTCCCAAGAAGAGTCCGGGTACTCCTACCCCTTGAAGGCCTTGGCCAGAAGGGGAGAACTCCCCGGGGCGCCCAGGAGAAGCCGCGCAGGACCTGATCCAGCGTGAACATGACAACCTCGTCGACGAGGCTCGGCTGCAGGTGACGCCCCGGAATGCACGGTCTCGGCTGCTGCTCTAGCACTACCGCCAAAGAACCAAACGCGTCAGGGGCCTGCAGAAAGGCAACCTGATGCCGCGGCACGCACTTTCCCGAGAAGGACCTATAAACTCTCCCCCAGCCGGGAAGGTCCCTTCCGAGTCATGAAAGTTGCCGTCCCAGGTACACATGCCTTTCAACCGAGTGTGGGATCCGTTCCCAAAACCCTTGGCGTGGAACAACACTGTAAGTCCTACCCCCCGAGCATTAGTAGAACAGGGTCATTCCCTTCTGTAATAAATCCCATAGGGTCTAGGAACAGAGCTTGGGGCAGCTAAGTCTCAAGGGACGGTCCAGGACTACGTCCAGCTTAGCCTGGTGCCAACCCTAAGCGCGTAGAGTCTTGCTTCCCTTCTTGACGAGGCGGGTCATTGCCTCCATGTACAGCCTGACTTCCACCTATGGGCGTTAACACAGAAACCTGTTCTACTTCGCTCTCTCACATGTGCTAATTTAAATTATGCATTAATTTTTATGATCGCACTCTCTATGTATGTTCATCGTACATCTAGCTCCCTCTCTCCCACGCTCACCCATAGTCAGCATTTGCTATCCTACCGAAGGCGGCTGCGCTTGAGGCAACTGCCGATGGCCGAGTGGGTCTCTCGGGCCTCCCCCAGTCAGGTGTTGCGGTGCCAGTTGGTCACCACTAGGAAAGGCCTGCGCCGTGCATGGGGGGTCCAGGGTGCGTATCCCGCTTAGCCGGCTCCGTACGCAAAGCGTGCGCATCCTGCCCTCCGGAGGTCTAGGGGAGTACAGCCGCTTTGCCTGGTCATGAACCCAAAGCCTGTGCACTCTGCTTCCCCGGCGCACGGTCCGGTACTAGGGATCAGACGATCGTACCCGGACCTTGGAGGGAGCCGGAGCCCCGGCGCCTCGCGCACAGAATTGCCCAAGCCCCGTATAACGGATCAGGATCGTAAGCCGAATAAGACTAGGAGACGGGAGGGGAGGACCCCCCCGAGGAGAATTACGTTTCCTCTACTTGTGTGCAGGACCTCCAGGTTACAGCAACGGGGACTGCACGAAGCGGGGGGGGGGGGGAGCTACCAACTACTCCGACATAGGACTGGAAGGACCGGGTCCCGCCCCTTCATCAGCGGCGAGGCCCGAAGGCCCCACGTGTCCAGCGGGCCCAGAGCTCCCGCCTCCCCAGAGGGGGGCTCCGGGCTCGCCACGTGGCAGGCGGAAACCGGACCTCCCCCTCTGGCGGGGGGGGGGGGGGGGCTCCGAAGGCCCCACGTGTCCAGCAGGCCCGGAGCTCCCGCCTCCTCAGGAGGGGCTCCGGACCCGCCACGTGGCCGGCAGATCCGGACCTCCCCATGGGGCGGGATCCGGAGACCCCCGGGGGCCCTTAATACAGTTAGGACTCGGGGAAGGTGTCTGTGCAGAGCTCCGAGATTGGTGAAGGCCTCTGAGTACCTTGTGGAGCTAAGGATTCGGTAAGGCAAAACCAAGAAGGAGATTAAAGGCATCACAGGCACAAACATTCAAGAGAGTCTATTTATTCGAGGCTCCATGAGCTGGAATACAGACTCGATAAAAAGGGAGAAGCAAGTCCTAGGGCCCTCCCGGCTCGCGCCAGAACCTAGCGGCTACGAGGGCGGCCACGTCCCCGACTTTGGCCCTGGCCGTCTCCTCCCGCTCCGCGGCAGGACCCTCTCTCGCTGGCTCCAGGGAGAAAGAAGGGTCCCGGCTCCTGAAGCATGCCAGCACATGTATGGCGACCTCTAAGGCCAGGCCCTGTCCCTCGGCCTCAAGCTCGCTGGCGACCACCGAGTCTAGCCTGTCCAGCTTGGCGCCGATCGACTCCAGCACGGGAATCACCTCCGCCACCTTCAACGCAGGAGCCGTTGCCCTCACCGGACTGAAGCCAAGGGCGATCAGGGCGGACCCCGCCCGATTGACGAAGCTTGAGACCGCATGCGCCTCGGCGGACCGCAAGGCCGAGAGCTCCTCTACCTCATGGCGGGCTGCCTGCAGGGCATCTTGGTTTCTCTCGGAGAATTCTTTCTCCTTGGCCGCCAGGGAGCTTTCCCGAAGGCGGAGATTCTTGGCGAGCCACTCCAACTCAGAAGCCCTAAAGTCGGCAGCCAACTCCCGATCCAGGATCCCCTAGCGTTCGCGGGAGACCTGTTCCTCCCTCATGGCGAGGACTGCCTTCTGAGCCTCTAGCTCCCTGGTCCGGGCTCACAGGTCATCCTCGCCCGCCGCCAGCTGCGCAGCGACCCTCTCCGCCTCGGCTGCCGTGGAACGCTCCCGGTCCTCAACGGCGAGTTACAGCGCTGCAGCAGTTGCCGTATCTCCTCCGCGGCAGAGAGGCTCTCCTCGGCCCGGGCGTGTGCCTCAAGGGCCTCCCTGTTGATCCGCCGCGTTTCGACGTCCAGGCGGTCGACAGACCGCTTCAGCCGGTCGAGGAGCACTTCCCTGAAGTCAAGCAACTCCTGCCAGGAGTCGAGCTCGCCCTTGACCTTCGCGGTTCGCTCCCGCAAAAGGTTCCCCCAGGTGAGGAGACGATCCCTTTCAACCGTATGCTTCTCCCGCTCGCGACCAAGTGCGGCCAAGACTTGCCGGACGCTCGCTTGGGCGAGCGCGAAGGCATCCGCCAGGGGCAGTGGGGCAGCAGAGGCTGGAGCAGCACCCCCAACCTCCTCCATCAAATCATCCTCAAGAGAAGGCGATGCACCAGCGACCGGGACGAGACGCCGGTCAGGAGAGGCTGGCGCCGGGGCTCCGGCGGCCGGACCCGCCAGACTCTCTCTGACTTCTGGCTTCTTGACCTGCGGAGAGGGACAAGCAGGGGAAATCGATGCAGAAATAGAAGCGGGGCCGCCCGGTGCAGGGTCGGCCTGCGCTGGACTGGGGGCCGCGGCAGCCGTCTCGGCAGGAATAGATGGCGCCGCCGCGGAATCCGGGCGCACCGGAACAGGAGAAACTCGCGCTGGCTTGGGGGCCGCGGCAGCTGTCCCAGTTTCCCAGCGCAACGGCGCAGGCTCCCCGCCAGTCGGGGACGGCCGAGAAGCGCGAACACTCCAGCGGGCTCTGAACCCCGACTTCCGAGCCGGGGTAGGACTCCCAGAGCCCGCCGTCGTCACTGACGGCCGCTCCGCAGTCGCCTGGGCTGGCGGAGCAGGGGACGCCCCAGAAGCTCCCCCCGCCGCATCAGCTCGGGACCGCTTTGAGTCGCCGCCAGAAGGGGTGCCATCTCTAGAAGCACGAGGTGCAGACACCATAGATCCCCGACTTGGCACGGATGCCGCCACTGGAGGAGATCGAGCGCGTTTTTTCTCTGGGGGCGGGTTGGAAGCCATGACGAGGGAGGACTCAAAGGCAAGAAGACAAAGGCGCAACAGTCCAAGAAAAAGCGCTGGGAAGTGCAAAGGGAAGCCACAATGGGGGTAAGATCCCCTCTTAAAACTTCCCAGGTGCAATTCCAAGCGATTCGAAACTCTTCGAATACGCCGCATCGGCAACCGCTTCGGCTCCAAGACCGAGCGCCAATGACAGGTGGGCCCAAGCCGCCCAGCTGAAACGGTGGCTCAAAGAGTCAATCTCTCAAGAAGACGAGCCGGCAAAGCGCTTCGGCGGTTCCCAAAGAAAGCGCCGCGACATACAGAAGTGGCAGCCTTGGGAACCGCCGCAGTAAAGGCAATCATCAAGTGGGCGCACGCTCCCACGATCCCGCGATTGTTCGTGCTCCGGCAGCGGTCAATGCGGGACTTAGAGAAAGTGTGCGGAATAGAAGAGACGGAGGTCCCACCTCTGGCTCGCTATCTCCCCCGAGATGGGCCCGGGAGCCACTGTCGGTACCCGTGATATGGGGTACCCCCGCGCACAGGGGAAAATGCCTGAGGATCTCGCCGTTCTCCACAGGGAGAGCTCCGAAGGCACCACGCGTCCAGCGGGGCCGGACCTCCCTCTCCTTAGGGGAGACCTCGGGCTCGCCACGTGGCCTACAGAAGCCGGACCTCCCCCCTCCGCGGGGGAGAGGTCCGAAGGCGCGACGTGTCCAGCGGGGCAGGACCTCCCTCTCCTCAGAGGAGAGCTCTGGGCCCGCCACGTTGCCAACAGAAGCCGGACCTCCCCCCTCCGCGGGGAGAGGTCTGAAGGCTCCACGTGTCATCCGGGGCCGGACCTCCCTCTCCGCAGAGGAGAGCTCCGGGCCCGCCACGTGTCCAGCAGAACAGCGCTGCCTGCCCCCGAGCGGTAGGCAGTGGGCGTAAAGACGCCCCATACCTTGCCCATACAAGGTATTCAAGGCCCGCGCCTTCCCAAGACGCGGAGACGCGGAGCACACCTCTGTCAGGTGCCGTTGCGCCCAGTCACATCACAGACTGGCGCTCGGTGTCAGAACCTGCCAGCCAATAAACACAGCGACAAGACATCCCCTGCCGCTCCCGCCGTCATCAACCACTACGACTAGCATGCGGCATGGGCAGGGCGGCAAGACGAAGACTCGGAAGCCTTCACCAGAGACAACTACCGACATAACTGCGGATACGATAGTGGGCAGGAAATCTCCCCGGGACCACCTGTCGGGTCCCGGGCCCTCCTTGTAAGCCACACAAGCCTTTGACTATAAAAGGCTCGGGTGGGCAACGTTAGCAAGGGTTCGCACTTCAGCAATTCACATCCTAGGCATAACTCATCCTCAAGCTCAAGACTACAGTTCTGAGCAACAAGCAATACAGCGAGCACCTCTGCTCGCCGTGGACGTAGGGTTTTACGCTCCGGCGGCCTGAACCACGTAAAACTCGCCGTGTCAAGCTCCTCCCTAACTCGTCCCTACGCTTATGCTCTCCGCAAGCGACTAGCCCCTCCGAAAAAGAACCCCGCGGGCTGCCCAGAGCAGGTCCGGGGGAAGTGTCGACCATACACTTCGACAGGGACCCACTCCCGAACCCTTGGAACATAGAACACCTCCGTAAGTTCTACAACTAGAGCAATAATAGGACAGTCTCTTCTTTTTGTAATAGATTCCGTAGAGTCCAGGAATAGCGCTGTGTCGAAGTGTTCGGTCGACACTTCCCCCGGGCCTGCACTGGGCAGCCCGTGGAGGTTCTTTTTTCGGGGAAGCTAGTCCCTTGCGGAGAGCTTGCGCGGATGGACGAGTTAGTAAGAGCTTGACACGGTGAGTTTTACGTGGTTCAGGCCGCCGGAGCGTAAAACCCTACGTCCACGGCGAGCTATGGAGCTCGCTGTATTGCTTACTGCTCTGAACCGGAGTCCTAAGCTTGGGGGTGAGTTACAGCTTGGGTGTGAATGGCTAGCATATGAGTTGCAGAGGTGCGAACCCTTGCTATCATCGCCTACCCGAGCCTTTTATAGTCCAAGACTCGCGTGGCTTACAAGGGGGCCCGGGACCCGACAGGTGGTCCCGGGGAGATTGACTGTTATCTACCGTATCTGCAGTTATGCCGGTAGTTGTCTCTGGCGAAGGCTTCCGAGTCTCCTTCTTGCCGCCCTGCCCATGCCGCATGCTAGTCGTAGTGGTTGATGACGGCGCAGGCGGCATGGGATGTCTTGTCGCGGTGTTTATTGGCTGGCAGGTTCTGACACCGCGCGCCAGTCTGTGATGCGACTGGGCGCAACGGCACCTGACAGAGGCGTGCTCCGCGTCTCCGCGTCTTGGGAAGACACGGGCCTTGAATACCTTGTATGGGCAAGGTATGAGGCGTCTTTACGCCCGCTGCCTATCGCTCGGGGGCAGGCAGCGCCGTTCCGCTGGCCATGTGGCGGGCTCGGAGCCCTTCCCAAAGTACCTTCATTGTCCTTCCGGAAGCACTTCATTTCTCCGTTGTCTATCCTCCGCCGTATGTGAGACATACCCTTGTCTTTTCGTTGAGCTTCCATGATCTCCTCTCGGATAGTAGGAATGAGAGCAAGATTATAGAGAGCTCCATACGGGATGACACGGAGGCTTGGTTCTTCATCATCCATTTCAGCAATAGTTAGGTGATGGATATGCGCCTTACGACTGAGCGCATCGGCGATCACATTCGCCTTTCCTGGATGATAATGAATCTCTAGTTCATAATCCTTAATGAGCTCTAGCCATCTTCGTTGCCTCATGTTCAATTCTTTCTGAGTGAAGATGTACTTCAAGCTCTTGTGGTCGGTGTAGAGGTGTACAAGATTTCCGAGCAAGTAATGCCTCCACATCTTTAAAGCAAGGACCACGGCAGCTAACTCAAAATCATGAGTTGGATAATGCTGCTCGTGAGTTCTGAGTTGACGAGATCCATAAGCGACCGCTCGTCTTTCTTGCATCAGCACGCAGCAAAGACCGATGCCAGATGCATCGCAATAAACGTCGAATGGCTTTGTTGTATCCGGCTGAGCAAGAACTGGGGCTGTCGTGAGATGCTTCACTAAGGTCTTGAAAGCTTGTTCACACGCAGCACCCCACACAAATCTGGTATTCTTCTTTAATAATTCTGTCATCGGTTTAGCAATCTTGGAGAAACTCGGAATAAACCTCCGGTAGTAACCCGCTAAACCGAGGAAGCTTCGGATTTCATATACTGACTTTGGTGACTCCCACTTCTGCACTTGGATAATCTTACTCGGATCTACAGCGATGCCCTCCGCTGAAATGATGTGTCCGAGAAAAGGTACTTGATTAATCCAGAATTCACACTTGCTGAATTTTGCATAGAGCTGATGATCTCGCAATCTTTGTAGCACAATATGCAGGTGTTCAGCATGTTCTTCCTCTGACTTGGAGTACACCAAGATATCGTCGATGAAGACCACGACGAATTTATCCAACTCCGGCATGAACACTGAATTCATCAGGTACATAAAGTGTGCCGGGGCGTTGGTCAAACCAAAAGACATAACGAGATACTCATACAGCCCGTATCTCGTTGAAAATGCCGTCTTCGGAATATCTTCTGCCCGGATTTTAATCTGATGATATCCGGACCGAAGGTCCATCTTCGAGAATACCTTCGCACCCACTAATTGATCGAAGAGCATATCAATGCGAGGTAGTGGATACTTGTTCGTGATGGTAACGGCGTTCAAAGGACGATAATCAACACAAAGCCGTAGTGTTTCGTCCTTCTTTTTGACAAACAACGCTGAACAACCCCAAGGTGACGAACTTGGTCGTATAAATCCCTTGCTTATTAGGTCATTCAGCTGCGTCTTCAATTCTGCCAGTTCATTGGGTGCCATCTTGTACGGCCTTCGTGATATCGGTGTGGTTCCCGGTATAAGTTCAATCTTGAACTCAACGTCTCGCTCGGGCTGCATGCCCGGTAATTCGTCGGGAAACACATCCAGATACTCACGTACCACCGGAATGTCCTCTATCTTGACAGCTTCCGTGTGGTTCACTGTTGCAATCTGCTGCCGTCTGGCGCCCAGAATTAATACATGAAGACCGTGCTGTGGGGAGTTGAGCTCAACGGTCCTGGAGCTGATGTTAAGAACCGCTCTGTGGTAATTCAACCACGACATCCCCAAAATGATGTCGATCTTCAGACCCTTAAGGATAATGAGAGTCGTAGGGTATATTATACCCCCCAAACAAAGAGGTGCTCGGGAGACAACCTCGCTTGCGGTACTGCTGCCCCCGGGCGAAGATATGAGGTATTGCCTCTTTGTATAAACGGTTTGGAGCTGATGTTGAGCCACAAAAGATTGGCTAATGAAGTTGTGTGTGGCACCGGAATCAAAGAGAACTAAAACCGGTAGCTGATTCAGAGAAAACATCCCTGCTAGAGCGGCTTCTCCTTCCGAAACATCATCAATCACAGTATAGTGAATGTTGCCCCTTATCTGCCCTCCTATCTGCAGATTGAGGTACGGGTCGTATTGTTGTAAACACGATGACCCGTAGCCTCGAATTCCCTCCAGACATTGCCTAGCATAATGGCCCTTACGCCCACAAGTAAGACACGGATGCCTCTCCGGTTCTTCGTTGACTTGCGGTGGACTGCTAGGTACATATGGCTGCAGCGATGGAGCACAAACCACCGTCTGATGCTGCGGCAGTGGAGGTGGTGCAAGTTGTAAAACTTGACCAGTAATCAATCTCTGAGGAGTTGATCGTACAGGTGGCCTCCGTCTTTCACCGGATGGCGTTTGATACACCAAACGGTACTTCTGAGGCATATAACTTGTGCTAGCCTGCTCGATCTCACTCATCTTTCTCTTCTCTGCTTGCCACTCAAGTGTCGGCTTCTCTTGAATGAAAGCCGCATTGACCATGTCGGTGTAACTGCCGTTATTATGTACGGCCAGCTTCTCCCGTAATATGCCACTCAGGCCATGGAAGAATAGGTCACACCGTGCTTCTTCTTTCGCCACATATTCGGGAGCATATTGGGCCAAAAGATTAAATCTCCTGACATACTCGAGGACACTCATGTCCCCTTGCTTTAAGCCCAAAAATTCCTCCCGCTTTGCCTTGACAATACCTAATGGTATGTAACGAGTGCGAAAGGCTTCACAAAATTCACTCCACGTTATTTGATGGTCCTCCGGAATGGTGGCAAGATAATCCACCCACCAGTTTCCGGCGGCTCCATGGAGTTGTTGAGCGGCAAACTTTGTCTTCTGGCAATCATCACACTGGAATACTCCAAATTTTGACTCCATGACACGAAGCCATTGATCTGCTTCCACAGGTTCGGTGGCTTCAGTAAAGATAGGCGGTTGAGTCGCCAAGAAGTCCAGATAAGCGTCCCGAGGTGGAACGACTTGTTGCGTGTTCTGGAGTACGCCTTGCTGTACCAAAGCTTGGAGTAAGCGTGTGTGTTCTTGTGTTGCTTCTTGGAGTAGCCTAGCATTCTCTTGATTAGACTCGACAACTCGAGTCATAAGATCCATCCATCCCGTGGATGGTGGTCCCGATGGTGGGATAGAAGCATCACCACCTCGACGAGAACTTCCGGCCCTACTCCTAGAGCGAGTACGAACCATACTGCAAAATGTAGTTGAGATGAGTTAAACAAGAACTCAGCAGTATGTGAGACTAATGAAAACAAGAATATGTCAAAACTTTATAAAAGCAGTAACAAAATTCATGTTTACACAACTCCTTAGTAGGCATAGCTATTCAGCCTATCTGTACAGGACATACCTTTATGCACTATCTCCAGATTTTGATCTACTTAAGAGCATTTTCATAACTCAAGTTGAATACCAAAGTTAAAGTTAACTTCAGTATCTTTCCAACGAGTACTCATATGCCCCAGATCATCTCCGGATTAAAAGTTATGATTTTTCCAAAGTTGACAGAATTCCTGGATAAAATTTGCCAGCACCTCCTTTGTACATGGCTGATTTTATCACAGTTGTATATGTAAATACAATAAGAACCTGAACAAACTTTGAACTACAACAATGTTGCACATTTCATAACCTTTCCAATGGTGTATCATAGGCTTCTTAAGGGTTTATCTACAGAAAGTTATGGTTTAAAAACAGAAAGGTCCAGAGAGGTTTTGTTACTGTCCTGGTTCTGGACAGTTTACTCTACTCTGAACTTTCTACCCATTTAGCATGTGATTTAGCTCTGGAGGTCTACAAGGAAGTTGTAGATCACTTGAAAATCCTTCTAGAACTTTATCATACACCTTAATTAGGTCAAGCTACTCAGAGTTATGCTCTGTAGAAGTCCAACACAAATTTCTGCTGAAAACAGAGCACTCTGTTTTTGAAATCTTTGAAGTCTAATCTTCCTCTCATTTGAATCTTAGCTCAAATTAAGAGTTCAGTAACTAATATTCGTGTCAAACTTCCGTTTTTAGTTGAAAGTTAGTTCATGAGTCATTTCTTCAAAGGAAAGGGGTTATTATGTTTAGTACGGCGTCGAGGCACCGTAAGAAGCATGTCGGTACTACGTAGCCTCACCAAAAGAAAATCCTAACCGGATTATACCGGTATAACGTATCTCAGGTGGCACTAAAATGGTCACTCGCAAACGTGTACTATTCATACTACGGTTTCGTGGTTAACCCTGCATAAGTCACACTCAATCATCAGGTCCGGCTGCACACCGAACCCGTTATCCATACAGTTCCTACACCTGTCCGTCATCACTCGCACAGGTGTTCTCAAGCCAAACACGCCTTGAGTTACGTGTTCACGTTACTAACCACGTGACGGGGTTCCCCAAATTGCACTATGCACGCCTGGGACAGACGTTGCTCGAGTACCCCAAACGGCATGAGGAGTCGTAGAGGATACTAAAGCGGATCGGGTTACCTGCCACCCGTGGGGCTCCACCCTTCAGCTTGTGCGCACTGGTGGACAGCGCTTACGTGCACCCCCCAAGACATAACTCGTCCCGAGATGCACGATTTTCCGACATAACAAGTAAGTTAGGTTGCCACCTTCATATTAAGCTAATAGTAATCCTTATGTGGGCCTAGTACCGTATCCTCACCGGAACCTAAATTTTTGTCGTAATACCATCCTTATTCCGTGTGCTATTCCCAATGCTGCTCTGATAC
Source organism: Neostapfia colusana (assembly GCA_030760725.1). Taxonomy (NCBI): domain Eukaryota; kingdom Viridiplantae; phylum Streptophyta; class Magnoliopsida; order Poales; family Poaceae; genus Neostapfia; species Neostapfia colusana. The sequence continues at coordinate 46,084,327 of JASWHV010000017.1, forward strand.
CAACTGAGACGGGCACGGTACCGACTGAGACAGGGCTCAGCTCTGATACCACGCTGACGCGACCCGCTCAGCCGAGACAGGCCACTCGCCCGGGAATCGCATTGGGTGGTGCCGTGTTATGCGGCACCCAACAACACACATATGAGGAACAATGTATTACATAAAACAATAGCGGAAGCTTACAAGTTTTTCTTTGTAAATACTTTACATCAAGTAGCTACAGCGGAAGTCTTTATCAACTCACGTCGAATAACTAAGAGCACCCGAGATGAAGTCCAGCCCGCGGACTCCTCTCGCTAGCAACACGAAGACAAGCAGCAGCGGCTAGGTTCTCCAAGTGTTACCTGACTTGGGAGTCCCCGAGTCTCACCGGACAACCTTCTTTTCAGCATCGTTGTTAACCTGCAAAACCACTTATATAGCAAGCGTGAGCACATAGGCTCAGCAAGTCTGACCCGTCTCTCCTAAACAAGAAACTCTACATGCACGATGGTTTCAAATGGGTCGGCTAGATTTGCATAAGGGACTCGCCTAAAGTTGATCCTTAACTTTCATATTTTAAGACTCATTTTGCAGACCTTGAGCCGAAAAGCATCGCAACTCCACAATCAAACAAGAAACGCTTTGTTGCGATGCTCCTTGCACAAAGTAAAAGTAAAGTTTAATGAGCCTATCTCTAACTCAATCATGGTTGCAATACAAATTATAGCACAGCCTTATCACGTTCAAAAGATAAACAATTCCAGTTGTTACTACGTCAAGACGCAGTGGGCAAGTATGCTCATATAACCGCGAGCGACGGTGATTCGAATCAGTACACGCCCGGACTACACGACACGTACACCCGTACTCCGAGTTGCCGGCAGCAACCTCGACTGACGTTGTACGCGGCCACCTTTCCCAAGATCTTCCACATTGGACGCAGTCCAACTGCCCCGAGTACGCAAGTTCCCTCAAGGTGCATACCCGCTGTGGTATGTTCTTGAGCGAGTTACCTCCTGCTACCCTGACGCCGAAAGCCTAAGGCAGTTGGAAAAGTTCCACTATGGATCTCCCAAGGTACATCGGTTTCCTGGGTCCCATATAGCCAGTATGTGCCCGGTACACAACTCAAACTTGTCCAACAGGGCCAAGCACAGACGGGCCTTAACCGACACAGGCAGGGCTATGCACGCACGGCCTGCAACCTGCTGCATCTAAACCTCCCTGCCCGGTCTCCATTTCTTAAGTGTGAACTTTCATCATTCTTTCTAATTCGGACCCGTTCCGAGTAAACCAGCCCTAAACTCGCGAGTAGATTCCAACTACTCGTCTTCTACCGGACCTTTCCTACTAACATTAGCGTAGCCAAATTCCCTCGAGGAGTTGCTATTCTACCCTTTCTCTCATAGGTGTTTCTGGTCATGCAAGTGGAGTTTTCAATATCATCTAGACGTAATGCAATCAACGATGCAAAGCTATGATCTCTACAAATGAAAATGTTTTATAAAATGGTTCAAGTGCAAACCGGGGGTTGCCTGTTTTGCAGGTGACTACTGTTACAATCAGTTAGTGACGATCACTTGGAGCTTGATCACTTGTTCTCCTCCTCCTTGATCTTCACTTCAAGTCCTTCTCACCTTCTTCACGTATATGCTACACGATATGATCATGTATATGTATTTAATTGAAAAGCTTTTGCTCATAAGATCTAAAGACTATTTTAAAACTGGAACTTTGTTTAAGAATTTAAAATGACACTGGTGCTAGTGGTTTGGGTTGGGCTTAAACACTAAGATCAAGTGTTGAGTGCTTCTTCCCACTTAAGTGTTGATCACCTTAAGAGATCACACATGACAGTGGTGATCCAGAGCTCTAATGGAGCTGAGAATTTTCATGTGAGTTCCTTGTAACAATAAAGTCCTCTGGACCAAAATTTAGCACATTTCATGGAATGGTTTATTCAGAATAATTCTCTAAGTGTTTAGTCAATGATGAATTAATTCTGAGGTAACATCCATGTTCATGTCAAACTCAGTGAACCACAATTTCAATTATAGTTTATAGAGTCCACATGAATTTTCCTAGGATTTTTGGAGCTAGGAATTTCCCAGAACTGAATTTACAAGTTTTGGAAATTCCCTGAAAATGTTTCTGTATTCATTTGAATACAGGAACTTACAATCTGAATTACCCTGAATAATTCAACTCCAAATGAGCTGAAACTTTTACAGGAGTCTAATAACACCCTATAGAATATTTTGGCAAAATTTGAGGATTTTTGGATAAACCAAACTCCCTCTAAAATTCTTTTGCTGAAAAGCTTTAAAGAATTTTCCAGAATTAAATAAGGACTTTCGTACAAATTGGGTTGCATATTTGGATAGAGTTTGTCAATATGAATCTAACCCAATTTGAATCACTAAATTTGGAGGTTCCTAGCAAAAGTTATGCTCTTCTAAAGTTTGGGGAAAAATCTGGGATTTGAATAAATCCGGGGAAAAGTTTAAACCTGACTGTGGGACCAGGGACACGTGTCTGCTGCCGGGAGCGCGCCACACGGGATACAGAATTGTTTCCCGCGCTGTCACAGCTGATCCCGCGCCACAGAGTATCCGGTCCACTGTTTCTGTGCGACTGACGCGTGGGGCCGGCGAGGTCTTCTTCCACCTCCCGCTCCCGCGCGATCCCGCCGCCGGGCTCGCCGGAGTAGCTCCGGGATTGGTCGTCCGGTCATTGCAGCTGCTGAAACTCGCCGCTAGGCCCTATTTCAACTCGAGGAACATGATGGTGGGACTTCCCCAGACCGGCGAGGTTCCTAAACCACCCCGCACCGGTGCAGCGGCTCTGAGGGAGTTCGGCAACGTTGCCCCGATGCTCTAGCCTGCAAGAAGTCCACTAGAAAGGTTCTACAGTACCAGTGGAGATTTGCCCTGCTCGGCATGGCCGCATATGGGAATGGAAACGGCTCCAACCTAGGGTTCATCGTGCACCCGATGCCCCTTATTGTGGTAGCCGTTGGAAAAGATTGAAACAAGCCGTCTACCATGGGTTTCATGCGACGTTTTGTGAAGAAGAAAAGTTGCTACACCAGTCTAGATTCTATGTGCGAAATTTGCAGAGCTGTAAATGAATATAACTCGAGAATTTCGTCGATTCATACCCGCGGGTCAGTTTTCATCGGCCGGAGAGGATCTTTGAAATTCGTTGTTGAGAGGCCGAGACAGACTCGGTGCTTCGGGTGGAAGCTGCACGGAGACCTTGCGCGTCCCAGGGACCGCTTTCGTGGTCGTGAAAGCCGCTCTGTGGAGCTGTCCACGGGAGCACGTTGCCGCCGGGGTGTTCGGCCGCCGCGGAAACTCGATGTTCTCGGCGTAGAGGGCACGAACGCGCTTGGCGATGGCTCGAGGAGGTCGTGGGGACGATGGTGGTGTTGCTCGTCTGCTCAACCGAGGCTTCACATGCTAGTTACGGCGGTGGCCGATCGAGCGGACGGCGTTGGCAGCTGCGGCTGTTTCTCGCGCGAGGAAAAGAAGCAGAGCGGCGCTGGTCTTCAGGAATGAGCGAAGAGGAGCACGGCAGAGGGTATAAGACGGTCGGGCGGCTTCTCCAGCGCGACGAAATCCAGCAGGAGGTGGCTGTCGGCTGAGCATCGGTGTCGAGCGGAGCTGTGCCCTCGGTCTCGGGTGCCGACTGAAGGAGGCAAACAGAGACCCAACACTTAGATCTTTTGCAAATTTTCAGTTCACGCACTGACATGTGGGACCCACCGCTCAGTCCTCCTTATCCCCTCTCCAAATATCTCCCAAGTTTGAATGTTGAGTGAATTCAATTGTGGGAATTCAAATCTGGTATGCATTTGGATAATTGGGCAAGTTTCATCCAAATTCAAACATGCATTTGAATTCTTTGTCTTTTAAAGTCCATTTTGCAAAATGGGTTGCAAACTATTTCCATAAATCTTGAAACTTTGCACACCCCCTAATTTGGACTTAAGGAATTCAAATATGAAATCTGATTTTTATTTTGGCTGCTGCAAATGAGATTTTTAGCACAACAGTTTTGAATTCCATTGTGTTTTTCTCATTTAAATTTTTGTTTGAACAAATTGTTCCAAATCTGATTTTTGTTTTCTCACACATATGGGAACTTCCCATCCTTGTTTTAGACCCCTCTAGGGTTCTAAGTTCTCAAATGAACATTTGACTTGTGTGAAGAAAGCCCTCATGTGTGTTATCACATGTGGGAAAAGTTTTAACAAGTCCCAAATTTCATACACATGAAATAAAACTTTGCAAACAAGTGTTTCTTTGTATTCATAATTTTGGGACCTTTACATTAGTCATTTCCCCTGTGCGCGGGGGTACCCCATATCGCAGGTACCGACAGTGGCCCCCGGGCCCATCTCGGGGGAGTTAGTGAGCCCGAGGTGGGACCTCCGTTTCTTCTGATCCGCGCACCTTCTCTAAGTCTCGCATCGACCCCAGCCGGAGCGCGAACGGCCGCGGGATCTTGGGAGCGTGCGCCCACTTGATGGTTGCTTTTACTGCGGCGGTTCCCAAGACTGCCACTTTTGCACGCTACGGTGCTTTCTTCCGGAACCGACGAAGCGCCTTGCCGGTTTGTCTTCTGGGGCGACTGACCCCTCGACCCACCGCTTCAGTTGGGCGGCTTGGGTCCACCTGTCATTGGCGCCCGGTCCCGGAGCCAACTTTGGTCACCGGTGTGATGTTCTCGAAGGTTTCCGAGTCACCTCGAATCATCCCTGGAAAGTTTTAAAAGGGGATCTCACCCGCATCGCGGCTTCCCTTCGCCTTTCCTAGCACTCATACTTACCTTGAACTCTCGCGCCCCGGCTTTCCTGCCTTTGTGCCCTCTTTCGCCATGGCTTCCAACTTGCTCCCGACGCGCCTCGTTCGTTCTTCCGAGCTTGGGCCAGTGCGCAGGCTGCTGGGCTGGCGCTCAGAAGACCAGAAACACCGGCTTCGCCGAGGATCTCTCCCCCTGATCCTGGAAAAGGGGGAGATGGTTTTCTTCACGGCTTATGCTCTGGCGGGGTTCGTTCCGCCGATTTCTTCCTTCTTTGTCACCCTGCTGGAGACATATGGCCTCCAGCTCCACCATCTTTCCCACAACTCTTTCACAATGGCTGCTGTTTTATCCACTTTTGCGAGATGTTCGTGGGGGTGCATGCTTCTGTGACGCTCTTCCGCTACTTCTTTGTGTTGCGGACGACTGGGCGCGGCTCGAAGACTCAGATGGGGGCATACTACTTTCAGCATCTCTGCAAGGACCCCAAGGTCTCTGGATACCTTCTGCCCTTCAGCGCATCAAGGTGGGAAAACTGGAGGGAGAGCTGGGTGGTAGTGCAGACCGACGAGCACGATCGCCTACAACTCCCAACCACCAGCCCAACCACCGATCATCGCTTCTGGGAGGAGATCTCTGAGCTGGAGCAGGAGTACTCCCCGGTCTTGGTGCGGATCCGGTTCCTTGCCAACGGGGGGCTGACGTCTCTGATGGTGCTTATGGACTTTATGTCGCGCCGTATTGCACCCTTGCAGCAGCGTAGTCGCCCAGCGTGGTACTACACCGGCGAGCAGGACTGTACCAGGCTGGAGAGGGGCCCCGGCTCTGACCCTTCCGATGAGGAGCTGAACGAGATGGTGGGCAAGGTGAGCGGTGACTACATCCCCAGTGGCGACCCCGCCCTTCCGCCCTGTGCCACTCCCCTCTTCTTGGAGCCACAGAGGAGGTCAGAGCTCCTGCGGAAGATGCCGAACCTTGACGACATCGGGATCACCGTCCGGCAGGTCAGGGATGCCTTCCATGGTATCACCATCCCAGGAACCGAGCACTCCGGGTCAGGGCAAGAGGCGTCTGCTGCTGTCAAACCCTCCCCCAGAGCCGACGGAACTCAAGCCGCCGACAAAGGGAAGGGAAAGGAGCCGGCTATCGGGCATCCAGAGAAGAAACGCGCCCGGTCTCCTCCGAGGGCACCGCCTGCGCCGAGTCATGGTGCCGGAGCTACCTTGCTCCCATCTCCCGGGGGTGCTGGCCCATTGGGTGGCGACCCAAAGAGGCCCCGTGTGTCCCCCCTCGGCGGGTCTCTCCCGAGACAGCGGCCGTCCGAGTCAGCCCAAGTACCTCGTCACCCTTCCTCAAGCAGAGGGGTTTCCAGGACGGATGCTGGTGGGGCCACGCCAGCGAGTGTGCCGGGGACCCAGGCGTCACGCTCCGCGACCGTTCCAGCCGCTGGTCCCGGTGGTTCAGCTACAGCCCAGAGGCCAGTGCTGCAAGCCCGTTGGAGCGCTCATGCCGCTCAGTAAGTGTTGCTCTTTCTGGCTTGTAGGAGCAGAGCTCTTGTCCCCTCTCTTTGCCTGGGGGTTTTCTCTTCTTGCAGGGACCGACCCGCTGCTAGGGGCGGGCCTCTTACCCGGCCGCCTTCAACCGACGGAGGCTCCGTGCCTCAGCACCTGGGGACCGTGGTGGCTCCCATGGTCCCCAAATCGACGGGGGCTCCCTCTGCGCCGGCGAGTTCACCCTTCGTGGTGGCCGCATCTGCTCCTATCCGCCCTCCTTCATCAGTCTAGAAGTCCGGTCCTGAGACTGGGGGGGCCGCTGTAGGTGCGCCTGCTGGCCCCCTGGCCTCCCTAGGACAGCGCCCCACCCTGGTTGCTGAGGCGCTGACGCCGCCGCCGGTCTTAGACTCGACAGGGGGGTCCAGTGGCGTGACTCCTGTTCCCCCTGCCCCGGTGCCCGTTTAGGACGCCCTGGGGCGTGTCCAGACCAGCGCCCGACAGCTCCAATCCGCCTTTGAGCAGGAGCAGGGGGCGCTGGCCGGCGAGAAGGAACGTCTTCTCAGCTGGCAGCAGCAGGCCCAGGAGGCTAAGGCGGACCTTGATTCGAGGCAGTCAAGGCTTGAGGCCATGAGTGCTCTGCTTGGCACTCTGAAGAAGGCCATTAGCCGCTTGGAGTCAGAGTCCCGGCGGGTTCGTGCCACCTACCGCGAGGCCCTGGCCCACGCTGAAGCCAAAGCCAAGGAGCGTTCCGCCGCCGTGGAGGAGTTGCAGCTGCAGGCAGCCCGTCGGGAGTGCGCCGTCGCCGATCGGGAACGCGCTGTCGCGGCGGAGGAGGAGAAGACCACCGCTCGGCTGAGGGCCAAAGTGGAGGAGCTAAGGGCTCGGACCGAGGAGCTGGAGCTCCATGAGTCGGCTGTTGCCGCGAGGGAGGAGCAGTTCTCCCAAGAGCGCCAGGCGGTGATGGATCACGAGCTGGCGGCTCGCCAAGAGGTGGAGAAGCTCCATTCCTTGCGGTCTGCTGAGGCCCAGGCAGTCTGGGGCTTTATTGCCAAGGCGGGGTCCGCCTTGGCTCCTCTTGGCTTCAGCCCTGTGGAGGTGGAGGCTCCGGCGCGGCCGATGTCCGAAGCAATCCCGGCACTTGAGTCCATCGGCGACGAGCTGGGTTGGCTCGAAATAGTGATCGCCGACGAGCTTGAAGCGGAAGGTCGGGGCCTTGCGAAGGAGGTCGCTATGCACGTTCTGTCGTGCTTCCTGAGCCGAGACCCTTCCTTTTCTCTGGGGCCAGTCCGTCTAGGACCCGTCGCCGATCGGGAGGAAGCTGCCAGGGCCGAGGCCGAGGACTTGGCCGCCCTCGTGGCCTCCAGGTTTCATCGGGAGTCCGGGGACTCTTAGGCATCTGCCCCCGTGGCCACAGGGCCCTGTACTTCCTTTTTTATTTTTGTTGAGTCTGTAGCCCAGCTCATGGAGCCTTTGTATGAACAGACTCCTGTTTCTTTCTGTGTCTGCATGTCCTAGTCTTCTTCCTGGCTTTTTCCTGGCCGAGTCCTTAGCTCCGCAAGGTACTCGGAGGCCTTGACCAATCTCGAAGCTCTGCATAGACACCCTCTCCGGGTCCTCACTGTATACTAAGGGCTCCGGAGGTCTCCAGGACCCGCCTCACGAAATCGGAGGGGGTCCGGGCCTGTTGGCCATGTGGCGGGCCCGGAGCTCCCCTCTGAGGGGAGGTCCGGGCTTGTGGGGCACATGGAGTCCTCGGACCTCTCCCCTCAGAGGGGGGGGGGAGGTCCGGCTTCTGTTGACCATGCGGCGGGCCCGGAGCTCCCCCTCAAGGAGGTGGAAGGTCTGGCCCCGCTGGACACGTGGGACCTTCGGGCCTCGCCCCTGTGAGGTCCAGTTCTTTGATCTTAACTTGGGATTTCGGTCTTGCGCGATCCCGTAGCGGCCCCCTGGTAGGTGTGTTCCATTGGATGGATGTGCCTACCATATTCCTGCGGGGAGCTGAGGCCGAGAGGTCCTGCACATAAGTAAGGGAAACGTAATTCTCCTTGGGGGCTCCCCCCCCTCTATCTCTTAGTCTTATTTGGCTTACGGTCCCCGTCCACCTATACGGTGCTTGGGAACTACCGTGCGCGAAGTGCCGGGGGCTCGGGGCCCCCCTGGCTATCGGCCGGTACCTCCCACGCAACCACCTTTGGTAGGGCAGCAAATGCCGACTAAAGATGAGAATGAGAAGAGGGAGCTGAACGCATGGTGAGCACGCGCTAGCAGGGCAATCATAAAAATTTAATAAGTAAACTAAATGAGCACCAAAGAAGAGCAACGTAGGACAGGTTTCTTTTCATATAAATTTCCATAGGGGGAAGGCAGGATGAATATGGAGGCCACGACCCGCCTCAAGGGAAGCAAGACTCTACGCGCTTGGGGTCGGAACCAGGCGAAGCTGAACGTAGTCCTGGACCGTCCCCTGAGGTTTAGCTGCACCAAGCACTGTTCCTGGACTTTATGGAATTTATTATAAAAAGAAGGGTCTGTCCTATTGTTGCTCTTGGGGTAGAACTTACAGCGGTGTTCTGTGTTCCGAAGGTTCGGGAGCGGGTCCACATCCTCGGTTCTGGGGAATGGTCCCAGGCCCAGGATGTCCAGCCCAGTATGGCAAATGGCCATGTGGGCTGGATCATCTGTACGGTCCAAGCCGCTGTATGGATCTGCTTGGCGTGGAAGAGGCACGCCTTGCAGCTCTCGACCAGCTTGACGGCATCCTGGAGTGCTGCCGGCTAGTAGAAGCCATGCCGAAAGGCTTTACCGACAAACGTGCGTGAGGAAGAGTGACTCCCAAATTCGCCTCCATGGATCTCAGCGAACAAGTCGCAGCCTTCCCCCTGGGTTATGCACCGCAATAGGATGTGGTTGGCGCCGCGTCGGTAGAGATCCCCCTCTACCGCCATGTGTCTCTTAGCCGTACGCACGATCCGTTCAGCGGATACACGTTCATCAGGGAGGATATTGTCTTTCAAGTAGTCCCGGACCTCCGTGATCCATGCATCGGGTCTGACTTGAGCATCTGGATCTTGAGAGCTGGGTTGCACGGAGCCCCCAGTGACGCTTATGATCCTTGGCGGCGTCCATGGCCGCTGGGACCGCCAGCTTCGAGGTGATGGTCTAGCCCCCTTCGCCCGGCTCGGCGGGCCGGGCTGTGGGCCGCGGCAACGTCCTCTCGAAGCCCCCTTCAGGCACAGGGGCTCCGGTGGGGGTCTTCGTTGAGAGGTCGTCAGCTGCGGCCTTGCTAGCGCGCGGTACGTGGTGCAGGTCCAAGGCGAGGAAGTCTGTCTCCACCATCTTGTTTGATAACCAGCTGGGAGTCGCCCTGAACCAACGACTGGCGAGCGCCTAGAGACAGGGCTGTCTTTAGACCAAGGATGAGTGCTTCATACTCTGCTATGTTGTTGGTTGCCTTGGAATTGAAACGCACCACATACCCAGACTGCCCCCCCCCCCGATGGCGTGAGGAACAGTACGCTAGCACCGGCCCCCTGCTTTCGCAAGGAGCCGTCGACGAACAGCATTCAGTAAGGCCCGGTGAAGGCCAGGGCTCAGGGTCCTGGTTCACCGTCTCCATGGCCCCCTGAGTCAGCCTGCGTTGGCGTCTACTTCAGCCACGAAGTCAGCTAGTGCTTGGCTGTTGTCTGCGTGACGGGGAAGGAAGCCTAGCTCAAACTCCAATAGCTCCGCCGCCCATTTGGCGACATTGTCCATCGCGTGGGGGCTGTGGAGGATAGCTTTCAGCCTGGGGAGACCGCCGGGTGCTGATACTCGGACGTCCCCCAGGCTGTCTTGGACCTCCGGGGAGCCCCGCTGATTTCCCGGGAGCTCCGGGGGGTCCCGTTGGACGTCCGGGAGGTTCTGTTGGGCCTCCGGGGGGGGTCCCGTTGCACCTCCGGGAGGTCCTGCTGGTCCTCCGGGAGGTTGTGTAGGGGATCCGGGGTCCGTTTTGGGTCTCCGGGGTTCCTTGGCACTTGTTTCTTGACAGCGAAACAGGTTACGGTGGTATGGGGTCCAGCTACTCTGCGGTGAGGACCATACTCACCTCTGCAGCCGTCGCCGCGATGTAGAGCAGCAGATGCTCTTCGGGCTCGGGGACTCCTATTACGGGTAGGGTCATCAGGAGCTGGTTCAGCTCCAGGGGAGCTTCCTTCGCTTCGTCGGCCTAAGCAAATGGGCCGGATTTACGTAGGAGCTTTAGAGAAGTTTCGCTTTGCTAACCTCGGTATAAACCGACTCAGCGCAGCTAGGCATCCCGCGAATTTCTGGTCTTCGAGCAAATGGCTTTGACCCTCTCTGGGTTAGCCTCAGTTCCTCGGCGTGAGGCCAGGTATTCTAAGGGTTTTCCAGAGGGTATACCGAGCTCACATTTGTCGGACGGACGAAGACTAAGGCCAGGTTATCTAGTAGGGACGAACCCTGCCTGATCTTGACAACAATGTCTTCGACACACACCTCAACTGAGTCTCTCATTAGCTCTCCTAAGGTCTTGTGCATTGCACGTACGAAGGTAGGGAGAGCGTTCCTTAGGCCATAAGGCATAGAGGCATAACAGTACAGGCCGACTACTGTGGTAAAGGGTGCCCTTCAACTTCTCTAGACATAGGGGTCTGGTGGAAACCCGAGGAAGCATCTAGGAAGCACAGTATATCGCAGCCTGACGTCAAGCCTACTATTTGATCTATCATAGGGAGAGAAAATAGATCTTTGGGACATGCCTTATCGAGACTGGTATAGTCGATGCACTTCTGGAGCTTCCCGCCGGCCTTTGGAGCAATCAACGAAGCACCGGGGGTGGCGGACTTTCCGTATGGAGCCAGCGCTCAGCAGCTTCTTGGTTTCTTCCCGAATGAAACTTTTTACTGCTCGGTGGGCTGCCTGAGGGGCTCCTGTCGGACTGGCCAGGCGTTGGGGGAGACCTTTAGTTAGTGCCCAATCACCTCCCTAGGAATCTCTGGCATCCGCGACGGCTGTCATGCAGCACATCGGCATTGTGCCGGAGGGAGGTAACGAGCGCGCCCTCCTATCTGCTATCCAGACCCCCGGCTACTCGGGTGGTCTGGGTGGCATCGGCGCTGATTCGGACGAGCCTCAAGGGGACATCGTCCTCGTCGAGGGGTTGCACATGGGGTGCTGTGGTAGTGGCACGGTGGCGTGCACTTGGGTGGAGCCGGTTTGGTTCAGTACCGCCCGGGGTTGGTGCTCCAGCTGCTGTAAGTGCCTGGAGCTTTTCCAAGGCTAACACTGCTGCAGCACGGTCTCCACAAACCTTGAGGACGCCTGTTGGTGTAGGCATCTTCAAGACAAGGTAGCCGTAGTGGGCTACTGCCATGAATCGGTACAGGGCTGGCCTGCCAATTATGGCGTTGAACGGGAGGTCAATCTCGGCCACATCGAACAGAATGTACTCTGTCCGATAGCTCTCTGCTGCCCCAAAGGTCACCGGGAGGCTGGTGTGGCTGTAGGGAACGACCCTTCCCGGCCCTACCCCTGAGAACGGGCTCGATGGGGTGAGCTTGGCCATCGGGATCTGCAGCCTCCGGAAGGCTGCGTGACTGATGAGGTTCAGTCCAGCCCCGCCATCCACCAAAACGTTGTACATCTTCACGTTGGCGATGGTGGGGGCCACCACGAGCGGTAGTTGGCCGGCCCCAGCCATGTTCCTGGGGCAGTCGGTGTCATCGAAGCTGATGGGGGTTTCCATCCACCTGAGGTGCGGTGCTGCACCTGGGAGGGGAGCCACCGACGCTACCGCTCGGCGCAAGGTCTTAGCCGCGCTTCGGGACGGGGGGTCAGCGGACCCGCCGAAGATGACATAGAGCATCTTCCGGTGCTCGTCATCACTGGAGCTGGAGCTCCCATGATTGCGCACTGCCTTTACGGCACGCTGAAGCTCCTGGAACTCCACCTGGCGGTCGATGCCGTCTAGGGCTTCGACCTTCTGCTTGCCCTCCCTTTGACGGTTGGGTGGGGCATCAGTTAGGGGCTGCTTCCCTTTCCGGAAGCGCTCCGCAAGCTTCTGGATTTCCCGGCATTCGGCAGCGGTATGATAACTGGTGCCATGAACAGGCATAATTCATCCTGGCCCCCGTCTGGGGCCGGTTATTGTCGCGGCCTCTTGTCGGGGCGCGGCCCCCGAGCTCCACTGGGCGCCGCCGTTGTGGCAATGGGGACCGCGGCTGACGACTTTATCTTGCTTCCGCCTCCGTTCTTGATCTTCCTTCCGCTTCCGTATGAAGTGTCGCCGGATCCCGGCTGACCCCCTGGCTTGGAGGCCGGCAGAGAGTGCCAGTTCCGCCCTTCAGCTGCTCTGGCACACTTGTCCGCAAGGCTGAAGAGTTCTGAGACATCGCGGACCTCCCTAGTCGCGAGCTTCTCGAGCATCTTCTTGTCCCGAACGCCTTGCCGGAACGCCACCACCACGGAAGCGTTCTGGACGTGTGGGATGGTGTTCCGCACCTGGGAGAACCGCTGGATGAAGGAGCGCAGCGACTCCCCTGGTTGTTGCTGGATGGCATGGAGGTCGAGCTCCGTACCAGGCCGGGTGTAGGAACTGCCGAAGTTGGAGACGAACTGCCGGCAGAGCTCTCCACAGGAGGTTATGGAATCCTGGGGTAGGTTCATGAGCCAAGACCGGGCAGGGCCGGTTAAGGCGACGGGGAAATAGTTGTCCATGACAGCCTCATCCCCTCCTGCGGCGAGTACGGTAGTGGAGTAGATCTGGAGGAACTCCGCCGGGTTGACACTGCCGTCGTACTTTTCGGGCAGGTGCGGCCGAAACTTGCGCGGCCACTTCGCGAAGCGAAGGTGGGGTGCAAGAGCTGCACATCCTGCTCCTGCTGCCGCAGGTATTGGCGCTGCGAACGCTTGGTTCGCACTTGGCACCGTGTATCCCGGCATGGGCAAGGCTGCACCATGGACCGGGGGCGCTGCTTGCGGCGCATATGGTTGTGGCATATGCTGCACGGCGTGTGCCTGAGGCAGGACTCGCGTGGCGAAGATCTGCCCTCCAGGTTGTGTCGAGGCCGACGACATGCTGTCGCCAGCCTCATGGTTGCGACACCTTTCTCGACGTCGCTCGAGGTACACCCGGGCATCCTGGCCCAAGTGGCACCGTTCCAGCTCCCTTCTCAGGTCCGTCGACGGGAGCCTGGAGGAGCTGGAATCCGCCGTTTGCCCATCAACCGTGGGCGTGCGCGTCAGCGACACTGCCGGTTGAATGGAGCGTCGTCCCCGCCGAAGTCGAGGGTTTGCGGCGGCGACGACGAGACGGTCTACCTCGCGAATCCACTGCTGGGTCGCTGCCTGAGGCGCGTCCCCAGAAGGCGGATTGTGCAGTAGCGCTCTTGCTGCGGCTAGCGCACCCCCACTGGGTATGCCTAGCGCTACTGAAGACCTGATGCTGGTTGGAGCCTGCATTGCCAGGGTCGGCGCTGCCAGAGCTGGTTGCTGGCTCCCAGCTTGTTTCGACACACTCCGCCCTGAGCGTGTCGACATGTACTCCCCCTTGGTCGTGGTTTGCCGTGAAGGCGGAGGGGGAGGGTTTGCCGCTGAGGGAAGCTTGGTCATATTCGTCGGTGAAAACTCGTCGCGCAAGGGGAAAAGCCCCCTACCTGGCGCGCCAAATGTCGAAGTGTTCGGTCGACACTTCCCCCGGGCCTGCACTGGGCAGCCCGCGGAGGTTCTTTTTTCGGTGGGGCTAGTCCCTTGCGGAGAGCTTGCGCGGATGGACGAGTTAGTAAGAGCTTGACACGGTGAGTTTTACGTGGTTCAGGCCGCCGGAGCGTAAAACCCTACGTCCACGGCGAGCTATGGAGCTCGCTGTATTGCTTGCTGCTCTGAACCGGAGTCCTGAGCTTGGGGGTGAGTTACAGCTTGGGTGTGAATGGCTAGCGTATGAGTTGCAGAGGTGCGAACCCTTGCTATCGTCGCCTAACCAAGCCTTTTATAGTCCAAGACTCGGGTGGCTTACAAGGGGGCCCGGGACCCGACAGGTGGTCCCGGGGAGATTGACTGTTATCTACCGTATCTGCAGTTATGCCGGTAGTTGTCTCTGGCGAAGGCTTCCGAGTCTGCGTCTTGCCGCCCTGCCCATGCCGCATGCTAGTCGTAGTGGTTGATGATGGCGCAGGCGGCATGGGATGTCTTGTCGCGGTGTTTATTGGCTGGCAGGTTCTGACACCGCGCGCCAGTCTGTGATGCGACTGGGCGCAACAGCACCTGACAGAGGCGTGCTCCGCGTCTCCGCGTCTTGGGAAGACGCGGGCCTTAAATACCTTGTACGGGCAAGGTATGGGGCGTCTTTACGCCCGCTGCCTATCGCTCAGGGGCAGGCAGCGCCGTTCTGCTGGCCACGTGGCGGGCTCGGAGCCCTTCTCAGAGGACAGAAGGCTCCACGTGCCCCGCGGGGCACGTGGAGCCTTCGGACCTCTCCCCGCGGAGGGGGAGGTTCGGCTTCTGTCGGCCACGTGGCGGGTCCGGAGGTCCTCTCTGAGGAGAGGGAGGTCCGGCCCCGCCAGATACGTGGCACCTTCGGACCTCTCTCCCGCGGAGGGGGGGTCCGGCCTCTGTATGCCACGTGGCGGGCCCGGAGCTCTCCTCTGAGGAGAGGGAGGTCCGGCCCCGCCGGACGCGTGGCGTCTTCGGAGCTCTCCCTGCGGAGAAGGGCGAGTTACTTAGGCATTTTCCCCTGTCCGCGGGGGTACCCCATATCGCAGGTACCGACACGCTCGGAGCAGCTAAGCCTCAGGGGACGGTCCAGGACTACGTTCAGCTTTGCCTGGTTCCGACCCCAAGCGCGTAGAGTCTTGCTTCCCTTCTTAATGGGGCGGGTCATGGCCTTCATGTTTAGCCTGCCTTCCTCCTATGGAAATTTATATGAAAAGAAACATGTCCTACTTTGCTCTTCCTTGGTGCTCATTTAAATTATGTATTAAATTTTTATGACTGCACTTCTGGCGTATGCTCACCATGCGCTCAGCTCCCTCTTCTCATTCTCACCTCTAGTCGGCATTTGCTGCCCTAACAAAGGCGGTTGCGTTGGAGGTACCTGCCGATGGCCAGGGGGGCCCCGAGCTCCCGGCACTTCGCGCACGGTAGTCCCCAAGCACCGTATAAGTGGATGGGGACCATAAGCCAAATAAGACCATGAGATAGAGGAGGGGGAGCCCCCAAGGAGAATTACGTTTCCCTTACTTGTGTGCAGGACCTCTCGGCCTCAGCTCCCCGCAGGAGTATGGTAGGTGCACCCAACCAATGGGACACACCTACCAGGGGGCCGCTACGGGATCGCACAAGACCAGAACTCCAAGGTAAGACCGAAGAATCCAGACCTCGCCACCTCCGCAGGGGCGAGATCCGAAGGTCCCACGTGTCCAGCGGGACCGGACCTCCCTCTCCTCAGGGGGGAGCTCCGGGCCCGCCACGTGGCCTACAGAAGCCGGACCTCCGCCCCCCCTCCGCGGGGAGAGGTCCAAAGGCTCCACGTGTCCCGCGGGGCCGGACCTCCCTCTCCTCAGAGGAGAGCTCCGGGCCTGCCACGTGGCTAGCAGGCCCGGACCTTCCCATTCTCATGGGGCGGGTCCTGGAGGCCCTCGGGGCCCTTAATACAGTAAGGACCCGGGGAAGGTGTCTGTGCAAAGCTTCGAGATTGGTCAAGGCCTCTGAGTACCTTGCGGAGCTAAGGACTCGGCCAGGTAAAACCAAGAAGAAGACTAAAGCACGCAGACGCAGAAGATAACAAGAGTCTGTTCATACAAGGCTCCATAAGCTGGGCTACAGACTCAACAAAAATAAAAAAGGAGGTACAGGGCCTTGTGGCCATGGGGGCAGATGCCTAAGAGTCCCCGGACTCCCGTTGGAACCTAGAGGCCACAAGGGCGTCCACATCCTCGACCTCGGCCCTGGCAGCTTCCTCCCGCTTGGCAACGGGCCCTAGACGCACTGGCTCCAGATAGAAGGAAGGGTCTTGGCTCCGGAAGCACGCCAGTACGTGCGTAGCGACCTCCTTCACCAGGCCCCGTCCTTCCACCTCAAGCTCGTCGGTGATCACCGCTTCGAGCCGGCCCAGCTTGCCGCCAATGGACTCAAGTGCCGGGATTGCCTCGGACATCTCCTGCGCCGGAGCCTCCATCCGCACCGGGCTGAAACCAAGAGGAGCCAAGGCGGACCCTGCCTCGGCAATAAAGCCCCAGACTGCCTGGGCCTCGGTAGACCACGAATACTGGAGCTTCTCTTCCTCTTGGCGAGCCGCCAGCTCGCGATCCAATGCCGTCTGGCGCTCCCGGAAGAATTGCTCCTCCCTCGCAGCAGCAGCCGACTCGCGGAGCTCCAGCTCCTCGGTCCGAGCCCTCAGCTCACCATCTTTGGCCTTCAGCCGTGCGGCAATCTTCTCCTCCTCGGCCGCTGCAGCACGTTCCCGATCGGCGACGGCGCACTCTCGACGAGCTACCTGCAGCCGCAACTCCTCCGTGGCGGCAGAGCGCGCCTCGGCTTTGGCTTCAACATGGGTCAGGGCCTCGCGGTAGGAAGCGCGAAGCCACCGGGTCTCTGACTCCAGGCGGCTGATGGATTTCTTCTGAGTGTCAAGCAGAGCACTCATGGCCTCAAGTCTTGACTGCCTCGAGTCAAGCTCCGCCCTAGCCTCCTGGGTCCGCTGCTGCAGGAGGTGCTCCCAGCTAAGAAGGCGTTCCCTCTCTCCGGCCAGCGCCCCCCGCTCCTGCTCAAAGGCGGCCTGGAACTGACGGACGCTGGTCTGGACACGTCCCAGGGCATCCCACATGGGCGCCGGGGCAGAGGGGACAGGAGTCGTGCCCCTGACCTCCCCTATCGCGTCTAAGACCGGCGGAGGTGCTGGTGCCTCAGCAACCGGAGCAAGACGCTGTCCTGAGGGAGCCAGGGAGCCAGCAGCTGCACCTACAGCAGCCCTTCCAGCCTCAGGACCGGACTTCCAGGCTGGTGAAGGAGGGCAGACAGGTACTTCTGCAGCCACCGCGGAGGGCGAACTCGCCGGCACAAAAGAAGCCCCCGCCGACTTGGGGGCCATTAGAACCACCGCGGTTCCCAGATGTTGTGGCACGGAGCCTCCGCCAATTGCAGATGGCCGGATAAGAGGCCCGCCCCCGGCAGCCGGTCGGTCCCTGCGAGAAAAGAAAACTCTCCGGCTAAGAGAGGGGACGAGAACGCTACTCATACAAGCCAGAAGGAGCAACACTTACTGGGAGACATGAGCGCTCGAACGGGCTTGTAGCCCCGGCCTCTGGGTCACAGTTGAACCGCCAGGACCTGCGGCTGGAACGGTCGTGGGCTGTGGCATCTGAACCCCCGGCACACTCCCCGGCGTCGCCCCACCAGCGTCCGTCCTAGAGGCCCCTCCGCCTGAGGAAGGATGACGAGACGCTTGGGGTTCTTCGGACTGCCGCTGTACGGGAAGAGACCCGCTGGAGTGGGACACCCGGGGCCTCTTCGGGTCGCCACTCGATGGACCAGCGCTCCCGGGAGATGAGTGCAAGGGTGCTCCGGCTCCCTGACTCAGCGCAGGCGGCGCCCTCGGAGGAGACCGGGCGCGTTTCTTCTCCGGATGCCCGGGGGTCGGCTCCTTCCCCTTCCCCTTGTCGGCGGCTTGAGTTCCGCCGGCTCTTGGGACGGGTTGGGCAGCGACAGACGCCTCGCGCCCCAATCCAGAGCGCTCGGTTCCCAGAATCGAGATGCCCCGGAAGGCATCCCCAACCTGTCGGACGGCGATCCCGATGTCGTCAAGGTTCGGCATCTTCCGCAGTAGCTCTGACCTCCTCTGCGGCTCTAAGAAGATGGGAGTGGCAGAGGACGGGAGGGCAGGGTCGCCACTGGGGATGAAGTTGCCGCTCACCTTGACCACCATCTCATACAGCTCCTCGTCCGAAGGATCAGAGCCGGGACCCCTCTCCAACCTGGTACAGTCCTGCTCACCAGTGTAGTACCACGCAGGGCGACTGCGCTGCTGCAAGGGCGCAATACGGCGCAACATGAAATACATCAGCACCATCAGGGACGTTAGCCCCTCGTTGGCCAAGAACCGGATCCGCTCCAAGACCGGTGCGTACTTGTGACACCCTCATCTCGGGTGTCAGCATATGTTCATATTTTATGAAGAAGAAAAACATTTTAAGAAGAGTAGAAACAGAGACAAGTACCAAAAGGATAGCCAATAAAGCTCTCCGAGAGCACCGAAGGCAACTTCCACGGCCAGCAGACCACGTGGCGCGTTCGGAGCTCATCCCTGAGAAATTGGGAAAGGTCCGCCGCTAAACTAGCTACGTGGCAGGCTTGAGGGTCACCTCCGGAAGTGAAAAGAGGTCCGACCCTGTGGGACACGTGCTGCCCGCGGAGATAGCCTCTGCGGAAGAAGCAAAGGCATTTTTATAGGACACGTGTCATCCTCGGAGCTAGTCCTCGCGGAAATCAGAGGACCATTCGCGGGGGATACGTGTCAATCCCGGAGCTCATCTCAGAGAAGTCCGGATCTATCGAACACGTGTCGTCACCGGAGCTTATCACCGGAAGGTCCATCGCAGCTAAACACGTGTCGACCTTGGGGCATGTCCCTGAGGAAAGGAGAGCGGAAAGACCGGCACCCACACGTGGTGAGCGCGGAGCTCGTCTCTGAAAAAGAGGGAGGTCTTGATCAATTGACACGCGGTACAACCGGAGCTCGTCTCTGCGGATGAGGAGATACCAGGCCCGAGGACACGTGGAGCTTCCGGAACTCATCATCACGAAGGTAACTAGTCTGGAGCGGTTTTTACGCGTAAAAATACCGGTACGCAACGGAAACCGATCTAAACTCCACGATGTTACCAAAGATAAGACGTCAGGATCCAACAAGATCTGAATAAGACTTTTATTCGGGATCCAATTAGATTAGGACTCTTCTCTTCTCGATTATAAATAGAACCCGAAACCTCTGGCCGAAACCACGAACTTCTCTTTCAACTCCTGAGCCGACGACTTAGAGCCCTAGTCCTAACTCGCCGAGCAAAACATCGCCGAAAGCACAACAAGGGAGATCATCGGAGAAGAACCAAGCGGTCTGAGGAGGACCTCGAAGACAAGAAGAGCGTGAGGTAGGACTTCAATACCACCTGACGACATCATGATGTTCATCTCTTGCATCTGTTCTTCAATTCCTTTCGAACAGAAGCTTTCTCGTGGGCAGATCACTCGATGATCAGTTTGATATAAAGACAAGATCATCGCCACGACCACCTTTGATCCGAACACCTCTGTCCATGCAAGCCATGCAAGAGCACACCAATCTAATAAAAATCATAGGATAGCATGCATATGCATCGTCGCATCTAGTTTAAGGTTTGCGCATAATATTGATTGCTGTGAATCTTGTATGCACGTGAATCCTACATAGCAGGACAAGCTCAGGAAGCTGTCTACGACGAACTACAGCAACCAGGTTTTGAGAATCAAGAACAACCGGAACCGCAAGAACAAGGCAAGTGCTCCTTGACCATATTGATCCTATGTTTTGGATAAAACTGTTTTGTTTTGCGAAAAGGTGTGTGTGCTGAGTCAAACATGATGGGAAACCCTTTTATAGGAGTTTACTAGTTTTGATTAAACCATCCTTGTCGCCAGGGAAGTTTATGAGTCGGGTATGGTTTTTGCTTTATGCTTCGCTGAGTTTATGGGATTGGGAAGCGAGATAGATGTGTCTAGCTAACTGCACTCGTACTGATAATAAGTAATTGATGAGGTTAATGAACATGGATCGGAGGGAGATCTAGGCAAGCCAGGGTCTGTGAATGAGGTAGCATGAGATGGTGGTTTTACTTGCCGTAGATCTAAGGACCGGTTCATGCATGCAAATGCCAGGATAACAGTGCCACCACAAGGCCAAGTATGGGTGCGGCTTAGCTGAGTAATTAGGTAAGTTACTAGAGTGTTATGGACTGTGGAAGGCACGGGGAATGGGAGTCGAGTGAGGACTGCCCTGGGAACTGCATGGCACAAGAGGGGGGCCGTGGGTGGAAGAATTGGAGATTCTAGCCTGCCGGTGAAACCTTAGTGAGTCCATACATCTAGTAACCCCTTTGTAAAGGCTATTTTGTGATCTCTTGACCATACACCGACGGTTGTGTACTGGTATAATGTAGGTTCTGCAGTCGCCGACGGGTGACGAAATCACAAACTTGTGGGTAAAGAGGTGCAAACTCTGCAGAGTTATTAAAACTATCATGATAGCCGAGCTTACGGTCACGAGCACCTGGCTAAACTCCCATGATTAGATGGGACAATTATTGGAATGGTTATTGGAATGGTTATTGGAATGGTTATTGAGAAGGTTCTTAGTTATGATTATTGGTTATGGTTTGGTTTGGGACTGTTGAGTCCGGGAGATAAGATGGTTGCATGACTGATGGGTCATGACATGAGATTGGTCTCAGTGTGAGATGTGGATGTTTTTATGAGGTGAGATGGTAGCGAATACGAGGAGGTATTCGTGAGTATGAATAAAAGATTGGTTAATGCTCGGATGGAACATGGAAAGCGATGGAGGTATGTTGGTAATTTAATACATGCTGGGATTACATTCATCTAAAGTTAAGTTGCTGTTTTATCACGTTTTCATAAATCTGCTTTTCTGCAAATAAGCCTTTTATTACCTACCTTGTTTATGAGCTGCATATCATGTGTTATTCCCGCACTTGCTGAGTACATCATTGTACTCAACCTTGCATTATTATTTCTTCATCAGCAGCAGGAGAAACCTATTATGAAGAACAAGTGGGACATTATGGCGTGTGATCTGTTCTCAACCTTGCCTGTGGAAGGAGTAGAGATGAAGCCACTTCTTCTTAGTTTTGCTTCCGCATTAGTTTCTGCTTCCGCATTTAAATAAAGATTTCCGCTGCGTAGAAATAAAGACTTCCGCTGTGAGCATGAGTCCAAGACTCATGAGGTGTTGTAATAAACTCTGTGGAAATATATAATCTGAATTCAGTTTGTGGAACGTATGTGTGATGAACATCCTGGGCACACATATGCATTAGTTCTCGGTTCCGTGGTTTTCCACAGAATTGAGGGCGTCACAGATTGGCATCGGAGCCACGGGTTGACAGTAGGTTACACGCCTAGATAGAAACCTTAGATTGATATTAGAATCACGGGTTAACAGCAAGTTATACCCCTAAATAGAAGCTACGCGGACCAAAGAAAGCATCCTAGGATGAATAGCTTAGATTGGCCTTGAAACCACCTTACATAGGAAACCATCCTTGAATAGGAGTTGAGTGGGCCCTTGTGATGATTAATTGTGAATATGTGCTTAGTGTGAGTTGTGGGACGTCTCAACAACGTTGCCCATATCCACACGTAAGAAGAAAGAGGAGTGAAATGCTTCGGCACTTGATCACATCCTCATAAGGACTAATATATATAGTCCAACTCCCCTTGATGCATATAGTTGAAAGGACCTATCCAACCTTCTAACCTTCTCTTCTATTTCGTTCTCTCTCACAGATGGTGAGAGGAAACGCCAGCCGAAGGAACGTCCAGGAAGATGACCACGAAGAAGTTCCTGCTAACCCTGGAGCTGGCGAAAACAACCTAGAAAGGTTGATGGCCATGCAAAACCAGCTTATGCAAACCATGATCCAAACTTTGGGTCAGTTGCAGGCCAACCAACACCCCGTTCCGGCACCACCACCACCACCACCGCCGGCTCATAACAGGTTGGGAGAGTTCATGAGGACTCGACCACCCACCTTTGCACAAACAAGCGATCCAATGGAGGCCGATGATTGGTTGAAATCCATGGAGAAGAAGCTTGCCATTGTACAGTGCAACGACTGAGAAAAGGTTCTCTTTGCGTCGCACCAACTGATGGGAGCAGCTGCTGACTGGTGGGATGCCTTGAGCAACGCCCATGCCAACCCGGAGACAATCACTTGGACTGAGTTCAAAGAAAATTTCCACTCCCACTACATCCCTGTTGGCGTAATGATGCTCAAGAGGCAGGAGTTTGAAGGTCTCCGCCAAGGGCAGAAGAGTGTGAACGAATACCTCAACAAGTTCATACAACTGTCCCGGTATGCCCCCGAAGATGTCAACTCAGATCAGAGGAAGCAGTACCTGTTCATGAGAGGGTTGAACAATGAGATCCAAGTTCAGCTCCTCAACAATGACTACGTAAGCTTCCAGAAGCTGGTTGATAATGCTATTGTGGTGGAAAACAAGATCCGAGAGATTGAGCGTGAGTGCAAAAGGAAGATGCCATACCAGCCCCAAGGGAGCAACGTACGACCTAGATACATGCCCCCTGCACCGCAGTATGGATCGACCACTCCTACGTACCGCCCTGGTCAGCCACCACAGCAATGGCTCATTGCACCGGCACCTCGTGTGCCCATGCCTCCTGCGCCCCGTCCTAACAATGGCGCTCCTGTTCAAAACCCCCGCCCCAACGCACCTGCTGCCGTAGGCAACAGGGCATGCTTTGCATGCGGGGAAGTAGGCCACTTCGCTAACCAGTGCCCGAAGAGAGGCCCTGGACAGCAAGGTAACGTGCCCAAGCAGAACCAGCGACCAAATGGAGGGGACCACCAAGGGAACCATGGACCGCAGAACTATGCTCGTGGCCATGTTAACCATGTCACTGCTGAAGAAGCACAACAGGCTGAGGACGTCGCAATTGGTATGTTCCTTGCCAACTCCAACCCAGCCACCATTTTATTTGATTCCGGAGCATCGCATTCCTTCATATCGTCCAAATATGTTGCCAAACATCATCTACCCGTATCCCACTTAGAATGTGCTATGTTAGTTAATTCTCCCGGAGGAGAAATGAGGACTAGTATAGTATGTCCTAAGGTAAGCCTTAAAATAAGGGGGTAGACTTCCTTGCCAACCTTATTGTCTTGGACTCCCACGGAATTGACATCATACTCGGAATGGACTGGTTAAGCAAGCACAATGGAGTAATCCAATGCGCTGAGAGAAGCGTGCAATTGACAAATGAACACGGTATCCGTGTCGAGTTTGAGTCAGCCCAGCAAGCAACCGAACGGGCAGATTTGAACCATATTGAAGGAGTAGCATTGGACAACACTCCAGTGGTTCAGGAATTTTCTGATGTGTTCCCGGGAGAACTTCCAGGTATGCCACCTGACCGGGACATTGAGTTTGCCATAGATTTGGTACCTGGAACTGCACCCATAGCTAAGAGACCATATAGGATGCCCGTCAATGAGTTAGTTGAACTCAAGAAGCAAATTCAAGAACAGTTGGAGAAGGGTTTTATCCGTCCAAGTTTGTCACCATGGGGAGCCCCGGTACTCTTCGTGGACAAGAAGGACGGAACCCAAAGAATGTGCTTGGACTACAGGTCTCTCAACGAGGTAACAATCAAGAATAAATACCCTCTGCCCCGTATAGAGGACCTGTTCGATCAAATGAAGGGAGCCCAAGTGTTCTCCAAGATTGATCTTCGGTCGGGATATTTCCAGCTGAAGATTAAGCCCTCCGATATACCTAAGACAGCCTTTCGGACGCGGTATGGTTCATATGAATATACCGTTATGTATTTTGGATTGACGAATGCACCCGCATACTTCATGTACCTTATGAATAAGGTTTTCATGGAGTACTTGGACAAGTTCGTCATGGTTTTCATCGACGAAATTATGGTGTATTCAAAAAGTAAAGAGGAGCATAAAGAACATCTGAGATTGACCTTGCAGAAGTTGCGCGAGCATCAGTTGTATGCCAAGCTCAACAAGTGCCAATTTTGGCTAAAGGAAATATCTTTCCTAGGCCACATCATCTCCAAGGAAGGGGTATCGGTTGATCCTGGAAAGGTGAGGGATATTCTAAAATGGGACCAACCGAAGAGCGTGAGGGATATTTGAAGTTTCCTTGGAATGGCAGGATACTATCGTCGCTTCATTAAAGACTTCTCTAAGATAGGAAAACCTATGACGGAGTTGCTAATGAAGGGAAAGGTCTTTCAATGGACACAAGCCTGCCAAGAAAGTTTCGAGGAACTCAAGAAAAGGCTAACCACAGCACCAGTTCTGGTATTGCCGGATGTAAGCAAGAGCCTTGACATATATTGTGACGCATCCAGACAAGGGCTCGGGTGTGTGCTCATGCAGGAAGGACAAGTGGTAGCCTATGCCTCACGACAATTAAAGAAGCACGAGCTTAACTATCCTACGCACGACTTGGAGTTAGCAGCAGTGGTGCATGCATTGAAGATTTGGAGACATTATATCCTTGGTCATCGATGTGAGATCTATACGGATCATAAAAGCCTCAAGTACATATTTACACAAACGGACTTGAATTTGAGGCCGGGAAGGCCAATGTGGTCGCTGACGCATTGAGCAGAAAGAGAGCATGCCACCAACTCACGGTTCGGGAGCTACCACCCGAACTACGTAAGGAGTTCGAACAGTTACACCTCGGATTCTTGAATAACATGGAAATGATGGAAATCCACTCCTCATTGGAGCAAGAAATAAGAAAGGGACAAGCAACGGACGAGGGGATCAAGGAGATCAAGGAAAGAATCCGACAAGGGATAGAAAAGGATTTCAAGGAGGATGAAAAGGGTACGCTTTGGCTAGGAAAAAGGATTTGTGTGCCAAACATAAGACACCTTCGCGACATGATATTGAAGGAGGCACATGACTCACCCTATTCCATACATCCAGGGAGCACCAAAATGTACAAGGACTTGAAAACTTGCTATCGGTGGGATGGTATGAAAAGGGATATAGCCGAATACGTTGCCCTATGCGACACATGCCAACGGGTAAAAGCTGAACATCAAAAACCCGCTGGATTGTTGCAACCTTTGAAAATACCTGAATGGAAATGGGAGGACATCAGTATGGACTTCATTGTCGGATTGCCACGAACTCAGTCAGGATATGACTCCATCTGGGTCATTGTGGACCGGTTAACGAAAACCGCCCATTTTCTTCCGGTAAAGACCAGTTACAACGTTGCACAATTGGCAGAATTGTACATGGAGCAGATCGTGTGCCGTCATGGAGTTCCGAAGAAGATAGTCTCCGATCGAGGTTCTCAGTTTACCTCTAGATTCTGGAGGAAGTTGCAGAAAGTCATGGGTACACGACTGGATTTCAGCTCCGCCTATCACCCACAAGCAAATGGGCAAACCGAGAGGACAAACCAAATTTTGGAGGACATGTTGAGAGCTTGCGCCTTGAAACGTGGGCGTAGTTGGGATAGGAGTTTACCGTATGCCGAGTTCTCCTATAACAACAGCTATCAAGCTAGCTTGAAGATGTCGCCTTTCGAAGCCTTATTGGTAGACGGTGTAGAACCCCACTGTTCTGGAACGAGACTGGAGAGAACCAGGTGTTTGGACCCGAAGTACTACAAGAGGCTGAAAAGCATGTCCAAACAATACGGGAAAACTTAAAGGCTGCTCAGTCACGACAGAAAGGCTATGCGGACAATAGGCGTAGGAAGTTGACCTTTGAAGTAGGAGACTTCGTATACCTTAAGATATCACCTATCCGAGGCCAACGACGTTTTAACGTCAAAGGCAAACTAGCGCCTCGCTACATCGGACCATTTAAGATCTTGGACAAGCGAGGAGAAGTAGCCTATCAACTGGAGCTCCCAAATCACCTCTCCGACGTACATGACGTGTTTCATGTATCTCAGCTCAAGAAGTGCTTGAGAATACCAGAGGAACAAGTGTCAATGGGAGAACTTAAACTTCAAGAGGACCTGACTTACGCAGAACACCCTATCCGAATCTTGGATGTAAAGGAAAGGGTCACCCGAAACAAAGTGATTCGATGGTGCAAGGTACAATGGAGCCATCACACTGAAGCTGAAGCCACATGGGAACGTGAAGAGGATATCAAGGCAGAATTTCCCCATCTATTTTCCACTAACGAATCTCGAGGGCGAGATTCAATTTAAGGGGGGTAGATTTGTGACACCCTCATCTCGGGTGTCAGCATATGTTCATATTTTATGAAGAAGAAAAACATTTTAAGAAGAGTAGAAACAGAGACAAGTACCAAAAGGATAGCCAATAAAGCTCTCCGAGAGCACCGAAGGCAACTTCCACGGCCAGCAGACCACGTGGCGCGTTCGGAGCTCATCCCCGAGAAACTGGGAAAGGTCCGCCGCTAAACTAGCTACGTGGCAGGCTTGAGGGTCACCTCCGGAAGTGAAAAGAGGTCCGACCCTGTGGGACACGTGCTGCCCGGGGAGATAGCCTCTGCGGAAGAAGCAAAGGCATTTTTATAGGACACGTGTCATCCTCGGAGCTAGTCCTCGCGGAAATCAGAGGACCATCCGCGGGGGATACGTGTCAATCCCGGAGCTCATCTCAGAGAAGTACGGATCTATCGAACACGTGTCGTCACCGGAGCTTATCACTGGAAGGTCCATCGCAGCTAAACACGTGTCGACCTCGGGGCATGTCCCTGAGGAAAGGAGAGCGGAAAGACCGGCACCCACACGTGGCGAGCGCGGAGCTCGTCTCCAAAAAAGAGGGAGGTCTTGATCAATTGACACGAGGCACAACCGGAGCTCATCTCTGCGGATGAGGAGATACCAGGCCCGAGGACACGTGGAGCTTCCGGAACTCATCATCACGAAGGTAACTAGTCTGGAGTGGTTTTTACGCGTAAAAATACCGGTACGCAACGGAAACCGATCTAAACTCCACGATGTTACCAAAGATAAGACGTCAGGATCCAACAAGATCTGAATAAGACTTTTATTCGGGATCCAATTAGATTAGGACTCTTCTCTTCTCGATTATAAATAGAACCTGAAACCTCTGGCCGAAACCACAAACTTCTCTTTCAACTCCTGAGCCGACGACTTAGAGCCCTAGCCCTAACTCGCCGAGCAAAACATCGCCGAAAGCACAACAAGGGAGATCATCGGAGAAGAACCAAGAGGTCTGAGGAGGACCTCAAAGACAAGAAGAGCGTGAGGTAGGACTTCAATACCACCTTACGACATCATGATGTTCATCTCTTGCATCTGTTCTTCAATTCCTTTCGAACAGAAGCTTTCTCGTGGGCAGATCACTCGATAATCAGTTTGATCTAAAGACAAGATCATCGCCACGACCACCTTTGATCCGAACACCTCTGTCCATGCAAGCCATGCAAGAGCACACCAATCTAATAAAATTCATAGGATAGCATGCATATGCATCATCGCATCTAGTTTAAGGTTTGCGCATAATATTGATTGCTGTGAATCTTGTATGCACGTGAATCCTACATAGCAGGACAAGCTCAGGAAGCTGTCTACGACGAACTACAGCAACCAGGTTTTGAGAATCAAGAACAACCGGAACCGCAAGAACAAGGCAAGTGCTCCTTGACCATATTGATCCTATGTTTTGGATAAAACTGTTTTGTTTTGCGAAAAGGTGTGTGTGCTGAGTCAAACATGATGGGAAACCCTTTTATAGGAGTTTACTAGTTTTGATTAAACCATCCTTGTCGCCAGGGAAGTTTATGAGTCGGGTATGGTTTTTGCTTTATGCTTCGCTGAGTTTATTGGATTTGGAAGCGAGATAGATGTGTCTAGCTAACTGCACTCGTACTGATAATAAGTAATTGATGAGGTTAATGAACATGGATCGGAGGGAGATCTAGGAAAGCCAGGGTTTGTGAATGAGGTAGCATAAGATGGTGGTTTTACTTGCCGTAGATCTAAGGACCGGTTCATGCATGCACATGCCAGGATAACAGTGCCACCACAAGGCCAAGTATGGGTGCGGCTTAGCTGAGTAATTAGGTAAGTTACTAGAGTGTTATGTACTGTGGAAGGCGCGGGGAATGGGAGTCGAGTGAGGACTGCCCTGGGAACTGCATGGCACAAGAGGAGGCCCGTGGGTAGGAGAATTGGAGATTCTAGCCTGCCGGTGAAACCTTAGTGAGTCCATACATCTAGTAACCCCTTTGTAAAGGCTATTTTGTGATCT
This sequence comes from Neostapfia colusana, assembly GCA_030760725.1. NCBI lineage: Eukaryota > Viridiplantae > Streptophyta > Magnoliopsida > Poales > Poaceae > Neostapfia > Neostapfia colusana. The sequence continues at coordinate 46,112,635 of JASWHV010000017.1, forward strand.
CTTGACCATACACCGACGGTTGTGTACTGGTATAATGGAGGTTCTGCAGTCGCCGACGGGTGACGAAATCACAAACTTGTGGGTAAAGAGGTGCAAACTCTGCAGAGTTATTAAAACTATCATGATAGCCGAGCTTACGGTCACGAGCACCTGGCTAAACTGCCATGATTAGATGGGACAATTATTGGAATGGTTATTGGAATGGTTATTGAGAAGGTTCTTAGTTATGATTATTGGTTATGGTTTGGTTTGGGACTGTTGAGTCCGGGAGATAAGATGGTTGCATGACTGATGGGTCATGACATGAGATCGGTCTCAGTGTGAGATGTGGATGTTTTTATGAGGTGAGATGGTAGCGAATACGAGGAGATATTCGTGAGTATGAATAAAAGATTGGTTAATGTTCGGATGGAACATGGAAAGCGATGGAGGTATGTTGGTAATTTAATAGATGCTGGGATTACATTCATCTAAAGTTAAGTTGCTGTTTTATCACGTTTTCATAAATCTGCTTTTCTGTAAATAAGCCTTTTATTACCTACCTTGTTTATGAGCTGCATATCATGTGTTATTCCCGCACTTGCTGACTACATCATTGTACTCAACCTTGCATTATTATTTCTTCATCAGCAGCAGGAGAAACCTATTATGAAGAACAAGTGGGACATTATGGCGTGTGATCTGTTCTCAACCTTGCCTGTGGAAGGAGTAGAGATGAAGCCACTTCTTCTTAGTTTTGCTTCCGCATTAGTTTTTTCTTCCGCATTTAAATAAAGATTTCCGCTGCGTAGAAATAAAGACTTCCGCTGTGAGCATGAGTCCAAGACTCATGAGGTGTTGTAATAAACTCTGTGGAAATATATAATCTGAATTCAGTTTGTGGAACGTATGTGTGATGAACATCCTGGGCACACATGTGCATTAGTTCTCGGTTCCGTGGTTTTCCACAGAATTGAGGGCGTCACAGTACTCCTGCTCCAACTCTGGAACCTCCTCCCAGAAGCGACGCTCGGTGGTTGGGCCAGCGGTCGGGAGCTGCAGGCGATCGTTCTCGTCGGTCTGCACGACCACCCAGCTCTCCCTCCAGTTTTCCCACCTCGACGCAATGAAACGCAGAAGGTACCCAGAGACCTTTGGGTCCATGCAGCGATGCTGGAAATAGTACGCTCCCATCTGGGTCTTCGAGCCGCTTCCGGTCATCCGCAACACGAAGAAGTAGCGAAAGAGTGTCACCTAAGCATGCACCCCCACAAACATCTCACAGAAATGGACGAAGACAGCGGCCATTGCGAAGGAGTTGGGAGAGAGGTGGTGGAGCTGGAGACCATACATCTCCAGCAATGTGACGAAGAAGGAGGAAATTGGCAGGACGAACCACGCCAGGGCGTAGGCAGTAAAGAAGACCATCTCCCCCTTTTCCAGGAGCAGGGGGAGAGATCCCCGGCGGAGCCGGCGTTTCTGTTCCTCCGTGTGCCAGCCCAGAAGCCTGCGCACTGGCCCGAGCTCGGTGGAACGAACGAGACGCGTCGGGAGCAGGTTGGAAGCCATGACGGGGGAGAGCTCAAGGACAGGAAGACAAAGGCGCAAGATTTCAAGGAAAGAGCGAGCACTAGGAAGTGCGAAGGGAAGCTGCGATGCAGGTAAGATCCCCTTTTAAAATATTCCAGGAACGATTCGAAGTGATTCGAAACCCTTCGAATACACCGCATGGGCAACCGCATCGGCTCCAAGACCGAGCGCCGATGACAGGTGGACCCAAGCCGTCCAGCTGAAGCAGTGGGTCAAGGAGTCAGTCACCCAACAAGACGAGCCAGCATGGTGCCTCGGCGGTTCTCGAAGAAAGCGCCGCAACATGCAGGAGTGGCAGCCTTGGGAACCGCCGCAGTAAAAGCAACCATCAAGTGGGTGCACGCTCCCATGATCCCGCGACTGTTCGTGCTCCGGCAGCTGTCAATGCGGGACTTAGAGAAAGTGCGCGGAACAGAAGAGACGGAGGCCCCACCTCGGGCTCGCTATCTCCCCCGAGATGGGCCCGGGGGCCACTGTCGGTACCTGTGATATGGGGTACCCCCGCGCACAGGGGAAAATGCCTTAGGATCTCGCCCTTCTCCGCAGGGAGAGCTCCGAAGGCGCCACGTGTCCAGAGGGACAGCGCTGCCCGCCCCCACATGGTAGGCAGCAGGCGTAAAGACACACCATACCTTGCCCATACAAGGTATTCAGGCCCGCGCCTTCCCAAGACGTGGAGACGCGGAGCACGCCTCTGTCAGGTGCCGTTGCGCCCAGTCGCATCGCAGACTGGTGCGCAGTGTCAGGACCTGCCAGCCAATAAACAAAGCGACAAGACATCCCCTGCCGCCCCCGCCGTCATCAACCACTACGACTAGCATGCGGCATGGGCAGGGCGGCAGAACGAAGACTCGGAAGCCTTTGGCAGAGGCAACTACCGACGTAACTACGGATACGATAGTCGGCAGGAAATCTCCCCGGGGCCACCTGTCGGGTCCAGGGCCCCCCTTGTAAGCCACACGAGCCTTGAACTATAAAAGGCTCGGGTAGGCAACGTTAGCAGGGGTTTGCTCTCTAGCCACTCGCACCCAAGGTTCGCACTCCAGCAACTCACACCCTAGGCGTAAATCATCCTCAAGCTCAGGACTCCGGTTCTGAGCATCAAGCAATACAGCGAGCACCTCTGCTCACCGTGGACGTAGGGTTTTACGCTCTGGTGGCCCGAGCCACGTAAAACTCACCGTTTCAAGCTTCTCCCTCACTCGTCCCAACGCTTAAGCTCTCCGCAAGCGACTAGCCCCTCCAAAAAAGAACCTCCGCGGGCTGCCCAGAGCAGGTCCAGGGGAAGTGTCGACCACACACTTTGACAGATGCCATGCAAACACGTCGACGTTGTGCCGGAGGAAGGTGACGAGCGCACCTTCCTATTTGCTATCCAGGCCCCCGGCTACCCGGGTGGTCTGGGTAGCATCGGCGCCGACTTGGACGACCTTCAAGGAGACGTCGCCCTCGTCGAGGGGTTGCACACGGGGTGCTGTGGTAGAGGCACGGTGGCGTGCACTCGAGTGGAGCCGGTCCGATTCTGCACTGCCAGGGGCTGGTGCTCGGGCTGCCGCAAGTGCCTGGAGCTTTTCCAAGGCTGACACTGCAGCAGTGCGGTCTCCACGAATCCTGAGGACAGGCTCAATGGGGTGAGCTTGGCCATCGGGATCTGCAGCTTCTGGAAAGCTGCGCGGCTGATGAGGTTCAGCCAGCCCCGCCATCTACCAGAATGTGGTACATCCTCACGTTGGCGATGGTGGGTGCAACCAGAGGTAGTTGGCCGGCCCCAGCCATGTTCCTGGGGCAGTCGGTGGCATCGAAGCTGATGGGGGTTCCCATCCACTTGAGGTGTGGCGCGGCACTTGGGAGAGGAGCCACTGACGCTACCGCTCGGCGCAGAGTCTTAACTGCGCTTCGGGACGAGGGGTCAGTGGACCCGCCGTAGATGATGTAGAGCATCTTCCAGCGCTCGTCATCGCTGGAGCTGGAGTCCACATGGTTGTGCACCGCCTTCACGGCGCGCTGAGGCTCCTGGAACTCCACTTGGTGGTCGACGTTGTCTTGGGTGTCGACCTTCTGCTTGCCCTCCCTTTGATGGAAAGGAGGGGCGTCAGCATGCAGTTGCTTCCCGTTGCGGAAGCGCTCTGCGAGCTTCTGAATCTCCCGGCACTCAGCAGCTGTATGGCTGCTGGTGTTGTGCACGGGGCACAGCTCACCTTGGTCACCATCTGGAGCTGGTGACTGTCGCTGCCTCTTGTCGGGGCGTGGCCCCCGAGCTCCGCTGGCTGCTGCTTCTGCAGCAACGGGAGCTGCGGTCGGTGGTTTCATGTTGCCACCGCCCCGGTTCTTGATCTTCTTGCTGCTTCCATGGGAAGCAGCGTCAGATCCGGGCTGTCCTCCTGATTCGGAGGCTGGCTGTGAGTGCCAGTTCTGCCCTTCTGCTGCCCTGGCACACTTGTCCGCCAGGCTGAAGAGCTCTGAGATGTCACGAACCTCTCTGGTCGCGAGCTTCTAAAGCATCTTTGTATCCCGTACATCCTGCCGGAACGCCACCACCACAGAAGCATTTTGGATATGCCGGATGGTGTTCCGTACCTGGGAGAACCGCTGGATGAAGGAGCGCAGCGTCTCTCCAGGTTGTTGCTGGATGGCGTGGAGGTTGAGCTCCGTGCCAGGCCGAGTGTAGGAGCTGCCGAAGTTAGCACTGAACTGCCGGCAGAGCTCTCCCCAGGAGGTTATGGAACCCTGGGGGAGATTCATGAGCCAAGACCGGGCTGGGCCGGTCAAGGCGACGGGGAAGTAATTGGCCATGACGGCCTCATCCCCTCCTGCAGCAAGGATGGTGGTGGAGTAGATCTGGAGGAACTCCGCCGGGTTGATGCTGCCGTCGTACTTCTCCGGCAGGTGCGTCCGGAACATGCACGGCCACTTCGTGAAGCGAAGGTGTGGCGCCAGGGCCGCACATCCTGCTGCTGTTGCTGCAGGTGTTGGTGCCGTGAACGCTTGGTTCGCTGCCGGCACCGTATACCCCGGTATGGGTTAGGCTGCGCCATAGACCGGGGGCACCATTTGCAGGGCATATGACTGGGGCATATGCTGCGTGGCGTATGCCTGGGGCAGAGTTTGCATGGCGAACATCTGCGGCTCAGGCTGGGTCAAGGCGGTTGACATGCTGTCGCCGGCCTCTTTGTTGCGACACCTTTCTCGCCGTCGCTCGATGAGCACTCGGGCATCTTTGCCCAAGTGGCGTCGTTGCAGCTCTGACCTCAGGTCCGCCGATGGGAGCCTGGTGGAGCGCGAATCTGCCATCTGCCCGTCAATTGTTGGCGTGCGCGTCAGCGACACAGCTGGTTGACTGGGACGTCGTCCCCGCCGAAATTGAGGGTTGGAGGCGGCGATGAAGAGATGGTCTATGTCGCGAATCCACCGCTGGGTCGCTGACTGAGGCGCGTCCCAAGCAGGTGGATTGTGCAGTAGCGCTCGTGCTGCAGCTAGTGTGCCCCCGTGGGAGACACTCAGCACTGCAGTGGATCTCACGCTCGCTGGAGCCTGTGCTGCCGGAGTCGGCTTGTGGCGGACCGGAATCCGCTCATCCAGGATCGCAGAGGGTGGTGCCGCGCGATGCGACACCCGACAGCACACGTCATAAGGACACAATATATTATATGGGAAAACAAATTGAAACTGTACAAACAAACAACCTTCAGTTACAAACTATTGTCTTTATTACACAGCGGAAGTCTACACTATACAACTCATGCCTGCCTATCTAGCAAAAGTCAGTTGCCCAGCCCTAGGGTAACCCACACTAGCTGCACGTCTCCGCTCAGCGTGGCGTGTACGGCTCCCACTCAGCTGTGGTCCCCGACGGAGGGTAACCCTCGCCGGTGGACTCGTACTCCGAGTCCGTAGGTGGCTCCTCACCTGAAAAACACTTAAGAAGCAACCGTGAGCACGATGGCTCAACAAGACTTAACCGACTCACCTAGGCATGAAACTCTACATGAGGTGTACCATGAACATAGGACAGTAACATTGCAGCAAATGGACACGCCTACAAGTTCATCCTTAATCCATCTTTTAGCAACAAGTTAACAGTTCGGGAATCTGAAATTTAGTAAGCAGTATTTGGTGGCACACATGTAGCAATACAATTATATCAGAACAGCAAGATTGAATCATAACATTTCATGCATTAGTCTACGTTATGACGCAGTGAACAAGCGGTACTCGTCACCGCGAGGGACGGAGAATCGACTCGATATACACCTGCAGGGAAACCCAGAGAGCACGTCACGTACGCCCACCCGTGGAGCTGCACAGCACGCTCACTCAATGTCGTACGGGACAACCTTTCACCCAACAGCCCAAACGTCGAACCGGTCGCACCGAAACGAGCAGGAAGTTCCCCACACGGAGCATCTCTCTATGCCCGTTGGCAGATTTCCACCTTGCTGCACTCAACCTACACCTATAAATCGGTGTGCTATGCCTCGACGCCCCGAGGTTTAGGCTACAACGGTTTATCGGGGCCCATATATCCGATATGCCTTCTGTACGTTCAATACTTGTTCAGCAGGGCTGCACACGGATCGGTCCTTAATCGACATGGACAGGGCTGCGCACACAAGACATCCTCTTGCTGCGCCCTTGCCCCTGCCTAGTCTCATTTTCATTACTAAAGTGATCTCACATCACTAAACCGAACCCGTGTGTCCCAAGCCTAAACTCGCGAGTAGATTCCAACTACTCGACTTGTACCGAAGTCCTATGGATCATTAAGCATAGCCTGTCTACTCGAGGTCTTAGACACTACCCTCACTCTTATGGAAAATTGCTGGTCATGCAAGTGGGGTTCCATCCATCCAACACCTAATGCACATTTATACTTCATACTAGACATGTGAACAAAGTAAAACTTTATAGAAGAGATTAATGCAAACCAGGGCTTGCCTTGTTTCTGCTGGTCAGGGGTTAGTTCTTCTTCCGGAAGAAGGAAGTCCAGCACTTCCGGAGTCTCTTCGCCTTCAGCGACTACACGTCAATGTAATACTACATGTCAATTTAAATGCAATGTGTAAACTTGAATACTTAATTACTAATAACTCCAGCTAGCCCTCCCCTTTGGTTCTGAAATTTTTATGGTTGCTTGGTAGGGTCCTAACCAGAGCCTTGACCAAGTTTCATTTGAAACAAAGTTCATTTGAACCTTGTACAAATAGAAGCCCATTTGGTCAACATTTGAGTCTCTAAGTAATTACAGGGGTTTTCATGGCTCCAACCATTACTTTCTGGAAACTAGAATTTAATATGGTTCTAATGGAATTGGTTTCATGTCATTCAAAGAATTCTACTGAAAGTTATGCCCTAATTAAGATTTGAGAAAATCTGAAAAATGTTTCTGTACATTTTTCTATTTTCTCAGGGCAGTTCACTTAATCACCCCATTAGGGTAACTAAATGAACTTAGATGAGTCTGAAAAATTTACTGTGACTCAGGGATTTTCCAATGAACCTCTCAGCCAAATTTCAGCATTTTTCATAAAGTATCTCCAGATAAAATTCCCAACAGTTTAAATTTTAAAGATTTAATTCGGGAAACTATTTACTTTCATGAGCTGAATTTGGTATTGCTGGAAAGTACTCAGAATTCTGAGTTCAGCAAAATTTGGTTCATCGAATTTGGAATTATCTAGCCAAAGTTCTATTCATTTGAAGTTTGAACTAAAACTGGAAATTCCAAAAATGTTTAAATCCTGCAGGTGGGTCCTCCGGCCACGTGTCAGCCTCCCAGCTAACCCACACCGGAGCCCGCAGAATCACCAGCGCAGCCGCACGTGATCCCGGTGCCGCAGCAAATCCCGAGTGCTCTCAGTAGAGACTGACACGCGGGGCCGCAAGGCTTCTTCAACCTTGCGCTCCCGCGGCTCCCCGCCGCCCACCTCGCCGGAATACTCGCCGCCGGGCGTTCTGCTGCCCGACCTCCGACGAAACTTGCCGCCTGTGCCTATCTCGGCCTGGGGAACACGATGGTGCCCTCACCAGAGCTTGACAACGGCCGGAACAGTGCTCCCGCCGGCAACAGCGGTCGGGAGCTCACCGGCGACGTCGAACTCGGCATCCCCTGCACCTTTTTCGATGCGGTTTGCTCGGGGAGCTCCGCTGACACCTGCTGGTCACGGACATGGACACCGATCCCCTTGAAAACGGCTGCAACTACGACCTCACCGGCGACCTAGGCTGGATATCGGCTGTGCCCAGAAAACTTCGAAGAACCGTAACCCTAGCCCACGGTTCTTACTGGTTTTTGATCCTAGGTGGTCGTGGCAGGATGTAGAGCGTGTGTGTGGCTTGGTATGCCCGGTGATGAGCTAGTACCCGCGAATTTCTGGATTTGGTATAGCTCGGCCTTAAGAATACCGAAACGTTCCCAGGAGAAATTCTCCCCCGACGGTGCATGAAATGCTGAACGGTAGGGTCAGCAGAACCAGCACCTTATGGCGGTCGTTTCTTGTGTTGAGCGTCGGGCACGAGTGTGGCGGACTGGAATCCAATCATCCAGGATCGCAGAGGGTGGTGCCGCACGATGCGACACCCGACTGCACACGTCATAAGAACACATTATATTACATGGGAAAACAAACTGAATGTACAAAGTAGTACACTTCTCAGTTACAAACTAGGGTCTTTTATTACACAGCGGAAGTTTCTTTTGTACAACTCACGCCCGCCTATCTAGCAAAAGTCGGTTGCCCTGCCCTAGGGCAACCCACACTAGCTGCACGTCTCAGCTCAGCGCGGCGTGTACGGCTCCCACTCAGCCGTGGTCCCCGACGGAGGGTAACCCTCGCCGGTGGACTCATACTCCGAGTCCGTGGGTGGCTCCTCACCTGAAAAACACTTAAGCAGCAACCGTGAGCACGAAGGCTCAGCAAGTCTTAACCGACTCACCTAAGCATGAAACTCTACATGAGGTGTACCATGACATAGGATAGCAATGTTGCAGCAAATGGACACGCCTACAAGTTCATCCTTAGTTCATCTTTTAGCAACAAGTTAACGGTTCATGAAGCTGAAATTTAGTGAGCAATATTTGGTGGCACACAGGTAACAATACAATTATATCATAACAGCAATATTGAATCATAACATTTCATTCATTAGTCTACGTTACGATGCAGTGAACAAGCGGTACTCGTCACCACGAGGGACGGCGAATTGACTCGATATACACCTGCAGGGAAACCCAAAGAGCACGTCACGTACGCCCACCCGTGGAGCTGCATAGCACGCTCACTCGATGTCGTACGGGACAACCTTTCACCCAACAGCCCAACCGTCGAACCGGTCGCACCGAAACGAGCAGGAGGTTCCCCACACGGAGCATCTCTCTATGCCCGTTGGCAGATTTCCACCTTGCTTCCCTCAGCCTACACCTATAAATCGGTGCGTTATGCCTCGACGCCCGGAGGTTTAGGCTACATCGGTTTATCGGGGCCCATATATCCGATATGCCTTCGGTACGTTCAATACTTGTTCAGCAGGGCCGCACACGGATCGGTCCTCAATCGACACGGACCGGGCCGCGCACACAAGACTTCCTCTTGCTGCGCCCTAGCCCCTGCCTAGTCTCATTTTCATTACTAAAGTGATCTCACATCACTCAACCGAACCCGTGTGTCCCAATGCCTATCTCGCGAGTAGATTCCAACTACTCGACTTGTACCGAAGTCCTATGAATCATTAAGCATAGCCTGTCTACTCGAGGTCCTAGACACTACCCTCACTCTTTTAGGAACCTTTGGTTACGCAAGTGGGGTTCCATTCATCCTACACCTAATGCACATTCATACATCACCCTAGTTATGTGAACAAAGTAAAACATGATAAAAGAGTTAATGCAAACCGGGGCTTGCCTTGTTGCTGCTGGTCAGGGGTTAGATCTTCGTCTGGAAGAAGGAAGTCCAGCACTTCCGGAGTTTCTTCTTCAGCGACTACACGTTTAATGAAATACGATGTGTCAATTTAAATGCAATGTGTAAATTGGAATACTTAATTACTGATAACTCTAGCTAACCCTCCCCTCTGGTTCTGAAATTTTTATGGTGGATTGGTAGGGTCCTAACCAGAGTATTGACCAAGTTTCATTTGAAACAAAGTTCATTTGAGCTTTGTAAAAATAAAAACCTATTTGGTCATTAATTGAGCCTCAAGTAATTCCAGGGATTTTCATGGCTCCAACCATTACTTTCTGGAAACTAGAATTTAGGATGGTTCTAATGGAGTTGGTTTCATGTCATTTGAAGAATTCTACAGAAAGTTATGCCCTAATTAAAATTTGAGAAAATCTGAAAAATGTTTCTGTACATTTTTCTATTTTCTCAGGGCAGTTCTTTTAATAACCCCATTAGGGTAACTAAATAAACTTGTATGAGTCTGAAAAGTTTACTAGGATTCAGGGATTTTCCAATGAACCTCTCAGCCAAATTTCAGAATTTTTCATAAAGTAGTTCTCCAGATAAAATTCCCAACAGTTTAAATTTAGGGATTTAATTCTGGAAAACTATTCACTTTCCTGAGCTGAATTTGTATTGCTGGAAAGTACTCAGAATTCTGAGTTCAGCAAAATTTGGTTCATCGAATTTGGAGTTTCCTAGCAAAAGTTCTATGCATTTGAAGTTTGAACTAAAACTGGAAATTCCAAAAATGTTTAAATCCTGCGGGTGGGACCCACTCCTCGAGCCGGCCCACTCAGAATGCGGCCACACCGCGGCCCACGGGGTTTTACCCGTGCTGCCGCACCGAATCCCGGCTGCAAACCGATCCTCGCGCGAGATCAGAGGCTGACCAGTGGACCCGGCCCCCCTTCGTCTACCTCGCGCTCTCCCACAGCTCCCGCGGCGGCGGTTCGCTGGAGCGCTCGCCGCTGGGTGTTTCACCGCCCGACCTTTGACGAAACTTGCCGCCTGTGCCTAACTCGACTCGGAGAACACGCTGGTGCCCTCACCGGAGCTCTGCAATGGCCGGAACTATGCCCGCGACGGTGACAGAGCTTCCCTCTACTCCGGCGACGTTGCCCGGGCTACTCCGGACCTTATTTCTCAAGCGGTTTGCTCCTACAGCTCCGCCGTGGCATGCTGCGCACGAATATGAGCTCGGTTGGCCATGGAAATGGCCAAAACTAGGACCTCACCGTCGACCTAGGCCCGATATCGGCTGTTGCTCGAAAAACTTGGATATCAGCGCAAAGACTCGACGGTTTTCGATGGTTTTGGATCCTAGGTGGCGTGGGGACATGTAGAACATGTGCTCGGCTGGGTTTACGCCGTGCAGGACCGATCGCCGCGAATTTCAGCATGTCTGCTCACTCGTTTTTGTCGAACACCGAGGACTAGATGGGGAAATACTCCCCCTACAGAGCATGGAAGAGGGTAGGGTCTTCACCATGAGTTCGAGCAGTCCCCGGCGCATATCTTTGCTGTTGAGCTCCTGTCGCGAGGTCGCCTGGATCAATGGCGCGACGAGGAGCCGAGGGGAGTGGCTGGTGCCGTTTTTCGTTTCGGGTGGGAACGGGCAGAGCGGAGGAGATGAGGCCGGCTCACGTGGGCTGGGGACTTTAACCGTGTCGGGCACGCGTGTGCTCGGTCGCCGAGCAGGAGGTGGCGAGGTGAGGCGGTCGGACGCCGGTGCTGTCCGCAGCTTGCGCGCTGCCTCGACTGAGAGAGGGAAAATAAGTGGAAAACTTCTCTGTTAAGTCTACTGACATGTGGGACCTCCCCGCCTAATTCTTTTTCCAAATTTTCTCAATTCTGGGGTGCCAAAATATCCTTAGCTACTCTCAATTTAATGTGAGACTTAGTCACCAAGTCTTTGTTTGAATTTGAATTCTCAAATTTGAACTGTGTTTGGCTAAATTTGCTGCATGTTTAAACTGAAATTCAAATTCAGTTTTGAATTCTTGCAAATTTAGCTCTTGACAAGATGAACTCCAATGAGGATGAAAATTGGTGGGCTTACTCAGAAAAATGTGCTGAGTTTGAATATGAAGCTAACTTTTGAATTTGAGTGATGAAAGTTGCTGCAATTTGAATTTACATTCAAATTGGCCTCTTTTTCAAATACCTCCCAAAAGTGCCTCAAAAAGTGTTAGATTTACATGAAACTTGGACTGAACCTTCCCAAGACTTTTTAAGTTCTAGGGGTGAGCTCAATCTCTCATGTTCATGTGTAGAAACCCTACTTTGTGAAAGTGAAGGCTTTCCCCTCTAATCACTCTTTTGATGGAGGTTACTTGCTCTTCACACTTTTTCACAATCTATCCACAACAAAACTGTGGTGTTGTGAGGTGATAAAAAGCTTTTGCAAGTCCCTTTTCTTGGGCTTTTACATCCCTCCCCACTTAAAAGAATCTCGTCCCGAGATTACAAAAGAAGAGATAGCGATGTAATAGGGACTTACCCGTGTTGAGAAGCCATGAACTCCGGGTAATTTGAGCGAAGGAACTCCTCGCTCTCCCACGTCGCTTCTTCGGTGGTGTGGTTGCTCCAGAGTATTTTGTAGAACCACAACATTCTGCTACGCGTGGTCCAGGCTTTTTCATCAAGAATGGCCACCGGATACTCATCATATGTTAAATCCGGTTTCAGCTCGCCGATGTCTTCGGTAGGAACAGCAGCTGTATGCTTCAAACGTTTTCGCAGTTGCAAAACATGGAAAACATCATGGACACCAGCAAGGGATGCCGGTAACTCCAATCAATACGCCGCTGGCCACACTTCTCGGTGATGGCATAGGGTCCAATAAAACGGGGAGCGAGCTTCCTCTTCACACCGAACCGGTGCACGCCTTTCATCGGAGACACGCGGAGGTACACGTGTTCCCCAACGTCAAAGTGCAACGGTCTACGCCTCTTATCAGCGTAGCTCTTCTGACGGGATTGAGCGGCTTTCAAATTAGCTTGAATCGTCCGAACGCGCTCTTCGGCGTCGTTCACCACATCAACCCCGAACGTGACCTTTCACCGGACTCACACCAATTTAATGGGGTGCGGCATTTCCGACCGTAGAGAGCTTCGTAGGGTGCTATCTTGATACTCGCCTGGTAGCCATTGTTGTACGAGAATTCCGCCAATGGTAGGTGATCATCCCAGTTCCTACCATGGTGGATGGCACATGCTCTCAACATGTCTTCTAATACTTGATTCACCCTCGCTGTCTGGCCATCTGTCTGAGGGTGGTAGGCGGAGCTTCTAATCAGTTTAGTACCCAAAGCAGCGTGTAGCTGCTCCCAAAAGCGAGATACAAATAATGCACCTTGATCTGAGACGATGGTCTTGGGTACCCCGTACAAACACAGAATCTTTGCTATGTATAGCTCTGCATATTTGCCGGCATTGTAACGTGTATTTACCGGGATGAAGTGAGCTATCTTGGTTAACCAATCAACGATTACCCATATGGAATCATGCTTGTTGGGTGTTAGGGGTAATCCCACAATGAAATCCATGCTCACATCTTCCCATTTCCATGCCGGGATCTTCAGGGGTTGCAACAGCCCTGATTTCTTCATGAGATCAGCTTTCACTCGTCTATACGTATCGCACTCGGATACGTACTTAGCTACCTCCCGCTTCATCCGTGTCCACCAAAATTTCTTTTTCAAATCTTGGTACATTTTGTTGCTGCCCGGATGAATGGAGTATTTGTACAAGTGAGCTTCATCGAGGATCTTCCTCCTCAGTTCCATATCTCGGGGTACGACTATTCGGTCATTGAACCACAGCGTCCCCTCATCATCTTTCCGGAAACACTTGATCTCTCCATTGTCTATCCGTCTCCGGAGATGTGCCATGCCTTTATCCGTCTTCTGAGCTGCAATGATGTCTTCCCTAATGTTAGGGATGAGAGCAAGGTTGTACAGCGACCCATGAGGAACCAAGTATAAACTTGGTTCTTCCTCCTCCACCGGGGTAATGGTGAGGTTATGGACATGTGATTTCCGACTCAGCGCGTTGGCAACCACATTCGCTTTGCCGGGGTGGTAATGAATCTCAATTTCATAATCCTTGATCAATTCTAACCACCTCCTTTGCCTCATGTTCAGCTCCTTCTGTGTGAAAATGTTTTTCAAGCTCTTGTGGTCGGTGTAGAGATGCACTAGATTCCCCAGGAGATAGCGCCTCCACATTTTTAGCGCCAACACCACAGCAGCAAGCTCAAGATCATGAGTCGGATAGTGCTGCTCATGGTTCCGAAGTTGGCGTGAGCCATAAGCGACCACACGTCCTTCCTGCATCAACACGCAGCCAAGCCCAATACCGGACGCGTCACAATACACGTCGAAGGGCTTTGTTGTATCTGGCTGAGCTAAGACCGGGGCTGTGGTGAGATGCTTCACCAATGTTTGGAATGCTCCTTCACACGCCGTGTTCCAAACATATTGCGTCCCTTTCTTTAGCAATTCTGTCTTCGGCCTAGCGAGCTTGGAGGAGCTTGGAATGAATCTCCGATAGTATCCCGCTAACCCGAGGAAGCTTCTGACATCATGGACTGAAGTGGGAGCTTTCCATTTTAGCACTTGCTCTATTTTGCTTGGGTCAACCGCAATGCCTTCTTCTCAGATGATATGTCCCAAGAATGGCACTTGGCTGATCCAAAACTCGCATTTACTGAACTTGGCGTAGAGCTTGTGGTCTCGCAATCGTTGAAGAACGATCCGCAAGTGTTCGGCATGTTCGGCTTCTGTCTTGGAATAAACCAAGATATCGTCGATGAACACTACCACGAACTTGTCCAGCTCCGGCATGAACACCGAGTTCATGAGATACATGAAATGGGCTGGAGCGTTTGTGAGACCAAAGGACATGACGAGATATTCATATAATCCATATCTCGTCGAGAAAGCCGCCTTCGGGACATCCTCCGCCCGGATCTTTATCTGGTGATATCCAGAGCGAAGGTCCATCTTGGAGAACACACTTGCGCCCACAAGTTGATCAAACAATATGTCGATGCGGGGCAGTGGGTACTTATTCTTGATGGTGACGGCGTTGAGCGGCCGGTAATCCACACACAGCCTCAGGGTTTCATCCTTCTTCTTTACAAACAGCGCCGAGCATTCCCAAGGCGAGGAACTCGGCCTAATGAAACCCTTGCTCAACAGATCATTTAGCAGTTCTTTTAATTCAGCCAGCTCGTTCGGAGCCATCTTGTATGGTCTCTGTGATATGGGCGTAGTCCCGGGTGCAAGTTCAATCTTGAACTCGACATCCCGCTCAGGCGGCATGCCCGGAAGATCATCCGGGAACACATCAGGATACTCCCGTATTATGGGGATGTCTTCTAACTTGAGAGTTTCAGTATTGTTGATCGCTGAAACCTCTCTGACTGGATTATCTAATAGGAGGGACTGCGGACGATGTAATGGGGAGTTGAGGTGAACCGTCCGTGATAGGGTTTCCAGGACCGCGCCATGGTAGCTTAGCCATGACATTCCTAAGATTGCATCAATCTTCTGCCCCTCCAGGATAATCATAGTGGTGGGATATATCTTCCCACCTAAGCACAGTGGTGCTTTCGGAACCATCATAGTTGCTGCAATCCTTCCTCCCGGTGAGCAGATCATATAAGAACACTCGGTTGGGAAGGCTTCCAGCTGATGCTTAACCACATATGATGCACTTATGAAGTTGTGGGTTGCACCAGAATCAAACAATATTATGATGGCTTGATGGTTGAGAGTGAACGTACCCTCCAGCATGTTGTCACCCTCCGGGGTGTCCTCATTGTCGAGGTTGCGGACACCACCAGTCCGCTGACCAACCTTCTTCACCGGCGGTCGGCCGCGAGCACCGCCCTGGAACTGGGCTTGCCCGCTGCTCTGCTGCCCCTGGGGACAGTCCTTCGCGAAGTGGCCCGCCTGGCCACACGTGAAGCAGGTGAAACAGGGCAGTCCCCCGCTGATCGGTGGACGAAAACCCGGGGCGCGTTGTGGCGGTGGAAACGCCCGGGGTGCCGTCTGATGCTGCTGCTGCTGTCTTGGTGGCGGCATTGGCGGTCGGAATGGGGGTGACTGAAAAGGACGTCCCCCGAACCGTTGAGGTCGCGCCGGTGGATGCCACTGCTGCCAGGATGGTGTCCGATACACCATACGGTACTTCTGAGGCGCGCCACCACCGCTGCTAGGTGGAGCGCTGCGCTTCCTCTGCTCAGCTGCCAACTCCCGCTGAGCGTCCTCTTGCATGATCACGGCATTGACTAGGTCGTTGAATGTGCCGTGATTCCACTGAAAATGTGTCTTCATCTCGGGGTGTAACCCCCGATAGAAGTGCTCCCGCTTCTTCTCCTCAGTGGAGATATAATCTGACGCGTACTGCGCCAGATGGTTGAAGGCACGGGAGTAGTCATGGGCACTCCTCCCGCCCTGCTTCAGTTCCAAAAATTCTTAGAACTTCCTCTTCGTGATTCTGGGAGGAATGTGATAGGCGCGGAACGCCTCCCGGAATTCTTGCCATTCCACGACATGGCCAGCCGGACGTGAGGCGACATAGTTCGCCCACCACGCACCCGCGGCACCGTGGAGTTGCTGCGCTGCGAACAAGGTCTTTTGCCGCTCCGTGCATTGGAGCAGTCCGAACTTGGACTCGATGGTCCGCAGCCAGTTGTCCGCCTCCAGTGGTTCTTCGGCTTCGGTGAACACTGGAGGGTGCGTACTCATGAAATCCGAGTACGACACTTCACGGGGCTCACGAGGCCCTCTCTCTTGACGTCCCCCCGCCTGGGACGTATTCTGCACGATCGTGCGGAGCAGGTCGGTCTGCTCCTCACGACCTCCCACCAGTGCCGCTATCACATCCGCTAGGGTAAGCGGAGGCGGCGGTGGTGGCTGCTGCTGCGGGGTGCTGTCGTAGGCCAGTGGCTGGGAGTCATCACCTCCCTGTTGGCTAGAGCCACCAACCTCGTGCGTGGTCCTAGTACGAACCATCTGCAACCATATGACAATAACATCAGTCCCGCAACATATTGCATGCAGTCCATTAACAATAAGCGTGGAAAACATAATGACACTAAAACATGCGATACATCTCGTATGTAGATGATGTAATAACTTCGCACAAGCTACACCATTACCAGACCAAACACAAGCTAGTTTAATCCAACTTGATGAACCTCCCCTTTGGAAGCTCACCATAACTAGGTTTGGTCACTACGAGACATTACTATCGCGTTGTCATCACGTATACCACCCTTAGGGTACAACACCCTCTCCAATGAGTTCAACTGTCACTCCTCTATCAGAATGACCAGTTTCTACCTATTCCAAGTTTTGATCTGGTTCTGGGCATTTTCATAACTCAATATGAATACCAAAGTTAAAGTTGACCTTAGTATCTTTCCAACGAGTACTCATTTGCCCCTAGATCAGCTCTGGTTAAAAAGTTATGTTAATTCAAAGTCAGCAGAATTTCTGGAAGAATTTTAACAGCACCTCCATTGGAAAGTTGCTGTTTTCAACTCCGATTTCCACTGAAATCTGTGCTGAAATTTCAGAAACTTTGAATTGCAAAGATGTAACACACATTCTACCCTTTCTAAGGATGTATCATATGAAAATTTTTGGTTTTGCTGCTGGGAGTTATCATAAACAAAACAGAACAGTCCAGAGAATGTTTCACTCTGTCCTGGTTCTGGACAGTTTACATTTCTCTGGGAATTAAACCATCTTAAGGTGTGTTTCAGCTCTGGAAGTCTACAGCAAAGTTGTATAGTACTCAAATACCTTCCCAGAACTATATTCCACACCTACCTCAGCTAAAAGACCTGTGAGTTGTGCTCTTTTGAAATTCAGCAACCTTGCTGCCCAAAACAGAGCACTCTGCTTTTCATCCCGTTGGCTATCCTGCTCCACTATCCCATTCTTATACCCAACCAGGGCCCTAAATGTTGAACCTATAGATTTTAATTCCTTGTTATAATTATTTTTCATGCATATGCCTACAATATCTTGGTACTACGTTCCTCACAAAAGAAAATCCTAACCGGATTATATCGGCATATACGTCTCAAGTGTGGCACTAAACGGTCTCTCGCACACGTTTACTACACGGATACATACGTGGTTAGTACCTGCAGAAGACAACACAATAATGGTGCACTCAATGGTTGGTTTCATTTCAGGCAGGATCATATTTGAAATTAAATACAAACGCCCGTATCATTGTCATACGGTCGTCCTTGAGTTAGGTCACGTCTCAAGGTACGTGATCGTGTTTCAACACCACACGACGGGGAACCCGAGTATGTCATGAACGGGTCATCACGGTTGGGAATGTTATCAACCCAACAGATACCACCTACTGCCCTGCAGGGCACGCCGATGGCAAGCGCTGCGTATGTCCTCCTGGGCTATTTCCAGACGAACACACTCTCGCGTTACTGACCACGCGATGGGGTCTCCACTTACTTGCCTAATGCACGCAAGGGATCAGCGTTTCATATGAACTCAGGAACATGAAGAGTCCAAGAGTTTCATATTGACGTCTCACACCAAGCTGTGAGATCAATCCCTGAACCACATTCCTCGTCCGGGGAGCTAACCAAAATTGAACCGCTTTCGGTGGCATTCCTTACCATACTTACCATAGCGTAGGTGCGTCGTTACATAATTAAAATTCAGAATTATAACACATATGTTAGTCTTTGCCACTTTAAGTAACTATGCTATTATAGTCCTTGCTTGGGCAACTACCGAATCCTCACCGTAATCCTACGTTTTCCCATAATATAGTCCTTAAGTACTGTGCTATCCCCAATGCAGCTCTGATACCAGGCTGTGGCGGACCGAAATCCGCTCATCCAGGATCGCAGAGGGTGGTGCCGCACGATGCGACACCCGACAGCACACGTCATAAGAACACATTATATTACATGGGAAAACAAACTGAATGTACAAAGTAGTACACTTCTCAGTTACAAACTAGGGTCTTTTATTACACAGTGGAAGTTTCTTTTGTACAACTCACGCCCGCCTATCTAGCAAAAGTAGGTTGCCCAGCCCTAGGGCAACCCACACTAGCTGCATGTCTCAGCTCAGCGACGTCGTGTACGGCTCCCACTCAGCCGTGGTCCCCGATGGAGGGTTTACGCCGGTGGACTCGTACTCCGAGTCCGTGGGTGGCTCCTCACCTGAAAAACACTTAAGCAGCAACCGTGAGCACGAAGGCTCAGCAAGGCTTAACCGACTCACCTAAGCATGAAACTCTACATGAGGTGTACCATGACATAGGATAGCAATGTTGCAGCAAATGGACACGCCTACAAGTTCATCCTTAGTTCATCTTTTAGCAACAAGTTAACGGTTCATGAAGCTGAAATTTAGTGAGCAATATTTGGTGGCACACAGGTAACAATACAATTATATCATAACAGCAATATTGAATCATAACATTTCATTCATTAGTCTACGTTACGATGCAGTGAACAAGCGGTACTCGTCACCGCGAGGGACGGCGAATCGACTCGATATACACCTGCAGGGAAACCTAAAGAGCACGTCACGTACGCCCACCCATGTAGCTACATAGCACGCTCACTCGATGTTGTACGAGACAACCTTTCACCCAACAGCCCAACTGTCGAACCGGTCGCACCGAAACGAGCAGGAGGTTCCCCTCATGGAGCATCTCTCTATGCCTGTTGGAAGATTTCCACCTTGCTGCCCTCAGCCTACACCTATAAATCGGTGCGTTATGCCTCGACGCCCGGAGGTTTAGGCTACATCGGTTTATCGGGGCCCATATATCCGATATGCCTTCGGTACGTTCAATACTTGTTCAGCAGGGCCGCACACGGATCGGTCCTCAATCGACACGGACAGGGCCGCGCACACAAGACTTCCTCTTGCTGCGCCCTAGCCCCTGCCTAGTCTCATTTTCATTACTAAAGTGATCTCACATCACTCAACCGAACCCGTGTGTCCCAATGCCTATCTCGCGAGTAGATTCCAACTACTCGACTTGTACCGAAGTCCTATGAATCATTAAACATAGCCTGTCTACTCGAGGTCCTAGACACTACCCTCACTCTTTTAGGAACCTTTGGTTATGCAAGTGGGGTTCCATTCATCCTACACCTAATGCACATTCATACATCACCCTAGTTATGTGAACAAAGTAAAACTTGATAAAAGAGTTAATGCAAACCGGGGCTTGCCTTGTTGCTGCTGGTCAGGGGTTAGATCTTCGTCCGGAAGAAGGAAGTCCAGCACTTCCGGAGTTTCTTCTTCAGCGACTACACGTTTAATGAAATACGATGTGTCAATTTAAATGCAATGTGTAAATTGGAATACTTAATTACTGATAACTCTAGCTAACCCTCCCCTCTGGTTCTGAAATTTTTATGGTGGATTGGTACGGTCCTAACCAGAGTTTTGACCAAGTTTCATTTCAAACAAAGTTCATTTGATCTTTGTACAAATAAAAACCTATTTGGTCCTTAATTGAGCCTCTAAGTAATTCCAGGGGTTTTCATGGCTCCATCCATTACTTTCTGGAAACTAGAATTTAGGATGGTTCTAATGGAGTTGGTTTCATGTCATTTGAAGAATTCTACAGAAAGTTATGCCCTAATTAAAATTTGAGAAAATCTGAAAAATGTTTCTGTACATTTTTCTATTTTCTCAGGGCAGTTCTCTTAATCACCCCATTAGGGTAACTAAATAAACTTGGATCAGTCTGAAAATTTTACTGGGATTCAGGGATTTTCCAATGAACCTCTCAGCCAAATTTCAGAATTTTTCATAAAGTAGTTCTCCAGATAAAATTCCCAACAGTTTAAAATTTAGGGATTTAATTCTGGAAAACTATTCACTTTCCTGAGCTGAATTTGGTATTGCTGGAAAGTACTCAGAATGCGGCCACACCGCAGCCCACGGGGTTTTACCCGCGCTGCCGCACCAAATCCCGTCTGCAAACCGATCCCCGCGCGAGATCAGAGGCTGACCGGTGGACCCGGCCCCCCTTCGTCTACCTCACGCTCTCCCGCAGCTCCCGCGGCGGCGCTTCGCCGGAGCGCTCGCCGCCGGGCGTTTCACCGCCCGACCTTCGACGAAACTTGCTGCCTGTGCCTAACTCGACTCGGAGAACACGCTGGTGCCTTCACCAGAGCTCGGCAATGGCCGGAACTATGCTCGCGACGGTGACAGAGCTTCCCTCTACTCCGGCGACGTCGCCCGGGCTACTCCAGGCCTTATTTCTCAAGCGGTTTGCTCCTACAGCTCCGCCGTGGCATGCTGCGCACGAATATGAGCTCGGTTGGCCATGGAAATGGCCAAAACTAGGACCTCACCGTCGACCTAGGCCCGATATCAGCTGTTGCTCGAAAAACATGGATATCAGCGCAAAGACTCGACGGTTTTCGATGGTTTTGGATCCTAGGTGGCCGTGGGGACGTGTAGAACATGTGCTCGGCTGGGTTTATGCCATGCAGGACCGATCACCGTGAATTTCAGCATGTCTGCTCACTCGTTTTTGTCGAACACCGAGGACTAGATGGGGAAATACTCCCCCTACAGAGCATGGAAGAGGGTAGGGTCTTCACCGTGAGTTCGAGCAGTCCCCGGCGCGTATCTTTGCTGTTGAGCTCCAGTCGCGAGGTCGCCTGCATCAACGGCGCGACGAGGAGCCGAGGGGAGCGGCTGGTGCCGTTTTTCGTTTCAGGTGGGAACGGGCAGAGCGGAGGAGATGAGGCCGGCTCACGTGGGCTGGGGACTTTAACCGCGTCGGGCAGTGTGTGCTCGGTCGCCGAGCAGGAGGTGGCGAGGTGAGGAGGTCGGACGCCGGTGCTGTCCGCAGCTGGCGCGCTGCCTCGGCTGGGAGAGGGAAAATCAGTGGAAAACTTCTCTGTTAAGTCTACTGACAGGTGGGACCTCCCCCCCAATTCTTTTTCCAAATTTTCTCAATTCTGGGGTGCCAAAATATCCTCAGCTACTCACAATTTAATGTGAGACTTAGTCACCAAGTCTTTGTTTGAATTTGAATTCTCAAATTTGAACTGTGTTTGGCTAAATTTGCTGCATGTTTAAACTGAAATTCAAATTCAGTTTTGAATTCTTGCAAATTTAGCTCTTGACAAGATGAACTCCAATGAGGATGAAAATTGGTGGGCTTACTCAGAAAAATGTGCTGAGTTTGAATATGAAGCTAACTTTTGAATTTGAGTGATGAAAGTTGCTGCAATTTGAATTTACATTCAAATTGGCCTCTTTTTCAAATACCTCCCAAAAGTGCCTCAAAAACTGTTGGATTTACATGAAACTTGGACTGAACCTTCCCAAGACTTTTTAAGTTCTAGGGGTGAGCTCAATCTCTCATGTTCATGTGTAGAAACCCTACTTTGTGAAAGTGAAGGCTTTCCCCTCTAATCACTCTTTTGATGGAGGTTACTTGCTCTTCACACTTTTTCACAATCTATCCACAACAAAACTGTGGTGTTGTGAGGTGATAAAAAGTTTTTGCAAGTCCCTTTTCTTGGGCTTTTACAACTAGCACGCCTGTGTTGCTCAGACGCCGGCGATCAATGGAGGTCGGCGTTTCTGTTCTTGCGCGGAACCGAGGAGGAAGCTCGGGTGGTGGTCTTTCTCGTTCGGAAAACGGGATAAGGGACGGCGTGGTGTGTGCGCTGGCCTTTGAGCCACGACTTTGGCACCGTGAGGTGGCCGTTCGACGCCTCGGTGGCTCTCCGCCTCTCCCGTGCCTTGCGCGTGAAGCAGAGGCCGGCTGCAGCAACCGACTGAAGCCTCGTATGTGCAACTAACATGTGGGCCCCCCTTTACTCCTTTTCTCCAATATTTCTTTTCTGTTTTTGCTGAATATCCCACCAGCTACTCACAATTTAATGTGAGAGTTAGCCCCCAAGTTTTGTTTCAAATTTGAGTTCTCCATTTTGAAATTTGGTTGGTCCAATTTGCTTCATATTTAAACTGAAATTCAAATTCAGTTTTGAATTATTGCAAATCTAGCTCCCTACAAGATGAACTCTAATGGGGGTGAAAATTAATGGGCTAACTCAGGAAAATGTGCTGAGTTTGAATATGAAGCTAACTTTTGAATTTGAGTGATGAAAGTTGCTGCAATTTGAATTTATATTCAAATTGGCCTCTTTTTCAAATACCTCCAAAAGTGCCTCAAAAAGTGTTGGATTTACATGAAACTTGGTTTGAACCTTCCCAATACTTTTCAAGTCCTAGGGGGAGCTCAACCTCTCTTGTCCATGTGTATAAATCCTACTTTGTGAAAGTGAAGGCTTTCCCCTCTAATCACTCTTTTGATGGAGGTTACTTGCTCTTGACAATATTTCCTAAGATATCCACAACAAAAACTGTGGTGTTGTGAGGTGAAGAAAAGTTTTTGCATGTCCCTTTTCTTGGGCTTTTACATCCCTCCCCCCTTAAAAGAATCTCGTCCCGAGATTACAAAAGAAGAGATAGCGATGTAATAGGGACTTACCCGTGCTGAGATGCCATGAACTCCGGGTAACTGGAGCGAAGAAACTCCTCGCTCTCCCACGTCGCTTCTTCGGTGGTGTGGTTGCTCCAGAGTATTTTGTAGAACCACAACGTTCTGCTACGCGTGGCTCGGGCTTTCTCATCAAGAATTGCCACCGGATATTCAGCATATGTCAAATCCGGTTGCAACTCGCCGATGTCTTCGGTAGTGACAGCAGCGGTATGTTTCAGGCATTTTCTCAGCTGGGAGACATGGAAAATGTCATCGACACCAGCGAGAGATGCCGGTAGCTCCAATCTATACGCCGCTGGTCCACACTTCTCGGTGATAACATAGGGTCCAATGAAACGGGGAGCGAGCTTCCTCTTGACGCCGAACCGGTGCACGCCTTTCATCGGAGACACGCGGAGGTACACGTGTTCACCGACGTCAAAGTGCAACGGTCTACGCCTCTTATCAGCGTAGCTTTTCTTCTTGGATTGAGCGGCCTTCAAGTTGGCTTGAATCATTCGAACGCGCTCTTCGGCGTCGTTCACCACATCAACCCTGAATGTGACCCTTTCACTGGACTCGCACCAGTTTAATGGGGTGCGGCATTTGCGACCATAGAGAGCTTCGTAGGGTTCCATCTTGATACTCGCCTGATAGCCGTTGTTGTACGAGAATTCCGCCAATGGTAGGTGATCATCCCAGTTCCTACCGTGGTGGATGGCACATGCTCTCAACATGTCTTCTAATACTTGGTTCACCCTCTCCGTTTGCCCATCTGTTTGAGGGTGATAGGCGGAGCTCCTAATCAGCTTGGTACCCAATGCAGCGTGTAGCTGCTCCCAAAAGCGAGATACAAATAATGCACCTCGATCTGAGACGGTGGTCTTGGGTACCCCATATAAGCATAGGATCTTTGCTATGTACAGCTCCGCATATTTGCCGGCATTGTAACGTGTATTCACCGGGATGAAGTGAGCCGTCTTGGTTAACCGATCGACAATTACCCAAATGGAATCATGTTTGTTGGAAGTTAGGGGCAATCCCACAATGAAATCCATGCTCACATCTTCCCATTTCCATGCCGGGATCTTCAGGGGTTGCAACAGCCCTGATTTCCTCATATGATCAGCCTTCACTCGTCTACACGTATCACACTAGGATATGTACTTCGCTACCTCCCATTTCATCCGTGTCCACCAAAATTTCTTTTTCAAATCTTGGTACATTTTGTTGCTGCCTGGATGAATGGAGTACTTAGACAAGTGAGCTTCATCGAGGATCTTTTTCCTCAACTCCATACCCCAGGGTACGACTATGCGGTCATTGAACCATAGCGTCCCCTCATCATCCTTCTGGAAAATTTGACCTCCCATTTGTCTATCTGTCTCCGGAGATGTGCCATGCCTTTAACATCTTTCTGAGCTGCAATGATGTCCTCCCCAATAGTAGGTATGAGGGCAAGGTTGTACAGCGATCCATAAGGAACCAAGTATAAACTCGGCTCTTCCTCCTCCACCGGGGTAATGGTGAGGTGATGGACATGTGATTTCCGACTCAGCGCGTCGGCAACCACATTCACCTTGCTGGGGTGGTAATGAATCTCAATTTCATAAACTTTGATCAATACTAACCACCTCCTTTGCCTCATATTCAGCTCCTTCTGGGTGAAGATATATTTCAAGCTCTTGTGGTCGGTGTAGAGATGCACCAGATTCCCCAGGAGATAGTGCCTCCATATTTTTAGCGCCAAAACCACTGCAGCAAGCTCAAGGTCATGAGTCGGATAGTGCTGCTCATGGTTCCGAAGTTGGGGTGAGCCATAGGCGACCACACATCCTTCCTGCATCAACACGCAGCCGAGCCCAATATCGGACGCGTCGCAATACACGTCGAAGGGCTTAGTTGTATCCGGTTGAGCTAAGACTGGGGCTGTGGTGAGATGCTTCACCAATGTTTGGAATGCGCCTTCACACGCTGCGTTCCAAACATACTTCGTTCCCTTCTTCAGCAACTCTGTCATCGGTTTAGCGAGCTTGGAGAAGCTTGGAATGAATCTCCGATAGTATCCCGCTAACCCGAGGAAGCTTCTGATTTCATGAACTGAAGTGGGAGCTTTCCATTTCAGCACTTGCTCTATTTTGCTTGGGTCAACCGCAATGCCTTCAGCTGAGATGATATGTCCCAAGAATGACACTTGGCTGATCCAAAATTCGCATTTACTGAACTTGGCGTAGAGCTTGTGGTCTCGCAATCGTTGAAGAACGATCCTCAAGTGTTCGGCATGTTCGGCCTCTGTCTTGGAGTAAACCAAGATATCGTCGATGAACACTACCACGAACTTGTCCAGCTCCGGCATGAACACCGAGTTCATGAGATACATGAAATGGGCTGGAGCATTTGTGAGACCAAAGGACATTACGAGATATTCGTATAAGCCGTATCTCGTCGAGAAAGCCGTCTTCGGGACATCCTCCGTCCGGATCTTGATCTGATGATATCCAGAATGAAGGTCCATCTTTGAGAACACACTGGCACACACAAGTTGATCAAACAATATGTCGATGCGGGGCAGTGGGTACTTATTCTTGATGGTGATGGTGTTGAGCGGCTGGTAGTCCACACACAGCCTCAAAGTTTCATCCTTCTTCTTCACAAATAGCGCCGAGCATCCCCAAGGCGAGGAACTCTGTCTAATGAAACCCTTGCTCAACAGATCATTGAGCTGTTCTTTCAGTTCAGCCAGCTCATTTGGAGCCATTTTGTATGGTCTCCGTGATATGGGCGTAGTTCCGGGTGCAAGTTCAATTTTGAACTCGACATCCCGCTCTGGTGGCATGCCCGGAAGATCATCCGGGGACACGTCAGGATACTCCCGGACTACGGGGATGTCTTCTAACTTGAGAGCTTCAGCATTATTAATTGCTGAAATTTCCCAGACTGGCGTGTCTAACACCATGGAATGTGGACGGTGAAATGGAGAGTTTAAATGAACCGTCCGTGTCCGCGTCTCCAGGACAGCGCCATGGTATTGCAGCCATGACAACCCTAAGATTGCATCAATCTTTTGCCCCATAAGGATTATCAAGGTAGTGGGATATAGTTTCCCACCTAAGGACAGAGGTGCTTTTCGAATCATCATATTAGCTGACATCTTCCCTCCCGGTGAGCAGATCATATAGGTGCAGTCGGTTGGGAAGACTTGCATTTGATGCTTAGCCACATAGGATGCACTTATAAAGCTGTGGGTTGCACCAGAATCAAAAAAGTATGATGATGGCTTGATTGTTGGGAGTAAACGTACCCGCCAGCACGTTGTATCCCTCTGGGGCATCCTCATTATCGAGGTTGTGGACGCCCCAGTCCGCTGACCAACCTTCTTCACCGGAGGTCAGCCTCGAGCACCGCCCTGGAACTAGGCTTGCCCGCTGCTCTGCTGCCCCTAGGGACAGTCCTTCGCGAAGTGGCCCACCTGGCCACACGTGAAGCAGCTGAAACGGGGCGATCCCCTGCTGATCGGTGGACGGAAACCCGGGGCACGTTGTGGCTGTCACACCCGGTTTCTCCGAAGAACATCCGAGTGAATATCACATGTATGCCAGGATCATTTTCTCATACATGTGATGACAAATAGTGAAGCATCATTTATTACAAGCCAGGTGTCAAATATAAATAAGTCTTACATAGCAAATGTCTCGATGGACAATAATAAGTTCATCACAAGTAAATAAACTAGCAGCGGAATATTATTCTTGAGGGCTCCGTCACAGGCGTTGCCCGGGGGTCTCCATGAACCTAGAAACCTTCTTCGGGTCCAAAGTCTTGGTCATTATATACCACCTCATTATCTTGACCTGAGCAGCAATATAAACCAACAAAATATTGCAAGGTTGAGTACCGATGGTACTCAGCAAGTGTGGGAAAATTATGTCATGCATGGCTAGAACAAGGGGAGGTTGAACTCATGGTTAAAGCACTACGCAATTAATACCTATTACCTTAGCTTATTAAGCACCTACAATACTACACAGGTGAAATGGTCCCAATCTCCCATCCCATCATCATAATCAACTAACCATAACATCATTTCCAATGTTAAGCTCCCCACTTAACATCCACAACTTCCAAAACCATCAGTCCTCTAATCATGAATAAGTCAAGCCGCTCTTGACCGTGAGCACGGCTGTCATGACAGTTTTGACTCTGCAGAGTTTGCACCACTGTACCCACATGTCGTGATTTCATCCCCCGTTGCCGGGTGGACTAAAAGAACCTCCATTATGCCAGTGGCTACGAACCACATTCACACTTCCCAGGTGTGTAGCCAGGAGATCACTACGAAGCCTTTACAAAGGGATTCCCGACGAGCGTGGGCCCACTGAGGTTTCACCCCTAACAGCATACAAGAGGCTCCAACCCCGCTGCAGTGGCCCCCTCTTGAGCCTTGCGGTTCATATGGTAGTCCAGCTGACACCTATTCCCCACACCATCCAACACATCCATACTACGCTGGGGATACACCTAATTAATTGGCCAAGCTGCCCCATCTTAGCATGTGGTTGGCACGGTAAAGTCAGGTTACATGCTCCATGAACCGGTCCTTAGGATCCAGGCAAGTACTAAACACAAACCCGAGTCTCGTGCACCCAGCACACAACCAAAACATCCAACTTGCCTTGATCCCTACCTCTACATAACTCACAATATCTCATTTAAGAGTATGGTAAAATAAACTGATGATCTCATATCCCAAATATCCCATTCTAAGCATGGCTAAGCATATGCATAATAATAAATGACATGATAAAATAAATCCCAACCCAAGCTACAAGGAAACAAGGTAATGCAATTCTAAGGAAACTTGCTAGTATGGGTTTCATATTTCATTAGACAATGCAAATAATTCTATCTACACATCCTAACATAGGATCAAAGTGGTCAAGGACACTTGCCTCCTTCCTGCTGCTCTTGAAATGGGTAGTCCTGATCTTGGAAAGGAATAACTTGCTCTTGAGCAGGTTCTACATCATACCATCACACATAGCAAAAGAAAAACAACAATCCATAAGACATAGTTCACACTTCCACTTCATACAAACCACACATTCACATTTAACAAAGCCATTCACAACTTCTATGTGCTGTGTTTACTCTATGTGTGTTGACCTTTGGCTTACATGAACTTTTAATCATGTGTATATGATTCCTACTTTTGTATTCACATTTATGCTTGCATACTTTATATATGAGTTTCCAATTTAAATAATTTTCCTTATATTCAATTACTACACCTTTTAGCTACCAAGTATGCATGAAAGGTATTTTCCTTCTCTATAGGTGTCTTCAGAATTTCTACCAACCCTAAACTGAATTCTTTGGATTTTAGAAACTCCATTTATCATTTACTAGTTGCTATATTTTCAAATTTATTTCCTATGCCTAAATGTGAACTTTATTATGAAAATAACAAGACACATCATCTAAACAGAATAGGTTCTGATCTATATATTTAATAACATATTTTTGACCTTTTCCTCTGATGTAAACTATTTTACATTTATTTTCCTAATTTTCAGAACTATTCTCCACTTAAAAATGTGTCCCTATAACTAATAAATGCGAATAATAAATTAAACAGATTCATTTCAGCCAAAAAATCTATTTTTATCTCACTCCAAAGTTTTCTAAGTACTGAGAAAGTTTTTAATTTAAATTTGGCAATATGTTTGTCCCACTTTTTAAATTTTAAATACTAGCCACATATTTAATTTCCTAACTTCAATATCAAACAGGGTCAAAAAGGTAAACTCAACCCACTACAGGGTCTATATTATTATTTTAACAATTTTCAGGGGTCTAGCTTCTCATAACAGAGGAGTTTTTCCTAAATTTTATTAAGTCTAGGGGCTAAAACTGATTTTTAAATGAATTTACACGATTTTCTGAAGTTCCAGGGGCTAGATCAGAAGTTTCCGGGGCTAGCTCTTATTTCCCGAGAACCCCAGGGGGTAGCACGTAAGATTTCCAGTCTTTATAACGCGGGGCTGACGTGGACCGTCCGATTTAAAACAGACGGCTGAGATTATAACATCGAACCGGTACGCGGCGATTTAAACTCTACCGTGCGATTTAAAATAAACGGCGCACAAGCGGCCACGTCGCTCTGATCGAGCGCGGGCGGCGCTGCCCGGCGGCGCACGGCGGCGGGAGGCGGCAATCTCGCCGGAGAGTTTCGGATCTTCGGGAATTCTTCCTAGAACTGTGATTTTATGGCATAGATCGGTGGAGGGGAGGTCGGGGATCTCACCTCGGGGGTTTTCTTGAGCTCGGAGGTCCTGGAAAGCGATCGGGCGACGAGGTCCGAGGTGAATTCACGGCGAGGCTCGTCGGCGCTGTGTTTGAGCCGCAAACCACCGAGTTTTCTGCACCTGCGAGGTTCCCCTGAGGCGGTGGATCAAGACCAGCGAGTTAGATCGGAATTCCCGAGCGTAGATCGGGCAGAATTCACCGGAGGGGCTCGGGTTCTCACCGGAGTAAAATCGGCGGATCGCGTGGGAAAAACGGGACAAGGCCGGGGTTATTATAGACGGGGGAGGGCGGCGGGGTGGTTTAGATCGAGCTGGAGTCTTTGGGGTCCGGAAGTCGGCTGGGATACGCGAGAATTCCCGATCGGTTTTGATTCGGGTGAGAGAGTCCGGCCGATCGCTGCGCGGGCGCGAGGAAGAAGAAAGGCTGGCGGGCCCCGCCTGTCAGTGGGAGGAAGGGGGCGCGCGCGGCTGCGGGCTGGCGTGGAGCAGGGTGGGCCGGCTGGTGGGTTTCGGCCCACTGGCCTGTTTTTTTCTGTTTTCATTTTTCTTTTTCTATTTCTTTTCTGTTTTGAGTTTAAATTGAATTCCAGTTTGAATTTAAATTGTTGCCAAACATGCAACACGTCCAAAAATTTTTAAATTCCCCTCTTAACAGGATTTTGGGGTGTTACAGTGGCGGTGGAAACGCCCGGGGTGCCGTCTGCTGCTGCTGCTGCTGCTGTCTTGGTGGTGGCATCGGTGGACGGAACGGAGGTGACTGAAACGAACGTCCCCCGAACTGCTGAGGTCGCGCCGGTGGATGCCACTGCTGCCCGGATGGTGTCCGATACACCATGCTGTACTTCTGGGGAGCGCCACCCCCACTGCTAGGTGGAGCGCTGCGCTTCCTCTGCTCAGCTGCCAACTCACGCTGAGCATCCTATTGCATAATCGCGGCATTGACTAGGTCGTTGAAGGTGCCGTGATTCCATTGAACGAGATGTGTCTTCATTTCAGGGTGTAACCCCCGATAGAAATGTTCCCGCTTCTTCTCTTCAGTGGATATATAGTCTGACGCATATTGCGCCAGATGGTTGAAGGCACGGGAGTAGTCATGGGCACTTCTCCCGCCCTGCTTCAGTTCCAAAAATTCTTGGAACTTCCTCTTCATGATCCCGTGAGGAATGTGATAGGCGCGGAACGCCTCCCGGAACTCTTCCCATTGCACGGCATGGCCGGACGGACGTGAGGTGACATAGTTCGCCCACCACGCACCAGCGGCACCGTGGAGTTGCTGCGCTGCGAACAGAGTCTTCTGCCGCTCCGTACATTGGAGCAGCCCGAACTTGGACTCGATGGTTCGCAGCCAATTGTCAGCCTCCAGTGGTTCTTCAGCTTCGGTGAACACTGGAGGATGCGTACTCATGAAATCCGAGTACGACACTTCACGGGGCTCACGAGGCCCTCTGTCTTGACGCCCACCCCCCCGCCAGGGACATATTCTGCACGATCGTGCGGAGCAGGTCGGTCTGCTCCTCACGACCACCCACCAGTGCCGCAATCACATCCGTTAGAGTAAGCGGAGGCGGCGGTGCTGGCTGCTGCTGCGAGGTGCTGTTGTGGGCCGGTGGCTGGGAGTCATCACCTCCCTGTTGGCTAGAGCCACCAACCTCGTGCGTGGTTCTAGTGCGAACCATCTGCAACCATACGACAATAAACATCAGTCCCGCAACATATTGCATGCAGTCCAATAACAATAGGCGTAAAAACATAATGACAATGAAACATGCGATACATCTCATATGTAGATAATGTAATAACTTTGCACAAGCTACACCATTACCAGACCAAACACAAGCTAGTTTAATCCAACGTGATGAACCTCCTCTTTGGAAGCTCACCACAACTAGGTTTGGTCACTACGAGACATTACTATCGCGTTGTCATCACGTATACTACCCTTTTATCTTCAATACAACACAAACATGGTCTCTAGTAAAAGAAACTTGAGTGAGACTGTCGGTACCCACGATATGGGGTACCCCCACGCACAGGGGAAAATGCCTAAGGATCTCGCCCTTCTCCGCAGGGAGAGCTCCGAAGGCGCCACGCGTCCAGCGAGGCCGGATCTCCCTCTCCTCAGAGGAGAGCTCCGGGCTCGCCACGTAGCCTGCAGAAGCCAGACCTCCCCCCTCCGTGGGGGAGAGGTCCGAAGGCGCCACGTGTCCAGCGGGGCCGGACCTCCCTCTCCTCAGAGGAGAGCTCCGGGGCCGCCACGTGGCCGACAGAAGCCGGACCTCCCCCTCCGCGGGGAGAGGTCCGAAGGCACAACGTGTCCTGCCGAACCGGACCTCCCTCTTCTATAAGGAGGGCTCCGGGCCCGCCACGTGTCCAGCAGAAGAGCGCTGCCGCCCTCCGAGCGGTAGGCAGTGGGCGTAAAGACGCCCCATACCTTGCCCGTACAAGGTATTCAAGGCCCGCGCCTTCCCAAGACGCGGAGACGCGGAGCACACCTCTGTCAGGTGCCGTTGCGCCCAGTCGCATCACAGACTGGCGCGCGGTGTCAGAACCTGCCAGCCAATAAACACAGCGACAAGACATCCCCTGCCGCCTCCGCCGTCATCAACCACTACGACTAGCAGGCGGCATGGGCAGGGCGGCAAGACGAAGACTCAGAA
This sequence comes from Neostapfia colusana, assembly GCA_030760725.1. Lineage (NCBI taxonomy): Eukaryota > Viridiplantae > Streptophyta > Magnoliopsida > Poales > Poaceae > Neostapfia > Neostapfia colusana. The sequence goes on from JASWHV010000017.1 coordinate 46,144,641, forward strand.
GCCTTCGCCAGAGACAACTACCGACGTAACTGCGGATACGATAGTCGGCAGGCAATCTCCCCGGGACCACCTGTCGGGTCCCGGGCCCCCCCTTGTAAGCCACGCGAGCCTTGGACTATAAAAGGCTCGGGTAGGCAACGTTAGCAAGGGTTCGCACTCCAGCAACTCATACACTAGGCATAACTCATCCTCAAGCTCTGGACTCCGGTTCTGGGCAACAAGCAATACAGCGAGCTCCTCAGCTCACCGTGGACGTAGGGTTTTACGCTCCGGCGGCCTGAACCACGTAAAACTCGCCGTGTCAAGCTCCTCTTTAACTCGTCCCTCCGCGGGCTGCCCAGAGCAGGTCCGGGAGAAGTGTCGACCACACACTTTGACATTTGGCGCGCCAGGAAGGGGGCTTTTCCCTTGCGCGACGAGCTTCTGCCCACGAAGATGACCAAGCTTCCTTCAGCGGCAAGCTCTCCTCCCCCGCGTTCACGACGGACCGTGACTAGTGGGGAGTACGTGTCGACACACTCTGGACAGAGTGTGTCGGCGCAAGCTGGAAGCCAGCAGCCGACTCCGGCAATGCAGGCTCCAACCAGCGTGAGATCTTCTGCAGCGATAAGCGTACCCCACAGGGGTGCGCTAGCTGCAGCAAGAGCGCTACTGCGCAATCCACCTCCTGGGGACACACCTCATTCAGCGACCCAGCAGTGGATACGCGAGGTAGACCGCCTCGTCATCGCCGCCGCAAACCCTCGACTTCGGCGAGGACGACACTCCGGTCAACCGTCTGTGTCGCTGACGCGCAAGCCAACAGTTGACGGGCAGACGGCGGATTCCAGCTCCACCAGGCCTCCGTCGACGGACCTGAGGACAGAGCTGGAACGGTGCCACTTGGTCCAGGATGCTCGGGTGTACCTCGAGCGACGTCGGGAAAGGCGTCGCAACCAAGAGGCTGGCGGCAGCATGACGTTGGCCTCGACCCAGCCTGAAGAGCAGATCTTCGCCACGCGATCGCTGCCCCAGGCATACGCCGCGCAGCATATGCCACAGCCATATGCCCTGCAAACGGCGCCCCCGGTCTATGGTGCAGCCTTGGCCATACCGGAGTACACTGTGCCAACGGCGAACCAAGCGTTCGCGGCACCAACGCCTGCAGCAGCAGGGGCAGGGTGTGCGGCCCTGGCGCCCCACCTTCGCTTCGCAAGGTGGCCGCGCAAGTTTCGGCCGCACCTGCCCGAGAAGTACGACGGCAGCGTCAACCCGGCGGAGTTTCTCCAGATCTACTCCACCGCCGTAATTGCCGCAGGAGGGGATGAGGCCATCATGGCCAACTACTTCCCCGTTGCCTTGACCGGCCCAGCCCGGTCTTGGCTCATGAACCTCCCCCAGGGTTCCATAACTTCCTGGGGAGAGCTCTGCGCGAAGTTCACCGCCAACTTCGGCAGTTCCTACACCCGGCCTGGCACGGAGCTCGACCTCCATGCCATCCAGCAACAACTTGGGGAGTCGCTGCGCCCCTTCATCCAGCGGTTCTCCCAGATGCGGAACACCATCCCACACATCCAGAACGCTTCTGTGGTCATGGCGTTACGGCAAGGCATTCGGGACAAGAAGATGCTTGAGAAGCTCGCGACTAGAGAGGTCCGCGACGTCTCAGAGCTCTTCAGCCTGGCGGACAAGTGCGCTAGAGAGCCGAAAGGCGAAACTGGCACTCTCTACCAGCCTCCGAGCCAGGGGGGCAGCCAGGATCTGGCGCCGCTTCCTGTGGAAGCGGCAGGAAGATCAAGAACAGGGGCGGTGGCAAGATGAAACCGCCGTCTGCGGCCCCAGTTGCCGCAGCAGCAGCACCCAGTGGAGCTCGAGGGCCACGCCCCGACAAAAGGCCGCGACATTCACCGGCTCCAGACGGGGGCCAGGGCGAGCTATGCCCCGTGCACGGCACCGGTTACCATACTGCTGCCAAGTGCCGGGAAATCCAGAAGCTCGCGGAGCGCTTCCCGAAAGGGAAGCAGCTTCTAACTGATATCCCACCCTACCGTCAAAGGGAGGGCAAACAGAAGGTCGATGCCCCAGACGACGTCGACCACCAGATGGAGTTCCAGGAGCCTCAGCGCTCCGTGAAGGCGGTGCGCAATCATGAGAGCTCCAGATCCAGTGATGACGAGCGCCACAAGATGCTCTACGTCATCTATGGTGGTTCCGCTGACCCCTCATCCCGAAGCGCGGTTGTCGAAGTGTGTGGTCGACACTTCCCCCGGACCTGCATTGGGCGGCCCGCGGAGGTTCTTTTTTTGTCGGGGCTAGTCACTTGCGGAGAGCTTGAGCGTAGGGACGAGTTTAGAGAGCGCTTGACACGGCGAGTTTTACGTGGTTCGGGCCGCCGGAGCGTAAAACCCTACGTCCACGGCAAGCTGAGGATCTCGCTGTATTGCTTGTTGCTCAGAACCGGAGTCCTGAGCTTGAGGATGAGTTATGCCTAGCGTATGAGTTGCGGTTGTGCGAACCCTTGCTAACGTTGACTACCCGAGCCTTTTATAGTCCAAGGCTCGGGTGGCTTACAAGGGGGGGGGACCCGACAGGTTGTCCCGGGGAGATTGCCTACAGACTATTGTATCCGCAATTATGTCGGTAGTTGTCTCTGGCGAAGGCTTCTGAGTCTTCGTCTTGCCGCCCTGCCCATGCCACACGCTAGCCGTAGTGGTTGATGCCGGCGGAGGCGGCAGGGGATGTCTTGTCGCTGTGTTTATTGGCTGGCAGGTTATGACACCGCGTGCCAGTCTGTGATGCGACTGGGCGCAACGGCACCTGACAGAGGCGTGCTCCGCTTCTCCGTGTCTTGTACGGGCAAGGTATGGGGCGTCTTTACGCCCGCTGCCTACCACTCGGGGGCAGGCAGCGCTCTTCTACTGGACACGTGGCGGGCCCGGAGCCCTCCTCAGAGAAGAGGGAGGTCTGGCCCCGCGGGACACGTGGAGCCTTCGGACCTCTCCCCGTGGAGGGGGAGGTCCGGCTTCTATCGGCCACATGGTGGGCCAGGAGCTCTCCTCTGAGGAGAGGGAGGTCCGGCCCCGCGGGACACGTGGCGCCTTTGGACCTCTCTCCCACGGAGGGGGAGGTCCGGCTTCTGCAAGCCATGGGGCGAGCCCGGAGCTCTCCTCTGAGGAGAGGGAGGTCCGGCCCCGCCGGACGCGTGGCGCCTTCGGAGCTCTCCCTGCGGAGAAGGGCGAGATCCTTAGGCATTTTCCCCTGTGCGCGGGGGTACCCCATATCGCCGGTACCGACAGTGGCCCCCAAGCCCATCTTGGGGGAGATAGCGAGCCCGAGGTGGGACCTCCGTCTCTTCTGTTCCGCGCACTTTCTCTAAGTCCCGCATTGACCGCTGCCGGAGCACGAACAGTCGCGGGGTCGTGGGAGCGTGCGCCCACTTGATGGTTTCTGTTACTGCGGCGGTTCCCAAGACTGCCACTTCTGCACATTGCGGCGCTTTCTTCGGGAACCGCCGGAGTGCCTTGCCGACTCGTCTTCTTCTTGGTTTTGCCTGGCCGAGCCCTTAGCTCCGCAAGGTGCTCAGAGGCCTTCACCATTCTTGACGCTCTGCTCCGGCGCCTTCCCCGGGTCCTTACTGTATTAAGGGCCCCGGAGGTCTCCGGGGCCCGCCTCATGAGGATGGGGAGGCCCGGATCTGCCGGCCACGTGGCGGGCCCAGAGCTCTTCTCTAGGGAGAGGGAGATCCAGCCCCGTGGGACACGTGAGGCCTCCGAACCTCTGCCCTCAGTGGAGGGGGGGGGGAGGTCCGGCTTCTGTTGGCCACATGGCGGGCCCGGAGCTCCCCCCAGAGGAGAGGGAGGTCCGGTCCTGCTGGACACGTGGGTCCTTCGATCTTACCTTGGAGTTCCGGTCTTGCGCGATCCCGTAGTGGCCCCCTGGTAGGGGCATACTCCTGCTGGGAGTTAAGGCCGAGAGGTCCTGCACACAAGTAAGGGAAACGTAATTCTCCTTGGGGGCTCCCCCTCCTTTATCTCATGGTCTTATTTGGCTTACGGTCCCTAACCATATGCACGGTGCTTGGGGACTATAGTGCGCGAAGTGCCGGGGGCCCGGGGCCCCTTTGACCATCGGCAGGTACCTCCAACGCTACCGCCTCTGGTAGGGCAGCAAATGCCGACTAGGGGTGAGAATGAGAAGAGAGAGCTGAGCGCATGGCGGGCATACGCCGGAAGTGTAATCATAAAAAAATTAATACATAATTTTAAATGAGTACGAGGAAAGAGCAAAGTAGAACAGGTTTCTTTTTATATAATTTTCCACAGGAGGAGGGCAGGCTAAACATGGAGGCCACGACCCACCCCATTAAGAAGGGAAGCAAGACTCTACGCGCTTGGAGTCGGAACCAGGCAAAGCTGAACGTAGTCCTGTACCATCCCCTGGGGCTTAGCTGCTCCGAGCGCTGTTCCTGGACTCTATGGAATTTATTATGAAAAGAAGAGACTGTCCTATCTTTGCTCTAAGGGTAGAACTTACGGAGGTGTTCTATGTTCCAAGGGTTCGGGAGCAGGTCCCCATCCTCGGTGGAAAGGCATACGCACCCGGGGCGGCACACTTTTGCGACTCGAAAGGGACCTTCCCAACTAGGGGAGAGTTTGTGGGTCCCTTCGCGAGAAAGTATGCGCCGCAGCACCAGGTCACCTTCCTGCAGCTCCCGGGCACGCACAGACCTCTGGTGGTAGCGACGGAGCGCTTGTCTGTACCGTGCGTTACGGAGAGCTGCATGCAATTGGACCTCGTCGATGAGGTCGATTTCTCCACGCCGGAGGTTGTCCTGCGCGGCTTCGTCGTAAGCCCGGACACGGTGAGACTTCATGGTGATCTCTGGGGGAAGTACAGCTTCGGCCCCATACACCATGAAGAAGGGTGTCTCTCCTGTGGCCCGGCTCTGGGATGTCCGGTTAGCCCATAGTGTGCTCGGAAGCTCATCCACCCAATTGGCACCATGTTTCTTCAGACTGGCATAGGTGCGGGTCTTAAGGCCCGGAGAATCTCCGTGTTGGCCCTCTCGACTTGCCCATTGCTCTTTGGGTGAGCAACAGAGGCATAGCACACCTGAATGCCGAGGTCTTCGCAGTAGTCTTGGAAGGCTGCGTTGGTGAACTGGGTCCCGTTGTCGGTGATGATTCTGTTCGGGACCCCGAACCGGCAGACAATCGACTTGATGAACTTTACTGCGGATTGCTTGTTGATGGTGACAACTGGTGTGGCTTCCGGCCACTTGGTGAACATGTCGATGGTGACATAGAGGTACCGGAATCCCCCAACGGTTCTGGGGAATGGTCCCAGGATGTCCAGCCCCCATACGGCAAACGGCCATGAGGGCGGGATCATCTGTACCGCCTGAGCCGGTGTATGGATCTGCTTGGCGTGGAACTGGCATGCCTTGCAGCTCTCGACCAGCTTGACGGCATCCTGGAGTGCTGTCGGCCAGCAGAAGCCATGCCGGAAGGCTTTACCGACAAGCGTGTGTGAGGAAGAGTGACTCCCACATTCGCCTCCATGGATATCAGCGAGCAAGTCACAGCCTTCCCCCTGGGTTATGCACCGCAATAGGACGTGGTTGGCGCCACGCCGGTAGAGATCCCCTTCTACCAGCGCGTATCTCTTAGCCATATGCACGATCCGTTCAGTGGTTGCATGTTCATCAGGGAGGATGTTGTCTTTCAAGTAGTCCCGGATCTCCGTGATCCATGCATCGGGTCTGACTTGAGCTTCTAGATCTTGAGCGCTGGGTTGCACGGAGTCCCCAGTGACGCTTACGATCCTTGGCGGCATCCATGGTTGCAGGGCCGCCGGGACTGCCAGCTTCGAGGTGCTGGTCAAGCCCCCTTCGCCCGGCTCGGCGGGGCGGGCTTTGGGCCGCAGCAACGTCCTCTCGAAGACTCCTTCGGGCACAGGAGCTCCGGTGGAAGCCTTCTGTCGAAGTGTTCGGTCGACACTTCCCCCGGGCCTGCACTGGGCAGCCCGCGGAGGTTCTTTTTTCGGTGGGGCTAGTCCCTTGCGGGGAGCTTGCGCGGATGGACGAGTTAGTAAGAGCTTGACACGGTGAGTTTTACGTGGTTCAGGCCGCCGGAGCGTAAAACCCTACGTCCACGGCGAGCTATGGAGCTCGCTGTATTGCTTGCTGCTCAGAACCGGAGTCCTGAGCTTGGGGGTGAGTTACAGCTTGGGTGTGAATGGCTAGCGTATGAGTTGCAGAGGTGCGAACCCTTGCTATCGTCGCCTACCCGAGTCTTTTATAGTCCAAGACTCGGGTGGCTTACAAGGGGGGCCCGGGACCCGACAGGTGGTCCCGGGGAGATTGACTGTTATCTACCGTATCTGCAGTTATGCCGGTAGTTGTCTCTGGCGAAGGCTTCCGGGTCTCCGTCTTGCCGCCCTACCCATGCCGCACGCTAGTCGTAGTGGTTGATGACGGCGCGGGCGGCATGGGATGTCTTGTCGCTGCGTTTATTGGCTGGCAGGCTCTGACACTGCACGCCAGTCTGTGATGCGACTGGGCGCAACGGCACCTGACAGAGGCGTGCTCCGCGTCTCTGCGTCTTGGGAAGACGCGGGCCTTGAATACCTTGTACGGGCAAGGTATGGGGCGTCTTTACGCCCGCTGCCTATCGCTCGGGGGCAGGCAGTGCCGTTCCGCTGGCCACGCGGCGGGCTCGGAGCCCTTCTCAGAGGAGAGGAGGGTCCGGCCCCGCGGGGCACGTGGAGCCTTCGGACCTCTCCCCGCGGAGGGGGAGGTTCGGATTATGTTGGCCACGTGGTGGGCCCGGAGCTCCTCTCTGAGGAGAGGTAGGTCCGGTCCCGCCGGATACGTGGCACCTTCGAACCTCTCGCCCGCGGAGGGGGAGGTCCGGCTTCTGTATGCCACGTGGCGGGCCCGGAGCTCTCCTCGGGGCCGGACGCGTGGCGCCTTCGGTGCTCTCCCTGCGGAGAAGGGCGAGTTCCATAGGCATTTTCCCCTGTGCGCGGGGGTACCCCATATCGCAGGTAGCGACAGTGGCCCCCGGGCCCATCTCGGGGGAGATAGCGAGCCCGAGGTGGGACCTCCGTCTCTTCTGATCCGCGCACTTTCTCTAAGTCCCGCATTGACCACTGCCGGAGCACGAACAGTCGCAGGATAGTGGGAGCGTGCGCCCACTTGATGGCTGCTTTTACTGCGGCGGTTCCCAAGACTGCCACTTCTGCACGTTGCGGCGCTTTCTTCGGGGACCACTGAAGTGCCTTGCCGGCTCATCTTCTCAGGAGACTGACTCCTTGGCCCACCGCTTCAGTTGGGCGGCTTGGGTCCACCTGTCATCGGCGCTCGGTCTAGGAGCCAAAGCGGTTGCCGATGCGGTGTATTCGAAGAGTTCCGAATTGCCTAGAATTGCACCTGGGAAGGTTTTTAGAGGGGATCTTACCCGCATTGCGGCTTCCCTTCGCACCTCCCAGCGTTTCTTCTTTGACTCTTGTGCTTTTGCCCTCTTGCCCTTGAGTCCTCCCTCGTCATGGCCTCCAACCCGCCTCCAGAGAAGAAACGTGTTCGATCTCCTCCAGCGGCGGCGTCTGTGCCAAGTCGGGAATCTGGGGTGCCTGGCACTCCTTCCGGTGGCGACTCAAAGAGGCCCCGGGCTGATGCGTTGAGGGGAGCTTCTGGGGCGTCCCCTGCTCAGCCAGTTCAAGTGACTGCGGAGCAGCCATCAGTGACGGCAGCGGGCTCTGGGAGTCCTACCCCGGCTCGGAAGTCGGGGTTCAGAGCCCGCTGGAGTGTCCGCGCATCCCGGCCATCCCCGACTAGCGGGTAGTCTGTGCCGTTGCGCTCGGAACCCGGGACAACTACCGCGGCCCCCAAGCCGGCGTGAGCTTCTCTTGTTCCGGTGTGCCCGGACTTCGCGGCGGCGTCATCTCTTCCTGCCGAGACGGCCGCCGCGGCCCCCAAGCCAGCGCAGGTCGACCCTGCACCAGGCGGCCCAGCCTTTATTCCAGCGCCACCTTCCCCGGCTCGCCCCTCTCCACAGGTCAAGAAGCCAGAAGCTAAAGAGGGCCCGGCAGGTCCGGCTGCCAGAGCCCCGGCGCCAGCTTCTCCTGACCGGCGTCTCGTCTTGGTTGCTGGTGCATCGAGTCCTCTTGAGGATGAGGTGATGGAGGAGGTCGGGGGAACTGCCCCGGCCTCTGTTGCTCCATTGCCCCTGGCAGATGCGTTTGCGCTTGCCGAGATGAGCGTCCGGCAGGTCTTGGCTGCACTAGGTCACGAGCGGGAGGAGTATACAGTTGAATGGGATCGCCTCCTCACCTGGGGGAACCTTTTGCGGGAGCGGACCACGAAGGTCAAGAGCGAGCTCGACTCCAGGCAGGAGTTGCTCGACTTCAGGGAAGTGCTCCTCGACCGGCTGAAGCGGGCTGTCAACCGTATGGACACCGAATCGCTGCGGATCAACAGAGAGGCCCTGGAGGCACTCACCCGGGCTGAGGAGAGCCTCTCTGCCGCTGAGGAGATATGTCAGCGGATGGAGCGCCATAAACTTGCCGTTGAGGAACAGGAGCGTTCCACGGCAGCCGAGGCAGAGAGGGTCGCCGCGCAGCTGGCGGTGGGCGAGGATGACCTTCGAGCTCGGATCGAGGAGCTAGAGATTCTGAAGGCAGACCTCTACCTGAGGGAGGAACAAGTCTCCCACGAACGCCGGGCGGTCTTGGAACGGGAGTTGGCCGCCGACTTCAAGGCTTCTGAGTTGGAGCGGCTCGCCAAGACTCTCCACCTTCGGGAGAGCTCCCTGGCGGCCAAGGAGAAGGAATTCTCCGAAAGAAACCTAGAGGCCCTGCAGGCAGCCCACCCCGAGGTGGAGGAGCTCTCGGCCTTGCGGTCCTCCGAGGCTCTTGCGGTCTCGAGCTTCGTGGATCGAGCGGGGTCCGCCCTGATCCCTCTTGGCTTCAGTCCAGTGAGGGCAGCGGCTCCTGCGTTGAAGGTGGCGGAGGTGATCCCCACGCTGGAGTCGATCGGCGCCAAGATGGACAGGCTAGACTCGGTGGTCGCCAGCGAGCCTGAGGCCGAGGGACGCGGCCTAGCCTTAGAGGTCGCCTCACATGTGCTGGCATGCTTCAAGAGCCGCGACCCCTCTTTCTCGCTAGAACCAGCAAGAGAGGGCCCAACCGCGGAGCGGGAGGAAGCTGCCAGGGCTGAAGTCGAGGATGTGGCCGCCCTTGTAGCTGCAAGGTTCCGGCGGGAGCCGGGAGGTCCTTAGGACTTGTTTCTCCCTTTTTATCGAGTCTGTAGTCCAGCTCATGGAGCCTCGCATAGTTTGACTCTTTTAGATATTTGTGTCTGTGATGCCTTTTCTCTCCTTCTTGGCTTTGCCTGACTGAGTCCTTAGCTCCGCAAGGTACTCAGAGGCCTTCTCCAATCTCGGAGCTCTGCACAGACACCTTCCCTGGGCCCTAACCGTGTTAGGGGCCCCCGGGGGTCTCCGGATCTCGCCCTATGGGGAGCTCCAAATCTGCCTGCCATGTGGCGGGTCCGGAGCCCCTCCTTAGGAGGCGGGAGCTCCGGCCCTGCTGGACACGTAGGGCTTTCGGAGCCCTCCCACCGGGGGGGAGGTCCGGTTTCCGCCTGCCACGTGGCGAGCCCAGAGCCCCCCTCAGGGGAAGCGAGAGCTCCGGGCCCACTGGACACATGGGGCCCTCGGGCCTCGCCCCTGCTGAAGGGGCGGGACCCGGTCCTTCCAGTCCTAGGCCGGAGTAGTTGATAGCTCCTTTCCCCCCGCTTCATGCAGTCCCCGTTGCCGTAACCTGGAGGTCCTGCACACAGGCAGAGGAAACGTAATTCTCCTCGGGGGGTCCTCCCCTCCCGTCTCCTAGTCTTATTCGTCTTACGATCCTGATCCGTTATACGGGGCTTGGGCAATTCTGTGCTCGAGGCGCCGGAGCTCCGGGTCCCTCCGAGGTCCGGGTACGGTCGTCCGATCCCTAGTACCGGGCCATGCACTGGGGAAGCAGAGTGCACGTGCTTTGGGTTGATGACCAGGCAAAGCGGTTGTACTCCCCTGTACCTCCGGAGGGCAGGATGCGCATGCTTTGGGCTCATGGCCTGCTAAGCTGGATACGCACCCTGGACCCCCCATGCACAACACAGGCCTTTCCTGGAGGTGACCAACTGGCACCACAACACCTAACTGGGGGAGGCCCAAGAGACTCACTCGGCCATTGGCAGGTGCCTCAAGCGCGGCCGCCCTCGGTAGGATAGCGAATGCTGACTATGGATGAGCGCGGGGGAGGGGGAGCTAGATGTACGATGAACATACATAGATAGTGCGATCATAAAAATTAATGCATAATTTAAATGAGCGCATGAGAGGGAGCTAAGTAGAACAGGTTTCTGTGTTCATGCCCATAGGTGAAATTCTGGCTGTACATGGAGGCAATATTCCACCTCGTCTACAAGGGAAGCAAGACTCTACGCGCTTAGGGTCGAAACCAGGCTAAACTGGACGTAGTCCTGTACCGTCCCTTGAGACATAGCTGCCCCAAGCTCTGTTCCTAAATTCTATGGGATTCATTACAGAAGGGAATGACCCTGTTCTACTGATGCTCGGGGAGTAGGACTTACAGTGCTGCTCCATGCCAAGGATTTTAGGAACGGATCCCACACTCGGTTGAAAGGCATGTGTACCTGGGGCGGCAGCTTTCATGATTCGGAAGGGACCTTCCCTGCTGGGGGAGAGTTTATAGGTCCTTCTCGGGAAAGAGCGTGCCGCGACACCAGGTTGCCCTTCTGCAGGTCCCTGACGCGTTCGGTTCTTTGGCAGTAGTGCTTAGAGCATCAGCCGTGACCTTGCGTTGTGGGGTGTTACCTGCAGCCGAGTCTCGTCGACGAGGTTGTTATCTTCACGCTGGATCAGGTCCTGCGCGGCTTCTCCTGGGGCCCCCGGGGAGTTCTCCCCTTCTGGCTATGGCCTTCAAGGGGTAGGTGGACCCGGGCTCGTCTTAGATGACCTAAGGCGTCTTCCCCTTCTGGCAAGGCCTTCAAGGGGTCGACAGACCTTGGGCGGCCCCCGGGAGGTATGTCCGAGGCATGGAGGCGTGCTCTCGGGTGAGGCTGGCCCGACCTCGCACCATTGTGGTCGATACTAGGGCTGCTTCGACTACTTGGGGCTTCTCCAAGGTTGACGCCGCAGCAGTGCAGCCTCCACTGACCCGGGACGGCAGCCGCAGCCGGCTACCGCCCTGGCCCGTCACCGTCGGAGCTGGAGTCCTCACCGTTATGCACTGTCTTTATGACACGCTGAGGCTCCTGAAATCCCACCTGATGGGCGGCGGTGACTGGGGCATCGACCTTCTGCTTGCCATCCCTCTGAAGGTAGGGTGGTGTTTCAGCTCTCTGCTGTCTTCCTTTGCGGAAGCGCTCTGCGAGCCTCTGGATATCCCAGCACTCGGCAGCAGTATGGTTGCCGGCACCATGCACGGGGCATAGCCCGCCCTGGTCACTATCTGGGGCCGGTGACTGCCGCTGCCTTTTGTCGGGGCGTGGCCCCCGTGCTCCACTAGTCATCGCTGCTGCGGCGACGGGAGCCGCGAATGATGACTTCATCTTGCCACTCCCCCGGTTCTTGGCCTTCTTGCAACACCCATAGGCAGCAGCGCCGGACCCGGGCTGTCCTCCTGACTCGGAGGTTGGCAGAGAGTGCCAGTTCCGCCCTTCAGCTGCTCTGGCGCATTTGTCCGCCAGGCTGAAGAGCTCAGAGACGTCGCGGACCTCTCTGGTCGCGAGCTTCTCAAGCATTTTCTCGTCCCGGACACCCTGTCGGAACGCCACCACCACAGTAGCACTTTGAATATGCGGGATGGTGTTGCGTACCTGGGAGAACCGCTGGATGAAAGAGCGCAGCGACTCCCCAGGCTGTTGCTTGACAGCGTGGAGGTCAAGCTCCGTGCCGGGACGGGTGTAGGAGCTGCCGAAGTTGGCGACAAACTGCCGGCAGAGCTCTCCCCAGGAGGTTATGGACCCCTGGGGGAGATTCATGAGCCAAGACCGAGCTGGGCCGGTCAAGGGGACGGGGAAGTAGTTGGCCACGACGGCCTCATCCCCTCCTGCAGCAAGTACGGCAGTGGAGTAGATCTGGAGGAACTCCGCCGGGTTGACGCTACCGTCGTACTTCTCGGGCAGGTGCGGCCGAAACTTGCGCGGCCACCTCGCGAAGCGAAGGTGGGGTGCCAGGGCCGCACATCCTGCTCCTGCTGCCGCAGGTATTGGTGCTGCGAACGCTTGGTTTGCACTTGGCACCGTGTACCCCGGTAGTGGCAAGGCTGTACCATAGGCCGGGGGCACCATCTGCAGGACATATGACTGTGGCGTATTCTGCACGGCGCAGGCCTGGGGCAGAGATTGCGTGGTGAAGGTCTGCTCTTCAGGCTGGGTCGAGGCCGACGTCATGCTGTCGTCAGCCTCTTGATAGCGACGCCTTTCTCGGCGTTGCTCGAGGTATACCCGGGCATCTTGACCCAAGCGACACCGCTCCAGCTCTGTCCTCAGATCCGTCGATTGGAGCCTGGTAGAGCTGGAATCTGCAGTCTGTTCGTCAACCATTGGCGTGCGCATCAGCGACATGGCCGGTTGGCCAGAGTGTCGTCCCCGCCGAAGGCGAGGGCTTGCGGCGGCGATGACGAGACGGTCTACCTCGCGAATCCACTGCTAGGTCGCTGCCTGAGGCGCGTCCCCAGCGGGCGGATTGTGCAGTAGCGCTCTTGCTGCAGCTAGCGCACCCCCACCGGGTACGCCCAGCGCTACTGAAGATCTGACGCTGGTTGGAGCCTGCATTGCCGGGGTCGGCGCTGCCAGAGCCGGTTGCTGGCTCCCAGCTTGTACCGACACACTCCGTCCCGAGTGTGTTGACATGTACTCCCCCCTGGTCGCGGTTCGACGCGGAGGCGGGGGAGGTGAGTTTGCCGCTGAAGGGAGCTTGGTCATCTTCGTCGGCGGAAACTCGTCGCGCAAGGGGAAAGGTCCCCTACCTGGCGCGCCAAATGTCAAAGTCTTCGGTCGACACTTCCCCCGGGCCTGCACTGGGCAGCCCGCGGAGGTTCTTTTTTTGGTGGGGCTAGTCCCTTGCGGGGAGCTTGCGCGGATGGACGAGTTAGTAAGAGCTTGACACGGTGAGTTTTACGTGGTTCAGGCCGCCGGAGCGTAAAACCCTACGTCCACGGCGAGCTATGGAGCTCGCTGTATTGCTTGCTGCTCAGAACCGGAGTCCTGAGCTTGGGGGTGAGTTACAGCTTGGGTGTGAATGGCTAGCGTATGAGCTGCAGAGGTGCGAACCCTTGCTATCGTCGCCTACCCGAGTCTTTTATAGTCCAAGACTCAGGTGGCTTACAAGGGGGGCCCGGGACCCGATAGGTGGTCCCGGGGAGATTGACTGTTATCTACCGTATCTGCAGTTATGCCGGTAGTTGTCTCTGGCGAAGGCTTCCGGGTCTCCGTCTTGCCGCCCTTCCCATGCCGCACACTAGTCGTAGTGGTTGATGATGGCGCGGGCGGCATGGGATGTCTTGTCGCTGCATTTATTGGCTGGCAGGCTCTGACACTGCGCCAGTCTGTGATGCGACTGGGCGCAACGGCACCTGACAGAGGCGTGCTCCGCGTCTACGCGTCTTGGGAAGACGCGGGCCTTGAATACCTTGTACGGGCAAGGTATGGGGCGTCTTTACGCCCGCTGCCTATCGCTCGGGGGCAGGCAGTGCCGTTCCGCTGGCCACGCGGCGGGCTCGGAGCCCTTCTCAGAGGATAGGAGGGTCCGGCCCCGCGGGGCACGTGGAGCCTTCGGACCTCTACCCGCGGAGGGGGAGGTTCGGCTTCTGTCGGCCATGTGGCGGGCCCGGAGCTCCTCTCTGAGGAGAGGGAGGTCCGGTCCCGCCGGATACGTGGCACCTTCGAACCTCTCGCCCGCGGAGGGGGAGGTCCGGCTTCTGTATCCCACGTGGCGGGCCCGGAGCTCTCCTCTGAGGAGAGGGAGGTCCGGCCCCGCCGGACGCGTGGCGCCTTCAGTGCTCTCCCTGCAGAGAAGGGCGAGTTCCTTAGTCATTTTCCCCTGTGCGCGGGGGTACCCCATATCGCAGGTACCGACACCTTCGTTGAAAGGTCGTCAGCTGCGGCATTGCCAGCGCGCGGTACGTGGCGCAGGTCCAAGCGAGGAAGTCTTTCTCCAACATCTGCACGTGAAGCAGATAAGCAGCTAGCTGTGGGTCATTGCAGGAGCATTCGCCCTTGACTTGCTTGATAACCAGCTGGGAGTCGCCCTGTGCCAACAACTGGCGAGCGCCTAGAGACAGGGCTGTCTGTAGGCCAAAGATGAGTGCTTCATACTCTGCCATGTTGTTGGTTGCTTTGAAATTGAGACGCACCATGTACCCAAACTGCTCCCCCGATGGGATGAGGAGCAGTACGCCGGCACCGGCCCCCTGCTTTCGCGAGGAGCCGTCGAAGAAGAGCGTCCAGTGGGGCTCGGTGAAGACCAGAGCTTGGTGCTCTGGTTCACCGTCTTCATGGCCCCCTGGGTCAGTCTTCGTTGGTGTCCACTCTGTCACAAAGTCGGCCAGTGCTTGGCTTTCTACTGCATGGCGAGGAAGGAAGTCCAGCTCGAACTCTGCCAGCTCCGCTGCCCATTTAGCGACGTTGCCAGTCGCATGGGGGCTGTGAAGGATCGTCTTCAGCGGATAGGAGGTGACTACCGAGACCCGGTGGGCCTGAAAGTAGTGGCGGAGCTTCCTGGACGCCACGAGCACTGCATACAGCAGCTTGTGGACTTCTAGGTACCTTGTCTTGGCATCGTGAAGTACTTCACTGATGTAGTAGACAGGTCTCTGGATGGTTCGAACCCTCCATCTTAGGTCTGGAAGGTCTTCATCCATCGGCCCTGGTCCTCTGAAGGTGAGTGGGTCCAGGGGAGCTTCCGGGAGTTGGAACCCAGAAGCTCTTGAGCCGTCTTGGCCCTCCGGGGGCCCCCGCTGGTTCTCCGGGGGCTCCGGAGGATTCTGTGGGATCTCCGGGAGGTCCCGTTGGGCCCCCGGGGGGTCCCGCTGGACCCCCGGGGCGTTGTCTTGGGGGTCCGGGAGGCCGCCCTGGACCTCCGGGAGGTTGTCTTGGAGGTCCGGGAGACCGTCTTGGTCCTGCGGGGCCTCCTGGCGTCTGTCTTCTGCTGCCGGAGCAGGCTGTGAAGATGAGAGGTCTGGCCGCTCTGCGACGAGGACCATACTCACCACTTCAGTTGTTGCCGCGATGTAGAGCAACAGATGCTCTCCGGGCTCTGGGGCTACCATGATAGGTAGGGTCGTCAGGAGTCGCTTCAACTCCTGGAAAGCCTCTTCGGCTTCGTCAGTCCAGGTAAATGGACCGGATTTGCGCAGGAGCTTACAGAAAGGAAGTGCTCGCTCTGCTAGCCTCGGTATAAACCGACTCAGCGCGGCTAGGCATCCCGTGAGTTTCTGGACATCTTTGATGCGGGCAGGAGGCCGCATCAAGTCGATGGCTTTGATCTTCTCTGGGTTGGCCTCAATCCCCCTGTGCTAGACCAGGAATCCTAAGAGCTTCCCAGAGGATATACCGAAGACACATTTGTCGGGGTTCAGTTTGATGCCCGTAGAGCGCAATTTGTCAAAAACTAAAGCTAGGTTATCTAACAAAGATGAACCCTGCCTGACCTTGACAACGATGTCATCGACGTACACCTCAACTAAGTCTCTTATTAACTCTCCAAAGGTTTTGTGCATTGCACGCACAAAGGTGGGGAGAGCATTCTTTAGGCCGTAAGGCATAGAGACATAACAATAGAGGCCATCTACTGTGATGAAGGAGGTGAGCTCTTCATCCTCCCTAGACATGGGGATCTGATGGAAACCCGAGTAGGCGTCTACGAAGCACAACATATCGCAGCCTGATGTTGAGTCTACTATTTGATCTATTCTAGGGAGAGGGAATGGATCTTTGGGACATGCCTTATTGAGACTGGTGTAGTCGATGCATATTCGGAGCTTCCCGCCGGCCTTCGGGACAACGACGGGGTTCACCAACCACCGGGGGTGGTGGACTTCCCGTATGAAGCCAGTGTCCAACAGCTTCTTGATTTCTTCACGAATGAAGTTTTGCCGCTCGATGGACTGCTTGCGGGGCTTCTGCTGAACTGGTCGGGCGTCGGGGAAGACCTTTAAGTGGTGCTCGATCACCTCCCTAGGGATCCCTGGCATCTGTGACGGCTGCCATGCAAACACGTCAACGTTGCGCCGGAGGAAGGTGACGAGCGCGCCTTCCTATTTGCTACTCAGGCCCCCGGCTACCTGGGTGGTCTGGGTGGCTTCGGCGCCGACTTGGATGACCTTTATGGGGACGTCGCCCTCGTTGAGGGGTTGCACCCGGGGTGCTGTGGCGGAGGCACAGTGACGTGCACTCGGGTGGAGCTGGTCTGGCTCTGCGCTGCCAGGGGCTGGTGCTCCAGCTGTTGCGAGCGCTTGGAGTTTTTCCAAGGCCGACACTGCAGCAGTGCGGTCTCCACGAATCCTGAGGACGCCTGTTGGTGTAGGCATTTTCAGGACGAGGTAGCCGTAGTGGGCTACTGCCATGAATCGGTACAGGGCTGGCCTGCCAATTATGGCGTTGAAGGGGAGGTCGATCTCCGCTACGTCGAACAGAATGTATTCTGTACGATAGCTGTCCAGAGCTCCGAAGGTCACCGGGAGGCTGATGTTGCCGTAGGGAACGACCTGTCCTGGCCCTACCCCTGAGAACGGGCTCGACGGGGTGAGCTTGGCCATCGGGATCTGCAGCTTCTGGAAAGCTGCACGGCTCATGAGGTTTAGCCCAGCTCCACCATCTACCAAAACGTGGTACATCCTCACGTTGGCGATGGTGGGAGCTACCAGGAGCGGTAGTTGGCCAGCCCCAGCCATGTTCCTGGGGCAGTCGGTGGCGTCAAAGCTGATGGGGCTCCGATCCACTTGAGGTGCGGTGCGGCACTTGGGAGTGGAGCCACCGACGCTACCGCTCGGCGCAGAGTCTTGACTGCGCTTCGGGACGAGGGGTCGGCGGACCCGCCGTATATGACGTAGAGCTTCTTTCGACGCTCATCATCGCTGGAGCTGGAGTCCTCATGGTTGCGCACCGCCTTCACGGCGCGCTGAGGCTCCTGGAACTCCACTTAGTGGTCGACGCTGTCTGGGACGTCGACCTTCTGCTTGCCCTCCCCTTGGCGGAAGGGTGGGGCATCAGTCCGCTGCTGCTTCCCTTTGCGGAAGCGCTCTGCGAGCTTCCGGATCTCCCGGCACTCGGCAGTAGTGTGGCGACAGCTGCCGTGCACGGGGCATAGCTTGACTTGGTCGCCTTCTGGGGCTGGTGACTGTCGCTGCCTCTTGTCGGGGCACGGCCCCCGAGCTCCACTGGGTGCCGCTACTGCAGCGACGGGAGCTGCGGTCGGTGATTCCGTCTTGCCTCTGCCTCAGTTCTTGGCCTTCTTGCTGCCTCCATAGGAAGCAGCGCCAGATCCGGGCTGTCCTCCTGACTCGGAGGTCGGCAGTAAGTGCCAGTTCCGCCCATCGGCTGCTCTAGCGCACTTGTCTGCCAGGCTGAAGAGCTCGGAGACATCGTGGCCTCTCTGGTCGCGAGCTTCTCAAGCATCTTCTTGTCCCGGACGCCTTGCCGGAACGCCACCACCACCGAAGCGTTTTGGATGTGTGGGATGGTGTTCCGCACCTGGAGAACCGCTGAATGAAGGAGCGCAGCGACTCTCCAGGCTGTTGCTGGATGGCGTGGAGGTCAAGCTCCGTGCCAGGACGGGTGTAGGAACTGCCGAAGTTGGCGATGAACTGCTGGCAGAGATCTCCCCAGGAAGTTATGGAACCCTGGGGGAGGTTCATGAGCCAAGACCGGGCTGAGCCGGTCAAGGCGACGGGGAAGTAGCTGGCCATGACGGCCTCATCCCCTCCTGCAGCAAGTACGGTGGTGGAGTAGATCTGGAGGAACTCCGCCGGGTTGACTCTGCCGTCGTACTTCTCGGGCAGGTGCGGCCGGAACTTGTGCGGCCACCTCGCGAAGCGAAGGTGGGGTGCTAGGGCCGCACATCCTGCCCCTGTTGCCGCAGGTGTTGGTGCCGCGAACGCTTGGTTCGCCGTCGGCACGGTGTATCCCGGTATGGGCAAGGCTGCTCCATAGACCGGGGGCGCCGTTTGCAGGGCATATGGCTGTGGCATATGCTGCGTGGCATATGCCTGGGGCAGAGTTCGCGTGGCAAAAGTCTGCTCTTCAGGTTGGGTCGAGGCCGACGTCACGCTGTCGCCAGTCTCCTGGTTGCGACGCCTTTCTTGACGTCGCTCGAGGTACACCCGGGCATCCTGGCCCAAGTGACACCGCTCCAGCTCTGTCCTCAGGTCCGTTGACTGGAGCCTGGTGGAGCTGGAATCTGCCGTCTGCTCGTCAACCGTTGGCGTGCGCGTCAGCGACACAGCCGGTTGGCTGGAGCATCGTCCCCGCCAAAGTCGAGGGTTTGCGGCGGCGACGACGAGACGGTCTACCTCGCGAATCCACTGCTGGGTCGCTGCCTGAGGCGCGTCCTCAGCAGGCGGATTGCGCAGTAGTGCTCTTGCTGCAGCTAGCGCACCCCCGTGGTGTACGCTCAGCGCTGCAGAAGATCTGACGCTGGTTGGAGCCTGCACTGCCGGAGTCAGCTGCTGGCTACCAGCTTGCGCCGACACACTCCGTCCTGAGTGCGTCGACATGTACTCCCCGCTGGTCATGGTTCGCCGTGAACGCGGAGGAGGAGAGTTTGCCGCTGAAGGAAGCTTGGTCATCTTCGTAGGCGGAAACTCGTCGCGCAAGGGAAAAGCCCCCTTCCTGGCGCGCCAAATGACGAAGTGTGTGGTGGACACTTCCCCCTGAGCTGCACTGGGCAGCCCGTGGAGGTTCTTTTTCAGAGGGGCTAGTCACTTTCAGAGAGCTTGAGCGTAGGGACGAGTTTAGGGAGAGCTTGACACGGCGAGTTTTACGTGGTTCGGGCCGCCGGAGCATAAAACACTACGTCCACGGCGAGCTGAGGATTTCGCTGTATTGCTTGTTGCTCAGAACCGGAGTCTTGAGCTTGAGGATGAGTTATGCCTAGCGTATGAGTTGCGGGAGTGCGAACCCTTGCTAACGTTGCCTACACGAGCCTTTTATAGTCCAAGGCTCGGGTGGCTTACATGGGGGGGGGGGCCCGGGACCCGACAGGCGGTCCCGGGGAGATTGCCTGCAGACATTGTATCCGCAGTTATGTCGGTAGTTGTCTCTGGCGAAGGCTTCTGAGTCTTCGTCTTGCCGCCCAGCCCATGCCGCACGCTAGCCGTAGTGGTTGATGACGGCAGAGGCGGCAGGGGATGTCTTGTCGCTGTGTTTATTGGCTGGCAGGTTCTGACACCGCGCGCCAGTCTGTGATGCGACTGGGCGCAACGGCACCTGACAGAGGCGTGCTCCGCGTCTCCGCGTCTTGGGAAGGCGCGGGCCTTGAATACCTTGTACGGACAAGGTATGGGGCATCTTTACGCCCGCTGCCTACCGCTCGGAGGCAGGCAGCGCTCTTCTGCTGGACACGTGGCGGGCCCGGAGCCCTCCTCAGAGAAGAGGGAGGTCTGGCCCCATGGGACACGTGGAGCCTTAGGACCTCTCCCCACGGAGGGGGAGGTCCGGCTTCTGTCGGCCACATGGCGGGCCCGGAGCTCTCCTCTGAGGAGAGGGAGGTCCGGCCCCGCGGGACACGTGGCGCCTTCGGACCTCCCTCCTGCGGAGGGGGAGGTCCGGCTTCTGCAAGCCACGTGGCGAGCCCCGAGCTCTCCTCTGAGGAGAGGGAGGTCCGGCCCCACCGGACGCGTGGCGCCTTCGGAGCTCTCCCTGCGGAGAAGGGCGAGATCCTTAGGCATTTTCCCCTGTGCGCGGGGGTACCCCATATCGCGGGTATCGACAGCGGTTAAGACCTTGCGCCGAGCGGTAGCGTCGGTGGCTCCCCTCCCGAGTGCCACACCGCACCTCAGGTGGACGGGAACCCCCATCTCCTTCGATGCCACCGACTGTCCCAGGAACATGGCTGGGGCCGGCCAACTACAGCTCTTGGTGGCCCCCACCATCACCAACGTGAGGATGTACCACGTTTTGGTGGATGGCGGGGCTGGACTGAACCTCATCAGTCGCGCAGCTTTCCAGAAGCTGCAGATCCCGATGGCCAAGCTCACCCCATCGAGCCAGTTCTCAGGGGTAGGGCCGGGACAGGTCATTCCCTACGGCCACATCAGCCTCCCGGTGACCTTTGGGGCACCGGGCAGCTATCCGACAGAGTACATTCTGTTCGACGTGGCGGAGATCGACCTCCCCTTCAATGCCATAATTGGCAGGCCAGCCCTGTACCGATTCATGGCAGTAGCCCACTACGGCTACCTTGTCTTAAAGATGCCTACACCAACAGGCGTCCTCAGGATTCGTGGAGACCGTCCTGCCGCAGTGTCAGCCTTGGAAAAGCTCCAAGCGCTTACAACAGCTAGAGCACCAATCCCAGGCAGTGCAGAACCAAACCGGCTCCACCCGAGTGCACGCCACCGTGCCTCTACCACAGCACCCCGTGTGCAATCCCTCGACGAGGGCAACGTCCCCTTGAGGCTTGTCCGAATCGGCGCCGACGCCACCCAGACCACCCGGGTAGCCGGGGGCCTGGATAGCAAATAGGAAGGCGCGCTCGTCACCTTCCTCCGGCACAATGTCGACGTGTTTGCATGGCAGCCATCGCAGATGCCGGGGATCCCTAGGGAGGTGATCGGGCACCACGAAAAGGTCTTCCCCGACACCCGGCCAGTCCAACAGAAGCCCCGCAAGCAGTCCATCGAGCGGCAAAGCTTCATCCGCGAAAAAATCAAGAAGCTGCTGGACACTGGCTTCATACGGGAAGTCCACCACCCTCGGTGGATGGCGAACCCTGTTGTTGTCCCGAAGGCCGGCGGGAAGCTCCGGATGTGCATCAACTACACCAGTCTCAATAAGGCATGTCCTAACGATCCATTCCCTCTCCCTAGAATAGATCAAATAGTAGACTCGACGTCAGGCCGCGATATGCTGTGCTTCCTAGACGCTTACTTGTGTTTCCATCAGATCCCTATGTCTAAAGAAGATGAAGAGCACACCTCCTTCATCACAGTAGACGGTCTGTACTGTTATGTCTCTATGCCTTATGGCCTAAAGAACGCTCTCCCTACCTTCGTACGTGCAATGCACAAAACCTTCGGGGAGCTGATAAGAGACTTAGTTGAGGTGTATGTCGATGACATTGTTGTTAAGGTCAGGCAAAGTTCATCCCTACTAGATAACCTGGCCTTAGTCTTCAATAAACTGTGCTCTACGCGTACCAAGCTGAACACCGACAAGTGTGTGTTCGGTGTATCCTCTGGAAAACTCTTAGGATTCCTGGTCTCACACCGAGGAAATGAGGCTAACCCAGAGAAGATCAAAGCCATCGACTTGAGGCGGCCCCCCGCCCGCATCAAAGAAGTCCAGAAACTCACGGGATGCCTAGCCGCGCTGAGTCGGTTTATACCGAGGTTAGCAGAGCGAGCGCTCCCCTTCTTTAAGCTCCTGCGCAAATCCGGCCCATTTGCTTGGACCGACGAAGCAGAAGAAGCTCTCCAGGAGCTGAAGCAACTCGTGACGACCCTACCCGTAATGGTAGCCCCTGAGCCCGAAGAGCATCTGTTGCTCTACATCGTGGCGACGGCTGAAGTGGTGAGTATGGTCCTCGTCGCAGAGCGGCCGGACCCCTCATCACCACAGCCAGCTCCGGTATCGGGAGACAGGCGCCAGGAAACCCCGGAGGTCCAAGACGCCCCCCTGGGTCTCCGAGGCAACCCCCCGGAGGTCCAAAACAGACCCCCGAACCCCCAAAACAACATCCCGGAGGACCAGCAGGACCTCCCGGAGGTGCAACAGGACCCCCCGGAGGTCCAACGGAACCTCCCGGATGTCCAACGGGACCTCCCGGAGCTCCCGGGAAATCAGCGGGACATCCCGGAGGTCCAAGACAACCCGGGAGCCTTCGAGTATCAGCTCCTGGCAGCCTCCCCGGGCCCACCCACCTCCCGCGGGCCTGAGCCATAGATGAAGATATCTCTGACCTGGGAGGGAGGGTCCAGACCATCCAGAGGCCTGTCAACTACATCAGCGAGGTCCTCCATGACGCCAAGACAAGGTACCTGGAGGTCCATAAGATGCTGTATGCAGTGCTCGTGGCGTCCAAGAAGCTCCGCCACTACTTCCAAGCCCACCGGGTCTCGGTGGTCACCTCCTATCCGCTGAAGGCTGTACTCCACAGCCCCCACGCGCGACTGGCAATGTCGCCAAATGGGCA
Source organism: Neostapfia colusana (assembly GCA_030760725.1). Classification (NCBI taxonomy): domain Eukaryota; kingdom Viridiplantae; phylum Streptophyta; class Magnoliopsida; order Poales; family Poaceae; genus Neostapfia; species Neostapfia colusana. The sequence continues at coordinate 46,167,044 of JASWHV010000017.1, forward strand.
GAGGAGCTGGTGGAGTTTGAGCTGGACTTCTTTCCTCGTCACGCAGTGAAGAGCCAAGCACTGGTTGGCTTCGTGGCTGAGTGGACGCCAACGAAGTCTGACCCAGAGGGCCATGAAGACGGTGAACCAGGGCCCCGAGCTCCGGCCTTCACCGGGCCTTACTGGACGCTCTTCTTCGACGGCTGCTCGCGAAAGAAGGGGGCCGGTTCTGGCGTACTGCTTCTCATGCCATCGGGGGAGCAGTCTGGGTATATGGTGCGTCTCAATTTCAAGGCAACCAACAACATGGCAGAGTATGAAGCACTCATCTTTGGCCTAAAGACAGCCCTGTCTCTAGGCGCTCTCCAGTTGTTGGCACAGGGCGACTCCCAGCTAGTTATCAAGCAAGTTAAGGGTGAATGCTCCTGCAATGACCCACAGCTAGCTGCTTATCTGCTCTATGTGCGGATGTTGGAGAAAGACTTCCTCGCCTTGGACCTGCGCCACGTACCGCGCGCTGGCAAGGCCGCAGCTGACGACCTCTCAACGAAGGCCCCCCCCAGAGCCCCTGTGCCCGTAGGAGTCTTCGAGAGGACGTTGCTGCGGCCCACAGCCCGGCCTGCCGAGCCGGGCGAAGGGGGCTAGACCAGCACCTCGAAGCTGGCGGTCCCGGCGGCCCTGCAGCCATGGACGCTGCCAAGGATCGTAAGCGTCACTGGGGACTCCGTGCAACCCATCGCTCAAGATCCAGACGCTCAAGTCAGACCCGATGCATGGATCACGTGTAAAAGTCCCAAAACATGTAAATAGAAAACTTGAGCTATGGATGAAGTTGAGTTTAAATACAAGAAATGGGACTTACAAAAACTTTTGTTTACTCATGAAAGTGTTGGCATGTGCTATAAAACATTGAAATCAGTTTGAAATAAGAGGGCCACTTCCAAAAAGAAGAAGGGCATGTTTCAAAAGAGGAAATTCAAACTGTTGTTTAAAAAGTTGTATTTGCAATGACCAACTCAAAGATCAGAGGGCATATTCAAACTCCCCAGGTTCAAATTGTAGAGGGGGCAAATTTGGAGCAAATTTGGAGGTGCTTTGATAGGAATATCAAAGGAACTTGTAAATTTCATCCAAATTTGAATTTAAACTCAAAACTGAGGAATAACTTATCAAATTGCCAAATGACTTTTGGATTTAAGTTCCTCAGAGCTGAAGTTAACAATGTGCCAAAAATTGGGATATTTAGGAGAGGAGGTGAGTGGGACCCAATTGTCATTGAGGAGAGGGGGAGACTTAGCACATAAGCAACGGTCTCTCTGTTCAGACTCGAACCGGATCACTGTTTTTCGCTCGAAGGACCGAACGCGCGCGCGCGCCACCGAGACCACGCGACCGCCAGCTCCCGATCTGCTTCGACATCGGTTCCCCTCGCCATTATCGTCCTCCTACCGAGGGCGCACACCTCACAGCACCGAGCCACGTCCGAGCCACGCGCCCTCCTCGCCACAGCGCCGTTTCCGGGAGCTTTTGCCGCCGACGCGCCCACACGCTCGGGCTCCTGTCATCAACCCTCTCCCTGAGCCGTGGACACCAGGACGAGCTCGAAAGCAACGTCGCCCACACTCCCTGAAGCTGTCAAGGCCAGTTCTGAGGGTGCATCGGGCTGCAATCGCCTCGGCGAGCCGGTTCTTCCCCGGCGGACCAACCTCGGTGACTTGACTTCAAACCAAGCCACTCCGGTGTTTCACGCCCAACAAAGCCACGAGAAAGGTTGGTTACCACCTCTCCTTGCTGTCCACTGAGTTCGGGGTCAGTTCATGGGACCATCTAGCCGGAATTTGAGTTTTACTCACGGCGGTTTCTTTGGGTCGCCGGCTCCAGACCGGGAAATTCTTCCCCGAGGTGTGAGGGCTTCCAGTTGTGTGCTGGTGTCATGATCCTCAGCCTCCTACGGACCTCCTCGACCAAACAGCGCCCGATTCCATCAACCCTAGCCGAAGAAAGCCCAGTTTTTACACTGTCGCCGCAAAAACCACCTCGGGTGCACGGTGACAGCATAGCTAGCGGCCTCTCCAAGCAAAATTGAGCACACGTCGATGATCTACACCTTCCACCGCTGCTGTAGCGCTAATCCTTCGTGCTTTTGGCGAGCTAGAACAGCGGCGCTACGTCGCCGAAGCTCGGTTAAGCCGCCACACCGTCGCGAGCTCGGTTAGGGCCGACGTCGGTGTGGGGAAACCCTCTCCCCATGATCAGCGCACGAAATTAGGGGCTGACGGCAAGTTTGAGCACGGGAAGTGAACGGGGATCTGGGTTCCGAAGTTTTCCGGCGAGCTCTGGCGGCGGGGGTCGCGCGGGAGCCGGAGGAAGACGAAGGTGGTCGGTCCCACCTGCCAGCGGCTGAACTTAAACATACGGGATTCTCTGTGGCCTCGGATCAAACTGTGACAATGCGGGAAAAGGTCTGTGGCCCCGTGTGGCTCGTGTTTCAGCGGTCGACACGTGGCCCTGTGGCCCGCAGTCAGGGTTTAAACTTTTTCCAAAATAATTTGAATTCCAGATGTGGTTCAAACTTTGGATCTGCATAACCTTTGCTAGATTGCTCCAAATTTAGTGATTCAAATTGGGTTGGATTCAGGATGAAATTCTCTATCCAAATATGCAACCCAATTTGCATGAAAACCAATAGAAAATTCTGGAAAATTCTTTAAATCTTTTCAGCAAAAGAATTTTAGAGGGAGTTTGGTTCATCCAAAATTCCCCAAATTTTGCCAGGATATTCTATAGGATATTAGGAGACTACTGTAAAAGTTTCAGCTCAATTGGAGTTGATTTAGTTAGGATAATTCCAATTTCAATTTCTGTATTCAAATGAATACAGAAACATTTTCAGGAAATTTCCAAAACTTGGAAATTCAGTTCTAGCCATTCCTTAGCTCCAAAAATCCTAGGAAAATTTAGGCATACTCTCTGAGCTATGTAGGAAATTATGGTTCACTTAGATATGCATGAAAGTGCAAGTTTAATCAGAATTAATTCCTTTATGCTTAAATGCTTAGGGAATTGTTCTGGGTGATCCACTTAGTGAAATGTTCTGAATTTTGGTCCAGAGGACTTTCTTGTGACAAGGAACCCCCAAGCAAATTCCCAGCTCCATTGGAGTCCTGGATCATTATGTCCTGTTCAACCTCATTAGGTGATCACCACCCAAGTGATGAACCTCACTTCTCACTTGAGGATAGTGCATAGACACACATCCAAACCACCACCCACAGTTTCATTTTAAATTCTTAAACAAAGTTCCAGTTTTAAACTTGTATGTAGCATTTGTTAGCCAAAAGTTTTACAATTAAACATGTATGCATATTCATAACGTGTAGTGATTAAACGTGGAGAAGTAAGGAAGAAGGAGGAGTTGAGCTTGGATCAAGGAGCAAGAAGGCAGGGATTGAGCTTCAAGTCATCATCAGCAACTAACTTCATCTTATCTGACTCTAGTCACCTTCAAAACCAAGGCAAGCCCCGGTTTGCACTTAAGTTGTTTTTAAAGTTTTCCCTTTGTTCACTACTATTGGTCAAGGTTTGTATGTGCATTAGGTCAAGGATGTGTGATACTCCACTTGCATAACCAAACATGAATCCCTGAGGTCAAGGGTAGAAGTGTGTCATCGCCATAGAATAAGGCCGTGCTAAATAGGCTAGGACAGCCGGTAGAAGACGAGTAGTTGGAAACTACTCGCGAGCTATAGTTTAGAATATCATAAGTGTGGTTGGGGAAGGAAGCAAACTAAAGTTTACATTTCTAAAGATGAGACCGGGCAGAGGGGTTAGGCTGCGACAAGACGAGGTCTTGGTCGAGTAGCTCTGCCTGTGTCGGTTAAGGACCGATGCGTATGCCGCGTCCAGGAGCAAGTATTGAGTTGTGTACCGGATACTTACTGATATATGGGAACCAGGAAACCGATGTACCAGGTTCACTGGATTGTAGAGGCATACCACATCGTCTCGTTAGACCTATGAGCCCGAGACGGCGCGACCGGTTCTACAGTTTAGTGTCCTGAGAAAGGTTGCCACATACGACGTAATGAAGGACGCCAGAGTTGGGTCTTCAGAGGCGGGAGTATGTGTCGAGTTATCCGGGTAGTGTTTGATTCGAATCACCGTCCCTCGCGGTTATTGAGTACCGCTTGCTCCCATGTTGTGACGTAGTTAATCAACTTGTGTGGAAACAGTTTGCAAAAAGTATAATTGCTGTTGTGATTATGTTAAGTTGCATGAAAACCATGTTTGAAGTAGAGATAGAGCAAACTAAATTTATTTTTCACCTTGGGACAAGTAACATTGGAATGAAGCGTTTCTTGTTTGATTGTGGAGTTCCAATGTTGCTGGGCGCAAGGTCACTACTATTATGGCTAAAATCTAAAAGTTAAGAATGAACTCGTAGGCGAGTCTTTTCGCAAATTACAGGATAGGTCTTAAGTTACCCTCATGTAGAGTTGCATGCTTTAGGAGAGACGGTTAAGTCTTGCTGAGCCTTTGTGCTCACTCTTGCTATATAAGTGGTTTTGCAGGTAAACTTCGACGCTATAATGAAGGTTGTCCGGTGAGACTCGGAAACTTCCGAGTCATGTCACACTTGGAGAACCTAGCCGCTGCCATGTCTTCGTGTTGCTAGCGAGAGGAGTCCGCGGGCTGGACCTCTTCTCGGTGCTTCATAATTATTCAACGTGAGCTGGTTATAGACTTCCGCTGTAGCTATTTTGTGTAAAGTATTTACAAAGAATAATTGTAACCTTCCGCTTTTGATTTATGTAATACTGTGTTCCTTATATGTGTGCTGTTGGGTGCCGCATAACACGGCACCACCCAATGCGATTCCTCGGGCAAGGCGGCACGGCCCCGTGATCGGGATCGGGCCCCCTCACCGTGGCATCAGAGCCGCATTGGTAATAGCGCACGGAATAAGGATGGTATTACGACAAAAACTTACGATACGGTGAGGAAACGATATTAGGCCCACATAAGGACTATAGTAGTATAGATACTTAAAGTGGCAAGACTAACATATGTGTTTTAATTCTGAACTTTCATTATGTAACGACGCACCTACGTTCTGGTAAGCATGGTAAGGAACGCCATCGAAAGCGGTTCAATTTCGGTTAGCTCCCCTGACGAGGAAAGTGGTTCAGGGATAGGTCTCACAGCTTTGTGTGAGACGTCAATATGAACTCTTGGACTCTCCATGTTCCTGAGTTCATATGAAACGCTGATCCCTAGCGTGCATTAGGCAAGTAAGTGGAGACCCCATCATGTGGTCAGTAACGTGATAGTGTGTTCGTCTGGAAGTAGCCCAGGAGGACATACGCAGCGCTTGCCATCGGCGTGCCCTGCAGGGCAGTAGGTGGTATCCGTTGGGTTGATAACATTCCCAACCGTGACGACCCGTTCATGACATACTCGGGTTCCCCGTCGTGTGGTGTTGAAACACGATCACGTACCTTGAGACGTGACTTAACTCAAGGACGGCCGTATGGCAATGATACGGGCGTTTGTATTTACTTTCAATTATGGAACTGCCTGAAATGAAACAACCTTTGAGTGCACCACTATTGAGTGTTCTTCTGCAGGTACTAACCACGTACGTATCCCGTGTAGTATACGTGTGCGAGAGACCGTCTTAGTGCCACTGATAATACGTATATGCCGGTATGATCTGGCGTAGGATTTTCTTTGGTGAGGCTACGTAGTACCGACATGATTCTTATGGTGCATCGACACCATACTAAACATATAATCCTCTCCCCTGTGAAGAAATGATTCATGGAATAACTTGCAATTAAAAATGGAAGTTTGAAACAAATATTAGTTACTGAACTCTTATTTTGAGCTAAGATTCAAATGAGAGTATAACTAGGTGTCAAAGTTTTCAAAAACAGAGTGCTCTGTTTCTGGCAGGAATTCTTGCTGGACTTTAACGGAGCATAACTCTGAGTATCTTTAACCAATTAAGGTGTATGATACAGTTCCGGAAAGATTTTCAAGTGCTCTACAATTTCCTTGTAGACCTCCAGAGCAAAATCACATTTTAAGTTGGTGAAATGTCCAGTTGAAGGCAAACTGTTCAAACCAGGACAGTAGCAAAAACCTCTCTGGACCTTTCTGTTTTTAAGCCATAACTTCCTGTAGAAAAATCCTTAAGGAGCACGTAAGTACTTGTGGGAAAGCTACTGAAGTTTACTAAAACTTTGGTATTGAACTCAAGTCTAGAATCTGTTGATAACTTGAGTAAAATTTGGAGTTTGTGTGAGCTGGTCAGGGTAGTCCCGCTGATTAACTTAGCGTACATAAGATTTGTTTAAACATGAATGTGGTTATGCTTTCATAAAATTCATGACATGTTCATGTTTTACTTTTCTTTACTTACTACTGAGATAGAATTTTGATTGACTCAAAATTTTGTTTCGTGCAGTAGGGTACGCACACATCCCCAAATGGAGCTTGGAGATTCAAGTCGAGGTGGGAATGACTCGACTTCATCACAAGAGCCATCGCCAACCGGATTGACGGAAATTATGGCCAAAATGAATGAAACTCTCCAAACTCTGGTTCAGCAGGGCATAGATCGAGAAGCTCAACGTCACATGCCAACCCAGAGCACGTATCTGGATTTCTTGGCGACACAACCGCCGGTGTTCTCCGAGGCGGCTGACCATTGTGAAGCAAATCACTGGTTACGTGTCATTGAGTCCAAGCTTGGGTTGATCCGGTGTGACGAATTCTCGAAGACTCTATATGCCGCTCAACAGCTTCACGGCTTTGCTGGAGCATGGTGGGCAGAGTACCTTGCTGTTCAACCAGCGGGACATCGTGTCACATGGGCGGAGTTCCAGGCTGCATTTCGTGCTCGTTTCATCCCTGCGGGCATAATGCAAACCAGTCTGGATGAGTTCTGGAGTCTGAAGCAAGGGGACAGGAGTGTTATTGAGTATGCGAAGGAATTCAATCGCTTAGCTCAATATGTCCCTGACTATGTGAAATCACCATCCATGAGGGGTTATCATTTTTATCGAGGGCTGACTGCTAGGCTGCGATGTGAATTGGCTCAAGTTAGCCAAGAGAATTTTGATGAGTTTGTGAGCTGTGCCATCGCTCAAGAATATTATTCCAACCTCTACCTGAAATAAAAGAGGGAGAGGGACTCATCACAGGATGAAGACAATCATCTACCCCAGAAGTATCGGTTGGTAATCCGTTCACCTTCCGGTCGAGAGATTCCACAAGAGGTGCAATCATTCTGGGAGTGTGACAACTCTTCTACTCCACAGAGGTCATATTCACCTCCACCGCAGCAGCAAATTATTTCTTATGCACCTCAGTATCAACAAGGTGCATCAGAATATTATTTCCCTCAAGAGGTTGAAGATGAACAAGGTGATTTATCAGCTGAGCCAAGTGCTGTCCCACTTCAGCTTGACAATGATCTGAAGGTCAATGAAGCAACTGAACCGAGCAGCAACAATGTGTCTGCGGGTCCAGTTTCCAAGAGTGATCTTGGACAACAAAGAAAAGCTATGTCCAAAGTGGGGACAGTTAATTATGTGTCAGTCGATGATCTGCCAAAGGGAGGACCTTTTCTTGCCGGCAGGTTCACCTTAAATGACAAGCCGGTTGTCATTTTATTCGACTCTGGTGCGACACATAACTTCATTAGCAGGGCAACGGTGATCCGGGATCAGATCTCCACCACTATCAACAAAGGTTCTTGCCTTATTCATTCGCCAGGTGGAGACATATCAACTAATGAAGTCGTTTCACGAGTACCACTTTGTTTGGGTGGAAATATTTATCCTACCACCCTCATCATTCTTGAAGACCAAGGAATCAATGCCATATTGGGAATATCATGGTTGACCTTCCACAAGGCTGTTCTGGACATCGAGAACAGGAGTGTTCACTTGGACTCTCCACTTCACGGACGTCAAACTTTGTATCTCGGCGAAGCGGTTTCTAAAGGCCCGGAAGTATGTAATGCCGAGGTGTGCAAGTTAGAAGACATTCCGGTAGTCCGTGAATATCCAGACGTATTTCCCGAAGATCTTCCAGGCTTATCACCTGAGCGCGAGGTGGAATTCAAAATAGAGTTGATACCGGGAACCACGCCGATCTCTCGGAGACCATACAAAATGGCTCCGAATGAATTAGCCGAGCTGAAGGAGCAACTCAAGGATCTAATGGACAAGGGGTTTATTCGTCCAAGTCCATCACCATGGGGTTGCTCAGCTTTATTTGTGAAGAAGAAGGATGAGACGCTGAGGCTATGCGTCGATTATCGTCCTTTGAGTGCTGTGACCATAAAGAACAAGTATCCACTACCAAGAATTGATATCCTCTTCGATCAGCTAGTGGGTGCTAAAGTCTTTTCTAAGATGGACTTAAGGTCGGGATATCATCAAATCAAGATTCGCGCGGAAGATGTCCCGAAAACAGCATTCTCGACAAGATATGGGCTCTATGAATATCTTGTCATGTCATTTGGGTTGACCAATGCTCCGGCCCACTTTATGTATCTTATGAACTCGGTGTTCATGCCGGAGCTGGATCAGTTCGTCGTGGTATTCATCGACGACATCTTGGTCTACTCCAAATCTGAAGAGGAACACGCTAAACATTTGCATATTGTGCTCCAACGACTGAGAGATCACAAGCTCGATGCAAAGTTTAGTAAATGTGAATTCTGGATCAACCAAGTGCCGTTTCTTGGACATATTATTTCAGCGAAAGGCATTGCTGTTGATCCAAGCAAGATTGATCAAGTGCTGAAATGGAAGTCTCCAACATCAGTGCATGAAGTTCGTAGTTTCTTGGGTTTGGCAGGATATTATCGGAGGTTCATCCCGAGCTTCTCAAAAATCTCCAAACCTATGACGAAACTACTGAAGAAGGGCATCAAGTATGATTGGAGCAAGCCATGTGAGGAAGCTTTTCGAGCGTTGGTAAAACACCTCACAACAGCCCCGGTTCTAGCTCAACCGGATACAACCAAGCCTTTTGATGTTTATTGTGATGCATCTGGCGTCGGGCTTGGTTGTGTACTCATGCAAGGAGGACGTGTGGTCGCATATGGATCACGGCAATGACGGAATCATGAGCAACATTATCCAACGCATGATCTCGAGCTTGCTGCCGTGGTACTAGCTTTGAAGATGTGGAGACATTACCTATTGGGAAATCTGGTTCATCTCTACACCGACCACAAAAGCTTGAAGTACATATTCACTCAAAAGGAGTTGAATATGCGGCGACGGCGATGGTTGGAGCTGATCAAGGACTATGAGATTGAAATTCGTTATCATCCGGGCAAGGCAAATGTGGTTGCCGATGCACTCAGCCGGAAGTCTCATATTCATAACCTAACCATCACGCCGATAGAAGAGGAAGAACCAAGTCTCTACTTGGTTCCCTATGGGGCCCTACATAACCTAGCTCTCATACCCACAATAAAAGAGGAGGTCATGGAAGCTCAAAGGAGAGACAAGGGCATGGCTCATATCAAAAGGAGGTTGAAGAACGAGGAGATGAAATGTTTCCGGTTAGATGGTGAAGATACCTTGTGGTTCAAGGACCGGATAGTCGTACCCCGTGATATGAGGCTGCGGAAGAAGATTTTGGATGAGGCTCACTTATCCAAATTTTCTATTCATCCTGGCAGCAATAAAATGTACCAAGACCTCTGGAAGAAGTTTTGGTGGACACGTATGAAACGTGAAGTTGCAAAATACGTTTCAGAATGTGATACGTGTCGAAGAGTTAAGGCCGACCATGTGAAGAAGTCAGGCCTGCTACAACCGCTACAAATACCGGCATGGAAGTGGGAAGACTTGAGTATGGATTTCATCGTTGGGTTGCCGATGACCTCCCACCACCATGACTCGATTTGGGTAATCGTTGATCGATTGACCAAATCGGCACGTTTCATTCCGGTGCATACCAACTACAGCGCCAAGCAGTATGCGGAGTTATACATAGCACGAATCTTATGCCTGCACGGAGTTCCCCGTACCATTGTCTCCGACAGAGGATCGCTGTTCGTATCCCGTTTCTGGGAACAGCTACACACATCCTTGGGAACTAAATTGATTCGAAGCTCCGCGTATCACCCTCAAACCAATGGACAAACTGAGAGGGTGAATCAAATACTTGAAGATATGCTGAGAGCATGTGTCATCCACCACGGTAAGAGCTGGGATGATCACTTACTGTTGGCAGAGTTCTCATATAACAACGGGTATCAATCAAGTATCAAAATGGCGCCTTATGAAGCTCTCTACAGCCGGAAGTGCCGCACACCCTTGAACTGGTGTGAATCTGGCGAGAGAGTTGTTTACGGGATTGATCTCGTAAATGAAGCCGAAGAGCGGGTAAGGCTTATTCAAGCAAATCTGAAAGCCGCTCAGTCCAGGCAAAAGAGCTATGCGGATAAGAGACGTCGCCCTCTGAACTTTCAAGTTGGAGACCACGTCTACCTCCGCGTATCTCCTATGAAGGGCATTCACCGATTCGGAGTGAAAGGGAAACTAGCTCCGCGTTTTATCGGTCCCTTCACCATCATTGAAAGGCGTGGACCCGTGGCATACCATTTGGAGCTGCCAGCAACCTTAGCCGGAGTTCATAACGTCTTCCACATATCTCAGTTGCGGAAGTGTTTAAAAGTTCCAACGGAGATTGTCACGGGAGACATGGCAGATTTAAAGCCGGACCTCACTTATGTTGAACGACCAACCCGGATAATTGAGGAAAAGACTCGCGAAACCAGAAATCGGACGCTGTGATTTTTCAAGGTGCTATGGGAAAATCACACGTCCGACGAAGCTACATGGGAAAGCGAGGAGTATTTGCAACGCAATCATCCGGAGTTGTTAGAGGCTTATATGTAGTAGTTGTCCTCTCCACCTTGACCTTAATCATGAATCTCGGGACGAGATTCTTTTTAAGGGGGGAGGAATGTAAAAGTCCCAAAACTTGTAAATAGAAAACTTGAGCTATGGATGAAGTTGAGTTTAAATACAAGCAATGGGACTTACAAAAACTTTTGTTTACTCATGAAAGTGTTGGCATGTGCTATAAAACTTTGAAATCAGTTTGAAATAAGAGGGCCACTTCCAAAAAGAAGAAGGGCATGTTTCAAAAGAGGAAATTCAAACTGTTGTTTAAAAAGTTGTATTTGCAATGACCAACTCAAAGATCAGAGGGCATATTCAAACTCCCCAGGTTCAAATTGTAGAGGGGGCAAATTTGGAGCAAATTTGGAGGTGCTTTGATAGGAATATCAAAGGAACTCGTAAATTTCATCCAAATTTGAATTTAAACTCAAAACTGAGGAATAACTTATTAAATTGCCAAATGACTTTTGGATTTAAGTTCCTCAGAGCTGAAGTTAACAATGTGCCAAAAATTGGGATATTTAGGAGAGGAGGTGAGTGGGACCCAATTGTCATTGAGGAGAGGGGGAGACTTAGCACATAAGCAACGGTCTCTCTGTTCAGACTCGAACCGGATCACTGTTTTTCGCTCAAAGGACCGAACGCGCGCGCGTGCACCACCGAGACCACGCGACCGCCAGCTCCCGAGCTGCTTCGACGTCGGTTCCCCTCGCCCTTATCGTCCTCCCACCGAGGGCGCACACCTCACAGCACCGAGCCACGTCCGAGCCACGCGCCCTCCTCGCCACAGTGCCGTTTCCGGGAGCTTTTGCCGCCGCCGCGCCCACATGCTCGGGCTCCCGTCGTCAACCCTCTCCCTGAGCCGTGGACACCCGGACGAGCTCGAAAGCAGCGTCGCCCACACTCCCTGAAGCTGTCAAGGCCACTTCTGAGGGTGCATCGGGCTGCAATCGCCTCGGCGAGCCGGTTCTTCCCCGGCGGACCAACCTCGGCGACTTGACTTCAAACCAAGCCACTCTAGTGTTTCACGCCCAACAAAGCCACGAGAAAGGTTGGTTACCACCTCTCCTTGCTGTCCACTGAGTCCGGGGTCAGTTCATGGGACCATCTAGCCGAAATTTGAGTTTTACTCACGGCGGTTTCTTTGGGTCGCCGGCTCCAGACCGGGAAATTCTTCCCCGAGGTGTGAGGGCTTCCAGTTGTGTGCTGGTGTCATGATCCTCATCCTCCTACGGACCTCCTCGACCAAACAGCGCCCGATTCCATCAACCCTAGCCGAAGAAAGCCCAGTTTTTACACTGTCGCCGCAAAAACCACCTCGGGCGCACGGTGACAGCATAGCTAGCGGCCTCTCCAAGCAAAATTGAGCACAGTCGATGATCTACACCTTCCACCGCTGCTGTTGCGCTAATCCTTCGTGCTTTTGGCGAGCTAGAACAGCGGCGCTACGTCGCCGAAGCTCGGTTAAGCCGCCACACCGTCGCGAGCTCGGTTAGGGCCGACGTCGGTGTGGGGAAACCCTCTCCCCGTGATCAGCGCACGAAATTAGGGCCTAACGGCAAGTTTGAGCATGGGAAGTGAACAGGGGCCTGGGTTCTGAAGTTTTCCGGCGAGCTCCGGCGGCGGGGGTCGCGCGGGAGCCGGAGGAAGACGAAGGTGGTTGGTCCCACCCGCCAGCGGCTGAACTTAAACATACGGGATTCTCTGTGGCCTCGGATCAAACTGTGACAATGCGGGAAAAGGTCTGTGGCCCCGTGTGGCTCGTGTTTCAGCGGTCGACACGTGGCCCTGTGGCCCGCAGTCAGGGTTTAAACTTTTTCCAAAATAATTTGAATTCCAGATTTGGTTCAAACTTTGGATCTGCATAACCTTTGCTAGAGAGCTCCAAATTTAGTGATTCAAATTGGGTTGGATTCAGGATGAAATTCTCTATCCAAATATGCAACCCAATTTGCATGAAAACCAATAGAAAATTCTGGAAAATTCTTTAAATCTTTTCAGCAAAAGAATTTTAGAGGGAGTTTGGTTCATCCAAAATTCCCCAAATTTTGCCAGGATATTCTCCAGGATATTAGGAGACTCCTGTAAAAGTTTCAGCTCAATTGGAGTTGATTTAGTTAGGATAATTCCAATTTCAATTTCTGTATTCAAATGAATACAGAAACATTTTCAGGAAATTTCCAAAACTTGGAAATTCAGTTCTAGCCATTCCTTAGCTCCAAAAATCCTAGGAAAATTTAGGCATACTCTCTGAGCTATGTAGGAAATTATGGTTCACTTAGATATGCATGAAAGTGCAAGTTTAATCAGAATTAATTCCTTTATGCTTAAATGCTTAGGGAATTGTTCTGGGTGATCCACTTAGTGAAATGTTCTGAATTTTGGTCCAGAGGACTTTCTTGTGACAAGGAACCCCCAAGAAAATTCCCAGCTCCATTGGAGTCCTGGGTCATTATGTCCTGTTCAACCTCATTAGGTGATCACCACCCAAGTGATGAACCTCACTTCTCACTTGAGGATAGTGCTTAGACACACATCCAAACCACCACCCCCAGTTTCATTTTAAATTCTTAAACAAAGTTCCAGTTTTAAACTTGTCTGTAGCATTTGTTAGCAAAAAGTTTTACAATTAAACATGTATGCATATTCATAACGTGTAGTGATTAAACGTGGAGAAGTAAGGAAGAAGGAGGAGTTGAGCTTGGATCAAGGAGCAAGAAGGCAGGGATTGAGCTTCAAGTCATCATCAGCAACTAACTTCATCTTATCTGACTCTAGTCACCTGCAAAACCAAGGCAAGCCCCGGTTTGCACTTAAGTTGTTTTTAAAGTTTTCCCTTTGTTCACTACTATTGGTCAAGGTTTGTATGTGCATTAGGTCAAGGATGTGTGATACTCCACTTGCATAACCAAACATGAATCCCTGAGGTCAAGGGTAGAAGTGTGTCATCGCCATAGAATAAGGCCGTGCTAAATAGGCTAGGACAGCCGGTAGAAGACGAGTAGTTGGAAACTACTCGCGAGCTATAGTTTAGAATATCATAAGTGTGGTTGGGGAAGGAAGCAAACTAAAGTTTACATTTCTAAAGATGAGACCGGGCAGAGGGGTTAGGCTGCGACAAGACGAGGTCTTGGTCGAGTAGCTCTGCTTGTGTCGGTTAAGGACCGATGTGTATGTCGCGTCCAGGAGCAAGTATTGAGTTGTGTACCGGATGCTTACTGATATATGGGAACCAGGAAACCGATGTACCAGGTTCACTGGATTGTAGAGGCATACCACATCGTCTCGTTAGACCTATGAGCCCGAGACGGCGCGACCGGTTCTACAGTTTAGTGTCCTGAGAAAGGTTGCCACATACGACGTAAAGAAGGACGCCAGAGTTGGGTCTTCAGAGGCGGGCGTATGTGTCGAGTTATCCGGGTAGTGTTTGATTCGAATCACCGTCCCTCGCGGTTATTGAGTACCGCTTGCTCCCATGTTGTGACGTAGTTAATCAACTTGTGTGGAAACAGTTTGCAAAAAGTATAATTGCTGTTGTGATTATGTTAAGTTGCATGAAAACCATGTTTGAAGTAGAGATAGAGCAAACTAAATTTATTTTTCACCTTGGGACAAGTAACATTGGAATGAAGCGTTTCTTGTTTGATTGTGGAGTTCCAATGTTGCTGGGCGCAAGGTCACTACTATTATGGCTAAAATCTAAAAGTTAAGGATGAACTCGTAGGCGAGTCTTTTCGCAAATTACAGGATAGGTCTTAAGTTACCCTCATGTAGAGTTGCATGCTTTAGGAGAGACGGTTAAGTCTTGCTGAGCCTTTGTGCTCACTCTTGCTATATAAGTGGTTTTGCAGGTAAACTTCGACGCTATAATGAAGGTTGTCCGGTGAGACTCGGAAACTTCCGAGTCATGTCACACTTGGAGAACCTAGCCGCTGCCATGTCTTCGTGTTGCTAGCGAGAGGAGTCCGCGGGCTGGACCTCTTCTCGGTGCTTCATAATTATTCAACGTGAGCTGGTTATAGACTTCCGCTGTAGCTATTTTGTGTAAAGTATTTACAAAGAATAATTGTAACCTTCCGCTTTTGATTTATGTAATACTGTGTTCCTTATATGTGTGCTGTTGGGTGCCGCATAACACGGCACCACCCAATGCGATTCCTCGGGCAAGGCGGCACGGCCCCCGTGATCGGGATCGGGCCCCCTCATCACGGAGATCCGGGACTACTTGAAAGACAATATCCTCTCTGATGAACGTGTATTCGCTGAACGGATCGTGCGGATGGCTAAGAGATACGCGTTGGTGGAAGGGGATCTCTACCGACGTGGCGCCAACCGCGTCCTATTGCGGTGCATAACCCAGGGGGAAGGCTGCGACTTGCTCACTGAGATCCATGGAGGCGAATGTGGGAGTCACTCTTCCTCACGCATGCTTGTCTGTAAAGCCTTCCGGCATGGCTTCTACTAGCCGACAGCACTCCAGGATGCCGTCAAGCTGGTTGAGAGCTGCAAGGCGTGCCTGTTCCACGCCAAGCAGATCCATACACCGGCTTGGACGGTACAGATGATCCCGCCCACATGGCCATTTGCCGTATGGGGGCTGGACATCCTGGGACCATTCCCCAGAGCCGAGGATGGGGACCTGCTCCCGAACCCTTGGAACGCAGAACACCTCCGTATGTTCTATCCCTAGAGCAACAATAGGACAGACTCTTCTTTTTGTAATAAATTCCATAAAGTCCAGGAACAGTGCTCGGAGCAGCTAAGCCTCAGGGGACGGTACAGGACTACGTTCAGCTTCGCCTGGTTCCGACCCCAAGCGCGTAGAGTCTTGCTTCCCTTCTTAATGGGGCGGGTCGTGGCCTCCATGTTTAGCCTGCCTTCCTCCTATGGAAATTTATATGAAAAGAAACCTGTCCTACGTTGCTCTTCCTTGGTGCTAATTTAATTTACGTATTAAATTTTTATGACTGCACTTCTGGCGCATGCTCACCATGCGCTCAGCTCCCTCTTCTCATTCTCACCTTTAGTCGGCATTTGCTGCCCTACCAAAGGCTGTTGCGTTGGAGGTACCTGCCGATAGCCAGGGGGACCCCGAGCTCCCGGGACTTCGCGCACGGTAGGCCCCAAGCACCGTATAAGTGGACGGGGACCGTAAGCCAAATAAGACTATGAGATAGAGGAGGGGGAGCCCCCAAGGAGAATTACGTTTCCCTTACTTGTGTGCAGGACCTCTCGGCCTCAGCTCCCCGCAGGAGTATGGTAGGTATATCCATCCAATGGAACGCACCTACCAGGGGGCCGCTACGGGATCGCGCAAGACCGAAACCCCAAGGTAAGACCAAAGAACCTAGACCTCACCACTTCCGCAGGGGCGAGACCCGAAGGTCCCACGTGTCCAGCGGGGCCGGACCTCCATCTCCTTGAGGGGGGGATCCGGGCCCGCCACGTGGCCTACAGAAGCCGGACCTCCTCCCTCCGCGGGGAAAGGTCCGAAGGCTCCACGTGCCCTGCAAGCCCGGACCTCCCCTCAGAGGGGAGCTCCGGGGCCGCCACGTGGCTAGCAGGCCCGGACCCCCCCCCCCCATTCTCATGGGGCAGGTCCTAGAGACCTCCGGGGCCCTTAATATAGTAAGGACCCGGGGAAGGTGTCTATGCAGAGCTTCGAGAATGGTCAAGGCCTCTGAGTACCTTGCGGAGATAAGGACTCGGCCAGGTAAAACCAGGAAGAAGACTAAAAATGCAGACACAGAAGGAAACAGGAGTCTGTTCATACAAGGCCCCATGAGCTGGGCTATAGACTCAACAAAAATAAAAAAGGAGGTACAGGGCCTTGTGGCCATGGGGGCGGATGCCTAAGAGTCCCTGGACTCCCGTTGGAACCTAGAGGCCACAAGAGCGGCCACGTCCTCGACCCTGGCCCTGGCAGCTTCCTCTCGCTCGGCAACGGGTCCTAGACGGACTGGCTCCAGAGAAAAGGAAGGGTCTTGGCTCCGGAAGCACGCCAGTACGTGCATAGCAACCTTCTTCGCCAGGCCCTATCCTTCCACTTCAAGCTCATCGGCAATCACTGCTTTGAGCCGGCCCAGCTTGTCGCCGATGGACTCAAGTGCCGGGATTGGTTCGGACTTCTCCTGCACCGGAGACCCCATAAGCATCGGGCTGAAACCAAGAGGAGCCAAGGCGGACCCCGCCTTGGCAATAAAGCCCCAGACCGCCTGGGCCTCGGTAGACCGCAAAGACTGGAGCTTCTCTACCTCTTGGCGAGCCGCCAGCTCGCGATCCAACTCCGCCTGGCGCTCCTGGGAGAACTGCTCCTCCCTCGTGGCAGCAGCCGACTCACGGAGCTCCAGCTCCTCGGTCCGAGCCCTCAGCTCGCCCTCTTTGGCTTTCAGCTGTGCGGCGATCTTCTCCTCCTCGGCCGCTGTGGCGCGTTCCCGATCGGTGACGGCGCACTCTCGACGAGCTACCTGCAGCCGCAGCTCCTCCGCGGCGGCAGAACGCTCCTCGGCTTTGGTTTCAACATGAGCAAGGACCTCGAGGTAGGAAGCACGAAGCCGCCGGGTCTCTGACTCCAGGCGGCTAATGGCCTTCTTCTGAGTGTCAAGCAGAACACTCATGGCCTCAAGTCTTGACTGCCTCGAGTCAAGATCCGCCCTAGCCTCCTGGGCCCGCTGCTGCCAGCTGAGAAGGCGTTCCCTCTCTCCGGCCAGCGCCCCCCGCTCCTGCTCGAAGGCGGCCTGGAGCTGTCGGGCGCTGGTCTGGACACGCCCCAAGGCATCCCACACGGGCGCCGGGACAGAGGGGACAGGAGTCACGTCCCTGACCCCCCCTGTCGAGTCTAAGACTGGCGGAGGCGCCGGTGCCTCAGCAACCGGAGTGGGACGCTGTCCTAAGGGATCCAGGGGGCCAGCAGGTGCACATACAGCGGCCCTCCCAGTCTCAGGACCTGATTTCTGGGCTGGTGAAGGAGGGCGGACAGGTGCGGATGCGGCCACTGCGGAGGGTGAACTCGCCGGCACAGAGGAAGCTCCCGTCGATTTGGGGGCCATGGGAGCCACCGCGGTTCCCAGATGCTGAGGCGCGGAGCCTCCGCCAGTTGGAGACGGCCGGGTAAGAGGCCCGCCCCCGGCAGCCGGTCGGTCCCTGCAAGGAAAGAAAGCTCTCAGACTAAGAGAGGGGACGAGAATGCTGCTCCTACAAGCCAGAAGGAGCAACACTTACTGGGAGACGTGAGCGCTCCAACGGGCTTGTATCCCCGGCCTCTGGGCCGTAGTTGAACCGCCAGGACCTGTGGCCGGAACGATCGTGGGACCTGGCGTCTGGACCACCGGCACACTCCCCGGCGTCGCCCCACCAGCATCCGCCCTAGAAGCCCCTCCGCTTGATGAAGGATGACGAGGCGCTTGGGGTTCTTCGGACTGCCGCTGTCCGGGAAGAGATCCGCTGGGGTGGGACACCCGGGGCCTCTTCGGGTCGCCACCCGATGGACCAGCACCCCCGGGAGATGGGTGCAAGGGGACTCCGGCTCCCTGACTCGGCGCAGGCGGCGCCCTCGGAGGAGACCGGGCGCGTTTCTTCTCTGGATGCCCGGGGGCCGGCTCCTTCCCCTTCCCCTTGTCGGCGGCTTGAGTTCCATCGGCTCTTGGGACGGGTTGGGCAGCAACAGATGCCTCGCGCCCTGATCCGGAGCGCTCGGGTCTTGGGATCGAGATACCCCGGATGGCATCCCCAACCTGCCGGACGGTGATCCCGATATCGTCGAGGTTCGGCATCTTCCGCAGGAGCTCTGACCTCCTCTGTGGCTCCAAGAAGAGGGGGGTGGCAGAGGACGGAAGGGCGAGGTCGCCACTGGGAATGAAGTCGCCGCTCACCTTGCCCACCATCTCGTACAGCTCCTAGTCAGAAGGATCAGAACCGGGGCCCCTCTCCAGCCTGGTACAGTCCTGCTCGCCAGTATAGTACCACGCTGGGCGACTGCGCTGCTGCAAGGGTGCAATACGGCGCGACATGAAGTCCATCAGCACCATCAGGAATGTCAGCCCCTCGTTGGCCAAGAACCGGATCCGCTCCAAGACCGGGGCGTACTCCTGCTCCAGCTCTGGGATCTCCTCCCAGAAGCGACGATCGGTGGTTGGGCCAGCGGTCGGGAGTTGTAGGCGATCGTGCTCGTCGGTCTGCACTACCACCCAGCTCTCCCTCCAGTTTTCCCACCTTGACGCGCTGAAAGGCAGAAGGTACCCAGAGACCTTTGGGTCCTTGCAGCGATGCTGGAAGTAGTACACCCCCATCTGGGTCTTCGAGCCGCGCCCAGTCATCCGCAACACAAAGAAGTAGCGAAAGAGCGTCACAGAAGCGTGCACCCCCACAAACATCTCGCAGAAGTGGACGAAGACAGTGGCCATTGCGAAGGAGTTGGGAGAGAGGTGGTGGAGCTGGAGCCTATACGTCTCCAGCAGTGCGACAAAGAAGGAAAAAATTGGCGGGACGAACCCCGCCAGAGCATAGGCAGTAAAGAAGACCATCTCCCCCTTTTCCAGGATCAGGGCGAGAGATCCCCGGTGGAGCCGGCATTTCTGTTCCTCCGTGCGCCAGCCCAGCAGCATGCACACAGGCCCAAGCCTGCGCACAGCCTGCGTGGAACGAACGAGGCGCGTCGGGAGCAAGTTGGAAGCCATGGCGGGGGAGAGCTCAAGGACAGGAAGGCCAAGGCGCAAGAGTTCAAGGGAAGAACGAGCGCTAGGAAATGTGAAGGGAAGCTGCGATGCGGGTGAGATCCCCTTTTGAAACTTTCCAGGAATGATTCGAGATGATTCGAAAACCTTCGAATACATTGCATCGGCGACCGCATTGGCTCCGAGACCGGGCGCCGATGACAGGTGGACCCAAGCCACCCAGCTGAAGCGGTGGGTCAAGGAGTCAGTCTCCCAAGAAGACGAGCCGGCAAGGCGCTTCGGCGGTTCCGGAAGAAAGCGCCGCGACGTACAGAAGTGGCAGCCTTGGGAACCGCCGCAGTAAAGGCAACCATCAAGTGGGCGCATGCTCCCACAATCCCGCGACTGTTCGTGCTCCGGCAGCGGTCAATGCGGCACTGAGAGAAAGTGCGCGGAACAAAAGAGACGGAGGTCCCACCTCGGGCTCGCTATCTCCAACGAGATGGGCCCGGGGGCCACTGTCGGTACCCGTGATATGGGGTACCCCCGCGCACAGGGGAAAATGCCTAAGGATCTCGCCCTTCTCCGCAGGGAGAGCTCCGAAGGCGCCACGCGTCCAGCGAGGCCGGATCTCCCTCTCCTCAGAGGAGAGCTCTGGGCTCGCCACGTGGCCTGCAGAAGCCGGACCTCCCCCCTCCGCGGGGGAGAGGTCTGAAGGCGCCACGTGTCCAGCGGGGCCGGACCTCCCTCTCCTCAGAGGAGAGCTCCGGGGCCGCCACGTGGCCAACAAAAGCTGGACCTCCCCCTCCGCGGGGAGAGGTCCGAAGGCACCACGTGTCCTGCGGGGCCGGACCTCCCTCTTCTCTGAGGAGGGCTCCGGGCCCGCCACGTGTCCAGCAGAAGAGCGCTGCCACCCCCCGAGCGGTAGGCAGCGGGCGTAAAGACGCCCCATACCTTGCACGTACAAGGTATTCAAGGCCCGCGCCTTCCCAAGACGCGGAGACGCAGAGCACGCCTCTGTCAGGTGCCGTTGCCGCCTCCGCCGTCATCAACCACTACGACTAGCAGGTGGCATGGGCAGGGCGGCAAGACGAAGAATCAGAAGCCTTCGCCAGAGACAACTACCGACGTAACTGCGGATACGATAGTCGGCAGGCAATCTCCCCGGGACCACCTGTCGGGTCCTGGGCCCCCCCTTGTAAGCCACGCGAGCCTTGGACTATAAAAGGCTCGGGTAGGCAACGTTAGCAAGGGTTTGCACTCCAGCAACTCATACGCTAGGCATAACTCATCCTCAAGCTCAGGACTCCGGTTCTTGGCAACAAGCAATACAGCGAGCTCCTCAGCTCACCGTGGACGTAGGGTTTTACGCTCCGGTGGCCTGAACCACGTAAAACTCGCCGTGTCAAGCTCCTCCTTAACTCGTCCCTACGCTCAAGCTCTCCGAAAGTGACTAGCCCCTCCAAAAAAGAACCTCCGCGGGCTGCCCAGAGCAGGTCCGAGGGAAGTGTCGACCACACACTTCGACAGAGACCTATACTCAGATCTTTCACTAGTTGAAGATAACCTCTCAGGAGTATGTTCCACCCCATTGGAAGTATTCAAACCCCCTCTAGGGTACAACAACCTCTCAACTGAGTTCAACTGTCATTCCTCTGTTAGAATGACTAGTTTCTACATATACAAAATTTTGATCTGGTTCTGACATTTTCATGACTCAAGCTGAATAACAAAGTTAAAGTTAACTTCAGTATCTTTCCAACGAGTACTTATTTGCCCTAGGATCAGCTTTGGATAAAAAGTTATGGTCATTCAAATTCAGCAGAATTTCTGGAAGAATTTCAACAGCACCTCCTTTGGGAAGTTGCGGTTTTCCACCCTGATTTCCACTGAATTCTGTGCTGAAATTTCAGAAACTTCGAATTGCAAAGATGTAACACATCTTCTACCCTTTCTAAAAATGTATCATATGAAAATTTTAGATTCTTCTACTGGGAGTTATGTTGGAAAAACAGAACAGTCCAGAGGGTGTTTCACTCTGTCCTGATTCTGGACAGCTTACATTCTTCTGGGATATAAGCCATCTTAAGGTAAGTTTCAGCTCTGGAAGTCTACAAAAAAATTGTAGAGTACTAAAATACCTTTTCAGAACTATATACCACACCTCCCTGGGCTAAAATACCTGTGAGTTGTGCTCTGTTGAAGTTCAGCAAACTTGCTGTCCAAAACAGAGCACTCTGTTTTTCAGTCTTTTGGACTACACTCATCACCCTCCAATTTTTCTACCCAACCAGGGTCCTAAATGTTGAACCTAGTGATTTTAATTCCTTGTTATCATGATTTTCCATGCATATGCCTATGATATCTCAGTACTACGTTCCTCACAACAGAAAATCCTAACCGGATTATACCGGCATATAGGTCTCAAGTGTGGCACTAAACGGTCTCTCGCACACGTTTACTACACGGATCCATACGTGGTTAGTACCTGCAGAAGACCACACAATAATGGTGCACTCAATGGTTGTTTTCATTTCAGGTAGGATCATATTAAAAGTAAATACAAACGCCCGTATCATTGTCATACAGCCGTCCTTGAGTTAGGTCACGTCTCAAGGTACGCAATCGTGTTTCAACACCACATGACGGGGAACCCGAGTATGTCATGAACGGGTCTTCACGGTTGGGAATGTTATCAACCCAACAGATACCACCTACTGCCCTGCAGGGCACGCCGATGGCAAGCGCTGCGTATGTCCTCCTGGGCTACTTCCAGACAAACACACTCTCGCGTTACTGACCATGCGATGGGGTCTCCACTTACTTGCCTAATGCACGCTAGGGATCAGCGTTTCATATGAACTCAGGAACATGAAGAGTCCAAGAGTTTCATATTGACGTCTCACACCAAGCTGTGAGACAAATCCCTGAACCACGTTCCTCGTCAGGGGAGATAACCGAAATTGAACCGCTTTCGGTGGTGTTCCTTACCATACTTACCAGAGCGTAGGTGCATCGTTACATAATTAAAATTAGAATTATAACACATAAGTTAGTCTTTGCCACTTTAAGTAACTATGCTAGTATAGTCCTTACTTGGGCAACTACCGAATCCTCACCGTACCTAAGTTTTTCCCATAATACAGTCCTTAAGTACTGTGATATCTCCAATGCGGCTCTGATACCAGGCTGTGGCGGACCGGAATCCACTCGTCCAGAATCGCAGAGGGTGGTGCCGCGCGATGCGACACCCGACAGCACACGTCATAAGGACACAATATATTACATGGGAAAACAAATTGAAACTGTACAAACAAGTACAACCTTCAGTTACAAACTATTGTCTTTATTACACAGCGGAAGTCTACACTATACAACTCACGCCCGCCTATCTAGCAAAAGTCGGATGCCCAGCCCTAGGGCAACCCACACTAGCTGCACTGTAACACCCCAAATTTTAATTCAAAACTCTAAACCATGCTCAGAGGGGAATTTAAAATTTTTTGGACGTGTTGCATGTTTTGCAAAAATTCAAATTCAAACTGGAATTCAAATTATACTCAAAACAGAAAAGAAATGGAAAAAGAAAAAAAGAGAAACGGGAAAAAAACCGGCCAGTGGGCCGAAACCCGCCAGCCGGCCCAGCTTCCCCGCGCCAGCCTGCCCCCGCGCGCGCCGCGCCGTCTCTCACAGACGGGTGGGACCCGCCTGTCATCCCTAACCCCGCGACCCCGGACTCTCTCCCACGCGCGCGATCGCAACCGACCGGATTTCCGCGTCCCGCAGCCCGAATTCTGGTCCCAAACGACTCAAACTCGATCGCAACAGACCCACCGCCCTCCCCCGGCTATAAAAACCCCAGCTCCGATCGGTTTTTCTCACGCGATCGCCGATTTTCACTCCGGTGAGCACCGAGACTTCGCCGGTGAATTCTGGCCGATCTAAGCTCGGAAACTCTGATCTAACTCGCTGGTCTTGATCCACCGCCTCCGGGGAACTTTGCAGGTGCAGAAAACTCGGAGAGTTACGGTGTAAACGCAGCGCCGACGAGCTTCGCCGTGGTTTTGCCTCGGACCTCGCCGCCGATCACTTTCCAGGACCCCCGAGCTCGAGAAAACCCCCGAGGTGAGATCCCTGACCTCCCCTCTACCGATCTATGCCATAAGATCACAGTTTTAGGCAGAATTCTCGAGGATCCGAAACTTTCTGGCGAGATCGCCGCTTCCCGCCGCCGTGCGCCGCCGGCAGCACCGCCCACGCTCGATCAGAGCGACGTGGCCGCTTGTGCGCCGTTTATTTTAAATCGCACGGTAGACTTTAAATCCCCGCGTGCCGGTTCGATGTTATAATCTCAGCCGTCGGTTTAAAATCGGACGGTTCACGTCAGCCCCGAGTTATAAAGACTGGAATTCTTACGTGCTACCCCCTGGGGTTCTCTGGAATTGAGAGCTAGCCCCGGAAACTTCAGATCTAGCCCCTGGAACTCCAGAAAATCATGTAAATTCATTTAAAAATCAGTTTTAGCCCCTGGACTTAATAAAAATTAGGAAAAACACCTCTGATAAGTGTAGCTAGACCCCTGGAAATTATGAAAATAATATTATAGACCCTGTAATGGGGTGAGTTTACTTTTTAACCCTGTTTAGTATTTAATTTAGAAAATTGAATATGTAACTAGTGTTTAAAAATTAAAAAGGGGGACAAACATAATTGTCAAAATTAATTAAAAACTTTCTCAGTACTTAGAAAACTTTGGAGTGAGATAAAAGTATATTTTTGGACTGAAATGAATCTGTTTCATTTAATTATTCACATTATTTAGTATAAGGACACATGTTTAAGTAAATAATAGTTATAGAAAAATAGGGAAAATAATTATGAAATAGTCTACATCAGAAGCCAAGGTCAAAATATGACTTTAAATTATTTAGGACCAGAACCTATTCTGTTTAGGTGATGTGTATTACTAATTTAATAATAAAATACACAATTATGCATAGGAATATAAATCTGAAAATATAGCAACTAGTAAATGATAAATGGAGTTTCTAAAATCCAAAGAGTTCAGTTTAGGGTTGATAGAAGTTGTGAAGGCACATATGGAGAAGAAAAATACTTTCCATACATACTTGGTAGTTTAATGTAAGGAATTTATTTAAAACTAAAACACAACACATATAATGGTGAATGAATTTCATAAATATGAATGTGTGGTTTGTATGAAGTAGAGGTGTGAACTATGTCTTATGATTGTTGTTTTTCTTTTGCTATGTGTTATGGTATGAAGTAGAACCTGTTCAAGAGCAAGTTATTTCTTTCCAAGATCAGGACTACCCATTCCAAGAGCAGCAAGAAGGAGGCAAGTGTCCTTGACCACTTTGATCCTATGCTAGGATCTGTAGATAGAATTATTTGCATTGTCAAATGAAATATGAAACCCATGCTAGGAAAGTTTCCCTAGAATTGCATTACCTTGTTTTCCTTGTAGCTTGGGTTGGGATTTATTTTACCATGTCATTTAATTACATGCATATGCTTAGCCATGCTTAGAATGGGATATTTGGGACATGAGATCATCAGTTTATTGTACCATACTCTTGAATGAGCTATTGGGAGTTATGTAGAGGTAGGGATCAAGGCAAGTTGGATGTTTGGTTGTGTGCTGGGTGCACGAGACTTGGGTTTGTGTTTAGTACTTGCCTGGATCCTAAGGACCGGTTCATGGAGCATGTAACCCGGCTTTACAGTGCCAACCACATGCTGAGATGGGGCAGCTTGGCCAATTAATTAGGTGTATCCCCGGCGTAGTATGGGTGTGTTGGATGGTGCGGGGAGTAGGTGTCAGCTGGACTACTATATGAACCGCAAGGCTCAAGAGGGGGCCACTGCAGCGGGGTTGGAGCCTCTTGTATGCTGTTAGGGGTGAAACCTCAGTGGGCCCACGCTCGTCAGGAATCCCTTTGTAAAGGCTTCGTAGTGATCTCCTGGCTGCACACCTGGGAAGTGTGAATGTGGATCGTAGCCACTGGCATAATGGAGGTTCTTTTAGTCCACCCGGCAACGGGGGATGAAATCACTACATGTGGGTACACTGGTACAAACTCTGCAGAGTCAAAACTGTCTTGACAGCCGTGCTCACGGTTAAGAGCGGCCTGGACTTATTCATGATTAGAGGAGTGAAGGTTTTTGGAAGTTGTGGAAGTTAAGCGGGGAGCTTAACATTGGAAATGATGTTATGGTTATTTGATTATGATGATGGCATGGGAGATTTGGACCATTTCACCTGTGTAGTAATGTAGGTGCTTAATAAGCTAAGGTGATAGGTATTAATTGCGTAGTGCTTTAACCATGAGTTCAACCTCTCGTTGTTCTAGCCATGCATGATATAATTTTCCCACACTTGCTGAGTACCATTGGTACTCAACCTTGCATATTTGTTGGTTTATATTGCTGCTCAGGTCAAGATAATGAGGTGGTGTATAATGACCAAGATTTTGGACCCGAGGAAGGATTTTAGGTTCATGAAGACCCCCGGGCAACGCCTGTGATGGAGCCCTAAAGAATAATATTCCGCTGCTAGTTTATTTATTTGTGATGAACATTAGTGTCCATTGAGACATTTATAATGTAAGACTTATTTATATTCGACACCTGGCTTGTAATAAATGATGCTTCACTATTTGTCATCACATGTATGAGAAAATGATCCTGGCATACATGTGATATTCACTTGGTTGTTTCTTCGGAAAAACCGGGTGTGACATGCACGTCTCAGCTCAGCGCAGCGTGTACGGCTCCCACTCAGCCGTGGTCCCCGACGGAGGGTAACCCTCGCCGGTGGACTCGTACTCCGAGTCCGTGGGTGGCTCCTCACCTGAAAAACACTTAAGCAGTAACCATGAGCACGATGGCTCAACAAGACTTAACCGACTCACCTAGGCATGAAACTCTACATGAGGTGTACCATTAACATAGGATAGTAACATTGCAGCAAATGGACACGCCTACAAGTTCATCCTTAATTCATCTTTTAGCAACAAGTTAACAGTTCAGGAATCTGAAATTTAGTGAGCAGTATTTGGTGGCACACATGTAGCAATACAATTATATCAGAACAGCAAGATTGAATCATAACATTTCATACATTAGTCTACGTTACGACGCAGTGAACAAGCGGTACTCGTCACCGCGAGGGACGGCGAATCGACTCGATATACACCTGAAGGGAAACCCAAAGAGCACGTCACGTACGCCCACCCGTGGAGCTGCTGTGACACCCTCAATTCTGTGGGGAAACAGGGTTTATTACAATACCTCATGAGTCTTGGACTCATGCTCACAGCGGAAGTCTTATTTCTATGAAGCGGAAGTTTTTATTCTAATGCGGAAGCAATTTAGCTAATGCAGAAGCAAATATAAGAAGAAGTGGCTCCATCTCTACACCCTCCACAGGCAAGGTTGACAACAGATCACACGCCTTAATGCTCCACTTGGTCTTCATAGTAGTCTTCTCCTGCTGCTGCTGATGAAATAATAATGCAAGTTTGAGTACAATGATGTACTCAGCAAGTGCGGGAAAAACACGATATGCAGCTCATAACAAGGTGGGTATAAAAAGGCTCATTTGCAGAAAAGCAAATTTATAAAACCATGACAAAACAGCAACTTAGCTTTAGATGAATGTAATCCCAGCATGAATTAAATTACCAACATACCTTCATCCCTTTCCATGTTCCATCCGAACATTAACCAACCTTTATTCATACTCACGAATACCTCCTCGTATTCGCTACCATCTCATGAATACCTTCCCGTATTCGCTACCATCCCATCTCATAAAACAACTCCTTCTCGCACCGAGACCAATCTTATGTCACGACTCAACAGTCATGCAAACATCTCATCACCCGGACTCAACAGTCCCAACAACCAAACCATAGAAAACTCATTAACCATAACCAAGAACCTTCCCAATAACCATCCCAACTAATCATGGCAGTTTATCCAGGTGCTTGTGAGCGTAAGCTCGGCTATCATGATAGTTTTAATAACTCTGCAGAGTTTGCACCTCTTTACCCACAAGTTTGTGATTTCGTCACCCGTCGGCGACTGCAGAACCTCCATTATACCAGTACACAACCATCGGTGTATGGTCAAGAGATCACAAAATAGCCTTTACAAAGGGGTTACTAGATGTATGGACTCACTAAGGTTTCACCGGCAGGCTAGAATCTCCAATTCTCCCACCCACGGGCCACCTCTTGTGCCATGCAGTTCCCAGGGCAGTCCTCAATCGACTCCCATTCCCCGCGCCTTCCACAGTCCATAACACTCTAGCAAATTACCTAATTACTCAGCTAAGCCGCACCCATACTTGGCCTTGTGGTGGCACTGTTATCCTGGCATGTGCATGCATGAACCGGTCCTTAGATCTACGGCAAGTAAACCACCATCTCATGCTACCTCATTCACAAACCCAGGCTTGCCTAGATCTCCCTCCGATCCATGTCCATTAACATCATCAGTTTTCTCATTATCATTACGAGTGCAGTTAGCTAGACACATCTATCTTGCTTCCCAATCCCATAGACTCAGCGAAGCATAAAGCAAAAAAAAACCATACCCGACTCATAAACTTCCCAGGTGACAAGGGTGGTTTAACCAAAGCTAATAAACTCCTATAAAAGGGTTTCCCATCATGTTTGACTCAGTACGCACACCTTTTCGCAAAACAAAACAGTTTTACCCAAAACATAGGATCAATATGTTCAAGGAGCACTTGCCTTGTTCCTGCGGTTCCGGGGGTTCTTGGATCTCAAAACCTTGTTGCTGCAGCTCGTCGTAGACAGCTCCCTGAGCTTGTCCTGCTAGGTCGGATTTCGTGCACACAAGATTCACAGCAATCAATATCATGCACAAACCTTATACTAGATGCGATGATGCATATGCATGTTATCCTATGATTAGTTTTATTAGATTGGTTTGTACGTGTTCTTGTATGGCTTGCATGGATTTATGATGAACAGGGGTGTTTGGATCAATGGTGGACGTGGCAATGATCTTGTCTTTAGATCAACCTGATCATCAAGTGATCTGTCCACGAGAAGGCTTCTGTTCGAAAGGAATCAAAGAACAGATGCAAAGAAAACACAACGATATCGTAAGGTGGTATTGGGGCCTAACTTAGGTTCCTCTCGGTCTTCGAGGTCCTCCTCAGACCGCTGGGTTTTCCTCCGGTGATCTTCCTTGCCGCGCTCCGGCGATGGCTTTCTCGGCGAGTTGGGGCTAGGGCTCTAAGTCGTCGGCTAAGGAGTTGGAAAAGGAAGTTTGTGATTTCGGCCAGGGGTTCTGGGTTCTATTTATAATCGGAAAGAGAAGATTCCTAATCTGATTGTATCCCGAGTAAGAGTCCTATTCAGATCGTTGTTGGATCCTAACATCTTATCTTTGTGGAATTCAAGTCGGTTTCCATTACGCACCGGTATTCTTACGCGTAAAAACCGCTCCAGAACTTGTTACCTCCCCGGGGATGAGCTCCGGAAGCTCCACGTGTCCTCCGGGGCCTGGTATCTCCTTCTCTGCAGAGATGAGCTCCGGTTGTGCTGCGTGTCAAACGATCGAGACCTCCCTTTTCTTCAGAGGTGAGCTCCGCACACGCCACGTGTCAGTGCCGGACCTTTCCTGTCTTCTTTCCTCAGAGACGAGCTCCGAGGTTAACACGTGTCCAATAGTGATGGACCTCCCGGAGATAAGCTCCGGTGGCAACACGTGTCCGATAGAACCGGACCTCACGGAGGTAAGCTCCGAGATCGACACGTATCCCGCGTGACTGGTCCTCTGATTTCCGTGATGACTAGCTCCGAAGGTGACATGTGTCCTGCGGAAATGCCTTTGCTTCTTCCGCAGAGGAAAGCTCCGAGAGCAACACGTGTCCTCCCAAGGGTCGGACCTCTCCCCTTTTGCGGAGATGAGTCCCGAACCTGTCACGTAGCTATTCTAGCGGCGGACCTCTCCCCACCTCGTGGGGACGAGCTCTGAACACGCCTCGTGGCCCTCTGCCGCGGTGAGTTGTCTTCTGCGTTTTTGGAGAGCTAGATTCGGCTCTTATTGGCTATCCTTTTGATATTTTTCTCTGTTCCTTCTTTTCTTAAAATGTTTCTGTGACACCCTCATCTCGGGTGTCAGCATATGTTCATGTGTTATGAAGAAGAAAACATTTTAAGAAAATATGGAATAATGACAAATATCAAAAGTATAGCCAATAAAGCTCTCAGAGAGCGTCGAAGACAACTTCCGTGACCAGCAGGCCACGCGGCGTGATCGGAGCTCGTCCCTGCGAAGTGGGGAGAGGCCGCCGCCAAGCTGGCTACGTGGCAGGCTCGGGGCTCGTCTCCGCAAAAGGGGAGAGGTCCGATCCTGTGGGACACGTGTTGCCCACGGAGCTAGCCTCTGCGGAAGAAGCAAAGGCATTTCCGCAGGACACATGTCATCCTCGGAGCTAGTCCTCACGGAAATCAGAGGACCAGTCGCGCGGGATACGCGTCGATCTCGGAGCTCACCTGTGAGGGGTCCTGTTCTATTGGACACGCGTCGCCACCGGAGCTTATCTCCGGGAGGTCTGTCGCTGCTGGACACGTGTCGTCTGTGGGGCACGTTCCTGAGAAAGGAAAAGAGGGAAGACTGGCGCCAACACGTGGCGTGCGCGGAGCTCACCTCTGAAGAAGAGGGAGGTCTCGCTCGTGACACGCGGCACAACCAGAGCTCGTCTCTGCGGAGAAGTAGATACCAGGCCCCGGAAGGACACGTGGAGCCTCCGGAGCTCATCACCACGAAGGTAACGAGTCTGGAGCGGTTTTTACGCGTAAAGATACCGGTACGCAACAGAAACCGATCTAAATTCCACAATGTTACTAAAGATAAGACGTTAGGATCCAACAAAGATCTAAATAAGACTCTTATTCGGGATCCAATCAGATTAGGACTCTTCTCTTCCCGATTATAAATAGAACCCAAAACCTCTGGCCGAAACCACAAACTTCTCTTTCAACTCCTGAGCCGACGACTTAGAGCCCTAGCCCTAACTCGCCGAGCAAAACATCGCCGAAGCACAACAAGGGATATCATCGGAGGAGAACCAAGCGGTCTGAGGAGGACCCCGAAGACAAGAAAAACGTGAGGTAGGACTTCAATACCACCTTATGACATCATGTTGTTCATCTCTTTGCATCAGTTCTTCGATTCCTTTCAAACAGAAGCCTTTTCGTGGGCAGAACACTCGATGATCAGTTTGATCTAAAGACAAGATCATCGCCACATTCATCTTTGATCTGAACGCCTCTGACCATGCAAGCCATGCAAGAACACCAGATCAATCTAATAGAACTAATCATAAGACAGCATGCATATGCATCATCGCATCTAGTTTAAGGTTTGTGCATAAATATTGATTGCTGTGAATCCTGTATGCACGTGATCCTACCTAGCAGGACAACTCAGGGAGCTGTCTACGACGAGCTGCAGCAACAAGGTTTTGAGAATCAAGAACAACCGGAACTGCAAGAACAAGGCAAGTGCTCCTTGACCATGTTGATCCTATGTTTTGGGTAAAACTATTTTGTTTTGAGAAAAGGTGTGTGTGCTGAGTCAAACATGATGGGAAACCTTTTTATAGGAGTTTACTAGTTTTGATTAAACCACCCTTGTCGCCAGGGAAGTTCATGAGTCGGGTATGGTTTTTGCTTTATGCTTCGCTGAGTCCATGGGATTGGGACGCGAGATAGTCGTGTCTAGCTAACTGCAATCGTATTGATAATAAGTAATTGATGAGGTTAATGAACATGGATCGGAGGGAGATCTAGCCAAGCCTGGGTTTGTGTTTGAGGTAGCATGATATGGTGGTTTTACTTGCCGTAGATCTAAGGACCGGTTCATGCATGCACATGCCAGGATAACAGTGCCACCACAAGGCCAAATATGGGTGCGGCTTAGCTGAGTAATTAGGTAAGTTGCTAGAGTGTTATGGACTGTGGAAGGCGCGGGGAATGGGAGCCGAGTGAGGACTGCCCTGGGAACTGCATGGCACAAGAGGGGGCCCGTGGGTGGGAGAATTGGAGATTCTAGCCTGCCGGTGAAACCTTAGTGAGTTCATACATCTAGTAACCCCTTTGTAAAGGCTATTTTGTGATCTCTTGACCATACACCGACGGCTGTGTACTGGTAAAATGGAGGTTCTGCAGTCGCCGACGGGTGACGAAATCACAAACTTGTGGGTAAAGAGGTACAAACTCTGCAGAGTTATTAAAACTATCATGATAGCCGAGCTTACGGTCACGAGCACCTGGCTAAACTGCCATGATTAGATGGGATGGTTACTGGAATGGTTATTGGAATGGTTATTGGGAAGGTTCTTGGTTATGGTTGTTGGTTATGGTTTGGTTTGGGACTGTAGAGTCCGGGAGATGAGATGGTTGCATGACTGATGGTCATGACATGAGATTGGTCTCGGTGCGAGACGAGGTTGTTTTATGAGGTGAGATGGTAGCGAATACGAGGAGGTATTCTTGAGTATGAATAAAAGATTGGTTAATGTTCGGATGGAACACGGGAAGTGATGGAGGTATGTTGGTAATTTAATACATGTTGGGATTACATTTAAACTTAAAGTTGTTGCTTTATCATGGTTTTTACAGAACTGCTTTTCTGCAAATAAACCTTTTATGCCTACCTTGTTTATGAACTGCATATCATGTGTTATTCCTGCACTTGCTGAGTACATCATTGTACTCAAACTTGCATTATTATTTCTTCATCAACAGCAAGAGAAGACTACTATGAAGACCGAGTAGAGCATTATGGCGTGTGATCTGTTCTCAACCTTGCCTGTGGAGGGAGTAGAGATGGAGCCACTTCTGCTTAGTTTTGCTTCCGCATTAGTTTTTGCTTCTGCATTTAAAAAAGGACTTCCGCTGCATAAAATTAAGATTTCCGCTGTGAGCATGAGTCCAAGACTCATGAGGTGTTGTAATAAACTCTGTTATTCATGGTAATATATATAATCTGAATTCAGTTTGTGGGAAGTATGTGTATGTGTGATGAACATCCTGGGCACACATATGCATTAGTTCTCAGTTCCGTGGTTTTCCACAGAATTGAGGGCGTCACAGATTGGTATCAGAGCCACGGGTTGACAGTAGGTTACACGCCTATATAGAAACCTTAGATTGATATTAGAGCCACGGGTTAACAACAAGTTACACCCCTAAATAGGAGTCACAGGTAGCTAAGCCACGCTGACCAAAGGAAGCGCCCTAGGGTGAATAGCCTAGACTGGCCTTTAAAACCACCTTGACATAGGAAACCAACCTTGAATAGGAGTTGAGTGGGCCCTTGTGATAATTATTTGTGAATATGTGCTTAGTGTGAGTTGTGGGACGTCTCAAAGACGTTGTCCATATCCACACGTAAGAATAAGGAGGTGTGAGATGTTTCGGCACTTGCTCACATCCTGATATGGGCTAATATATATAGCCTAACTCACCTTGATGCATATAGTTGAAGGGACCTACCTAACCTTCTAACCTTCTATTCTATTTCGTT
Source organism: Neostapfia colusana (assembly GCA_030760725.1). Taxonomy (NCBI): domain Eukaryota; kingdom Viridiplantae; phylum Streptophyta; class Magnoliopsida; order Poales; family Poaceae; genus Neostapfia; species Neostapfia colusana. Next base: position 46,200,210 of record JASWHV010000017.1, read on the forward strand.
CTCTCTCACAGATGGTGAGAGGAAATGCCAGCCGAAGGAACGTCCAGGAAGATGACCACGAGGAAGTTCCTGTTAACCCCGGAGCTGGCAAAAACAACCTAGAAAGGTTGATGGCCATGCAAAACCAGCTTATGCAAACCATGATCCAAACTTTGGGTCAGTTGCAGGCCAACCAATACCCCGTTTCGGCACCACCGCCACCACCACCGCCGGCTCATAACAGGTTGGGAGAGTTCATGAGGACTCAACCACCCACCTTTGCTCAAGCAAGCGATCCAATGGAGGCCGATGATTGGTTGAAATCCATGGAGAAGAAGCTTGCCATTGTTTAGTGCAACGACCGAGAGAAGGTTCTCTTTGCGTCGCACCAACTGATGGGAGCAGCTGCTGACTGGTGGGATGCTTTGAGCAACACCCATGCCAACCCAGAGACAATCACTTGGACTGAGTTCAAGGAAAGTTTCCGCTCCCACTACATCCCTGTTGGCGTAATGATGCTCAAGAGGCAGGAGTTTGAAGGTCTCCGCCAAGGGCAGAAAAGTGTGAATGAATATCTCAACAAGTTCATACAACTGTCCCGGTATGCCCCCGAAGATGTCAACTCAGATCAAAGGAAGCAGTACCTGTTCATGAGAGGGTTGAACAATGAGATCCAAGTTCAACTCCTCAACAATGACTACGTAAGCTTCCAGAAGCTGGTTGATAAGGCTATTGTGGTTGAAAACAAGATCCGGGAGATCGAGCGAGAATGCAAGAGGAAGATGCCATACCAGCCCCAAGGGAGCAACGTACGACCTAGATACATGCCCCCTGCACCGCAGTATGGATCGACCACTGCTACGAACCGCCCTGGTCAGCCACCACAGCAACGGTTCGTTGCACCGGCACCTCGTGTGTCCATGCCTCCTGCGCCCCGGCATAACAATGGCGCTCCTGTTCAAAACCCCCGCCCCAACGTACCTGCTGCCGTAGGCAACAGGGCATGCTTTGCATGCCGGGAAGTAGGCCACTTCGCTAACCAGTGCCCGAAGCGAGGCCCTGGACAACAAGGTAACGTGCCCAAGCAGAACCAGCGACCAAACGGAGGGGACAACCAAGGGAACCGTGGACCGCAGAACTATGCTCGTGGCCACGTTAACCATGTCACTGCTGAGGAAGCACAACAGGCTGAGGACGTCGCAATTGGTATGTTCCTTGCCAACTCCAACCCAGCCACCATTTTATTTGATTCCGGAGCATCACATTCCTTCATATCGTCCAAATATGTTGCCAAACATCATCTACCCATATCCCACTTAGAATGTGCTATGTTAGTTAATTCTCCCGGAGGAGAAATGATGACTAGTATAGTATGTCCTAAGGTAAGCCTTAAAATAAGGAGGGTAGACTTCCTTGCCAACCTTATTGTCTTGGACTCCCACGGAATTGACATCATACTCGGAATGGACTGGTTAAGCAAGCACAATGGAGTAATCCAATGCGCTGAGAGAAGCGTGCAGTTGACAAACGAACACGGTATCCGTGTCGAGTTTGAGTCAGCCCAGCAAGCAACCCAACGGGCGGATTTGAACCATGTTGAAGGAGTAGCATTGGACAACATTCCAGTGGTTCAGGAATTTTCGGATGTGTTCCCGGAAGAACTTCCAGGTATGCCACCTGACCGGGACATCGAGTTTGCCATAGATTTGGTACCTGGAACTGCACCCATAGCTAAGAGACCATATAGGATGCCCGTCAACGAGTTAGTTGAACTAAAGAAGCAAATTCAAGAACAGTTGGAGAATGGTTTTATCCATCCAAGTTCGTCACCATGGGGAGCCCCGGTACTCTTCGTGGACAAGAAGGACGGAACCCAAAGAATGTGCGTGGACTACAGGTCTCTCAACGAGGTAACAATCAAGAATAATACCCTCTGCCCCGTATAGAGGACCTGTTCGATCAAATGAAAGGAGCCCAAGTGTTCTTCAAGATTGATCTTCGGTTGGGATATTTCCAGCTGAAGATTAAGCCCTCCGATATACCTAAGACAGCCTTTCGGACGCGGTATGGTTCATATGAATATACCGTTATGTCTTTTGGATTGACAAATGCACCCGCATACTTCATGTACCTTATGAATAAGGTTTTCATGGAGTACTTGGACAAGTTCGTCGTGATTTTCATCGATGACATTATGGTGTATTCAAAAAGTGAGGAGGAGCATGAAGAACATCTGAGATTGACCTTGCAGAAGTTGCGAGAGCATCAGTTGTATGCCAAGCTCAACAAATGTCAATTTTGGCTAAAAGAAATATCCTTCCTAGGCCACATCATCTCCAAAGAAGGGGTATCAGTTGATCCTGGAAAGGTGAGAGATGTTCTAAAATGGAACCAACCAAAGAGCGTGAGGGATATTCGAAGTTTCCTTGGAATGGCAGGATATTATCGGCGCTTCATTAAAGACTTCTCTAAGATAGCAAAACCTATGACGGAGTTGCTAATGAAGGGAAAAGTATTTCAATGGACACTAGCCTGCCAAGAAAGTTTTTAGGAACTCAAGAAAAGGCTAACCACAGCACCAGTTCTGGTATTGCCAGACGTAAGCAAGAGCTTTGACATATATTGTGACGCATCCAGACAAGGGCTCGGATGTGTGCTCATGCAGGAAGGACAAGTGGTAGCCTATGCCTCACGACAATTAAAGAAGCATGAGCTTAACTATCCTACACATGATTTGGAGTTAGCAGCAGTGGTGCATGCATTGAAGATTTGGAGACATTATATCCTTGGTCATCGATGTGAGATCCATACGGATCATAAAAGCCTCAAGTACATATTTACACAAACGGACTTGAATTTGAGGCAACATCGATGGTTAGAACTCATCAAGGATTATGATGTAGGAATCAACTACCACCCCGGGAAGGCCAATGTAGTAGCTGACGCATTGAGCAGAAAGGGAGCATGCCACCAACTCACGGTTCGGGAGCTACCACCCAAACTACATAAGGAGTTCGAACGGTTACACATCGGATTCTTGAATAACATGGAAATAATGGAGATCCACTCCTCATTGGATCAAGAAATAAGAAGGGGACAAGCAACGGACGAGGGGATCAAGGAGATCAAGGAAAGAATCCGACAAGGGATAGAGAAGGATTTCAAGGAGGATGAAAAGGGTACGCTTTGGCTAGGAAAAAGGATTTGTGTGCCAAACACAAGACACCTTCGCGACATGATATTGAAGGAGGCACATGATTCACCCTATTCCATACATCCAGGGAGCACCAAAATGTACAAGGACTTGAAAACATGCTATTGGTGGGATGGTATGAAGAGGGATATAGCCGACTACGTTGCCCTATGCGACACATGCCAACGGGTAAAAGCCGAACATCAAAAACCCGCTGGGTTGTTGCAACCTTTAAAAATACCTTAATGGAAATGGGAGGACATCAGTATGGACTTTATTGTCGGATTGCCAAGAACTCAGTCAGGATACGACTCCATCTGGGTCATTGTGGACCGATTGACGAAAACTGCCCATTTTCTTCTGGTAAAGACCAGTTACAACGTTGCACAATTGGCAGAGTTGTACATGGAGCAGATCGTGTTACGTCACGGAGTTCCGAAGAGGATAGTCTCAGATCGAGGTTCTCAGTTTACCTCTAGATTCTGGAGGAAGCTGCAGAAAGCCATGTGTACACGACTGGATTTTAGCTCCGCCTATCACCCACAAACAGATGGGCAAACCGAGAGGACGAACCAAACATTGGAGGACATGCTGAGAGCTTGCGCCTTGAAACGTGGGCGTAGTTGGGATAGGAGTTTACCGTATGCCGAGTTCTCCTATAACTACAGCTATCAAGCTAGCTTGAAGATGTCACCTTTCGAAGCCTTGTATGGTAGACGGTGTAGAACGCCGCTGTTCTGGAACGAGACTGGAGAGAACCAGGTGTTTGGACCCGATGTACTACAAGAGGCTGAAAAGCAAGTCCAAACGATACGGGAAAACTTAAAGGCTGCTCAGTCACGACAGAAAGGCTATGCGGACAATAGGCGTAGGAAGTTGACCTTTGAAGTAGGAGACTTCATATACCTTAAGGTATGGCCTATCCGAGGCCAACGACGTTTTAACGTCAAAGGCAAACTAGCGCCTCACTACATCGGACCATTTAAGATTTTGGACAAGCGAGGAGAAGTAACCTATCAACTAGAGCTCCCAAACCACCTCTGCGACGTACATGACGTGTTTCATGTATCCCAACTCAAGAAGTGCTTGAGAGTACCAGAGGAACAAGTGTCAATGGGAGAACTTGAACTTCAAGAAGACCTGACCTACGCAGAACACCCTGTCCGAATCTTGGACGTAAAGGAAAGGGTCACCCGAAACAAAGTGATTCGATGGTGCAAGGTACAATGGAGCCATCACACTGAAGCTGAGGCCACATGGGAACGTGAAGAGGATATCAAGGCAGAATTTCCCCATCTATTTCCCACTAACGAATCTCGAGGGCGAGATTCAATTTAAGGGGGGTAGATTTGTGACACCCTCATCTCGGTTGTCAGCATATGTTCATGTGTTATGAAGAAGAAAACATTTTAAGAAAAGATGGAATAATGACAAATATCAAAAGGGTAGCCAATAAAGCTCTCAGAGAGCGTCGAAGACAACTTCCGTGACCAGCAGGCCACGCGGCGTGATCGGAGCTCGTCCCTGCGAAGTGGGGAGAGGCTGCCGCCAAGCTGGCTACGTGGCAGGCTCGGGGCTCATCTCCGCAAAAGGGGAGAGGTCCAATCCTGTGGGACACGTGTTGCCCACGGAGCTAGCCTCTGCGGAAGAAGCAAAGGCATTTCCGCAGGACACATGTCATCCTCGGAGCTAGTCCTCACGGAAATCAGAGGACCAGTCGCGCGGGATACGCGTCGATCTCGGAGCTCACCTGCGAGGGGTCCTGTTCTATTGGACACGCGTCGCCACCGGAGCTTATCTCCGGGAGGTTTGTCGCTGCTGGACACGTGTCGTCCGCGGGGCACGTTCCTGAGAAAGGAAAAGAGGGAAGACCGGCGCCAACACGTGGCGTGCGCGGAGCTCACCTTTGAAGAAGAGGGAGGTCTCGCTCGTGACACGCGGCACAACCAGAGCTCGTCTCTGTGGAGAAGTAGATACCAGGCCCGGAAGGACACGTGGAGCCTCCGGAGCTCATCACCACGAAGGTAACGAGTCTGGAGCGGTTTTTACGTGTAAAGATACCGGTACGCAACAGAAACCGATCTAAATTCCACAATGTTACTAAAGATAAGACGTTAGGATCCAACAAATATCTGAATAAGACTCTTATTCAGGATCCAATCAGATTACGACTCTTCTCTTCCCGATTATAAATAGAACCCAAAACCTCTGGCCGAAACCACAAACTTCTCTTTCAACTCCTGAGCCGACGACTTAGAGCCCTAGCCCTAACTCGCCGAGCAAAACATTGCCGAAGCACAACAAGGGAGATCATCGGAGGAGAACCAAGCGGTCTGAGGAGGACCCCGAAGACAAGAAGAACGTGAGGTAGGACTTCAATACCACCTTACGACATCATATTGTTCATCTCTTTGCATCTGTTCTCCGATTCCTTTCAAACAGAAGCCTTTTCGTGGGCAGAACACTCGATGATCAGTTTGATCTAAAGACAAGATCATCGCCACGTTCATCTTTGATCTGAACGCCTCTGACCATGCAAGCCATGCAAGAACACCAGATCAATCTAATAGAACTAATCATAAGACAGCATGCATATGCATCATCACATCTAGTTTAAGGTTTGTGCATAAATATTGATTGATGTGAATCCTGTATGCACGTGATCCTACCTAGCAGGACAAGCTCAGGGAGCTGTCTACGACGAGCTGCAGCAACAAGGTTTTGAGAATCAAGAACAACCGGAACCGCAAGAACAAGGCAAGTGCTCCTTGACCATGTTGATCCTATGTTTTGGGTAAAACTATTTTGTTTTGCGAAAAGGTGTGTGTGCTGAGTCAAACATGATGGGAAACCTTTTTATAGGAGTTTACAAGTTTTGATTAAACCACCCTTGTCGCCAGGGAAGTTCATGAGTCGGGTATGGTTTTTGCTTAATGCTTCGCTGAGTCCATGGGATTGGGACGCGAGATAGACGTGTCTAGCTAACTGCACTCGTATTGATAATAAGTAATTGATGAGGTTAATGAACATGGATCGGAGGGAGATCTAGGCAAGCCTGGGTTTGTGTATGAGGTAGCATGATATGGTGGTTTTACTTGCCGTAGATCTAAGGACCGGTTCATGCATGCACATGCCAGGATAACAGTGCCACCACAAGGCCAAATATGGGTGCGGCTTAGCTGAGTAATTAGGTAAGTTGCTAGAGTGTTATGGACTGTGGAAGGCGCGGGGAATGGGAGTCGAGTGAGGACTGCCCTGGGAACTGCATGGCACAAGAGGGGGCCCGTGGGTGGGAGAATTGGAGATTCTAGCCTGCTGGTGAAACCTTAGTGAGTCCATACATCTAGTAACCCCTTTGTAAAGGCTATTTTGTGATCTCTTGACCATACACCGACGGCTGTGTACTGGTAAAATGGAGGTTCTGCAGTCGCCGACGGGTGACGAAATCACAAACTTGTGGGTAAAGAGGTACAAACTCTGCATAGTTATTAAAACTATCATGATAGCCGAGCTTACGGTCACGAGCACCTGGCTAAACTGCCATGATTAGATGGGATGGTTACTGAGATGGTTATTGGAATGGTTATTGGGAAGGTTCTTGGTTATGGTTATTGGTTATGGTTTGGTTTGGGACTGTGGAGTCCGGGAGATGAGATGGTTGCATGACTGATGGTCATGACATGAGATTGGTCTCGGTGCGAGACGAGAGGTTGTTTTATGAGGTGAGATGGTAGCGAATACGAGAAGGTATTCGTGAGTATGAATAAAAGATTGGTTAATGTTCGGATGGAACACGGGAAGTGATGGAGGTATGTTGGTAATTTAATACATGTTGGGATTACATTTAAACTTAAAGTTGTTGCTTTATCATGGTTTTTACAGAACTGCTTTTCTGCAAATAAACCTTTTATGCCTAACTTGTTTATGAACTGCATATCATGTGTTATTCCCGCACTTGCTGAGTACATCATTGTACTCAAACTTGCATTATTATTTCTTCATCAACAGCAAGAGAAGACTACTATGAAGACCGAGTAGAGCATTATGGCGTGTGATCTGTTCTCAACCTTCCCTGTGGAGGGAGTAGAGATGGAGCCACTTCTGCTTAGTTTTGCTTCCGCATTAGTTTTTGCTTCCTCATTTAAAAAAGGACTTCCGCTGCATAAAATTAAGATTTCCGCTGTGAGCATGAGTCCAAGGCTCATGAGGTGTTGTAATAAACACTGTTATTCGTGGTAATATATATAATCTGAATTCAGTTTGTGGAAAGTATGTGTATGTGTGATGAACATCCTGGGCACACATATGCATTGGTTCTCAGTTCCGTGGTTTTCCACAGAATTGAGGGTGTCACAGTTTCCTCTTCATAAAGCATGAACATATGCTGACACCCGAGATGAGGGTGTCACAGCTGCACAGCACGCTCATTTGAAACAAAGTTCATTTGAACCTTGTACAAATAGAAGCCCATTTGGTCAACATTTGAGTCTCTAAGTAATTCCAGGGGTTTTCATGGCTCCAACCATTACTTTCTGGAAACTAGAATTTAATATGGTTCTAATGGAATTGGTTTCATGTCATTCGAAGAATTCTACTGAAAGTTATGCCCTAATTAAGATTTGAGAAAATCTGAAAAATGTTTCTGTACATTTTTCTATTTTCTCAGGGCAGTTCAATTAATCACCCCATGAGGGTAACTAAATGAACTTGTATGAGTCTGAAAATTTTACTGTGACTCAGGGATTTTCCAATGAACCTGTCAGCCAAATTTCAGCATTTTTCATAAAGTAATTCTCCAGATAAAATTCCCAACAGTTTAAATTTTAGGGATTTAATTCGGGAAAACTATTTACTTTCATGAGCTGAATTTGGTATTGCTGGAAAGTACTCAGAATTCTGAGTTCAGCAAAATTTGGTTCATCGAATTTGGAGTTTTCTAGCCAAAGTTCTATTCATTTGAAGTTTGAACTAAAACTGGAGATTCCAAAAATATTTAAATCCTGCAGGTGGGTCCTCCGGCCACGTGTCAGCCTCCCAGCTAACCCAAACCGGAGCCCGCAGAATCACCCGCGCAGCCGCACGGGATCCCGCTGCCGCAGCAAATCCCGAGTGCTCTTAGTAGAGACTGACACGTGGGGCCCGCAAGGCTTCTTCAACCTTGCGCTCCCGCGGCTCCCCACCGCCCACCTCGCCGGAATACTCGCCGCCGGGCGTTCTTCTTCCCGACCTCCGACGAAACTCGCCGCCTGTGCCTATCTCAGCCTGGGGAACATGGTGGTGCCCTCACCAGAGCTTGACAACGGCCGGAACAGTGCTCCCGCCGGCAAAAGCGGCCGGGAGCTCACCGGCGACGTCGAACTCGGCATCCCCTGCACCTTTTTCGATGCGGTTTGCTCGGGGAGCTCCGCTGACACCTGCTGGTCACGGACATGGACACCGATCCCCGTGAAAACTGCTGCAACTACGACCTCACCGGCGACCTAGGCCAGATATCGGCTGTGCTCAGAAAACTTCGAAGAACCGTAACCCTAGCCCACGGTTCTTACTGGTTCTTGATCCTAGGTGGTCGTAGCAGGGTGTAGAGCGTGTGTGTGGCTTGGTATGCCCGGTGATGAGCTGGTACCCGTGAATTTCCGGATTTGGTATAGCTCAGCCTTAAGAATACCGAAACGTTCCCGGGAGAAATTCTCCCCCAACGGTGCATGAAATGCTGAACGGTACGGTCGAGCAGAACCAGCACCTTATGGTGGTCATTTATTGTGTTGAGCGTCGGGCACGAGCACGCCTGTGTTGCTCAGACACCGGCGATCAATGGAGGTTGGCGTTTCTGTTCTTGCGCGGAACCGAGGAGGAAGCTCGGGTGGTGGTCTTTCTCGTTCGGAAGACGAGATAAGGGACGGCGTGGTGCGTGCGCTGGCCTTTGAGCCGTGACTTTGGCACCATGAGGTGGCCGTTCGACGACTCGGTGGCTCGCCGCCTCTCCCGTGCCATGCGCGCGAAGCAGAGGCCGGCTGCAGCAACCGACTGAACCCTCGTATGTGCAACTGACATGTGGGCCTCCCCTTTACTCCTTTTCTCCAATATTTCTTTTCTGTTTTTCTGAATATCCCACCAGCTACTCACAATTTAATGTGAGACTTAGCCCCCAAGTTTTGGTTCAAATTTGAGTTCTCCATTTTGAAATTTGGTTGGTCCAATTTGCTTCATATTTAAACTGAAATTCAAATTCAGTTTTGAATTATTGCAAATCTAGCTCCCTACAAGATGAACTCTAATGGGGGTGAAAATTGGTGGCCTAACTCAGGAAAATGTGCTGAGTTTGAATATGAAGCTAACTTTTGAATTTGAGTGATGAAAGTTGCTGCAATTTGAATTTACATTCAAATTGGCCTCTTTTTCAATTACCTCCAAAAGTGCCTCAAAAAGTGTTGGATTTACATGAAACTTGGCTTGAACCTTCCCAAGACTTTTCAAGTCCTAGGGGTGAGCTCAACCTCTCATGTTCATGTGTAAAAATCCTACTTTGTGAAAGTGAAGGCTTTCCCCTCTAATCACTCTTTTGATGGAGGTTACTTGCTCTTCACAATATTTCCTAAGATATCCACAACAAAAACTGTGGTGTTGTGAGGTGAAGAAAAGTTTTTGCAAGTCCCTTTTCTTGGGCTTTTACACTGCTGCTAGCTACCAGCTTGTGCCGACACACTCCGTCCTGAGTGTGTCAAGACGTAGTCCCCGCTGGTCACCGTTCATCGTGAACGTGGGCGGCGAGAGCTTGCCGCTGAAGGAAGCTTCGTCATCTTCGTCGGCAGAAGCTCGTCGCGCAACGGAAAAGCCCCCTACCTGGCGCGCCAAATGTCGAAGTGTGTAGCCGACACTTCCCCTGGGCCTGCTCTGGGCAGCCCGCGGAGGTTCTTTTTCGGAGGGGCTTGTCACTCATGGAGAGCTCACGCGTTAGGGACAATTGAAGGAGAAGCTTGACACAGGGATTTTTACGTGGTTCAGGCCGCCGGGGCGTAATACCCTACGTCCACAGTGAGCAGAGATACTCGTTGTATTGCTTGTTGCTCAGAACCGGAGTCCTGAGCTTGAGGACCTAAGTGCTCAGATGCTGGAGCGTAAGTGTGCAAAGAGTCGAACCTAAGGGTGCGAATGGCTGGAGTGCGAACCAAGTGTCGGACCTACGGGAGAGTGGGTCAAAATGCGAAACCTTGCTATCGTTGCCTACCCGAGCCTTTTATAGTCCACGGCTCGGGCGGCTTACAAGGTGGGCACGGGACCCGACAGGTGGTCCCGGGGAGATTGCCTGCCATCTACCGTATCCGCAGTTACGCCGGTAGTTGTCTCTGGCGAGGGCTTCCGAGTCTTCGTTCTGCCGCCCTGCCCATGCCACAAGCTAGTCGTAGTGGTTGGCAGGGGCGGCAGGGGATGTCTTGTCGATGTGTTTATTGGCGGGCAGGCTCTGACGCGGCGCACCAGTCTTCATTGCGATGTGATTGGGTGCAACGGCACCTGACAGAGGCGTGCTCCGCGTCTCCGCGCCTTGGGAAGGCGCGGGTCTTGAATATCTTGTACGAGCAAGGTATGGCGCGTCTTTACTCTTGCCGCCTACCGCGCGGGGGTAGGTAGCGCTGCTCGGCTGGCCACGTAGCGGGCCCGGGGCTATCCTCTAAGGAGAGGGAGGTCCGGCCCCACGGGACACGTGGAGCCTTCGGAGCTCTCCCCGCGGAGGGGGGAGGTCCGGCTCTCACGTGTCCAGACCTCTCCTCTGAGGAGAGGGAGGTCCGGCCCCGCTGGACATGTGGAGCCTTCGGAGCTCTCCCCACGGAGGGGGAGGTCCGGCTCAGTTGGCCACGTGGCGGGCCTGGAGCTCTCCTCTGAGGAGAGGGAGGTCCGGCCCCGCTGGACACATGGCGCCTTCAGAGCTCTCCCTGCGGAGAAGGGCGAGGTCCTTAGGCAGTTTCCCCTGTGCGCGGGGGTACCCCAGATTGAGGGTACCGACAACTACTATCAAAGCTATCAAGTGAAGAGGTAGAGGAGGATGATTTAGATTTAACCTTTCTTCTTCCCTCCTTAGCCATGAGACATGTAGACTTGAAGTCTTCAATTGTTGAGAAGAGCTTGCTCCTTGCAATGGCAAGTGTTGCCACTTTCTCTTCATCCTCGGAGGATGAGTCTTTGTTTGAGTCCCATTCCTTCCCAAGGTGAGCATGTCCTAATGGCTTCTTCTTCTTGAAGAATTTCTTCTCTTGAGACTTGCCATCTTTCTTCTTCTTACTCTCTTCATATGGACAATCCACAATGAAGTGTCCATATTCACCACAGTTGTAGCATGCTCTTTTCGTCTTGGGCTTGAACCTTTCCTTGTTCTTGTTCTCATAATGGTTGCTCCCCTTCCTTCTTCTCATCATCCTCTTGAATTTGTTGATGAAGAGCGCCTCTTCTTCATCGGTGTCGAGACCCTCGTCATCAATTGCTTCGAAGTCTTGTGATGAGGATGTTGCTTTGAAAGTAACATCTTTCTTCTTTGAGGAGGCGAGCCTTTGAACGTCGCTGTAGAACATGGCTTCCTTCTCCATCATCTCGTTGTTGATGATTCTTCCAAGCACTTCCTCCGTGGTCATTTGAGCATATCCTAGGCTCTCATGGATGGAGGAAAGAGCAATGTTTCGAGGCATGAATGCCTGAAGCATCCTCTTCACCACCTCATGATCCGTCCACCGGGTGCATCCATAAGATCGGATCTTGTTGACGAGGACCTTGAGACGGTTGTACATGTCTTGAGGGGACTCACCATCCATGATGGTGAACCTCCCAAGCTCTCCTTGAATCATCTTGATCTTGGCTTCCCTAATGACTCAGTTTCCTTCATGCGTTGTCTTGAGTGTGTCCCATATGTCATTGGCCATCTCTAATTTGTCGACTCGGTTGAACTCTTCTCGAGTCAAGGATGAGGTGATCACCCAAACTGCTTGAGCATTGCGATGAAGTAGAATGGCTTGCTCCGAGGTAACGTCTACTTCATTTCTTGGAAGATGGACACTTTTGGTACCCTCGATATGGGGTACCCCCGCGCACAGGGGAAAATGCCTAAGGACCTCGCCCTTCTCCGCAGGGAGAGCTCCGAAGGCGCCACGTGTCCAGCAGGACCGGTCCTCCCTCTCCTCAGAGGAGAGCTCCGGGCCTGCCACGTGGCCAACTGAGCCGGACCTCCCTCCTCCGTGGGGGGATCTCCGAAGGCTCCACGTGTCCTAGGGGACCGGACCTCCCTCTCCTCAGAGGAGAGCTCCGGGCCTGCCACGTGGCCAGCAGCAGCCGGACCTCCCCCCTCCGCGGGGAGAGCTCCGAAGGCTCCACGTGTCCCGTGGGGCCGGACCTCCCTCTCCTCAGAGGAGAGCTCTGGGCCCGCCACGTGGCCAGCAGAGCAACGCTGCCTGCCCCCACGCGGTAGGCAGCAAGCGTAAAGACGCGCCATACCTTGCCCGTACAAGGTATTCAAGGCCCGCGCCTTCCCAAGACGCGGAGACTCATAGCATGCCTCTGTCAGGTGCCGTTGCGCCCAATCACATCGCAGACTGGCGCGCCGTGTCAGAGCCGGCCCGCCAATAAACACAGCGACAAGATATCCCCTGCCGCCCCTGCCATCATCAACCACTACGACTAGCCTGTGTTATGGCAGGGCGGCAGAATGAAGACTCGGAAACCTTCGCCAGAGACAACTACCGGCATAACTGCAGATACGGTAGACGGCAGGCAATCTCCCCGGGACCACCTGTCGGGTCCCGGGCCCACCTTGTAAGCCGCTCGAGCCTTGGACTATAAAAGGCTCGGGTAGGCGACATTAGCAAGGGTTTGAACACTGTTGACTCGCACTCTAGACATCACTCACCCTCAAGCTCTGGACTCTGGTTCTGAGCAGCAAGCAATACACCGAGCAACTCTGCTCACCGTGGACGTAGGGTTTTACGCTCCGGCGGCCTGAACCACGTAAAACTCCCCGTGTCAAGATTCTCCCTCAATCATCCCTACGCTGAATCTCTCCGCGAGTGACTAGCCCCTCCGAAAAAGAACCTCCGCGGGCTGCCCAGTGCAGGCCCAGGGGAAGTGTCGGCTACACACTTCCACATTTGGCGCGCCAGGTGGGGGGCTTTTACCATGCGCGACGAGCTTTTGCCGGCGAAGATAACCAAGCTTCCTTCAGCGGCAAGCTCTCCTCCCCCGCATTCACGACGGACCGTGACTAGCGGGGACTACGTCTCGACACACTCTGGACGGAGTGTGTCGGCGCATGCTGGAAGCCAGCAGCCGACTCCGGCAGCGCCGACTCTGGCAACGCAGGCTCCAGCGAGCGTGAGATCCTCTGCAGCACTGAGCGTCCCCCACGGGGGCGCGCTAGCTGCAGCAAGGGCGCTACTGCGTAATCCACCTGCTGGGGACGCGCCTCAGTCAGCGACCCAGCAGTGGATTCGCGAGGTAGACCATCTCGTCGTCGCCGCCGCAAACCCTCGACCTCGGCGGGGACGACGTTCCGGCCAACCGGCTGTGTTGCTGACGCGCACGCCAACGGTGTACGGGCAGACGGCAGATTCCCGCTCCACCAGGCTCCCATCGACGGACCTGAGGACGGAGCTGGAACGATGCCACTTGGGCCAAGATGCCCGAGTGTTCCTCGAGCGACGACGAGAAAGGCGTCGCAACAAGGAGGCCGCCGAGAGCATGTCGACTGCCTCAACCCTGCCTGAGGCGCAGACGTTCGCTACGCGATCTCTGCCCCAGGCATACGCCACGCAGCATGTGCCCCAGCCATATGCCCTGCAAGCGGTGCCCCCGGTCTATGGTGCAGCCTTGCCCATACCGGGGTACACAGTGCCAGCAGCGAACCAAGCGTTCGCGGCACCAACACCTGCAGCAACAGGAGCAGGATGTGCAGCCCTGGCGCCACACCTTCGCTTCGCGAGGTGGCCACGCAAGTTCTGGCCGCACCTGCCAGAGAAGTACGACGGCAGCGTCAACCCGGCGGAGTTCCTCCAGATCTACTCCACCGCCGCCCATGCTACAGGAGAGGATGAGGCCGTCATGGCCAACTACTTCCCCATTGCCTTGACCGGCCCAGCCCAGTCTTGGCTCATGAACCTCCCCCAGGGTTCCATAACCTCCTGGGAAGAGCTCTGCCGGCAGTTCACTGCCAACTTCGGCAGCTCTTACACCCGGCCTGGCACTGAGCTCGACCTCCACGCCATCCAGCAACAACCTGGAGAGACGCTGCGCTCCTTCTTCCAGCGGTTCTCCCAGGTACGCAACACCATCCCGCACATCCAAAGTGCTTCTGTGGTGGTGGCGTTCCGACAGGGTGTCCGGGACGAGAAGATGCTTGAGAAGCTCGCGACCAGAGAGGTTTGCGACGTCTCAGAGCTCTTCAGCCTGGCGGACAAGTGCGCTAGGGCAGCTGAAGGGCGGAACTGGCACTCTCTGCCAGCCTCCAAGTCAGGAGGACAGCCCGGATCTGGCGCTGCTTCCTATGGAGGCGGCAAGAAGATCAAGAATCGGGGCGGTGGCAAGATGAAACCACCGGCTGCGGCTCCCGTTGCTGCGGCAGCAGCACCCAGTGGGGCTGGGGGGCTGTGAGACCTATGTTTGCTGAATACATTGGCAATTAGGATAAAAGTTAGCATTAACATTCAAAGTTTTGAATATTGCCAAAACATTCTTCTGTGGCAAGGTCCGACAAGTTCTTTGTTAGGTCCGCCAAGTGTTGGCAAGGTCCGACGCAAGGTCCAGAGAGCTCCTGCAAGGTCCGGAGAGATTCTGTGAGGTCCGGAGCTTGTTTTTAGGGAGCTCCCGTGAAGTTCAACTCGTAGAACTGCAGCGTCTTGTTTTTGCTTTTAACTCGCAATGTTTCAAACTTGCTTTATGGGAAGGTTTGCTTAGTATTAATTTTCTAAGTTTTTGGTGTGTTTTGGTGGTTATGGCTGTTATCATTTGATATGGTTTGCAACATGCTTATGTGATGTGCTCATGTAGGGTGTTGTGGTTTTCGAACTAACGTGAGTCAAGTCGAGGACTTGTGCTCGGAAGAATTGGTTGTTTATTCATGTGCAGGTTTTGCTTGAGTTCAAGACATGGCTGGTGACGGGATCCTTGGACTAGTCTCAGGGAGGAGATGAGGTTCCAACAACCAAGTTCGGGAGGAGCTGTGGTTGAGTTGATCGGGAGGTCGCGCAGCATGTTTGGATCAAGGCAGTGCATATGAAGGTTGCATGTACGTCGTTGGAAGGTGCTTGCACGTGTGCAAGGAGTGCATGGATGTGGCAACATTGTTCCAAGGCATGATGAGGAGAAGTGGACGTAAAGAATTGGTCGGAAAGGTCCAACCGGCTGGATTGCGTACTAAGGCTGAGGCTGAGTCGGATATGGCTCAAATATGGAAGATTTGAGTTGGTTATGATAGGATTTTGTGCTAGGCACGAAGTTGAGTTGTTTTAGTAATGTTTAGGACGTTTCTAAGGTGTTTGGAAGTCTCATGATTGCTTCTATCTGCGAATAGGAGAGTCCTGAGCAGTTATGGTAAGTTAGGATACGAGTCCAATTAGGAGTAGGAGTCCTAGATTGGATTGTTTAGCCTGAGGGCTGGCTATAAAAGCAAGGGAGGCCAGAGCTCTCGTGGGGAGAGAACTTTGGGCTGTTCCTCTTGTGTTTCTATTGAATAAAGTTCATAGTTTCGAGGAGCTTTTGTGCCTTGTTCGTCCGACTTGTTTTTCGTCAAGTCTTTCTCGCTGAGTTTCTGGACAGACCAACGTTGCTTCGGTGTTTCGTTCATAACTCGAGTTTTACAGATCCGATTGACGTGATTCTTTTTGGGTTGTCTTCACAACTCAATTATCTATCTTCTGTGAAGTTTTCACGAGCTTCGGATCTGTAGTTTTTGAGATACACGAGTTTCTTTGCAGCATTGCAGATCTGTTTTATATCGGGTAGAACAGATTGATCTTCGTTTAATGTTTTGATCGTATCTCAAGTTTTACTTCGTGTTTTCAAGTGATTCTGTTTGCATTAGATCCGTGACTTGATTATCTACCTCTATAATTGATTTGTTACGGTTGAACACATTTGAAAACACTTGCACACACGGTTTCTTTAACCGATTGATTTTTTGCTAAGGGGTTTTTGTTGTTTCCGCTGCGAAAAGTTTTAATCTACCATTCACCCCCCTCTGGTAGCTTTTCACGTGCTCTTCGATCCTACAATTGGTATCAGAGCCAAGGTGCTCTAATCTTTGTGATTTGCACGTGTTTTGACTAACCATCATGGAGAAGTACTCCGCAAAACCTTGTGTGTTCAATGGCATCGATTTTCAGGTTTGGAAGGCGCGGATGGAGGCCTACATACAGGCGCAAGGCTTCGCCATATGGGAAACGGTCTACCGGAACTTCAATGTACCACCCAACGATCAAGTTACGGCTGCGAACATGAGAGATGTTGACAACAACAACAAGGCTCGCAACTTGATCATCCAAGGATTGACTCAAAGCGACTTCGACCGTGTTGCACACCTCCGATCTGCATATGATGTTTGGAAAGCTCTTTGTGACTACCATGAAGGATCCAATACGATCAAGGAGGTAAGGCAAGATATGTTCAATAAAGAATACATGCGTTTTGAGATGCAACCCGGTGAGTCAATTGACGACCTTTTTGCTTGCTTTAATAAAATTCTTAGCAACTTGCGTAGTGTTAATGTTAACTTTTCAGATGCTGAAAATGCTAGACAATTGTTAGGAGCATTAGATATGTCAATTTGGGAGATGAAAGTTACATCTATTTGTGAATCTACTGTCATGAGTTCTCTTACTTTAGACGTGCTTTATTCTAAATTGAAAACTCATAAAATTGACATCATCTCACGTAAAAACCCCAACAAGTCTATTGCATTTGTTTCGCAACGTGACATGTCTAGTTCTATTCAATCATCATATAGTGGTGCACTCTCTTTGCTGTCCTCTCTAACCCTTGAACAGATTGAAGAGTTCCCAGAGGAGGAGCTTGCACTCATCTCTACTCGGTTCTCAAAAGCATTGCAAAATGTGAGAACTAGAAGGAGAGGAAGCTCCGGACCTCAACGATGTTTTGAATGTGGTAAGACAGGACATTTTTGTACGGAGTGCCCTAACGTTTCAGGTCCGACTTCACATGAAGAAAAGAAAACAAGGCCGAAGAAATCGTTTGCAAAGAATAAGAAGAAGAAAGATTTATCAATGCGCAACATAGTGCATAGTATGATCTCTGCACTTCGAGATTTCGGCTCAAGTGATGTGGACACCGGTAGTGATGAAGATGAAGAAGCTATGGCAAATATGTGCTGCATGACGAGCAAGTCAAGTTCAAGCTCCGAGGAGGCAGAACACAACAGCGACGATGAAGAGGTATGTCCCACTTGCGAAGAAATGTGTGATGCTATTTCTC
Organism: Neostapfia colusana; assembly: GCA_030760725.1. Taxonomy (NCBI): domain Eukaryota; kingdom Viridiplantae; phylum Streptophyta; class Magnoliopsida; order Poales; family Poaceae; genus Neostapfia; species Neostapfia colusana. Next base: position 46,217,839 of record JASWHV010000017.1, read on the forward strand.
GTGCCACTGTTATATTAAAGAAAAAGGATAAAAAACTTAGGAACAATGCTGTCAAAATTGAATCACTAGAATCTGAAATTAATTGTTTAAAAACTTTGATTCCTAGTGATGATTCTTGTTCCTCATGTGATTTGATTTATGAACAATTATCCTCTTTAAGAAGTGCATACGCATCTACACTTGATAAACTTGAACTTGAAATTGAAAAGAACAAAGAGCTTGCTGCACTTAATGATAAAAAATTGAAAGATGCTTGTTGTTCTACAATTGATTTGCATTGTTCTTCATGTGATGATCTAAATAAGAAACTAAATGATGCTATGAATGAGATTTCTATTTTGAACAATGCTTTACGTGTGCATGAAGTTAAATATTGTTCAAATTGCAAACTAAAAGGAAAAACTTCATGTGAAAACTGCTTTGATCTATCCAATAAACTTGATGGCATGCATAGGACACTAGATCGATTTTCTAATGCAAATAAGAACCTAAACTTGCTGCTGAATTCTTCCAAGTCTTGTAATGATAAAACTGGTTTAGGTTTTAATTCTCATGCTCATGCTAAGGCACACCCACCTAAAGTTGTAAAGTCATTAGGAAGCAGTTTGATTCAAACAGCTCCTAGACAAAAAGAGGTGATTTTCAAATATGCAGGAGTACTGTCCCATTCGGGTTCTAATAAACGTGTTGCTTGCTCATCTAGAAATGATAATAAGGTTATTTTTCATTGTACCTACTGTGGTAGAGATGGTCATGTCATGGATTTTTGTTATAGACTAGCTAAACACGATAAGAAACAAAGAATACTTGCTAGATCACATAACAACCAAGCAAAATCTGCGAGACAGAATGTTCGGAGCGTGCAACCTGCTGTAATGAGTCAAAAACTTGCTCCTGGACCTACTGTTTTTTGTGCTACATATAACACATCTTCTAAGTCAGTAGTTGGGAACAAAAATTTTCGATGTTTGGCTCATAAACCTGCTGTACTTTCTCAGCTTTCGCGTGTTATTCCTGTTGGACGTCGTGCGACTCAGTACTGGATTCCTAAAAGTCTTTTAACTAACCCCAGTATTGAGTCATCGACGTATTGTGCTGCTGTGTAGGTTTCACGTTTGAGGAAGGAGAACATTTGGATTGTGGATTCAGGTTGCTCACGCCACATGACCGGTAACAAAGAATGGTTCTCCTCTCTCTCTTTTGTGTCACATGTAGAAAATGTTACTTTCGCCGATAACTCTTCTACCCCCATAATTGCTAAAGGTTCGGTTAGAGTAAACAATCTCTACACTTTGAAAGATGTGGCACTTGTTAAAATTTTGAAATACAACTTGCTTTCGGTTTCACAATTGCTAGATGAAAATCTAGAGGTTAGCTTTGCTAAAAATTGCTGCAAGGTTGTAGATTCAAAAGGTGAGCTTTTGTTTAACATGTCTAGGTTTGGAAGAGTTTTTAAAGCTGATTTTGATTTGTCAACTTCTAAGCATCGGTGTCTAGTTGCTAATGATACAAAGGGTCTATATTTTTGGCATCGTAGACTTGGTCACATAGGCTTTGATCATCTCACTCCTGTTAGTGCTCTCGATCGCATACGTGGGCTGCCGAAGCTTAAAAAGGACAATGATATTGTGTGCTCTTCTTGTAGACATGCTAAGTTTGTTGCAGGCTCACATGCTCCTCTCACAATGACCATGACAGCTGAACCGGGACAACTTTTACATCTTGACACAGTAGGTCCGGCACGTGTTCAATCCTTCAGAGGTAAATGGTATGTGCTTGTGATTGTTGACGATTATTCCAGATATTCTTGGGTTTATTTTATGGCATCTAAGAATGAAGCTTTTAGTCATTTTAGAACTTTATTTCTTAGATTATCTATTGATCACCCAGGATCATTAAAAGCAATTAGAAGTGATAACGGAACTGAATTTAAAAACCAATCCTTTGATCACTTTTGTGCTGAAAATGGAATAGATCATCAATACTCTTCACCCTATGTACCACAACAAAATGGTGTCATAGAAAGAAAGAACAGGACCTTAGTTGAGATGGCTAGTACTATGCTTGACGAATATCAAACTCCTAGGAATTTTTGGGCTGATGCAATTGCAACCGCTTGTTATGTCTCAAATCGTGTTTTCTTGCGTGCTAAGCTTGGAAAAACCCCATATGAGCTCCGGTTTGGACATAGGCCTAGTGTTACACACTTTAGGGTTTTTGGTTGCAAATGCTTTGTTAAGAAACATGGTAATCTTGATAAATTTGAAGCTAGATCTGTTGATGGCATGTTTCTTGGTTATCCATCTCATACTAGAGGCTACCGTGTGCTTTTACTTGACACTAACAAAATTGTGGAGACTTGCGAGGTTTCTTTTGATGAAGCTAGCCCAAGTACTAGCTCCGATATTGCAGGTCCGGATCCATATCCACAGGGGGAGAGTATTTTTATTGAAGAAGATGAAGAAGTGGTGCTGCTGTCTGAAAACTCGGAAGTAAATAACGATCAAGCTGCTGATTTTGCACCACAACCAGCACCAACAGTCACTACTGCTGGTTCGGACCTTCCTCAATCAACAAGCTCTCCTAATCAAAGGTCCGAACATGAAGAAGAAGGTGCTTGTGAAGTGTCTACTCCCCTCCGAGTACTCAAAAGTCATCCTCCACAACAAATCATTGGAAGCTTGCATGAACGAGTCACTCGGTCCAGGTTTTGCGATCCAAACTCTCATGCTCATTCTGCTTTTGTTGCTTCTTTTGAACCCAAGGATATATCACACGCACTCACTAATGAATCTTGGTTTAATGCCATGCAAGAAGAGTTAGAAAATTTTGAAAGAAATAATGTTTGGAAACTTGTACCACCACCTCATGGTCACACATTAATTGGAACTAAATGGGTATTTAAAAATAAGCAAAGTGAGGATGGGGTTGTGGTTAGGAATAAAGCTAGGTTGGTTGCTCAAGGTTCCACTCAAATTGAAGGTCTAGATTTTGATGAAACATTTGCTCCTGTTGCTAGATTAGAAGCTATAAGAATTTTATTAGCATTTGCTGCAACTAAAGGTTTCAAGTTATATCAAATGAATGTTAAAAGTGCTTTTCTTAATGGCTACATAGAGGAGGAGGTTTATGTTAAGCAGCCACTGGGTTTTGAAAATCCAAATTTTCCTAATCATGTTTACAAACTATCCAAAGCCTTGTACGGTCTAAAACAAGCCCCTAGAGCATGGTATGATAGGTTAAAAACATTCTTACTTGAAAAGGGGTTTTCCATGGGCAAGGTTGATAAAACTCTTTTTGTACTTAAGCATGGCAATGACTCATTATTCGTTCAAGTGTATGTGGATAATATTATCTTTGGTTGTGCTTCTCATGATCTCGTGTCCAAGTTTTCAGCTACGATGAGTTCAGAATTTGAGATGGGTATGATGGGAGAACTCACATACTTTTTGGGGCTGCAAATCAAGCAAACAAAAGAAGGAACTTTTGTGCATCAAACTAAGTATACAAAGGACCTTCTTAAGCGCTTCAACAAGGACAAATGCAAGACTCTTCGGACACCAATGGGAACAGTAACAACACTTGAACTTGACGAAGATGGTGACCCGGTCGATAAAAAAGAATACAGAAGTATGATTGGATCACTTTTGTATCTCACGGCGTCAAGACCGGACATACAATTCAGCGTATGTCTTTGTGCACGTTTTCAAGCTTCTCCACGTGCTTCACATCACCAAGCCATCAAAAGGATTTTCAGGTACCTACATGGAACTCAAGAATTTGGCATTTTTCTTCCTTCTTCCTCAACTGTTTCTTTGAAAGCTTTTTCGGATGCTAATTTTGGGGGTTGTAGGATTGATAGGAAAAGTACTTCGGGTGCTTGTCATTTTCTTGGTAATTCACTTGTTGCTTGGTCCTCTAGAAAACAATGTTCAGTTGCACAATCCACGGCCGAATCTGAATATGTAGCTGCAGCTAGCGCTTGCTCACAAATTCTTTGGATTGTTCAAACACTTAAGGACTATGGGGTTGATTTAGATAGTGTTCCACTATTTTGTGATAACACTAGTGCAATTTGTATTGCTAAAAACCCCGTGAAACACTCTAGAACTAAGCACATTGATATTAGGTATCACTTTCTTCGTGATAATGTTGAAAAAGGAAACATTGTGCTTCACCATGTCGATACCGAACAACAATTGGCTGATATTTTTACAAAACCTTTGGATTTCACCCATTTTTGTTTCATTCGTAGTGAAATAGGGGTTATGCATCCTCATGGCTTAAATTGAGGGGGAGTTTTTGAAACTTTGAAAGTCTATGTATGAATCTGAAACTAAAATAATATGAGCATAGTATTTCATACATATATGACTTTGTGATTCCTTTTACAGGCTGAAAGTTCTTACTACATTACTCATGTTATACATTTTGTAGTTTTTGCCATGACTAGTAATTGGAATAATTACTTACACTAAATCTGGTCATGATCGAACTTTCTTGCTGTTTTGAACTTGTTGCATGCTCACAATTGCTTTTAATCATAAAAAATTAATCAAGTGATCAGCTCACATGTTGAGTTCTCAAATAAAAAATTGAGAAAACATCAAGAGAATATGCATGCATCGCACTTCTTCTTTTGAGATTGCTTATCGTTGCACTAAGATATGAACTAGGAAGGAATTGTGTATGACTAAAACCATGTCCTTAAGCTTCTGATTGTCAAATGACATAGGCTTGGCTTGGTTGGTTAGAATAAGGCTGATGCGGCATATAATCTCTTGCAAATATCATATGATCAACTTTGTGCCTTAAATGATTATGAATAATAAAAATGCAGCAACAAGTGTCATGTTTTCAGGTCTTGAAATAGTTGAGTAAGGGAGATCATGACTTGCTTAAACTGAAAAATACATTTGATCTCTAGCATGGCTTACACTACTTTATGTATCTCATTGATGTGATAGTGTAAGTAACCTGATAGTATGACTTGGATGAGCTTTGTTTTGTATGTATATGTTATAATATGCTCATAACATTTAAAAAATTCTCTTTTGAACCTTGCTGAATACATTGTCAAAGGGGGAGAAATATGTATAAGGAGAGATTTTTTTACACTTTGCATATGTTATACACTTTCTTCCTTCTCTGATTTTAAAAAATGGGGAGAAATTAATAAAGGGGGAGAAATGAGTTTTCAAAGCTTTTCAAAACTTTTCATAAGCCAGTGTTTGGATTTTAATTGGTGTTGCCAATGCATTCATCAAGGGGGAGATTGTGAGACCTATGTGTGCTGAATACATTGGCAATTAGGATAAAAGTTAGCATTAACATTCAAAGTTTTGAATATTGCCAAAACATTCTTCTGTGGCAAGGTCCGACAAGTTCTTTTTTAGGTCCGCCAAGTGTTGGCAAGGTCCGACGCAAGGTCCGGAGAGCTCCTGCAAGGTCCGGAGAGCTTCTGTGAGGTCCGGAGCTTGTTTTTAGGGAGCTCCCGTGAAGTTCAACTCATAGAACTGCAGCGTCTTGTTTTTGCTTTTAACTCGCAATGTTTCAAACTTGCTTTATCGGAAGGTTTGCTTAGTATTAATTTTCTAAGTTTTTGGTGTGTTTTGGTGGTTATGGCTGTTATCATTTGATATGGTTTGCAACATGCTTATGTGACGTGCTCATGTAAGGTGTTGTAGTTTTCGAACTAACGTGAGTCAAGTCGAGGACTTGTGCTCGGAAGAATTGGTTGTTTATTCATGTGCAGGTGTTGCTTGAGTTCAAGACATTGCTGGTGACGGGATCCTTGGACTAGTCTCAGGGAGGAGATGAGGTTCCAACAACCAAGTCCGGGAGGAGCTGTGGTTGAGTTGATCGGGAGGTCGCGCAGCATGTTTGGATCAAGGGCAGTGCATATGAACGTTGCATGTACGTTGTTGGAAGGTGTTTGCACGTGTGCAAGGAGTGCATGGACGTGGCAACATTGTTCCAAGGCGTGATGAAGAGAAGTGTACGTAAAGAATTGGTCAGAAAGGTCCAACAGGCTGGATTGCGTACTCAGGCTGAGGCTGAGTCGGATATGGCTCAAATATGGAAGATTTGAGTTGGTTATGATAGGATTTCGTGCTAGGCACAAATTTGAGTTGTTTTAGGAATGTTTAGGACGTTCCTAAGGTGTTTGGAAGTCTCACGATTGCTTCTATCTGCGAATAGGAGAGTCCTGAGCAGTTATGGTAAGTTAGGACACGAGTCCAATTAGGAGTAGGAGTCATAGATTGGATTGTTTAGCCTGAGGGCTGGCTATAAAAGCAAGTGAGGCCAGAGCTCTCATGGGGAGAGAACTTTGGGCTGTTCCTCTTTTGTTTCTATTGAATAAAGTTCATAGTTTCGAGGATCTTTTGTGCCTTTTTCGTCCGACTTGTTTTTCGTCAAGTCTTTCTCGCCGAGTTTCTGGACAGACCGACGTTGCTTCGGTGTTTCGTTCATAACTCGAGTTTTACAGATCCGATTGACGTGATTCTTTTTGGGTTGTCTTCACAACTCAATTATATATCATCTGTGAAATTTTCACGAGCTTCGGATCTGTAGTTTTTGAGATACACGAGTTTCTTTGCAGCATTGCAGATCTGTTTTATATCGGGTAGAACAGATTGATCTTCGTTCAATGTTTTGATCGTATCTCAAGTTTTACTTCGTGTTTTCAAGTGATTCTTGTTGCATTAGATCCGTGACTTGATTCTCTACCTCTCTACTTGATTTGTCATGGTTGAACACGTTTGAAAACACTTGCACATACGGTTTCTTTAACCGATTGATTTTTTGCTAAGGGGTTTTTGTTGTTTCCGCTGCGAAAAGTTTAAATCTACCATTCACCCCCTCTGGTAGATTTTCACGTGCTCTTCGATCCTACAGGGGCCGCGCCCCAATAAAAGGCAGCGACAGTCTTCAGCTCCAGAGGGAGATCAAGGTGAACTGTGCCCTGTGCACGGCACTAGCTACTATACTGCTGCTGAGTGCCGGGACATCCAGAGGCTCGCAGAGCGCTTCCGCAAAGGGAGGCAGCTGCGAGCTGATGCCCCGCCCTTCCGTCAATGGGAGGGCAAGCAGAAGGTTGACGCCCCAGACAACGTCGGCCACCAGGTGGGGTTTCAGGAGCCTCAGCGCGCTGTAAAGACGGTGCACAATGGTGAGGACTCCAGCTCCAGCGATGACGAGCCGGGGCAGTAGCCGACTACGGCTGCCCCGAAAAGATCAGTGGAGACTGCACTGTTGCGATGTCAGCCTTGGAGAAGCTCCAAGCAGTTGAAGCAGCCCAAGCACCAGCCCTGGCGGTGCAGAACCGGGGCAGCTCCACCCGAGTCCACATTTCTGTGCCTCGGCCTCTCCTCCCTGGGGCCGCCTAGGATCTGTCAACCTCTTGACGGCCTTAGCCAGAAGGGGAAAGACATCTTGGGTCTCCCATGAAGAGTCTGGGTTCTCCTACCTCTTGACGGCCTTATCCCCCGGGAGAAGCCGTGCTGGACCTGCTACAGCGTGAAGATATCTACCTCGTCGGCGAGGCACGAGAGCAGATAACACCCCACAACGCACGGCCCGGCTGGTGCTCTAGCACTACCGCCCAAGGACCAAGCGCGTCAGGGACCTGCGAGAAGGCAACCTGGTTCTGCGGCACACACTTTGCCGCGAAGGACCTATAAACTCCCCCCAGCCGGGAAGGTCCCTTCCGACTCACGAAAGTTGCCGTCCCAGGTACACACGCCTTTCAACCAAGGATGGGATCCGATCCTGAACCCTTGGAGCATGGAACATCACAGTAAGTTCTATCTCCCGAGCATTAGTAGAACAGGCCTTTACCTTTCTGTAATAAATCCCATAGAGTCCAGGAACAGCGCTCGGAGCAGCTAAGCCCCAGGGGATGGTCTAGGACTGCGTCCAGCCTTTCCTGGTTCCGACCCCAAGCGCGTAGAGTCTTGCTTCCCTTATTAATGGGGTGGGTCGTTGCCTCCATGTACAACCTGCCTTCCTCCTATGGGCATTTACACAGAAACCTGTTCTACCTCGCTCTCACTTATGTGCTCATTTAAATTACGCACTAATTTTCATGACCGCACTTTCTATGTATGCTCACCATACATTTAGCTCCCCTTTCCCTCTCTCATCCATAGTCAACATTTGCTATCCTACCGAAGGCGGTTGCGCTTGAGGCACCTGCCGATGGCCAGGGGGGCCTCTCGAGCCTCCCCCAGTCAGGTGTTGCGGTGCCAGTTTGTCACCTCCAAGAAAGGCCTGAGCCGTGCATGGGGGGTCCAGGGTGCGTATCCCGCTTAGCCGGCTCTGTACCCGAAGCGTGCGCATCCTGCCCTCCGGAGGTCCAGGGGAGTACAGCCGCTTTGCCTGGTTCCGTACCAAAAGCCTGTGCACTCTGCTTCCCCGGCGTACGGTCCGGTACTAGGGGCCGGACGTTCATACCCTGGCCTCGGAGGGAGTCGGAGCCCCAGTGCCTCGTGCACTGAATTGCCCAAGCCCCGTATACCGGACTAGGACCATAAGCCGAATAAGACTAGGAGACGGGGAGGGATGAACCCCCCGAGGAGAATTACGTTTCCTCTACCTGTGTGCAGGACCTCCAGGTTCTGGCTACGGGGACCGCGTGAAGGGGGAACAAGGAGCCATCGACTACTCCAGTGCAACACCGGAGGATCCGGGTTTCGCCCTTTCTGCAAGGACGAGTCCCGAAGGCCCCACGTGTCCAGCGGGGCCGACGCTCCCCTCTCCTTAGGAGGAGCTCCGGGCCTGCCACATGGCCGGCAGAAGCCGGACCTCCCCCTCCGCGGGGAGAGCTCTGAAGGCTCCACGTGTCCCGCTGGGCCGGACCCCCCCCCTCTCCTCAGAGGGGAGCTCCGGGCCCACCACGTGGTTGGCAGATCCGGACCTCCCCATTCTCATGGGGCGAGTTCCGGAGACCCCCGGGTCCCTTAATACAATAAAGACCCGGGGAAGGTGTCTGTGCAGAGCTTCGAGATTGGTGAAGGCCTCTGAGTACCTTGCGGAGCTGTGGGCTCGGCCAGGCAAAACTAGGAAGAAGACAAGAGCGCAACAGACACAAAAAGTCACAAGAGTTTATTTATTCATAGCTCCATGAGCTGGACTACAAACTCATTAAAAAAAGGAAAGGGGGTAGATACAAGTTCTAGGTTGCCCCTGGCTCGTACCGGAACCTAGAGGCTACAAGGGCAGCCACGTCCCCAACTTCAGCCCTGGCAGTTTCCTCCCGCTCCGTGGCAGGGCCCTGTCTCACTAGCTCCAGTGAGAAGGAAGGGTCCCGGATCCTGAAGCATGCCAACACGTGCGTGGCAACCTCCACGGCTAGGCCCCGTCCCTCTGCCTCGAGCTCGCTGGCGACCACCACATCTAGCCTGCTCATCTTGGCGCTGATTGACTCGAGCGCGGGGATCACCTCGGTCACCTTCAGCGCAGGGGCCGCCGTCTTCACCGGGCTGAAGCCAAGGGGGACGAGGGCGGACCCTGTCTGGTCAATTAAGCTCAATACCGCACGGGCCTCGGAAGACCGCGACGCCAAAAGCTCCTCTACCTCGCGGCGGGCTGCCAGCAAGGCGTCATGGCTCCCCTCAGAGAATTCCTTCTCCCTGGCCGCCAGAGAGCTTTCCCGATGGCGGAGGTTCCGCGCGAGGCGCTCCAACTCCGAAGCCCGGAAGTCGGCAGCCAGCTCCCGATCCAGGATTGCCTGGCGCTCCTGGAAGACCTGCTCCTCCCCCGTCACAAGGTCTGCCTATTGGGCCTCTAACTCCGTAGCCCGGGCTCGCAGGTCGCCCTCGCCCGGCGCCAGCCGCACGACAACTCTCTCTGCCTCGGCCGCCATGGAGCGCTCCTGATCTGCAATGTCGCGCTCATGGTGCGCCAGCCTCTGCCTCACCTCCTCCAGGGCAGAGAAGTTCTCCTCGGCCCGGGCATGCGCCATCTCCAGAAGCAGGGCGTGCAGGCACCCTGGATCCCTGACTCGGCGTAGACGCCGCCGCCGGAGGAGATCGAGCGCGCTTCTTCTCCGGAGGCGGGATGGAAGCCATGGCAGAAGGCAAAGGTGCAAGAACTCAAGGAAGGGGCAAGCGCTGGGAAGTGCGAAGGGAAGCCGCAATGCGGGTAAGATCCCCTTTTAGAACTTCCCAGGTGCGATTCAAAGCGATTCGAAACTCTTTGAATACGCCGCTTGTGCAACCGCTTCGGCTCCAAGACTAAGCGTCGATGACAAGTGGACCCAAGTTGTCCAGCTGAAGCGATGGGCCAAGAAGTCAGTCTCCCAAGGAGACGAGCCGGCAAGGCGCTTCGGCGGTTCCCGAAAAAAGCGCCGCAACATGCAGAAGTGACAGCCTTGGGAACCGGTGCAGTAAAAGCAACCATCAGGTGGGCTCACGCTCCGACGATCCCGCGACTATTCGTGCTCCGGCAATGGTCAATGCAGGACTTAGAGAAGGTGCGCAGAACAGAATAGACGGAGATCCCACCTCGGGCTCGCTATCTCCCGCGAGATGGGCCCGGGGGCCACTGTCGGTACCCTCGATATGGGGTACCCCCGCGCACAGGGAAAATGCCTAAGGACCTCGCCCTTTTCCGTAGGAAGAGCTCCGAAGGCGCCACGTGTCCAGCGGGACCGGACCTCCCTCTCCTTAGAGGAGAACTCCGGGCCTGCCACGTGGCCAACTGAGCCGGACCTCCCCCTCCGTGGGGGGGGGGGGGGGGGGGGCTCCGAAGGCACCATGTGTCCTGCGGGATCGGACCTCCCTCTCCTCAGAGGAGAGCTCCGGGCCCGCCACGTTGCCAGCAGCAGCCGGACCTCCCCCTCCGCGGGGAGAGCTCCGAAGGCTCCACGTGTCCCGCGGGGCCGGACCTCCCTCTCCTCAGAGGAGAGCTCCGGGCGCGCCACATGGCCAGCAGAGCAACGCTGCCTGCCCCCGCGCGGTAGGCAGCAAGCGTAAAGACGCGCCATACTTTGCCCATACAAGGTATTCAAGGCCCGCGCCTTCCCAAGACGCGGAGACGCGGAGCACACCTCTGTCAGGTGCCGTTGCGCCCAATCACATCGCAGACCGGCACGCCGTGTCAGGGCCGGTCCGCCAATAAACACAGCGACAAGACATCCCCTGCCGCCCCTGCCATCATCAACCACTACGACTAGCCTGCAGCATGGGCAGAGCGGCAGAACGAAGACTCGGAAGCCTTCGCCAGAGACAACTACCGGCATAACTGCAGATACGGTAGACAGCAGGCAATCTCCCCGAGACCACCTGTCGGGTCCTGGGCCCACCTTGTAAGCCGCTCGAGCCTTGGACTATAAAAGGCTCGGGTAGGCGACATTAGCAAGGGTTCGAACTCTGTTGACTCACACTCTAGACATCACTCACCCTCAAGCTCTCAACTCCGGTTCTGAGCAGCAAGCAATACAGCGAGCAACTCTGCTCACCGTGGACGTAGGGTTTTACGCTCCGGCTTCCTGAACCACGTAAAACTCCCCGTGTCAAGCTTCTCCCTCAATTGTCCCTACGCTGAAGCTCTCCGCGAGTGACTAGCCCCTCCGAAAAAGAACCTCCGCGGGCTGCCCAGTGCAGGCCCAGGGGAAGTGTCGGCTACACACTTTGACAGACACCTGTTAAGACAATTATCCACAAGCTAGGGTTTAAGGATATTAGATGCATCTTCATATTATGCTTCCACATTGAGTAATCATTTCTATCGAATTGAGGAGGTTTGCCCAGAGGAATAGATAAGTAGTGATTGTTGGAAGTTAATCGTTCATAGTTGAAAGGATATTGGGAGTAGTCCGATTGACCACTCCTTTCTTGATCCTGCGGCTTCTTCTTCTCTCTACTTGAGTGACCTAGCTTCTCGCGAAGTCATGCATTGAGTTGGCGAACTTCTTCATCGTCACTCGAGTGGTCTTGCAGCACATCCGTGTCCTTTTTCTTGTCATATGTGTTGTCACCTTGTGACGTTGACGGAATCTCGTATTCCTCCACTCTAGCCATCTTCTCCCCGAGTGGTTAGACTCTTGATGGAGAGACCTGCTCTGATACCAATTGAAATTTCCTAGAGGGGGGTGAATAGGCTAAAATACCTGAAATGACTTAATTAAACGAGATTAGAACTCAGGAGCCGGACTAGTCTGGCTCAGAGGCGGACTAGTCCGATCAACCTGCTGGAAAGGCCTAAAAGGCCGGACTAGTCTGCCTTGGAGGCAGACTAGTCTGGTCAAACTGCCGGAAAGATCTAAAACTTTATTTATAAGGGGTTTTCTCCAAATTTTAGTTTAACAAAATGTGGATGAGGCAACTAGCACTTCTATACGACAAGTGTGACAGAATATTGAAATGAATTGCAAGAGTGTGAGTATAGCAAAATAATTAAAACAATCCCTAAGCAATCTTTATCTTCAATGAAATGTACATGCAAGAGAGACACTGAAGATTTTTTTCCCGAGGTTCGATTCCACTCAGGAATCTACGTCCCCGTTGAGGAGTCCACAAAGGGCCAGGTCTAGCAACCATTTCCTCATCAAGTCGCCAATAAGGCCAACCTTGTTTTTCACTATCTCAAGGGTGAACTTACAAAGTTTTGGGGCTGCTCACTGTCGGTACCCTCAATATGGGGTACCTCCGCGCACAGGGGAAACTGTCTAAGGACCTCGCCCCTCTCAGCGGGGAGATCTCCGAGGGCACCACGTGTCCAGCGGAGCCGGACCTCCCTCTCCTCAGAGGAGAGCTCCGGGCCTGCCACGTCGCCAACAGAGCCGGACCTCCCCCCTCCGCGGGGAGAGCTCCGAAGGCTCCACGTGTTCGGCGGGGCCGGACCTCCCTCTCCTCAGAGGAGGGATCCGAGTCCGCCACGTGGTCAGCAGAGCCAACCTCCCCCCTCCGCGGGGAGAGCTCAGAAGGCTCCATGTGTCCAGCGGGGTGCGGACCTCCCTCCCCTCAGAGGAGAGCTCCGAGCCCACCACATGGCCGGCAGAACAGCGCTGCCTGCCCCCGCGCGGTAGGGAGCAAGAGTAAAAGACGCGCCATACCTTGCCCTTACAAGGTATTCAAGACCCGTGCCTTCCCAAGGCACGGAGACGCGGAGCACGCCTCTGTCAGGTGCCGTTGCGCCCACTCACATCGCAGTGAAGACTGGGACGCCGCGTCAGAGGCTGTACGCCAATAAACATAGTGACAAGACTTCCCCTGCCGCCCCTTCCTTCATCAACCACTACGACTAGCTTGCGGCATGGGCAGGGCGGACGAACGAAGACTCCGAAGCCTTCGCCAGAGGCAACTACCGGCGTAACTGCAATATACGATAGATGGCAGGCAATCTCCCCTAGACCACCTGTCGGGCCCCGGGCCCACCTTGTAAGCCGCCCGAGCCTTGGACTATAAAAGGCTCGGGTAGGCGATGTTAGCAAGGGTTCGGCCTTTTACACACTCTCACACAGGGTTCGCTCCTCAGCCATTCAGACCTGAGGGTTCGACTCTTGGCACACTTGCTCCCTAGGCATTCTAGCACTCAGGTCATCCTCAAGCTCAGAACTCCGGTTCTGAGCACCAAGCAATACAACGAGCATCTCTGCTCACCGTGGACGTAGGGTTTTACGCTCCAGCGGCCTGAACCATGTAAAAATCTCTGTGTCAAGCTTCTCCTTCCATCGTCCCTAACGCGTAAGCTCTCCGTGAGTCACTAGCCCCTCCGAAAAAGAACCTCCGCGGGCTGCCCAGAGCAGGCTCGTGGAAGTGTCGACAACACACTTCGACATTTGGTGCGCCAGGTAGGGGGCTTTTCCCTTGCGCGACGAGCTTTCACCGACGAAGATGATGAAGCTTCCTTCAGCGGCAAGCTCTCCCCGCCCACGTTCACGACGAACGTTGACCAGCGGGGACTACGTCTCGACACACTAAGGACGGAGTGTGTCGGTGCAAGCTGGAAGCCAGCAGCCGACTCCGGCAGCGCCGACTCCAGCGATCCCAAGATCCACTGCAGCACTGAGTGTCTCCCACGGGAGCGCACTAGCTGCAGCACGAGCACTACTGCACAATCCACCTGCTGGGGACGCGCCTCAGTCAGCGACCCAGCAGTGGATTCGCGACGTAGACTGTCTCGTCGTCGCTACCACCAACCCTCAACTTTGGCGAGGACAACGTCCCAGTCAACCGGCTGTGTCGCTGACGCGCACGCCAACGATTGTTGGGCAGACGGCGGACTCCCGCTCCACCAGGCTCCCATCGGCGGAGCTGAGGTCGGAGCTAGAACGACACCACCTGGGCAAGGATGCCCGAGTGGTCATCGAGCGACGGCGAGAAAGGCGTCGCAACCAAGAGGCCTGCGACAGCATGTCAACCGCCTCGACCCAGCCTGAGCCGCAGACGTTCGCTACGTGAGCTCTGCCCCAGGCATATGCCACGCAGCATATGCCCCAGCTATATACTCTGCAAATGGTGCCCCCGGTCTATGGCGCAGCCTTGCCCATACCGGGGTACACAGTGCCGACAGCGAACCAAGTGTTCGCGGCACCAACACCTGCAGCAACAGGAGCAGGATGTGCGGCCCTGGCGCCACACCTTCGCTTCGCGAAGTGGCCACGCAAGTTCCGACCGCACCTGCCCGAGAAGTACAATGGCAGCGTCAACCCGGCGGAGTTCCTCCAGATCTACTCCACCGCCATCCTTGCTGCAGGAGGCGATGAGGCCGTCAAGGTCAACTACTTCCCCGTCGCCTTGACCGGCCCAGCTCGGTCTTGGCTCATGAATCTCCCCCAGGGTTCCATAACCTCCTCGGGAGAGCTATGCCGGCAGTTCAATTCAAACTTCGGCAGCTCCTACACCCTGCCTGGCATGGAGCTCGACCTCCACGCCATCCAACAACAGCCTGGGGAGACGCTGCGCTCCTTCATCCAGAGGTTTTCCCAGGTGCGGAACACCATCCCACATATCCAAAATGCCTCTGTGGTGGTGGCGTTCCGGCAGGGTGTACAGGACAAGAAGATGCTCGAGAAGCTCGCGACCAGAGAAGTTTGCGACGTCTCACAGCTCTTCAGCCTGGCGGACAAGTGTGCCAGGGCAGCAGAAGGGCGGAACTGGCACTCACAGCCAGCTTCTGAATCAGGAGGACAGGCCGGATCGGGCGCTGCTTCCAATGGAAGCAGCAAGAAGATCAAGAACCGGGGCGGTGGCAAGATGAAGCCACCAACCACAGCTCCCGTTGCTGCAGCAGCAGCACCCAGTGGAGCTTGGGGGCCACGCCCCTGTAACAGCCCTAACTTTTGTAAAGTCTGATTTCAACTTATGAAACAAAGTTAAGGCGATCAAAGGCTATAATTGTGTCACATGAAATGATGAACACAAATATGGACATGTGAGGGAGTTAAAAAATTTCTCTAGCCCATGCTCAACACATGTTAACCTAGGGGAAAGAATTTCGTTCCCAAAAACTCTTACTCATGTGCACCTTCTCTATGAGTAGAGTGGAGGGAGTTTAAACAAAAGTTGAATTCTTTTTAAAGAATTCATGTTCAGATTGCCCTAATGCATGCAAATGAACTCACCGATGCGTTTCCCATGTATCAATGAGCTCATGATCCAAACTTGGCTATTTTTGGAGCCCGTATACCAATTAATCCAAGAATATTCGAGGGGGAGTTCAAATTCAAATTTGAATTTGAAAACTGAACCAAACGTGCTCAACTTTGAAATCTTATTTCAGATTCAAATTCCTCGTATATTGTTTGGTCTACCGACCAATTTTGGTTGAATTTGGACAAAGGCGGTGCGGGAAAAATTAAAGCACAGTGAGGGAAAAAATTTTGGGAGATGTGGACCCCACCTGTCAGCCTCTCAACACAGGGCACCGCCTCTGTTTTTCCCCTCGGACGAGCGCGCGCCCGACAGCGCGCCGGCGCCCGGCGTTACCGCCATTCCCCAGCGCCAGCTCCTGCTTGCCGCTCTCGCTCGATCTGATCGACTCCACCGCGGGTGCACCGAAGGAGTTCGCTTACTTCTCTTCTCTCTCGCCTCGGTAGTTTGCCCACGATCACAACAGCTCGGCCGCTCTCGAGCTCCCGATCGTCAGCCGCCACCGCACCTCCCCAGCTGAAGCTTCCAACACAGAAAAGGCGTGCAAGGGCGTGCACAAGTTGCTCACCGGCGCACCTCGGAGTTGGGAGCTGCGATTCGGCGTGAATTTGAGATTTGGCGTCAAGAACCAAAGCTCACGGCTGAACTCCAACCGGCTCACCGTGGACACCGAGCTACAGACCATTTCACCGTTCCCCTGCTACACAAGAAAGGTGTGTCATCTTCCCTAGCTCGTGTAGCTGCAAACCGTACAACGATCCATCAGCCGAGTGAGGAGAATTTCCAGTTCTCCCAAAACATGGTGTATCCGGGTAGAACTCGGTCTACCCCGGAATTTGAGTTGCTCGGTTAACGACTGCCCTAGCGAGCTTGCAAACGTCTTCCTCACATCCTAGCGCTCCCTCTCGACCAAGAATCAGGCTAAACGATCCAGAAATGACCGAGTTCTAGCGGTTTTTCGGGCCGCCATGGAAGAACGCCTCGGGTCTCCGTGGAACCCTAGGTTGCCGGCCGTTTCACCGGTGTTAGAGTCAATGTCCAGCTTCTACTAGCCCCCCTGGTGCTCTAGAGCCCGAGAGATGGTCGTTTAGTGAAGGAATGACGGAAACCGACCTCGCCGGAGTTCTAATCTTCTCTGTGATCGGTGCGGGCTAGTTTCCGGCGAACCTCGGCCGCCGCTGACCCTCTAACTGAGTTCAGCACCGAAAGTTGTGGGGGGGCGGCGGACTTGAGGTCGGAAGGTGACTGGAAACTGGGTTCCGGCGAACCTCGCCGGAGGGCGCCGCCGCGCGGGCCTCTGGCGCGAGGTTGAAGGAGAAGGCTGACGGGTAGGACCCACCGTCAGCATTTAAACGTTTTTGGGATTTTCAGTTTCTAGTTCAATCTTTGAAGAGCCATAACTTTGTGTATGAATGTCCAAAAATTGTGAAACAAATTTTGTTGGATTCCTCTCAAAGAGTACTATCCAGGGGTGCAGCCCAATGTTTATGAAAATCCCTGGATTTGGCTCATTAATTCAATTAAATATAATATTGTATGAATTTTTACAGGAGTTATGTATATTGGAAAATTCCCAAATTTGGACAGGACATTCTTCCAAAAATCCTTGAACTCCAGTAAAAATTTCAGAGCCATTGGACACCATTTTCTATGTCAAATGATGTGTTCATTCCTTGTGTCTCTGAAAAATGGGAAAATGAACAGAGACAATTTCAGCTTTTCCCCATACTTTGTAAAATCCATATCTCCATGTAGGAAACTCCAAAAATGGTAAAACCAATTCCTATGGACTCAGTACATTTTGTACTTCACAAAAAGTCTACTTTGCAGCATAGGAAAGCTTAATATATAGGGGGTAATGGCAGATTAGTGAAAACCACATAAGGATTTGTTGTGCTCACATGAAGCCATTTCATGAGCTCAATTTTTGCACACTGCCTAAATACCTACCATAGAAGTTGTGGTTAAAGTTTCAGCTTAATTGGACCTCTGGAACGTGAGCTACCATCTTTTAGGTTTAAGTGTTCATATAATGGACTTAATCACATGGTGATTACTAGTATCCCTTTTCACCTAGCTTTCATCATCTCTAAGGTTGTAGATCCAACAACAGAAACCTTTCTGTTGTTTGTTCCTTTTAGGTGTGTGTTAACTTGAACAACAGTTTTGAAACAGTTTCTAAATTGCTTTTGAAATATATATGCATTGCAATATAATAGCTCACGTGACGTTGACGTTCGACGAGGACTCGACTCTACGGCGAGGATCTCCATCTCGTGACGAGCTTGGCAGATTCTCCGGAGGAAGACTAACTCCTAGCTTCTAACCAAAACCGTTGAGCAAGGCAAGCCCCGGTTTGCATGTCATTACCATTTTAAATTTTGTTTTACTTCACCTCATGTTTATTAGACTTGACATTGTGCATTATGTATAGGATGATTGAAACCACTTGCATGACTATTACATCCCTGTGTAGAAGGTTTAGTGTAGGCTTTGCCTCGTCGTAGATGCTAGGCTAATGTTGTAGCTAGCTCGGTAGAAGTCGAGTAGTAAAAAGCTACTCGCGAGAAAGTTCGAGTAATGGAGTTACTCGCGAGAGATAAATGATAAGAGCACCCTCATGAATATGAGATAGGGACGGGGATGTTCCTGTAGGATGGAGCGCTCAAGGTTGGTCTCGACCTGCGATGGGTGTGACAATGCTTGAGACCACATTTGGTCTGGACCGGGATGGTAAGGCAAATGTGGAGGTTGGTTGTATCCCCGTCCTTGTCGGTTAAGGACCGTATGTATGCGGCCCTGCTGGACAAGATTGAGCTGTACCGGATATATAGTGGGGTATGGGACCCATGAAACCGATGTAACTCGATGGACCGTGACATAGAAACTCATCCTTCGCGTGGGAATGGCGTTGAGAAGGCGGGAGGTGTAAATCCTTTAGCGGGCAACTTCGACGTGTCCGCGTAGAGGACCATCCTGCTCGGCGCGAAGCGTTTTTCTATGTCGGGGTGTCGTGTGAAAGGTTGCTGCATACAACGTAAGAAAGAGCTCTTGAGAGAGTCTTTCGAGGCGGGTGTATGTGTCGTGTATTCCGGGTTGTTATTGATTCGAATCACCGTTGCTCGCGGAAGAGGATTGAGCAAACTTGCCCACTGCGCCGTGACTTAGTAAGAAGAGGAACTAAGTCTCTTAACTTGCTGTTTGTGGATTAATCACTGTATTGGAACCTTGACTGAAGTAGATATAGAGCCAACTAAATTTCATTTCCGCCTTAGGCTAGCATCATCGGGATTAGCGTTTCTTGTTTGATTGTGGACTTCTGATGTTGTGAGGCGTGAGGACCACTAAAATGAAGGCTATAAGAATCTAAATATAAGGATCAAGTTTAGTCAAGCTGCATTTTGCAAATTCCTATTCCTACTGTCTTACTACCCCTGCATTTAGAGTTACATGTTTAGGAGTGACGGTTAAGTCTTGCTGAGCCTTAGTGCTCACAGTTGCTTCTGAGTTATTTTTGCAGGTAGCAGGATGCCTGCTATGAAGAGGGTTGTTCGGTGAGACGATGAACCTCACGGTTTGTTCAACTCATCGGAAACCCAGCCGCTGCCTTTCTTTGGTGAAGCTAGTAGGAAGCGTTCACGGGCTGAACGACTTCTCTTCGGCGTAGTTAGGGTCGAGAGTGAGTACATTATCCAGCTTGTTTTAATTTCCGTTGCGTGTGTACTTATGTTGTAAAAGATCTTATGTTGAGTAACAAAATGGTTCCGTTATGTTCTTACGCCTCTTTTGGTGCTTGCTGTTAGGTGCCGCATCGCACGGCACCACCCACTGCGATTCCCGGGCCGGGCCTTCACAGCGTGGTATCAGAGCCACATTGGGGATAGCACGCATGAAAAGAGCATATTTTCAAAAACTTAGAGGTATACGAGTGTGGAACGTATAGTATGCCCACATAAGGAGTATTATTAGCATATTTACTTAAGGTGGCAAGCTAACAGTGTGTTATCATTCAGTATTTCAATTCTGTAACGACGCACCTACGTGGAGGTAAGAATGGTAAGGAACGCCACCGAAAGCGGATCAATTTTGGTTAGCTCACCCATACGAGGAAAGTAGTGTGAGATGTCCTGTTCAGCAATGGACAGGAAGTGAATATGTTTTCTAAGACTCTTCATGTCTTAGAGACATATGAATGGCACTAGCCTCCAGTGCGCAAACCCAGGGGCAAGAGGAGAAGACCCCATCGTGTGGTTTGTAACACGAACTGTGTTCTTTAGGACTCTTCATGTCCTATGAGGCATACGGAAGCGCTGTTCCACCGGTGTGATTTATTGCAAAGGTGTGGAACCCCCGTCAGGTGGTGAATAATCCGATCATGTACCTTGAGACGTGGCTTGACTCAAGGACGGCCCGTATGGCAATGATACAGGGCGTATGTTTTTACTATGACATGGACCTGCCTGAAATGATAAACCAATGTGTGCATCATTATTGAGTGGTTTTCTGCAGGTACCTTAACCACGTTAGTACATGTCGTGTAGACAACGTTTGTGAGTGATCATTTTAGTGCCAACATTTGAAATGTATATGCCGGTATAAAGCCGGTTAGGATTTTAATTTGGTGAGGAAACGTAGTAACGTGATGTGTTTTGATCTGCATGAAAAAAGAACGTTTGAAAATAAAAAGAGTAAATTTGGAGTCTAAAATTCTATTAGGAGTTAATGAACTCCTATATTGAACTAAGAGTCAATTGGGAGTATAGATTTATTCACAAAGACTTAGGAATAACCTCCCCTGTTTTCAGCAAAATTTTTGCTGAAGTGGAACAGGACATAACTTTTGTTTGGTTGAACCAATGGAGGTGAGTGATACATTTCTGGAAAGCTATTGAAGTATTCTACAACTCTTCAGTAGAACTCCAGATCATAATCACCCTCCAAATGGATGAAATTCTCAGAGGAGTGTGAACTGCCCAAAAACAGGGCAGTCACAAATTGCTCTCTGGAAATATCTGTATTTCGATCATAACTTTCTGTAGAAAAATTTCTAAGGGTCAAGTAATACACCGTTGGAAAGCTTGTGATATATGCTATGACTTTGTAGTTCAAAGTTTCTCCAGATTTGGAGTTTAAAGTGATGAAATCTTGCGGACAAAACAGCTACCTTCAAAAGAGGTGCTGTCAAAATTGTTCCAGATTTCTGTTAACTTTGAAATATCACAATTTTTGATCCAGAACATATATGAAGGCAGCTAAATGGAAGATTATTCTTCAGCACATAGTCTCTGCTAATAAAATTGTGGGTGGCCCCAGAATCAAATAACACGAAAATGGGCTGTTCATGTAAAGTGAACATGCCCGCCAAAACAGGTTCGCCTTTAGCAATATCCTCAATAGCAGTGTAATTAACCCTGCCAGCTTTTGAACGATTCTTCTGTGAAGGTTCACGGTGCTGATCTGAGCATTGCTGAGACAACACACGAGTGTGACTCTGCTCAGCACCACGACGGTTTCGTGTTGTAGAAATCTTCAGCTCTCTACTAACACGAGGTGGAGATAATTCGTGCGTAGCTGGTTGCGGTAGGATTGCACGAATAATTTCTGTCCGCTGTTGTTGAGGTGGAGGCTCATATGTGATCAACTCCAGCCGTGGTTGTGAGAGTTGCACCACTGGCTGAATTTGTTGCCTAACTGGCGAGTAATATCACACTCAATAGTTCGGACAAACCTCGATATCGCTGTCTGGCGGTATACTTCTTTTCAGCTCCGCTTCACAACGAAGATGCATGTCTTCCTTAATGATAGCGGCATTTACCAACTCATTGTAAATACCGTTATTGAACAAGGTCACTTGTTCCTTAAGTTCGACATTCAAACCTCGGAAGAAATACTCGCACTTCAACGCTTCCGAGTCAACCATATGAGTTGCGTATTGCATCAAGTCTTCAAACTCTTTGAAGTACTCGCACGCACTCCTTTTGCCTTGCTTTAACTCCAGAAAGTCTTGATACTTTGTTCGTAGAATTCCCGAATAAATGTGACGTGCCCGGAAAACATTCCGGAATTCATCCCACGTCACTCGATGACCTTCAGGAAGAGTAGCGATGTACTCCGCCCACCAAGCTCCAGCGGCTCCGTGGAGTTGTTGAGCGGCAAATAGAGTCTTCTGATATTCATCGCACTCAAGCGTATCGAACTTGGCTTCAATACATTGGAGCCAATGAGCCGACTCCAACGGTTCTTTCGCTTCCGAGAAAACCGGTGGTTGTCTTGCTACAAAATCCAAATAGGTGCTTGGCGGGGGATTTTGCTGTAGTGTCTCCTGTCGTATGCTTTGTCGCACCAACAGATCCAGAGACTCAGCCATCTTTGTCAAGATTCCCGCCAATCCGGTTGATGATGTCGGCACTTCTTGTCGTGGTGAATTACTTTCGCCGTGACTCGACTCACCAACCTCACTCCTGGAATGAGCACGATCCATGCTGCAAGAGTGAGCAGTTTACGGTTAAAATTCAAAGTTTTAAACTCAACTTGAATTGAAAACATAACCATAAAAGCATCACATCAATATTGCAGCATTACACAAGCTAACTAGGGTTTTGACAATACTGAAATCTATCAAATGTGAGCAAGTTTGTACAAACCATTAATTCCAACAGTAGAACAAACTGAAAAATAACTCAAGAACATGTTATGGAGCTTAGAGAAGTCTGAAACAACCCTGTCCACAACAAGTCTTAAGTTACATAGGCAATAAGCACTACTCTGTTCTGAATGACCAATTGGTCTTAACCACAGAATTTGAATATGATAATGGCAATTTCATATCTCAAGTTGAATATCAAAGTTATAGTTAACTTCAATATCTTTCCAACGAGTATTCATTCAGTTAAGCATCCGTTTCATATCAGCTAACCCGGAGGCAAGATATCAACTGATGAAATGGTCTCTCGGGCACCTTTATGTTTGGGTGGAAACATCTATCCTGCAAGCCTTATCATACTAAAAGGCCAAAGGATTGATATTATCTTGGGGATGTCATGGTTGACACATTATGGAGCTATCTTTGATATCAGCTCTCGGACTGTCCAACTGAATTCCCCAATACACGGTTGCAACACATTGAATCTTGTGGATCCATCACAACGTGTTGCAGCAGTGCATCAGATTGAAGCTCCTAAACTTGAGGATATTCCAGTGGTATGTGAATATCCAGATTTGTTTCCCGAAGACTTGCCGGGCATGCCGCCCGAACGTGATGTTGAGTTCAAGATTGAACTAGCACCGGGAACAACACCTATTTCTCGGCGACCATACAAAATGGCACCGAAGGAGCTAGCAGAATTGAAGGAGCAGCTGAATGTCCTCATGGACAAAGGTTTTATACGCCCAAGTTCATCACCTTGGGGCTTTTCCGCACTCTTCATGAAGAAGAAGGACGAGACTTTGAGACTATGCGTAGATTATCGTCCACTGAATGCTGTCACTATCAAGAATAAGTATCCACTACCGCGTATCGATATTTTGTTTGATCAACTAGTGGGTGCTAAGATATTCTCCAAGATGGATCTTCGGTCCGGGTATCATCAGATAAAGATCCGGGCAGAAGATGTACCTAAGACGGCGTTCTCGACAAGATATGGTCTTTATGAATATCTTGTCATGTCCTTTGGGTTGACCAATGCTCCGGCTCACTTTATGTATCTCATGAACTCGGTGTTCATGCTGGGGTTAGACAAGTTCGTCATGGTTTTCATCGACGACATCTTGGTCTATTCAAAGTCAGAAGAAGAACATGCTGAACATTTGCGTATTGTACTCCAACGCTTGAGGGATCACAAGCTATATGCAAAGTTCAGTAAATGTGAGTTTTGGATCAGCAAAGTGCCGTTTCTTGGGCATATTATTTCAGCGGATGGCATCGCTGTGGACCCAAGTAAAATCGAGCAAGTGCTGAATTGGAAATCTCCAACATCTGTTCATGAAGTGAGGAGTTTCCTAGGTTTAGCGGGTTATTATCGGAGATTCATTCCCAAGTTCTCCAAAGTCTCTAAACCTATGACGGAGCTGTTGAAGAAAAGCACCAAATATGATTAGAGTAATTCATGTGAACAAGCTTTTCAAACTCTAGTGAAGCATCTCACTACAGCTCCAGTTCTGGCCGAACCGGACACCACGAAGCCTTTTGATGTCTATTGTGACGCATCCGGCATTGGTTTGGGTTGTGTGTTGATGCAAGAAGGACGTGTGGTCGCGTATGGATCCCGACAACTCAGGGGTCATGAGCAGAATTACCCGACGCACGACCTTGAACTAGCTGCGGTGGTCTTAGCTTTGAAAATGTGGAGACATTATTTACTAGGCAATCTAGTACATCTCTACACTGACCACAAAAGCTTGAAGTACATCTTAACACAGGAGGAACTGAATATGAGGCAGCGAAGGTGGCTCGAATTGATCAAGGATTACGAACTTGAAATTCATTACCACCCGGGTAAAGCGAATGTGATTGCCGATGCACTTAGTCGGAAAGCCCACATCCACCATTTAGCCATGGCTGCACATGTCACACCCGGTTTTTCCGAAGAACAACCAAGTGAATAACACATGTATGCCAGGATCATTTTCTCATACATGTGATGACAAATAGTGAAGCATCATTTATTACAAGCCAGGTGTCTAATATAATTAAGTCGTACATAGCAAATGTCTCGATGGACAATAATAAGTTCATCACAAGTAAATAAACTAGCAGCGGAATATTATTCTTTAGGGCTCCATCACAGGCGTTGCCCGGGGGTCTCCATGAACCTAGAAACCTTCTTCGGGTCCAAAGTCTTGGTCATTATACACCACCTCATTGTCTTGACCTGAGCAGCAATATAAACCAACAAATATGCAAGGTTGAGTACCAAGGGTACTCAGCAAGTGTGGGAAAATTATATCATGCATGGCTAGAACAAGGAGAGGTTGAACTCATGGTTAAAGCACTATGCAATTAATTCCTATCACCTTAGCTTTTTAAGCACCTACATTACTACATAGATGAAATGGTCCCAAGCTCCCATACCCTCATCATAATCAAATAACCATAACATCATTTCCGATGTTAAGCTCCCCGCTTAACATTCACAACTTCCAAAACCATCAATCCTCTAATCATGAATAAGTCCAAGCCGCTCTTGACCGTGAGCACGGCTGTCATGACAGTTTTGACTCTGCAGAGTTTGTACCACTGTACCCACATGTAGTGATTTCATCCCCCGTTGCCGGGTGGACTAAAAGAACCTCCATTATGCCAGTGGCTACAAACCACATTCACACTTCCCAGGTGTGTAGCCAGGAGATCACTACGAAGCCTTTACAAAGGGATTCCCGACGAGCGTGGGCCCACTGAGGTTTCACCCCTAACAGCATACAAGAGGCTCCAACCCCGCTGCAGTGGCCCCCTCTTGAGCCTTGCAGTTCATATGTTAGTCCAGCTGACACCTATTCCCCGCACCATCCAACACACCCATACTACGCCGGGGATACACCTAATTAATTGGCCAAGCTGCCCCATCTCAGCATGTGGTTGGCACTGTAAAGCCAGGTTACATGCTCCATGAACCGGTCCTTAGGATCCAGGCAAGTACTAAACACAAACCCGAGTCTAGTGCACCCAGCTCACAACCAAAACATCCAACATGCCTTGATCCCTACCTCTACATAACTCACAATATCTCATTCAAGAGTATGGTAATATAAACTGATGATCTCATATCCCAAATATCCCATTCTAAGCATGGCTAAGCATATGCATGTAAACAAATGACATAATAAATAAATCCCAACCCAAGCTACAAGGAAACAAGGTAATGCAATTCTAGGGAAACATCCTAACATGGGTTTCATATTTTCAATTGACAATGCAAATAATTCTAGCTACACATCCTAGCATAGGATCAAAGTGGTCAAGGACACTTGCCTCCTCCTTGCTGCTCTTGAAATGGGTAGTCCTGGTCTTGGAAAGGAATAACTTGCTCTTGAGCAGGTTCTACATCATACCATCACACATAGCAAAAGAAAAACAACAATCTATAAGACATAGTTCACACTTCCACTTCATACAAACCACACATTCATATTTATGAAAGTCATTCACAACTATATGTGTTGTGGTTACTCTATGTGTGTTGATTTGTGGCTTGCATGCACTTTTAATCATGTGTATATGATTCCTACTTTTGTATTCACATTTATGCTTGCATACTTTATATATGAGTTTCCAATTTAAATAATTTTCCTTATATTTATTTACTACACCTTTTAGTTACCAAGTACGCATGAAAGGTATTTTTCTTCTCCATATGTGTCTTCAGAATTTCTACCAACCCTAAACTGAATTATTTGGATTTTAGAAACTCCATTTATCATTTACTAGTTGCTATATTTTCAGATTTATTTTCCTATGCATAAATGTGTACTTTATATTGAAAATAGTAAGACACATCATCTAAACAAAATAGGTTCTGGTCCTAAATAATTTAATAACATATTTTGACCTTTGCCTCTGATGTAAACTATTTCACAATTATTTTCCCTATTTTCTATAACTATTCTTTACTTAAAAATGTGTCCCTAAATGTGAATAATAAATTAACCAGATTCAATTCAGTCCAAAATATGTTTTTATCTCACTCCAAAATTTTCTAAACACTGAGAAAATCTTTAACTTAATTTTGACAATATGTTTGTCCCACTTTTTAATTTTTAAACACTAGTTACATATTCAATTTTCTAAATTAAATACTAAACAGGGCTAAAATGATGAACTCACCCCATTACAGGGTCTATAATATTATTTTCAGGATTTCCAGTGGTCTAGCTACACTTATCAGAGGTGTTTTTCCTAATTTTTATTAAGTCCAGGGGCTAAAACTAATTTTTAAATGAATTTACATGATTTTCTGGAGTTCCAGGGGCTAGGTCTGAAGTTTCCGGGGCTACCTCTTATTTCCCGAGAACCCCAGGGGGTAGCACGTAAGAATTCCAGTCTTTATAACGCGGGGCTGACGTGGACCGTCCGATTTTAAACCGACGGCTGAGATTATAACATCGAACCGGTACGCGGGGATTTAAACCCTACCGTGCGATTTAAAATAAACGGCGCACAAGCGGCCACGTCGCTCTGATCGAGCGCGGGCGGCGCTGCCGGCGGCGCACGGCGGCGGGAAGCGGCGATCTCGCCGGAAACTTTCGGATCCTCGAGAATTCTGCCTAGAACTGTGATCTTATGACATAGATCGGTGGAGGGGAGGTCGGGGATCTCACCTCGGGGGTTTTCTTGAGCTCGGAGGTCCTGGAAGGTGATCGGCGGCGAGGTCCGAGGCAAAACCACGACGAAGCTCGTCGGCGCTGTGTTTACACCGCAAGTCACCGAGTTTTCTGCACCTGCAAGGTTCCCCGGAGGCGGTGGATCAAGACCAGCGAGTTAGATCGGAGTTTCCGAGCTTAGATCGGCCAGAATTCACCGGAGAAGTCTCGGTTCTCACCGGAGTAAAAATCGGCGATCGCGTGGGAAAAACAGAACAGGGCCGGGGTTTTTATAGACGGGGGAAGGCGGTGAGGTGGTTTAGATCATGTCTGTTTCCTCCTCGAGCGAAATTCGGCTGTGATCCGCAGCAGTT
Organism: Neostapfia colusana; assembly: GCA_030760725.1. NCBI lineage: Eukaryota > Viridiplantae > Streptophyta > Magnoliopsida > Poales > Poaceae > Neostapfia > Neostapfia colusana. The sequence continues at coordinate 46,245,107 of JASWHV010000017.1, forward strand.
CCGATCGGTTTGGATACGGTGAGAGAGAGTCCGGCGCGGCGCGAGGTGGAAGACGAAGCCCGGTGGGTCCCGCCTGTCAGCGTGAGAAAACGCGGGTGCGCGGCTGCGGGCTGGCGCGGGGTAAGTTGGGCCGGCTGGTGGGTTTCGGCCCACTGGCCGGTTTTTTTCTGTTTTCTCTTTTTCTTTTTCCATTTCTTTTCTGATTTGAGTTTAATTTGAATTCCAGTTTGAATTTGAATTTTTGCAAAACATGCAACACGTCCAAAAATTTTTAAATTCCCCTCTTAACATGATTTAAGGTTTTGAATCAAAATTTTGGGGTGTTACAGCTCTACCCCCCTTAAAAGAAATCTCATCCTCGAGATTGGTGTTTCTAAGAAAACAATTCCGGAAATTGTGCCTTGAGCTCATCTTCCCGCTCCCAGGTGGCTTCCTCTTCTGAGTGATGCTTCCACTGTACCTTGCACATCCGGATTCTTTTATTTCTGGTGAGGCGTTCCATTGTCTCCAAAATCTTGTATGGTTGCTCGGCATAAGACAAATCCTCAGCTACATCCACTTCATTCATGGGTAACACCTCTTCAGGCGTCCTCAGACATTTCTTGAGTTGTGACACATGGAATACATCGTGCACATCCGATAGATGAACCGGTAACTCTAGTTGATATGCCACTTCGCCTTTCCTTTCCAAAACTTGAAAGGGTCCGATGTATCGAGGTGACAACTTCCCTTTCACCTTGAACCGACGAAGTCCTCTGATAGGGGACACCTTGATATAAACATAGTCTCCCACGTTAAAAACGAGCTCTCTTCTTCGTACATCGGCATAGCTCTTTTGGCGTGTCTGTGCTATCCTCAAGTTATTGCGAATTTCCCTCACCTTCGCCTCGGCTTCTTGTAGTACTTCTGGACCAAACACCTTACTTTCCCCTGTTTGGTTCCAAAATAGGGGAGTTCTGCACTTCTTCCCGTACAAGGCCTCAAACGGTGACATCTTCATACTAGCTTGATAGCTGTTGTTATAGGAAAACTACGCATACGGTAAGTTCTTGTCCCAACTCCTATTGTTTTTTAGTGCACATGCCCTTAGCATATCTTCAAGGATCTGATTGGTTCTTTCCGTCTGCCCGTCAGTTTGGGGATGATAGGCAGAGCTGAAGTTCAGATGGGTTCCCATGGTTTCATGCAACTTCTGCCAAAACCTCGAGGTGAACTGTGTCCCTCGGTCCGACACTATCTTCTTTGGCACTCCATGGTAACACACGATCCTTGACATGTACAATTCTGCCAATTTGGATCCGCTGTAGCTTTCTTTCACGGGGATGAAATGAGCTACCTTGGTTAGCCTATCAATGATGACCCATATTGAATCATACCCGGATTGGGTCCTAGGCAATCCCACGACAAAATCCATGCTGATTTCTTCCCATTTCCATTCAGGCACTTTGAGTGGTTGCAATAATCCCGCGGGTCGTTGATGTTCTGCTTTCACCAACTGACATGTGTCACATAGGGCAACATGTTCCGCGACATCTCGCTTCATGCCATACCACCAATACCTGCTTTTGAGGTCCTGGTACATCTTCGTACTCCCAGGATGAATGGAATAGTCGGAATCGTGAGCCTCCTTCAAAATTAATTCACGGATCTCCTTTACTTCTGTCACACAGATCCTTTTCCAGTGCCACACCGTACCATGTTCATCCTCTCTGAAACCTTGAGCTTTATTTTCCTTGATGAGTTGCCTGATTTCCTGTATCTTCTCATCATTCTTTTGGCCCTCGCGTATGTCTCGCTCGAGTGTGGAGTCCACTTCCATGGCGATGGCTTCACTACTATTTACTAGACATAGATTGAGCCTTATAACCTCGTCCTTCAATTCTGCAGGCATGTCCTTCAAGCTCAACTTATTGACCTGCACTTTCCGACTCAAAGCGTCGGCCACGACATTTGCTTTCCCAGGATGATAGTTGATGCCCACATCAAAGTCATTGATTAACTCTAGCCATCTCCTTTGTCTGAGGTTGAGGTCTGGCTGTGTGAATATGTACTTCAAACTCTTATGATCCGTATATATCTCTGTCCTATTCCCCATCAAATAGTGCCGCCAAATTTTCAACGCGTGTACCACTGCGGCTAGTTCTAGGTCATGTGTAGGATAGTTCTTCTCGTGCTTCCGAAGCTGCCGGGATGCATAAGCCACGACATGTCCTTCTTGCATGAGAACACATCCCAACCCGTTTCCAGAGGCATCGCAGTACACTGTGAAATTCTTCTGCATATCTGGCATAACCAACACTGGGGCTGTTGTCAATCTCTTCTTTAGCTCCTGAAAGCTCGTCTCGCACTGTGGTGTCCAGGTGAATGTGATTCCCTTCTTCAACAGTTTGGTGAGAGGTCTCGAGATCTTGGAGAATCCCTCAATAAACCGTCGATAGTATCCAGCCAATCCCAAAAAGCTTCGAACTTCCCCGACATTTTCAGGGGTCTTCCACTTCTGGATATCCTCGATTTTGGCGGGATCTACGGAGATTCCTCCCTCCGAGATTATATGTCCTAAAAAGGGAACTCTCTTCAGCCAATACTCACACTTGCTCAACTTGGCATATAGTTGGTGTTCTCTCAGCCTCTGCAACACCAACCTTAGATGTTTCTCATGTTCTTCTTCATCTTTGGAGAAGACGAGAATGTCATCTATGAAAACCACCACAAATTTGTCCAGATATTCCATGAATACCTTGTTCATGAGGTACATGAAGTATGCCGGGGCATTGGTTAGCCCGAAAGGCATGACAGTGTATTCATACAGTCCGTACCGAGATACGAAAGTTGTCTTGGGAATATCAGATTGCCTTATCTTGAGTTGGTGGTATCCCGACCTAAGATCAATTTTCGAGAACACACAAGCTCCCCTCAACTTATCAAACAAGTCTTCAATGCGAGGCAATGGGTACTTGTTCTTGATGGTTACCTCATTCAAAGCACGGTAATCCACGCATAACCTTTGGGTTCCGACTTTCTTGGGCACAAATATCACCGGAGCTCCCCATGGTAAGGAACTAGGGCGAATATACCCCTTCTCCGTCAATTCTCTCAAATGATCCTTCAGTTCTTCTAGCTGCTTGGAGTCCATCCGATAAGGTCTCTTGTATATCGGGGCTGTTTCCGGTACTAGCTCAATTGCGAATTCCACTTCACGGTCGGGAGGCATACCTGGCAACTCCTCCGGAAAAACATCTGGATATTCCCTGATAGTCCTGATTTCCTCAACTTTCACCTCCACCTGATTTAATTTAATGTCCCTCCTAGGCTCGTGTATCGTTTTGAACTTTACTCTTGTGCCACTAGGGTGAGTTAGTTCCACCGTTCTGGTCGAACAATGGATGATTCCTTTATGTTTGGTCAACCAATCTATTCCCAAAATAATATCTATCCCTTGTGAATCTATCACTATGAGGTTAGCAGTAAATACTACCCCATTAATGTCTAGGTTCACTTTGGGACACACTTGTCTTGTCCTTATTTCTCCACCTGGAGAGTTTACGGCTAGCATATGGTTCATTTGTGTGGTTGCTAGGTCATTCTTCTTAACAAACCCTTGAGCAATGAACGAGTGGGTAGCACCAGAATCAAACAGCAGAGTTGCAAGGTGTAAATTCGCAGGAAACTTACCAACTACCACGTCGGGTGCCTCTTGTGCTTCCTCCATAGTGACGTGGTTCACCCGTCCTCTCATTACATTCTGCTGTTGTGGCGGTGCAGGCTTCTTCTTTGGGCATTTATTGGCGTAGTGCCCCACTTCACCACAGCTAAAACATTGCACCCCAATCTTAGATGCCTGACCTTTGTTGTCTTGGGGTTGGTTTGGGGGTGCTTGCACTGCGGGTCGAGGTGGATATGCGGGGCGAGGCTGCTGCACAAACTGACGTTGCGGCTGTGCTGGTGCTGCGGAAGGCCTGTAGTTTGGGTTGTACCCTCTTGGTGCTGAATAGGGTACTGCAGCACGGCTCGTCTGCCCCGTAGGTTGCTGCATCATACGTGGGCGAGTGTTGCTCCCTGAGGCTTGATGTGACCACCCGGCCTTCCTCTTATTCTCATTTTCCAGGGCCTTTAGCTTCCTTTCTACCACAAATGCTATGTCCACCATCTTTTGGAAGCTTTCATACTCATTTGAGGACATTGCACACTGCATCTCTGCGGTAAGCCCTTCCACGAAACAATCTTGTTTCTGCTCATCAGTCTCTATGTCTCGTGGGGCATAACGGGATAGTTGAGTAAATTTAGTGAGGTATTCCCTCACCGTCATGTTTCCCTGCTGCAGTCCCAAAAACTCCTTCCTCTTGTTTTTGAGTTCACCTCTTGGGATGTAATGGTTGCGGAAGCTACGCTTGAACTCTTCCCAAGTGATGTTCTCAGGGTCATGATGGGCGGCCACGTAGGCGGTCCACCAATCAGCAGCAGGTCCATGCAATTGATGAAAGGCAAACAGCACCCTCTCATACCCTTGGCATTGTATAATCCTCATCTTACTTTCAATGGTCTTCAGCCAATCATCTGCCTCCAGAGGTTCAGCAGCACTTGCAAACTTTGGAGGTTGAGTTCCTAGAAACTCACTCAACCTTGGTTGGCGTGGTGCAGCTTGTGGAGGTGGAACTTGATGCAAGTTGGCCACCACTTGAGTCAAGTTCTGGATGAGCTGATTTTGATTCTCCAGCATTTGGTGGAGAGGATCAACTTCTTCACGGCGACCACCCCGGTCCTGGCCTCCAGAAAGATGAGGGTTGCATGCCTCATCGTTGTTGTTGGCGGGGTTGGCAGCACGTCCTTTTCCTCTTCCGGCCATCTGGCAGAATCAACCAATGTTAATTTGAAAGCATTTAGTATCATCTTACTACTTTCATTTGTTTGTACTTTGAAGTGTTGAGGCTTTGTTATACTTTTCTGAGGGTTCATTTCTCACACAAAATTAAATGCAATATTATTTCATGTGGGTTCACACACCAAAGCAAAACAATCTAAAGACGAGGCTGTGGACAATTGCTCATGGCTTCCACAACTCACGTCACACACCAAGAATTATCACACCATTAACTACGTAACGACTCGACTACTCGACCTCTTGCTAACTAAGGGAAGGACTCTACACTACTCGTTTTCTTGAGCTGGATCCTCAGGATCTTCCTCATCATTGCGGCTGCCTTCTGACTCCGCTTTGGGTGGGGAGGCTGCTGGTGGAGAAGTGCGACGACGCCTGATCGCTCGGCGATTCGGGGAGTCAGGAGTCCATGTACCATTCGCGGTGACACACAGTTCATTCCCATCTCCTCTTTCCCTCGCCTTTAAGCAGGCTCGTAGCAACGCCTCCGTTTCCTTCAGGGTGTCCCGGACATCCTGAAGCTCTTGTTGACACTCCTGCAGTCGAGTGCTGAGCATAGCAGCATCCTCCAAGCACAAGTCCATGTGCTCATGGGAAGTCCCTTGCTGCACTGGCGGGTATTTGTACTCCGTGGTACCACTCTCACGTTGGAGGACATACATGTACTCAGTTTTGTCCAAGTGGCGACGATAGATGTGACTCTGGCAGGTGATGGCCTCCCAGGTGACATCTTTCTCCGCATCGACCTGTGTTGCCCGACAAGCTGGAGAGTGGTGAATCTTAAGCAGCTGATTTTCGTGTATAATCCTCATCTCTGAGCTCCATTCTTCCCTCTTCTCACGGATGGTCCTGGTGGAGTTATAGTGGATAATTAGCTTGCCCGTATTGCCGGCGGCTTCGAGCATACGCCGAAGACGGCGCAATAAGCCTCCTACTGCCAATCCGTAGGAAAGGTACGTCACCGGAAGGCTCTCCTCTCTTTCGGCAAGGGCTACTACGGGAACTCTCCCTCCTGTGGACTTGCGAGTGGTGCGAATCATGCGAACCATCTAAAACAAAAAGAATTTAAAATTAGGTTAGATAAATTCTCAAACAAAAATCCTATTTTGAATGAAAGTTGGGGTAAGATGAAGAAAATGACTCCTTAAATAACACTTTTCAACCCACACCTCGGAAAATAGTTTTTAAGAAAATAGGGCCCTTAAATTCGTCCATTTCTACCTAGGTCCACGTTCCTACGGGCAACCTTGGCTCTGATACCACCTCTGTCACACCCGGTTTTTCCGAAGAACAACCAAGTGAATAACACATGTATGCCAGGATCATTTTCTCATACATGTGATGACAAATAGTGAAGCATCATTTATTAAAGGCCAGGTGTCTAATATAATTAAGTCGTACATAGCAAATGTCTCAATGGACAATAATAAGTTCATTACAAGTAAATAAACTAGCAGCGGAATATTATTCTTTAGGGCTCAATCACAGGCGTTGCCCGGGGGTCTCCATGAACCTAGAAACCTTCTTCGGGTCCAAAGTCTTGGTCATTATACACCACCTCATTGTCTTGACCTGAGCAGCAATATAAACCAACAAATATGCAAGGTTGAGTACCAAGGGTACTCAGCAAGTGTGGGAAAATTATATCATGCATGGCTAGAACAAGGAGAGGTTGAACTCATGGTTAAAGCACTATGCAATTAATTCCTATCACCTTAGCTTTTTAAGCACCTACATTACTACATAGATGAAATGGTCCCAAGCTCCCATACCCTCATCATAATCAAATAACCATAACATCATTTCCGATGTTAAGCTCCCCGCTTAACATTCACAACTTCCAAAACCTTCAATCCTCTAATCATGAATAAGTCCAAGCCGCTCTTGACCGTGAGCACGGCTGTCATGACAGTTTTGACTCTGCAGAGTTTGTACCACTGTACCCACATGTAGTGATTTCATCCCCCGTTGCCGGGTGGACTAAAAGAACCTCCATTATGCCAGTGGCTACGAACCACATTCACACTTCCCAGGTGTGTAGCCAGGAGATCACTACGAAGCCTTTACAAAGGGATTCCCGACGAGCGTGGGCCCACTGAGGTTTCACCCCTAACAGCATACAAGAGGCTCCAACCCCGCTGCAGTGGCCCCCTCTTGAGCCTTGCAGTTCATATGGTAGTCCAGCTGACACCTATTCCCCGCACCATCCAACACACCCATACTACGCCGGGGATACACCTAATTAATTGGCCAAGCTGCCCCATCTCAGCATGTGGTTGGCACTGTAAAGCCAGGTTACATGCTCCATGAACCGGTCCTTAGGATCCAGGCAAGTACTAAACACAAACCCGAGTCTCGTGCACCCAGCACACAACCAAAACATCCAACTTGCCTTGATCCCTACCTCTACATAACTCACAATATCCCATTCAAGAGTATGGTAATATAAACTGATGATCTCATATCCCAAATATCCCATTCTAAGCATGGCTAAGCATATGCATGTAAATAAATGACATAATAAATAAATCCCAACCCAAGCTACAAGGAAACAAGGTAATGCAATTCTAGGGAAACATCCTAACATGGGTTTCATATTTTCAATTGACAATGCAAATAATTCTAGCTACACATCCTAGCATAGGATCAAAGTGGTCAAGGACACTTGCCTCCTCCTTGCTGCTCTTGAAATGGGTAGTCCTGGTCTTGGAAAGGAATAACTTGCTCTTGAGCAGGTTCTACATCATACCATCACACATAGCAAAAGAAAAACAACAATCTATAAGACATAGTTCACACTTCCACTTCATACAAACCACACATTCATATTTATGAAAGTCATTCACAACTATATGTGTTGTGGTTACTCTGTGTGTTGATTTGTGGCTTGCATGCACTATTAATCATGTGTATATGATTCCTACTTTTGTATTCACATTTATGCTTGCATACTTTATATATGAGTTTCCATTTTAAATAATTTTCCTTATATTTATTTACTACACCTTTTAGTTACCAAGTATGCATGAAAGGTATTTTTCTTCTCCATATGTGTCTTCAGAATTTCTACCAACCCTAAACTGAATTATTTGGATTTTAGAAACTCCATTAATCATTTACTAGTTGCTATATTTTCAGATTTATTTTCCTATGCATAAATGTGTACTTTATATTGAAAATAGTAAGACACATCATCTAAACAAAATAGGTTCTGGTCCTAAATAATTTAATAACATATTTTGACCTTTGCCTCTGATGTAAACTATTTCACAATTATTTTCCCTATTTTCTATAACTATTCTTTACTTAAAAATGTGTTCCTAAATGTGAATAATAAATTAACCAGATTCAATGCAGTCCAAAATATGTTTTTATCTCACTCCAAAATTTTCTAAACACTGAGAAAATCTTTAACTTAATTTTGACAATATGTTTGTCCCACTTTTTAATTTTTAAACACTAGTTACATATTCAATTTTCTAAATTAAATACTAAACAGGGCTAAAATGATGAACTCACCCCATTACAGGGTCTATAATATTATTTTCAGAATTTCCAGGGGTCTAGCTACACTTATCAGAGGTGTTTTTCCTAATTTTTATTAAGTCCGGGGGCTAAAACTAATTTTTAAATGAATTTACATGATTTTCTGGAGTTCCAGGGGCTAGATCTGAAGTTTCCGGGGCTAGCTCTTATTTCCCGAGAACCCCAGGGGGTAGCACGTAAGAATTCCAGTCTTTATAACGAGGGGCTGACGTGGACCCTCCGATTTTATACCGACGGCTGAGATTATAACATCGAACCGGTACGCGGGGATTTAAACCCTACCATGCGATTTAAAATAAACGGCGCACAAGCGGCCACGTCGCTCTGATCGAGCGCGGGCGGCGCTGCCGGCGGTGCACGGCGGCGGGAAGCGGCGATCTCGCCGGAAACTTTCGGATCCTCGAGAATTCTGCCTAGAACTGTGATCTTATTCATAGATCGGTGGAGGGGAGGTCGGGGATCTCACCTCGGGGGTTTTCTTGAGCTCGGAGGTCCTGGAAGGTGATCGGCGGCGAGGTCCGAGGCAAAACCACGGCGAAGCTCGTCGGCGCTGTGTTTACACCGCAAGTCACCGAGTTTTCTGCACCTGCAAGGTTCCCCGGAGGCGGTGGATCAAGACCAGCGAGTTAGATCGGAGTTTCCGAGCTTAGATCGGCCAGAATTCACCGGAGAAGTCTCGGTTCAAACCGGAGTAAAAATCGGCGATCGCGTGGGAAAAACAGAACGGGGCCGGGGTTTTTATAGACGGGGGAAGGCGGTGAGGTGGTTTAGATCATGTCCGTTTCCTCCTCGAGCGAAATTCGGCTGTGATCCGCAGCAGTTCCGATCGGTTTGGATTCGGTGAGAGAGAGTCCGGCGCGGCGCGAGGTGGAAGACGAAGCCCGGGTGGGTCCCGCCTGACAGCGTGAGAAAACGCGGGCGCGCGGCTGTGGGCTGGCGCGGGGTAAGTTGGGCCGGCTGGTGGGTTTCGGCCCACTGGCCGGTTTTTTTCTGTTTTCTCTTTTTCTTTTTCCATTTCTTTTCTGATTTGAGTTTAATTTGAATTCCAGTTTGAATTTGAATTTTTGCAAAACATGCAACACGTCCAAAAATTTTTAAATTCCCCTCTTAACATGATTTAAGGTTTTGAATCAAAATTTTGGGGTGTTACAGCACATGAAGGAGGAGAACCAAGCCTGCACTTAGTTCCCTACGTATCGCTGTTCAACCTCGCTCTTATTCCTACAATCCGAGATGAGATTGTAGAGGCTCAGAAGAGAGACAGGGGTATGTCTCATATCCGGAGGAGAGTGGACAGCGGTGAATTGAAGATGTTCCGCAAGGATGAAGATGGTACTCTATGGTTTAACAACCGTATAGTTGTACCCCGGAACATGAAATTGAGGAGGAAGATACTGGATGAAGCACATTTATCCAAGTACTCCATTCATCCAGGAAGCAATAAGATGTACCAGGACTTGAAATCAAAGTTCTGGTGGACACGGATGAAAAGAGAGATTGCGAAATACGTATCCGAATGTGATACGTGTCGGTGGGTTAAAGCCGACCATATGAGGAAAGCCGGACCACTTCAACCGCTGAAGGTTCCAGCATGGAAGTGGGGAGACATAAGTATGGACTTCATCGTCGGTTTACCCATGACCAGCAACAAGCATGATTCTATTTGGGTAATCGTCGATCATTTGACCAAGACAGCACATTTTATTCCGGTCCATACAAAATATGTGGCAAAGAAGTATGCGGAGCTGTTCATCTCAAGAATCGTGTGTTTACACGGGGTTCCCCGCACCATCGTGTCTGATCGAGGTGCGTTGTTCGTATCCAGATTTTGGGAGCAACTGCATGCTTCCTTGGGAACCATGTTAATTCAGAGTTCAGCGTATCATCCGCAAACTGATGGTCAAACAGAGAGAGTAAATCAGATTCTGGAGGATATACTACGGGCATGTGTCATCAATCAGGGGAAGAATTGGGATGACCATCTACCGTTAGCAGAATTCTCATATAATAACGGTTATCAATCCAGCATCAAAATGGCCCCGTATGAAGCTCTTCATGGCCGGAAGTGCCGCACACCACTGAATTGGTGTGAGTTTGGCGAGAGAGTGGTCTACGGGATTGATCTTGTGAATGAAGCCGAGGAACCAGTGCGAGTGATTCAAGCCAATTTAAAGGCTGCTCAATCTCGGCAGAAAAGCTATGCAGATAAAAGACGTCGACCTCTTCACTTCGACATCGGGGACCATGTTTATCTTCGTGTCTCTCCGAGGAAAAGGGTTCATTGGTTCGGAGTGAAGGGAAAGCTCGCTCCGCGATTCATCGGGCCGTTTGCTGTCACTGAGATATGCGGACCCGTGGCCTATCGTCTGGAGTTACCGACGTCACTTTCGGATATTCACAATGTTTTCCACATCTCTCAGCTGCGGAAATGTCTTAAGTACCCAACCGCAGTTCATATGGAGGACATTGAGGATCTTCAACCGGATCTCACTTATTCTGAGTATCCGATACAGATTATTGATGAGAAGACTCACACCACAAGAAATCGGACAATGCGATTTTACAAAGTCTTGTGGAGCAACCACACCGCTGATGAAGCCACGTGGGAAAGCGAGGAATTTCTCCATTTAAATTTTCCCGACTTGTTTGTACCATATGTCCAGTAGTAATTTTCCCTTCTTTCTTTTGTAATCTCGGGACGAGATTCTTTTAAGGGGGGAGGAATGTAACAGCCCTAACTTTTGTAAAGTTTGATTTCAACTTATGAAACAAAGTTAAGGCGATCAAAGGCTATAATTGTGTCACATGAAATGATTAACACAAATATGGACATGTGAGGGAGTTAAAAAATTTCTCTAGCCCATGCTCAACACATGTTAACCTAGGGGAAAGAATTTCGTTCCCAAAAACTCTAACTCATGTGCACCTTCTCTATAAGTAGAGCGGAGGGAGTTTAAACAAAAGTTGAATTCTTTTGAAAGAATTCATGTTTAGATTGCCCTAATGGAAGCAAATGAACTCACCGATGCGTTTCTCATGTATCAATGAGCTCATTATCCAAACTTGGCTATTTTTGGAGCCCGTATACCAATTAATCCAAGAATATTCGAGGGGGAGTTCAAATTCAAATTTGAATTTGAAAACTGAACCAAACGTGCTCAATTTAGAAATCTTATTTCAGATTCAAATTCCTCATATATTGTTTGGTCTACTGTCCAATTTTGGTTGAATTTGGACAAAGGCGGTGCGGGAAAAATTAAAGCACAGTGAGGGAAAAAAATTTCGGAGATGTGGACCCCACCTGTCAGCCTCTCAACATAGGGCAGCGCCTCTGTTTTTCCCCTCGGATGAGCGCGCGCCCGACAGCGCGCCGGTGCCCGGCGTTACCGCCATTCCCCAGCGCCAGCTCCTGCTTGCCGCTCTCGCTCGATCTGATTGACTCCACCGCGGGTGCACCGAAGGAGTTCGCTTACTTCTCTTCTCTCTCGCCTCGGTAGTTTGCCCACGATCACAACAGCTCGGCCGCTCTCGATCTCTCGATCGTCAGCTGCCACCGCACCTCCCCAGTTGAAGCTTCCAACACAGAAAAGGCGTGCAAGGGCGTGCACAAGTTTCTCACCGGCGCACCTCGGAGTTGGGAGCTGCGATTCGGCGTGAATTTGAGATTTGGCGTCAAGAACCGAAGCTCACGGCGGAACTCCAACCGGCTCACCGTGGACACCGAGCTACAGACCATTTCACCATTCCCCCGCTACACAAGAAAGGTGTGTCATCTTCCCTAGCTCGTGTAGCTGCAAACCGTACGACGATCCATCAGCCGAGTGAGGAGAATTTCCAGTTCTCCGGAAACGTGGTGTATCCGGGTAGAACTCGGTCTACCCCGGAATTTGAGTTGCTCGGTTAACGACTGCCGTAGTGAGCTTGCAAACATCTTCCTCACATCCTAGCGCTCCCTCTCGACCAAGAATCGGGCTAAACAACCCAGAAACGACCGAGTTCTTGCGGTTTTTCGGGCCGCCATGGAAGAATGCCTCGGGTCTCCGTGGAACCCTAGGTTGCCGGCCGTTTCACCGGTGTTAGAGTCCATGTCCAGCCTCTACTAGTTCCCCTGGTGCTCTAGAGCCCGAGAGATGGTCGTTTGTTGAAGGAACGATGGAAACCGACCTCGCCGGAGTTCTAATCTTCTCTGTGATCGGTGCGGGCTAGTTTCCGGCGAACCTCGGCCGCCGCCGACCCTCTAACTGAGTTCAGCACCGAAAGTTGTGGGGTGCGGCGGACTTGAGGTCGGAAGGCGACTGGAAACTGGGTTCCGGCGAACCTCGCCGGAGGGTGCTGCTGCGCGGGCCTCTGGAGCGAGGTTGAAAGAGAAGGCTGACGGGTGGGACCCACCATCAGCATTTAAACATTTTTGGGATTTTCAGTTTCTAGTCCAATCTGTGAAGGGCCATAACTTTGTGTAGGAATGTCCAAAAATTGTGAAACAAATTTTTTTTGGATTCCTCTCAAAGAGTACTATCCAGGGGTGCAGCCCAATGTTTATGAAAATCCCTGGATTTGGCTCATTAATTCAATTAAATAAAATCTTGTATGAATTTTTACAGGAGTTCTGTTCATTGGAAAATTCCCAAATTTGGACAGGAATTCTTCCAAAAATACTTGAACTCCAGTAAAAATTTCAGAGGCATTGGACACCATTTTATTTGTCAAATAATGTGTTCATTCCTTGTGTCTCTGAAAAATGGGAAAATGAACAGACACAATTTCAGCTTTTCCCCATTCTTTGTAAAATCCATATCTCCATGTAGGAAACTCCAAAAATGGTAAAACCAATTCCTATGGACTCAGTACATTTTGTACTTCACAAAAAGTCTACTTTGCAGCATAGGAAAGTTTAATATATAGGGGGTAATGGCAGATTAGTGAAAACCACATAAGGATTTGTTGTGCTCACATGAAGCCATTTCATGAGCTCAATTTTTGCACACTGACTAAATACCTAACATAGAAGTTGTGGTTAAAGTTTCAGCTTCATTGGACCTCTGGAACTTGAGCTACCATCTTTTAGGTTTAAGTGTTCATATAATGGACTTAATCACATGGTGATTACTAGTATCCCTTTTCACCTAGCTTTCATCATCTCTAAGGTTGTAGATCCAACAACAGAAACCTTTCTGTTGTTTGTTCCTTATAGGTGTGAGTTAACTTGAACAACAGTTTTGAAACAGTTTCTAAATTGCTTTTGAAATATATATGCATTGCAATATAATAGCTCACGTGACGTCGACGTTTGACGAGGACTCGACTCTACAGCGAGGATCTCCATCTCGTGACGAGCTTGGCAGATTCTCCGGAGGAATACTAACTCCTAGCTTCTAACCAAAACCGTTGAGCAAGGCAAGCCCCGGTTTGCATATCGTTACCATTTTAAATTTTGTTTTACTTCACCTCATGTTTATTAGACTTGACATTGTGCATTATGTCTAGGATGATTGAAACCCACTTGCATGACTATTACATCCCTGAGTAGAAGGTTTAGTGTAGGCTTTGCCTCGTCGTAGATGCTAGGCTAATGTTGTAGCTAGCTCGGTAGAAGTCGAGTAGTAAAAAGCTACTCGCGAGAAAGTTCGAGTAATGGAGTTACTCGCGAGAGATAAATGATAAGAGCACCCTCATGAATATGAGATAGGGACGGGGATGTTCCTGTAGGATGGAGCGCTCAAGGTTGGTCTCGACCTGCGGTGGGTGTGACAATGCTTGAGACCACATTTGGCCTGGACCGGGATGGTAAGGCAAATGTGGAGGTTGGTTGTAGCCCCGTCCGTGTCGGTTAAGGACCGTATGTATGTGGCCCTTCTGGACAAGATTGAGCTGTACCGGATATATAGTGGGGTATGGAACCCATGAAACCGTTGTAACTCGATGGACCATGATATAGAAACTCATCCTTCGTGTGGGAATGGCGTTGAGAAGGCGGGAGGTGTAAATCCTTTAGCGGGCAACTTCGACGTGTCCGCATAGAGGACCATCCTGCTCGGCGTGAAGCATTTTTCTATGTCGGGGTGTCGTGTGAAAGGTTGCTGCATACAACGTAAGAAAGAGCTCTTGAGAGAGTCTTTCGAGGCGGGTGTATGTGTCGTGTATTCCGGGTTGTTATTGATTCGAATCACCGTCGCTCGTGGAAGAGGATTGAGCGTACTTGCCCACTGCGCCGTGACTTAGTAAGAAGAGGAACTAAGTCTTTTAACTTTCTGTTTGTGGATTAATCACTGTATTGGAACATTGACTGAAGTAGATATAGAGCCAACTAAATTTCATTTCCGCCTTAGGCTAGCATCATCGGGATAAGCATTTCTTGTTTGATTGTGGACTTCCGATGTTGTGAGGCGTGAGGACCACTAAAATGAAGGCTATAAGAATCTAAATATAAGGATCAAGTTTAGTCAAGCTGCATTTTGCAAATTCCTATTCCTACTGTCTTACTACCCCTGCATTTAGAGTTACATGTTTAGGAGTGACGGTTAAGTCTTGCTGAGCCTTAGTGCTCACGGTTGCTTCTGAGTTGTTTTTGCAGGTAGTAGGATGCCTGCTATGAAGAGGATTGTTCGGTGAGACGATGAACCTCACGGTTTGTTCAACTCATCGGAAACCCAGCCGCTGCCTTTCTTTGGTGAAGCTAGTAGGAAGCGTTCACGGGCTGAACGACTTCTCTTCGGCGTAGTTAGGGTCGAGAGTGAGTAGATTGTCCAGCTCGTTTTAATTTCCGCTGCGTGTGTACTTATGTTGTAAAAGATCTTATGTTGAGTAACAAAATGGTTCCGTTATGTTCTTATTGTCTTTTCGTGCATGCTGTTGGGTGCCGCATCGCACGGCACCACCCACTGCGATTCCCGGGCCGGGCCTTCACAGCCCCGACAAGAGGCAGCGACAGTCACCAGCTCCAGATGGTGACCAAGGCGAGCCGTGCCCCGTGCACAACACCAGCAGCCATACTGCTGCTGAGTGCTGGGAGATTCAGAAGCTCGCAGAGCGCTTCCGCAAGGGGAAGCAACCGCGTGCTGACGCCCCTCCCTTCCGTCAAAGGGAGGGCAAGCAGAAGGTTAACACCCAAGACAACGTCGACAACCAGGCGGAGTTCCAGGAGCCTCAGCGTGCCGTGAAGGTGGTGCACAACCATGAGGACTCCAGCTCCAGCGATGACGAGCGCCGGAAGACGCTCTACATCATCTACGGTGGGTCCTCTGACCCCTCGTCCTGAAGAGCAGTCAAGACTCTGCGCCGAGCAGTAGCGTCGGTGGCTCCTCTCCCAAGTGCCACACCGCACCTCAAGTGGATGGGAGCCCCCATCAGCTTCAACGCCACCGACTGCCCCAGGAACATGGCTGGGGCCGGCCAGCTACCGCTCTTGGTAGCACCCACCATCGCCAACGTGAGGATGTACCACGTTCTTGTAGATGGCGGGGCTGGGCTGAACCTCATCAGCCGCGCAGCTTTCCAGAAGCTGCAGATCCCCATGGCCAAGCTCACCCCATCGAGCCCGTTCTCAGGGGTAGGGCCGGGACAAGTCGTCCCCTACGGCAACATCAGCCTTCCGGTGACCTTTGGGGCACCGGACAGCTATCGAACAGAGTACATTCTGTTCGACGTGGTGGAGATCGACCTCCCCTTCAATGCCATAATCGGCAGGCCAGCCCTGTACCGATTCATGGCGGTAGCCCACTACGGCTACCTCGTCTTGAATGTGCCTACACCAACAGGCGTCCTCAAGATTCGTGGAGACCGCACTGCTGCTGTGTCAGCCTTGGAGAAGCTCCAAGCACTTGCAACAGCCCGAGCACCAGCCCCTGGTGGTGCAGAGCCGAGCCAGCTCCACCCGAGTGCACGCCACAGTACCTCGACCTCAGCACCCCGCGTGCAACCCCTCGACGAGGGCGACGTCCCCTTGAAGGTTGTCCAAGTCGGTGCCAATGCTGCCTAGACCACCCGGGTAGCCAGGGGCCTGGACAGCAAATAGGAAGGCGCGCTCATCACCTTCCTCCGGCACAACGTCGACGTGTTTGCATGGCGACCGTCGCAGATGCCGGGGATCCCTAGGGAGGTGATCGAGCACCATCTGAAGATCTTCCCTGACGCCCGGCCAGTCCAACAGAAGCCCCAAAAGCAGTCCATCGAGCGGCAGAACTTCATCCGAGAAGAAATAAAGAAGCTGCTGGACGCTGGCTTCATACGGGAAGTCCGCCACCCCCGGTGGTTGGCGAACCCTGTTGTCGGTACCCTCAATATAGGGTACCCCCGCACACAGGGGAAACTGCCTAAGGACCTCGCCCCTCTCCGCTGGGAGAGTTCCGAGGGCGCCACGAGTCCAGCGGGGCCGGACCTCGCTCTCCTCAGAGGATAGCTCCGGGCCCGTCACGTGGCCAACAGAGCCGGACCTCCCCCCTCCGCGGGGAGAGCTCCGAAGGCTCCACGTGTCCAGCAGGGCCGGACCCCCCCTCTCCTCAGAGGAGGGCTTCGGGCCCGCCACGTGGTCAGCAGAGCCGGACCTCCCCCCTCCGCGGGGAGAGCACTGAAGGCTCCACGTGTCCAGCTGGGCCGGACCTCCATCTCCTCAGAGGAGGGCTCCAGGGCCGCCACGTGGTCAGCAGAGCCGGACCTCCCCCCTCCGCGGGGAGAGCTCCGAAGGCTCCACGTGTCCAGCGGGGCCGGACCTCCCTCTCCTCAGAGGAGGGCTCCGGGCCCGCCACGTGGTCAGCTGTGACACCCTCAATTCTGTGGAAAACCACGGAACCGAGAACTAATGCATATGTGTGCCCAGGATGTTCATCACACATACACATACGTTCCACAAACTGAATTCAGATTATATATTACATGAATAACAGAGTTTGTTACAATATCTCATGAGTCTTGGACTCATGCTCACAGCGGAAGTCTTTATTTCTATGCAGCGGAAGTCCTTATTCTAATGCGGAAGCAATTTAGCTAATGCGGAAGCAAATCTAAGCAGAAGTGGCTCCATCTCTTCTCCCTCCACAGGCAAGGTTGAGAATAGATCACACGCCCTAATGCTCCACTTGGTCTTCATAGTAGTCTTCTCCTGCTGCTGATGAGGAGATAATAATGCAAGTTTTAGTACAATGATGTACTCAGCAAGTGCGGGAAAACATGATATGTAGCTTATAACAAGGTAGGTATAAAAGGCTTATTTGCAGAAAAGCAGATTTATAAAACCATGATAAAACAACAACTTAACTTTTAATGAATGTAATCCCTGCATGTATTAAATTACCAACATACCTCCATCATTTTCCATGTTCCACCTGAACATTAATCAAATTCATTCTTACTCACGAATACCTCCTCGTATTCGCTACCATCTCATGAATACCTTGCCGTATTCGCTGCCATCTCATCTCATAAACAACTTTCGTCTCACACCGAGACCAATCTCGTTGCCATGACTCAACAGTCATGCAACCATCTTATCACCCGGACTCAACAGTCCCAAAACCAAACCATAACCATAACCATAACCAAGAACGATCCCAATAACCATACCAACTGATCATCCCAATAACCATCCCAACTAATCATGGCAGTTGGCCAGGCGCTCGTGACCGTAAGCTCGGCTATCATGATAGTTTTAGACTCTGCAGAGTTTGCACCTCTTTACCCACAAGTTTGTGATTTCATCACCCGTCGGCGACTGCAGAACCTCCATTATACCAGTACACAACCTTCGGTGTATGGTCAAGAGAAAAAAAATAGCCTTTACAAAGGGGTAACTAGATGTATGGACTCACTAAGGTTTCACCGGCAGGCTAGAATCTCCAATCCTCCCACCCACGGGCCCCCTCTTGTGCCATGCAGTTCCCAGGGCAGTCCTCACTCGACTCCCATTCCCCGCCCCTTCCACAGTACATAACACTCTAGCAACTTACCTAATTACTCAGCTAAGGCACACCCATACTTGGCCTTGTGGTGGCACTGTTATCCTGGCATGTGCATGCATGAACCGGTCATTAGATCTATGGCAAGTAAACCACCATCTCATGCTACCTCATTCACAAACCCAGTCTTGCCTAGATCTCCCTCCGATCCATGTTTATTAACATCATCAGTTTATCATTATCATTACGAGTGCAGTTAGCTAGACACATCTATCTCGCTTACCAATCCCATAGACTCAGCGAAGCAAAAAACAAAAACCATACCCGACTCATAAACTTCCCTGGCGACAAGGGTGGTTTAACCAAAGCTAGTAAACTCCTAAAAAAGGGTTTCCCATCATTTTTGACTCAGTACGCACACCTTTTTCGCAAAACAAAACAGTAGTTCCCAAAACATAGGATCAATATGGTCAAGGAGCACTTGCCTTGTTCTTGCGGTTCCGGTTGTTCTTGGATCTCAAAACCATGTTGCTGCAGTTCATCGTAGACAGCTCGCTGAGCTTGTCCTGCTATGTAGGATCACGTGCATACAAGATTCACAGCAATCAATATCATGCACAAACCTTAAACTAGATGTGATGATGCACATGCATGCTATCCTATGATTAGTTTTATTAGATTGGTTTGTGCGTGTTCTTGCATGGCTTGCATGGACAGAGGTGTTTGAATCAAAGGTGAACGTGGCGATGATCTTGTCTTTAGATCAACCTGATCATCAAGTGATATGTCCACGAGAAGGCTTCTGTTCGAAAGGAATCAAAGAACAGATGCAAAGAAAACACAACGATGTCGTAAGGTGGTATTGGAGACCTACCTTACGTTCTTCTCGGTCTCGAGGTCCTCCTCAGATCGTTGGGCTTCCTCCGGCGATCTTCCTAGCTGCACTCCGGCGATGGTCTACTCGGCAGGTTGGGACTAGGGCTCTAAGTCGTCGGCTCAGGAATTGGAAAAGAAGTTTATGGTTTCGGCCAGAGGTTCTGGGTTCTATTTATAATCGGGAAGAGAAGAGTCCTAATCTGATTGTATCCCGAATAAGAGTCCTATTCAGATCGTCGTTGGATCCTAACATCTTATCTTTAGTTGATTTGGTGCGGTATCATTGTGGAATTCAGGTCGGTTTCTTTTTTGGTATTTCTTCACGTACAGAATCCGAAAACCGTTCCTAGAACTCGTTACCTCATCGGTGATGAGCTCCAGAAGCTCCACGTGTCCATCAGGCCTGGTATCTCCTTTTCCGCAGAGACGAGCTCCGGTGGTGCCGCGTGTCAAGCGAGCAGACTTTCCTCTTCTTCGGAGGTGAGCTCCGTGTGCGCCACGTATCCTGGCGGTCGGGACCTCCTCTCTTACTCGGAGGTGGCTAGGCGCACGCCATGTGTCAGTGCCAGACCTTTCCTCTCTTCTTTCCTCAGAGACGAGCTCCGAGGTTAACACGTGTCCAGCAGCGACGGACCTCCCAGAGATAAGCTCCGGTGGCGACACGTGTTCGATAGAACCGGACCCCTCGGAGGTAAGCTGCTAGATCGACACGTATCCCGTGCGACTGGTCCTTTGATTTCCGTGGTAACTAGCTCCGAAGTTCACATGTGTCCTGCGGAAGATGCCTTTGCTTTTCCCCGCAGAGGCTTGCTCAGGGCAACACGTGTCCCACAGGTTCGGACCTCTCCCCTTTTGCGTAGATGAGCCCCGAACCTGCCACGTAGCCATTTTAGCGGCGGACCTCTCCCCACTTTGCAGGGACGAGTTCCGAACATGCCACGTGGCCAGCGGCCGCGGTAAGTTGTCTTCGGTGCTTTCTGTGAACTGGATTCGGCTCTTACCAGCTGTCTATTTCACAATTCCTCTGTTCCCACTTTCTTTAAAATGTGTTCTCTACATGAAATATGAATACATGCAGAAACCAGAGATGAGGGTGTCACAAATCTACCCCCCTTAAATTGAATCTCGCCCTCGAGATTCGTTAGTAGAGAATAGATGTGGAAATTCTGCCTTGATATCCTCTTCACGCTCCCATGTGGCTTCAGCTTCGGTGTGATGGCTCCATTGCACCTTGCACCATCGAATCACCTTGTTCCGGGTGACTCTTTCCTTTACGTCCAAGATTCGGACAGGGTGTTTCGCATAAGTCAGATCCTCCTGAAGTTCAAGTTCTCCCATTGATACTTGCTCCTCTGGTGCTCTCAAGCATTTCTTGAGCTGTGATACATGAAACACGTCATGTACGTCGGAGAGGCGGGTTGGGAGCTCTAATTTATAGGCTACTTCTCCTCGCTTATCCAAAATCTTAAATGGTCCGATGTAGCGAGGTGCTAGCTTTCCTTTGACGTTAAAACGTCGTTGGCCTCGGATAGGCGACACCTTAAGGTATATGAAGCCTCCTACTTTGAAAGTCAACTTCCTTCGCCTATTGTCCGCGTAGCCCTTCTGTCGTGACTGAGCAGCCTTTAAGTTCTCCATACCGTTTGGACTTGATTTTCAGCTTCTTGTAGTACTTCGGGTCCAAACAACTGGTTCTCTCCGGTCTCGTTCCAAAACAGCGGCGTTCTACACTGTCTACCATATAATGCTTCGAAAGGTGACATCTTCAAGCTAGCTTGGTAGCTGCTGTTATAAGAGAATTCGGCATACGATAAACTCTTATCCCAGCTACGCCCACGTTTCAAGGCGCAAGCTCTCAACATGTCCTCCAAAATTTTGTTTGTCCTTTCGGTTTGTCCATCAGTTTGTGGGTGATAGGCGGAGCTAAAATCCAGTTGTGTACCCATGGCTTTCTGCAGCTTCCCCCAGAATCTAGAGGTAAACTGAGAACCTCGATCTGAGACTATCCTCCTCGGAACTCCGTGACGGCACACGATCTGCTCCATGTACAACTCTGCTAATTGTGCAACGTTGTAATTGGCCTTTACAGGGAGAAAATGGGCGGTTTTTGTCAATCGGTCCACGATAACCCAGATGGAGTCATAACTCGACCGAGTACGTGGCAATCCGACGATGAAATCCATACTGATGTCTTCCCACTTCCACTCTGGTACCTTCAAAGGTTGCAACAATCCAGCTGGTTTTTGATGTTCGGCCTTCACCCGTTGGCATGTGTCGCATAGGGCAACGTATTCGGCTATATCCCTCTTCATACCATCCCACCAATAACAAGTTTTCAAGTCCTTGTACATTTTGGTACTTCCAGGATGTATAGAATAGGGTGAATCATGTGCCTCCTTCAATATCATGTCGCGGAGGTGTTTTACGTTAGGCACACAAATCCTTTTTCCTAGCCAAAGCGTACCCTTCTCATCCTCCTTGAAATCCTTCTCTATTCCTTGTCGGATTCTTTCCTTGATTTCCTTGATCCCCTTATCCATGGCTTGGCCCTCTCTTATCTCTTGCTCCAATGAAGAGTGGATCTCCATTATTTCCATGTTGTTCAAGAATCCTAGGTGTAACCGTTCGAACTCCTTGCGTAGTTCGGGTGGTAGCTCCCGAACCGTGAGTTGGTGACATGCTCCCTTTCGGCTCAATGCATCATCTACTACATTGGCCTTCCCGGGGTGGTAGTTGATTCCAACATCGTATTCCTTGATGAGTTCCAACCATCGACGTTGCCTCAAATTCAAGTCCGTTTGTGTAAATATGTACTTCAGGCTTTTGTGATCCGTATATATCTCACATGATGACCTAGGATATAATGTCTCCAAATCTTCAATGCATGCACCACTGCTGCTAGCTCCAAGTCATGTGTAGGATAATTAAGCTCGTGCTTCTTTAATTGTCGTGAGCCATAGGCTACCACTTGTCCTTCTTGCATGAGCACACATCCAAGCCCCTATCTGGATGCGTCACAATATATGTCAAAGCTCTTGCTTACTTATGGCAATACCAGAACCGGTGCTGTGGTTAGCCTTTTCTTGAGTTCTTCAAAACTTCCTTGGCATGCTGGTGTCCATTGGAAGACCTTTCCCTTCATTAGCAACTACGTCATAGGCTTTGCTATCTTAGAGAAGTCTTTAATGAAGCATCGATAGTATCCAGCCATCCCAAGAAAACTCCGAATATCCCTCACGCTCTGCGGTTGGTCCCACTTCAGAACATCTCTCACTTTTCCGGGATCAACCGATACCCCTTCCTTGGAGATAATGTGGCCTAGGAAAGATATCTCCTTTAGCCAAAATTGACACTTGTTAAGCTTGGCATACAATTGATGCCCACACAATTTCTGCAAGGTCAATTTCAAAAGTTTTTCATGCTCATCCTCACTCTTTGAATACACCATAATGTCGTCGATGAAAACCACGACGAACTTGTCCATGTACTCCATGAAAACCTTGTTCATAAGGTACATGAAGTATGCGGGTGCATTTGTCAACCCAAAAGACATGACGGTATATTCATACGAACCATACCGTGTTCGAAAGGCTGTCTTGGGTATATTGGAGGGCTTAATCTTCAACTGGAAGTATCCCGACCGAAGATCAATCTTGGAGAACACTCGGGCTCCTTTCATTTGGTCAAATAGGTCCTCTATACGGGGCAGCGGGTATTTGTTCTTGATTGTTACCTCGTTGAGAGACCTATAGTCCACGCACATCCTTTGGGTTCCATCCTTCTTGTTTACGAAGAGCACCGGAGCTCTCCATGGTGACGAGCTTGGACATATAAAACCCTTCTCCAACTGTTCCTGAATTTGCTTCTTGAGTTCTACTAGTTCATTAACGGTCATCCTATAGGGTCTCTTGGCTATGGGTGCAGTTCCGGGTACCAGATTAATGGCAAACTCAATGTCGCGATCAGGGGGCATACCTGGAAGCTCTTCCGGGAACACGTCCGAAAATTTCTGAACCACCGGAATGCTGTCCAATGTTGCTCCTTCAACGTGGTTCAAATTTGCCCTTTCAGTGGTTTGTTGGGCTGACTCAAACTCGACATGGATGCCGTGCTCATTTGTCAACTGCACGCTTCTTTCAGCACATTGGATTACCCTGTTGTGCTTGCTTAACCAATCCATCCCGAGTATTATGTCAATCCCTTGGGAGTCCAAGATAATAAGGTTGGCAAGGAAGTCTGCCCCCCTTATTTTAAGTCTTACTTTCGGACATACTATATTAGTCCTCATCTCTCCACCGGGAGAATTAACTAACATAGCACATTTTAAGTGGGATATGGGTAGGTGATGTTTGGCAACATATTTGGATGATATGAAGGAATGTGATGCTCCAGAATCAAATAAGATGGTGGCTGGGTTGGAGTTGGAAAGGAACATACCAATTACGATGTCCTCAGCCTGTTGTGCTTCCTCAGCAGAGACATGGTTCATGTTGCCGCGAGCATAGTTCTGCTGTCCACGGTTTCCTTGATTGTCCCATCCGTTTAGTCGCGGGTTCTGCTTGGGCACGTTGCCTTGCTGTCCAGGGCCTCTCCTCGGGCACTGGTTCGCAAAGTGTCCTATTTCTCCGCATGCAAAGCATGCTCTGTTGCCTACGGCAGCAGGCACGTTGGGGCGGGGGTTTTGGACAGGAGCGCCATTGTTAGGTCGGGGCGCAGGAGGCATGGGCACGCGAGGTGCTGGTGCAACGAATTGTTGCTGTGGTGGCTGACCAGGGCGGTATACAGGAGTGGTTGACCCATACTGTGGTACAGCTGGGGGCATGTACCGAGGTCGTACGTTGCTCCCTTGGGGCTGGTATGGCATCTTCCTCTTGCCCTCTCGCTCGATCTCTTTGATCTTGCTTTCGACCACTCTAGCCTTGTTAACCAGATTCTGGAAGCTCACGTAGTCATTGTTGAGGAGCTGAATCTGGATCTCATTGTTCAACCCTCTCATGAAAAGGTACTGGTTCCTCTGGTCTGAGTTGACATTCTCGGGGGCATACCGGGACAGTTGCGTGAACTTGTTGAGGTACTCATTCACACTTCTTTGTCCTTGGTGGAGACCTTCAAATTCCTGTCTCTTAAGCATCATTACACCAGCAGGGGTGTAATGAGAGCGGATACTCTCCTTGAACTCAGACCAAGTGATTGTCTCCGGGTTGACATGGGCATTGCATAGGGCATCCCACCAGTCAGCGGCAGCTCCCATAAGTTGGTGCGACGCAAAGAGAACCTTCTCTCGGTCATTGCACTGAACAATGGCAAGCTTCTTCTCCATGGATTTCAACCAGTCATCGGCCTCCATGGGATCACTAGCTTGAGCAAAGGTGGGTGGTCGAGTCCTCATGAACTCTCCCAGTCTATTGTGAGCCGGCGGTGGTGGTGGCGGTGGTGCCGGAACAGGGTTGTTGTTGGCCTGCAATTGACCCAAAGTTTGGATCATGGTTTGCATAAGCTGATTCTACATGGCCATCAGCCGTTCCAGGTGGTTTTCACCAGCTCCGGGGTTAACAGGAACTTCATCGTGACCATCATCTTGGTTGTCACGGACGTTCCTTCGGCCGGCGTTTCCTCTCACCATCTGTGAGAGAGATCAAAATAGAATAGAATGTTAGAAGGTTAGGTAGGTCCCTTCAACTATATGTATCAAGGTGAGTTGGACTATATATATATACTAGCCCATATGAGGATGTGAACAAGTGCCGAAACATCTCACACCTCTTTCTACTTACGTGTGGATATGGACAACGTTTGGGGACGTCCCACAACTCACACTAAGCACACGATCACAAACAATCATTGCAAGGGCTCATACAACTCCTATTCAAGGATGGCTTCCTATGTCAAGGTAGTTTTAAAGCCAATCTAAGCGTCCTAAGGTGCTTCCTTTGGTCAGCGTGGCTTAACTACCAATCTGTGTCTAATGCCGGTCTATGATCCTTAGTTAGGTGTGTAACCTACTGCCAACCCGTGGCTCTGATACCAATCTGTGACGCCCTCAATTCTGTCGAAAACCACGGAACCGAGAACTAATGCTTATGTGTGCCCAGTATGTTTGTTCATCACACATACACATACGATCCACAAACTGAATCAAGATTATATATTACCACGAATAACAGAGTTTGTTACAATATCTCATGAGTCTTGGACTCATATGCTCACAGCGGAAGTCTTTTTTTCTATGCAGCGGAAGTCCTTATTCTAATGCGGAAGCAAATCTAAGCAGAAGTGGCTCCATCTCTGCTCCCTCCACAGGCAAGGTTGAGAATAGATCACACGCCCTAATGCTCCACTTGGTCTTCATAGTAGTCTTCTCCTGCTGCTGATGATGAGATAATAATGCAAGTTTGAGTACAATGATGTACTCAGCAAGTGCAGGAAAACATGATATGTAGCTTATAACAAGGTAGGTATAAAAAGGTTTATTTGCAGAAAAGCAGATTTATAAAACCATGATAAAACAGCAACTTAACTTTTAATGAATGTAATCCCTGCATGTATTAAATTACCAACATACCTCCATCACTTTCCATGTTCCACCCGAACATTAATCAACTTCATTCTTACTCAGGAATACCTCCTCGTATTCGCTACCATCTCACAAATACCTTCCCGTATTCGCTGCCATCTCATTTCATAAACAACTTTTGTCTCACACCGAGACCAATCTCGTTGCCATGACTCAACAGTCATGCAACCATCTTATCAGCCGGACTCAACAGTCCCAAAACCAAACCATAACCATAACCAAGAACCATCCCAATAACCATCCCAACTAATCATCCCAATAACCATCCCAACTAATCATGGCAGTTGGCCAGGCGCTCGTGACCGTAAGCTCGGCTATCATGATAGTTTTAGACTCTGTAGAGTTTGCACCTCTTTATCCACAAGTTTGTGATTTCGTCACTCGTCGGCGACTGCAGAACCTCCATTATACCAGTACACAACCGTCGGTGTATGGTCAAGAGATCACAAAATAGCCTTTACAAAGGGGTTACTAGATGTATGGACTCACTAAGGTTTCACCGGCAGGCTAGAATCTCCAATTCTCCCACCCACGGGCCCCCTCTTGTGCCATATAGTTCCCAGGGCAGTCCTCACTCGACTCCCATTCCCCGCGCCTTCCACAGTCCATAACACTCTAGCAACTTACCTAATTACTCAGCTAAGCCGCACCCATACTTGGCCTTGTGGTGGCACTGTTATCCTGGCATGTGCGTGCATGAACCGGTCCTTAGATCTACGGCAAGTAAACCACCATCTCATGCTACCTCATTCATAAACCTAGACTTGCCTAGATCTCCCTCCGATCCATGTTTATTAACATCATCAGTTTATCATTATCATTACGAGTGCAGTTAGCTAGACACATCTATTTCGCTTCCCAATCCCATAGACTCAGCGAAGCAAAAAGCAAAAACCATACCCGACTCATAAACTTCCCTAGCGATAAGCGTGGTTTAACCAAAGCTAGCAAACTCCTATAAAAGGGTTTTCCATCTTGTTTGACACAGTACGCACACCTTTTTTGCAAAACAAAACAGTTTTACCCAAAACATAGGATCGATATGGTCAAGGAGCACTTGCCTTGTTCTTGCGGTTCCGGTTGTTCTTGGATCTCAAAACCTTGTTGCTGCAGTTTGTTGTAGACAGCTCCCTGAGCTTGTCCTGCTATGTAGGATCACGTGCATACAAGATTCACAGCAATCAATATCACGCACAAACCTTAAACTAGATGCGATGATGCACATGCATGCTATCCTATGATTAGTTTTATTAGATTGGTTTGTGCGTGTTGTTGCATGGATTTCATGGACAGAGGTGTTTGGATCAAAGGTGGATGTGGCGATGATCTTTTCTTTAGATCAACCTGATCATCAAGTGATCTGTCCATGAGAAGGCTTCTGTTCGAAAGGAATCAAAGAACAGATGCAAAGAAAACACAACGATGTTGTAATGTGCTATTGGAGACCTACCTTACGTTCTTATCGGTCTCGAGGTCCTCCTCAGATCTTTGGGCTTCCTCCGGCGATCTTCCTTGCTGCACTCCGGCGATGGTCTACTCGGCGGGTCGGGACTAGGGCTCTATGTCGTCGGCTCAGGAATTGGAAAAGAAGTTTGTGGTTTCGGCCAGAGGTTCTGGGTTCTATTTATAATCGGGAAGAGAACAGTACTAATCTGATTGTATCCCGAATAAGAGTCCTATTCAGATCGTCGCTGGATCCTAACATCTTATCTTTAGTTGATTTGGTGCGGTATCATTGTGGAATTCAGGTCGGTTTCTGTTCCGGTATTTCTTCACGAACAGAATCCGAAAACCATTCCTAGAACTCGTTACCTCCTCGGTGATGAGCTCCGGAAGATCCACGTGTCCATCGGGCCTGGTCTCTCCTTCTCCGCAGAGACGAGCTCCGGTGGTGCCGCGTGTCAAGCGAGCAGACTTTCCTCTTCTTCGAAGGTGAGCTCCGCGTGCGCCACGTATCCTGGCGGTCTGGACCTCCTCTCTTACTCGGAGGTGGCTCCATGCACGCCACGTGTCAGTGCCGGACCTTTCCTCTCTTCTTTCCTCAGAGACGAGCTCCGAGGTTAACACGTGTCCAGCAGCGACGGACCTCCCGGAGATAAGCTCCGGTGGCGACACGTGTTCGATAGAACCGGACCTCTCGGAGGTAAGCTCCCATATCGACACGTATCCCGTGCGACTGGTCCTTTGATTTCCGTGGTGACTAGCTCCAAAGGTGACATGTGTCCTGCGGAAGATGCCTTTGCTTTTCCCGCAGAGGCTTGCTCAGGGCAATACGGGTCCCACAGGGTCGGCCTCTCCCCTTTTGCGGAGATGAGCCCCGAGCCTCCACATAGCCATTTTATCGGCGGACCTATCCCCACTTTGCAGGGACGAGTTCCGAACACGCCACGTGGCCAGCGGCCGCGGTAAGTTGTCTTCGGTGCTTTATGTGAACTGGATTCGGCTCTTACCGGCTGTCTATTTGACAATTCCTCTGTTCCCACTTTCTTTAAAATGTGTTCTCTACATGAAATATGAATACATGCAGAAATCAGAGATGAGGGTGTCACATCAGCAGGGACGGAACTCCCCCCTCCGTTGGGAGAGCTCTGAGGGCTCCACGTGTCCAACGGGGCCGGACCTCCCTCTCCTCAGAGGAGGGCTCCGGGCGCGCCACGTGGCCAGCAGAGCAGCGCTGCCTGCCCCCGCGCAGTAGGAAGCCAGAGTATAGAGGCGCCATACCTTGCCCGTACAAGGTATTTAAGACCCGCGCCTTCCCAAGGCGCGGAGACGCGGAGCACGCCTCTGTCAGGTGTCGTTGCGCTGAATCACATCGCAGTGAAGACTGGCGCACCGCGTCAGAGACT
The DNA here is from genome assembly GCA_030760725.1 of Neostapfia colusana. Lineage (NCBI taxonomy): Eukaryota > Viridiplantae > Streptophyta > Magnoliopsida > Poales > Poaceae > Neostapfia > Neostapfia colusana. The sequence goes on from JASWHV010000017.1 coordinate 46,273,712, forward strand.
GTATGCCAATAAACACAGCGACAAGACATCCCATGCCGCCCCTGCCATCATCAACCACTATGACTAGCTTGTGGCATGGGCAGGGAGGCAGAACGAAGACTTAGAAGCCCTCGCCAGAGATAACTGCCGGCGTAGCTGCGGATACGGTAGATGGCAGGCAATCTCCCCGGGACCACCTGTCGGGTCCCGGGCCCACCTTGTAAGCCACCCGAGCCTTGGACTATAAAAGGCTCGGGTAGGCAACGTTAGCAAGGGTTCGACACTTTGCCCAACTCTCACACAGGGTTCCCTCCTCACCAGCACTTAGGTCATCCCCAAGCTTAGAACTCCGGCTCTAAGCACCGAGCAATACAACGAGCATCTCTGCTCACCATGGACGTAGGGTTTTACGCTCCGGCGACCTGAACCACGTAAAAATCCCTGTGTCAAGCTTCCCCTTCCGTCGTCCCTAACACGTAAGATCTCCGTGAGTGACTAGCCCCTCCGAAAAAGAACCTCCTCGGGCTGCCCAGAGCGGGCCCGGGGGAAGTGTCGGCTACACACTTCGACATTTGGCGCGCCAGGTAGGGGGCTTTTCCCTTGCGCGATGAGCTTTTGCCGACGAAGATGACGAAGCTTCCTTCAGCAGCAAGCTCTCCCCGCCCACGTTCACGAGAACGCTGACCAGCGGGGACTACGTCTCGACACACTCAGGACGGAGTGTGTCGGTGCAAGCTGGATGCCAGCAGCCGACTCCGGCAGCACAGGCTCCAGCGAGCCCAAGATCCACTGCAGCGCTGAGTGTCTCGAATGGGAGTGCACTAGCTGCAGCACGAGCGCTACTGTGCAACCCACCTGCTGGGGACGCGCCTCAGTCAGCGACCCAGCAGTTGATTCGTGACATAGACCGTCTCGTCGTCGCCGCCGCCAACCCTCAACTTTGGCGGGGACGGCATCCCAGTCAACCGGCGGACCTGAGGACGGAGCTGGAACGACGCCACATGGGCAAGGATGCCCGAGTGGTCATCGAGCGACGGCGAGAAAGGCATCGCAACCAAGAGGCCGGCGACAGCATGTCAACCGCCTCGACCCAGCCTGACCCCCAGACGTTCGCTACGCGATCTCTGCCCCATGCATACGCCACGCAGCATATGCCCCAGCCATATGCCCTGCATATGGTGCCCCCGGTCTATGGCACAGCCTTGCCCATACCGGGGTACACAGTGCCGGCAGCGAACCAAGCGTTCGTGGCACCAACACCTGCAGCAACAGGAGCTGGATGTGCGGCCCTGGCAACACACCTTCGCTTCGCGAAGTGGCCGCCCAAGTTCAGGCCGCACCTGCCCGAGAAGTACGACGGCAGCATCAACCCGGTGGAGTTCCTCCAGATCTACTCCACCACCATCCTTGCTGCAGGAGGGGACGAGGCCGTCATGGCCAACTACTTCCCCGTCGCCTTGACCGGCCCAGCACGGTCTTGGCTCATGAATCTCCCCCAGGGTTCCATAACCTCCTGGGGAGAGCTCTGCCGGCAGTTCACTGCAAACTTCGGCAGCTCCTACACCCGGCCTGGCATGGAGCTCGACCTCCACGCCATCCAGCAACAGCTTGGAGAGACGCTGCGGGCCCCCCACGTGGCCAACTGAGCCGGACCTCCCCCCCCTCCACGGGGAGAGCTCCGGAGGCTCCACGTGTCCAGCGGGGCCGGACCTCCCTCTCCTCAGAGGAGAGCTCCGGGCCCGCCACATGGTCAGCAGAGCCGGACCTCCCCCCTCCGCGGGGAGAGCTCCGGGCCCGCCACGTGGTCAGCAGCGCTGCCAGCCCCCGCGCGGTAGGCAGCAAGAGTAAAGACGAGCCATACCTTGCCCGTACAAGTTATTCAAGATATGCGGAGCACGCCTCTGTCAGGTGCCGTTGCGCCCAATCACATCGCAGTGAAGACTGGCCCGCCACGGCAGAGGCTGTACGCCAATAAACACAGCGACAAGACATCCCCTGCGCCCCTGCCATCATCAACCACTACGACTAGCTTGCGGCATGAGCAGGGTGGCAGAACAAAGACTTTGAAGCCCTCGCCAGAGACAACTGCCAGCGTAACTGCGGATATGGTAGATGGCAGGCAATCTCCCCAGGACCACCTGTCGGGTCCCGGGCCCACCTTGTAAGCCGCCCGAACCTTGGACTATAAAAGGCTCGGGTAGGCAACGTTAGCAAGGGTTCGCCTTTTACACACTCACATCTGAGTCGTTCGCACTTTAGCGGATCGACATTTTACACTCTCACGCAGAGTTAGCTCCTGAGCACCAAGCAATACAACGAGCATCTCTGCTCACCGTGGACGTAGGGTATTACACTCCGGCGGCCTGAACCACGTAAAAATCCCTGTGTCAAGCTTCTTCCTCCATCGTCCCTAACGCGTAAGCTCTCCGTGAGTGACTAGCCCCTTCGGAAAAGAACATCCGCGGGCTGCCCAGAGCAGGCCCGGCGGAAGTGTCAGCTACACACTTTGACATTTGGCGCGCCAGGTAGGGCCTTTTGCCTTGCGCGACGAGCTTCTGCCGACGAAGATGACGAAGTTTCCTTCAGTGTCAAGCTCTCCCCGCCCACGTTCACGACGAATGGTGACCAGCGGGGACTATGTCTCGACACACTCAGGACGGAGTGTGTCGGAGCAAGCTGGGAGCCAGCAGCCGACTCCGGCAGCGCCGACTCCAGCAGCGCAGGCTCCAGCAAGCACAAGATCCACTGCAGCGCTGAGTGTCTCCAACGGGGGCACACTAGCTGCAGCATGAGTGCTACTGTGCAATCCACCTGCTGGGGACGCGCCTCAGTCAGTGATCCAGCAGTCGATTCGCGACGTAGACCGTCTCATCGTCGCCGCCGCCAACCCTCAACTTCGGTGGGGATGACGTCCCAGTCAACCAGCTGTGTCGCTGACGCGCACACCAACGGTTGATGGGCAGACGGCAGACTCCAGCTCCCCCAGGCTCCAATTGGCGGACCTGAGGTCGGAGCTGGAACGACGCCACTTGGGCAAAGATGCCCTAGTGGTCATCGAGCGACAGCAAGAAAGGCATCACAATCAAGAGGCCGGCGACAGCATGTCGACCGCTTCAACCCAGCCTGAGCCGCAGACGTTCGCAACGCGATCTCTGCCCCAGGCATACGCTATGCAGCATATGCCCTGCAAATGGTGCCCCCGGTCTATGGCGCAGCCTTGCCCATACCGGGGTATACGGTACCAACAGTGAACCAAGCGTTCGCGGCACCAACACCTGCAGCAACAGGAGCAGGATGTGCGGCCCTTGCGCCACACCTTCGCTTCGCGAAGTGGCTGCGCAAGTTTCGGCCGCACCTGCCAGAGAAGTACGACGGCAGTGTCAACCCGGTGGAGTTCCTCCAGATCTACTCCATCGCCATCCTTGCTGCAGGAGGGGACGAGGCCGTCATGGCCAACTACTTCCCCATCGCCTTGACCGGCCCATCACGGTCTTGGCTCATGAATCTCCCCCAGGGTTCCATAACCTCCTGGGGAGAGCTCTGACGCCCCTCCCTTCCGTCAATGGGAGGGCAAGCAGAAGGTCGATACCCAAGACAATGTCGACCACCAAGTGGAGTTCCAAGAGCCTCAGCGTGCCGTCAAGGCGGTACACAACTATGAGGACTCCAGCTCCAGCGACGGCGAGTCAGGGCGGTAGCCCACTACGACTGCCCCAAAAGATCTGTGGAGACTGCACTGCTGCAGTATCCGCCTTGGAAAAGCTCCAAGCAATTGCAGCAGCCCAAGCACCAGCCCCCGGCGGTGCAGAACCGGGCCAGCTCCACCCGAGCGCATGTCTCCGTGCCTCGGCCTCACCGCCGGGGGCCGCCCAGGATCCGTCAACCTCCTGTCGGCCTGAGCCAATGGAAGAAGACATCCTGGGTCCCCCAAGAAGAGTCCGGGTCCGCCTACTTCTTGTCAGCCTGAGCCAATAGAGGAAGGTACCCCGGGGATCCCGGGAGAAGCCGCGCAGGACCAGCTCCAGCGTGAAGATATCGACCTCGTCGACGAGGCGCGATTACAAACAACACTCCACAACGCATGGTCCCGGCTGGTGCTCCGGCGCTACCGCCAAAGGACCTAGTGCGTCTGGGAGCTAAAAGAAGGCGTCCTGGTGCCGCGGCGCTCACTTTCCCGCGAAGGACCTATAAACTCTCCCCCAGCTGGGAAGGTCCCTTCCGAGTCACGAAAGTTGCCGCCCTAGGTACATACGCCTCTCCACCAAGGATGGGATCCGCTCCCGAAGCCTTGGAACATGGAACATCACAGTATGTTCTATCCCCAGAGCATTAGTAGAACATGCCTTTTCCTTTCTGTAATAGATTGCATAGGCTCCAGGAACAGCGCTCGGAGCAGCTAAGCCTCAGGGGACGGTCCAGGACTACGTTCAGCTTGGCCTGGTTCCGACCCCAAGCGCGTAGAGTCTTGCTTCCCTTCTTAATGAGGTGGGTCGTTGCCTCCATGTTCAGCCAACCTTCCTCCTATGGGGAATTTACACAGAAACCTGTTCTACCACGCCCTTTCTTATGTGCTCATTTAAATTACACATTAATTTCTAAGACCGCACTTTCCATGTATGCTCACCGTACATTTAGCTCCGCTTTCCCATTCTCATCCAAAGTCAGCATTTGCTATCCTACCGAAGGCGGTTGTGCTTGAGGCACCTGCCGATGGCCAGGGGGCCTTTCGGGCCTCCCCAAGTCAGGTGTTGCGGTGGCAGTTGGTCACCTCCAGGAAAGGCCTGCCCTGTGCATGGAGGGTCCAGGGTGCGTAGCCTGCTTTGCCGGTTCCGACCCAAAGCGTGCATCACCTGTCCTTCCGAGGTCCAGGGGAGTACAGCCGCTTTGCCTTGTTCCGTACCGAAAGTCTGTGCACTCTGCCTCCCCGGTGTTAGGTCCGGTACTAGGGGCCAGACGATCGTACCCTGACCTCGGAGGGAGCCGGACCCCCGGCGCCTCGCGCACAGAATTGCCCAAGCCTCATATACCGGACCAGGACCGTAAGCCAAATAAGACTAGGAGACGGGGAAGGGAAAGCCCTCGAGGAGAATTACTCTTCCTCTACCTGTGTGCAGGATCTCCAGGTTCGGCTACGGGGACCGCACATGGAAGGGCCGGAGCTATCGACTACTCCAAAGCAAGACCGGAGGATCCGGACCTCGCCCCCTCTGCGGGGGCGGGTTCCGAGGGCCCCACGTGTCCTGCGGGGCCGGAGCCCCCTCAGAGGGTTGCTCCGAGCCCACCACGTGGCTGGCAGAGCCGGGTCTCGACCCCTCCGCAGGGGTGAGCTGTGAAGGCTCCACATGTCCCACGGGGTCGGACCTCCATCTTCTCAGAGGAGAGCTCCGGGCCCACACGTGGCCGGCAGATCTGGACCTCCCCGTTCTAACGGGGCGAGCTCCGGAGACCCATTGGGCCCTTAACACAATAAGGACCCGAGGAGGGTGTCTTTGCAGGACTTCAACATTGGTGAAGACCTCCAAGGTCCTTGCGGAGCTAAGGACTCGGCCAGGCCAAGCCAAGAAGAAGATGAGAGCGGACACAAGAAAAAAAGGGTCTATTCATTCAAGGCTCCACGAGCTGGACTACAGACTCAACAAAAGAAAAAGAAAAGATACAAGCCCTAGGATTCCCCTGGCTCACGCCGGAACCTAGAGGCTACAAGGGCAGCCACATCCCCGACTTCAGACCTGGCAGCTTCCTCCCGCTCCGCGGCAGGGCCCTTCCTTACTGGCTCCAGAGGGAGGAAGGGATCTCGGCTCTGGAAGCATGCCATCACGTGCGTAGCAACCTCCGTTGCCAGGCCCCGTCCCTCCACCTTGAGCTCACTGGCGACCACTGCTTCAAGCCTATCCAGCTTGGCGCCTGTCGAAGTGTGTGGTTGACACTTCCCCCTGACCTGCTCTGGGCAGCCCGTGGAGGTTCTTTTTTGGAGGGGCTAGACACTTGCGGAGAGCTTCAGCGTTAGGGACGAGTAAGGGAGAAGCTTGACACGGTGAGTTTTACGTAGTTTTGGCCGCCGGAGCGTAAAACCCTAAGTCCACGGTGAGCAGAGGTGCTCGCTGTATTGCTTGCTGCTCAGAACCGGAGTCCTGAGCTTGAGGGTGAGTGATGTCTAGGGTGCGAGTTGTCAGAGTTCGAACCTAAGGGCGCGAATGGCTGGAGTGCGAACCTTGCTAACGTCGCCTACCCGAGCCTTTTATAGTCCAAGGGCCGAGCAGCTTATAAGGTGGGCCCCGTGGACCCGACAGGTGGCCCCAGGGTGATTTCCTACCAGCTTCTATGTCTTGGTGCTGGCGTCGAGGTCCTCGTCCTGCCACTCTGCCCATGCTGCACGCTAGGTGTAGCGTGCAACTGTGGGTGATGGCAGGGATGGTAGGGCATGTCTTGTCCGTGTCTTGTCACTGCCTTCAATGGACAGCAGCTTCTGGCACTGTGTGCCTGTCTTGACTGTGACTAGTCACAGTGGCGCCTGCCTGGTGTGCGCCGCGCCTCCGCGTCTTGGGAAGGTGCGGGTCTTGAATGCCTTGTACGGTAAAGGCATGGCGCGCCTTTACTCCTGCTGCCTACCGCACTGGGCGGACAGCGCTGCTCTGCTGGCCACGTGGCGGGCCCGGAGCTCTCCTCCGAGGAGAGGGAGGTCTGGCCCTGCGGGACAAGTGGAGCCTTCGGAGCTCTCCCCGCGGAGGGGGGAGGTCCGGCTGCTACTGGCCACGTGGCGGGCCCGGAGCTCTCCTCTGAGGAGAGGGAGGTCCAGCTCCGCAGGACACGTGGAGCCTCCGGAGCTCTCCCCGCGGAGGGGGGATGTCTGGCTCAGTTATCCACACGGCGGGTCCGGAGCTCTCCTCTGGGGAGAGGGAGGTCCGGCCCCGCTGGTCACATGGCGCCTTCGGAGCTCACCCCCGCATAGGGGGCGAGGTCTGGCCTTCTAGGCCACGTGGCAGGCCCGGAGCTATCCTCTGAGGAGAGGAGAGCTCCGGCCCTGCCGGACACGTGGTGCCTTTGGAGCTCGCCCCTGCGGAGGGGGCGAGGTCCTTAGGTGGTTTCGCCCTGTGCGCGGGGGTACCCGGTATTGAGGGTACCGACAGTGGCCCCCGAGCCCACCTCGGGGGAGGTAACGATCCCGGGGTGGGGCCTTCTTCTTTCCGCGCACTTCCTTGTCTTGAGCATTCCCTGTGCTGATAGGGTCTCGATGGCTTCGGAGTTCAGCTCCTGAGGAGAGGGTGAACCCTGGCATCGGAGTTCAGCCCTGCTGTGGGGGCGGAGGTCCGGAAGTCATCGGAGCTCGGCCCCACGGAGGGCGTGAGGTCCGACATCAGGGCTCGCCTCTGAAAGGAGGGCGAGGGCTGGCATCGGAGCTCGGCCAAGCTATGGGGGCGGAGGTCCGGAAGTCATCAGAGCTCAGGCCCACGGAGGGCGTGAGGTCTGGCATCAGGGATCGCCTCTGAAAGGAGGGCGAGGGCTGGCCTCGGAGCTCGGCCCAACTATGGGGGCGGAGGTCCGGAAGTCATCGGAGCTCAGGCCCACGGAGGGCGTGAGGTCCGGCATCAGGGCTCGCCTCTAAAAGGAGGGCGAGGGCAGGCCTCGGAGCTCGGCCCAACTATGGGGGCGAGGTCCGGAAGTCATCGGAGCTCAGGCCCACGGAGGGCGTGAGGTCCGGCATCAGGGTTCACCTCTGAAAGGAGGGTGAGGGCTCGCATCTGAGCTCGGCCCAGCTATGGGGACGGAGGTCCGGAAGTCATCGGAGCTCAGGCCCACGGAGGGTGTGAGGTCCGGCATCAGGGCTCGCCTCTGAAAGGAGGGTGAGGGCTGGCATCGGAGCTCGGTCCAGCTGTGGGGGTGGAGGTCCGGAAGTCATCGGAGCTCAGGCCCACGGAGGGCGTGGGGTCCGGCATCAGTGCTCACCACTGCGGAGGGGTGATGTGCGTCTTCATAGCTCAGCCCATGTAGGGCGCAAGGTCTGATTTTGGTGTTCACCCCTGTGGGGTGGCGACCGGCTTCGGAGATCACCCCTGCGATAGGGGTGTCGTCCGGCATCGGACCTTAGCCCAGTGTAGGGCACACGGTCCGGCTTCGGTGTTCACCCTAGTGGGGTGGCGACCGGCTTCGGAGATCACACCAGCGATAGGTGTGTCGTCCGACATCGGACCTTAGCCCAGTGTAGAGTACACGGTCCGGCTTCGGTGTTCACCCCTGTGAGGTGGCGACCGGCTTCGGAGATCACACCTGTGACAGGTGTGTCGTCCGGCATCGGACCTTAGCCCAGTGTAAGGCGCATGGTCCGGCTTCGGTGTTCACCCCTGTGGGGTGGCGACCGGCTTCGGAGATCACACCTGTGATAGGTGTGTTGTCCGGCATCGGACCTTAGCCCAGTGTAGGGCGCATGGTCCGGCTTCGGTGTTCACCCCTGTGGGGTGGCGACCGGCTTCGGAGATCACACCTGCGATAGGTGTGTCGTCCGGCATCGGACCTTAGCCCAGTGTAGGGCGCATGGTCCGGCTTCGGTGTTCACCCCTGTGGGGTGGCGACCGGCTTCGGAGATCACACCTGCGATAGGTGTGTCGTCCGGCATCAGACCTTAGCCCAGTGTAGGGCACACGGTCCGGCTTCGGTGTTCACCCCTGTGGGGTGGCGACCGGCTTTGGAGATCACACCTGCGATAGGTGTGTCGTCCGGCATCAGACCTTAGCCCAGTGTAGGGCACACGGTCCAGCTTCGGAGCTCACCCCTGCTGAGGGGGTGAGGTCCGGCGCTGCTCAAGGGCCCTCCCTTTCCTGTCCCTTAGTCTCATTTGGCTTACTGTCCCTGGCCAGAATACGGGGCTTGGGTAATCCAGTGCACTCGGTCCTGGAGGTCTGGCCCCTAGCCCTAGTCAGGGTGTAACCGTCCTGCCCCCTAGTACTCAGACCGCAGCGCTGGGGGCAGTGCGCATGCTTTGGTGCAGGACCGGGCAAAGCAAGGCTCCTGACTCCCTGGTCTGACGTAGGTATTTTCCTGGAGGAGACTAACTGCCGTTACAGTACCCTTACAGAGGGAGGTCCAAAAGGCCCCCGGGCCTCTGGCAGGTACCCCAAGCACTACCGCCTTCGGTTGGATGGCAAATATCGACTACGCGTGAGAGCAGGAAAGAGGAACCGAGTGTACAATGGATGTACACTTTCTAGAGCGTGGGGAGGTGATCATATAAATTAATGCGTAATTTAAATAAACACCTAAGTAAGCACGGTGAACTTACTGGGGTAGCGTCGGAGCGCCTGTCTTGGGCTCCCATGCACGGACCGGTGGCGCTAGGGCGTCTGCCAGTACCACGCGATCTGGAGCGGAGGATTGACGGCATCAGCGTCGAGGTCATTGACGTCGCGGATCCACTGCTGGGTGGCCCCCTGGAGGGCGTCTTCAGCAGGCGGATTGTCCAGGATCGCTTCTGCGGCAGCTAGCGCGCTTGCTTGAGCGGCACTCTGCGCCGTGGTAGACCATGAGGTTGATGGAGTTCGTGTTGCCGGAGTCGGCTGCTGGCTTCCAGCTCGCACCGACACACTCCGTGCTGAGTGTGTCGTGACGTAGTTCTCGCTGGTCACCGTTCGTCGAGAACGTGGGCGAGGAGAGCTTGCCGCTGAAGGAAGCTTTGTCATCTTCATCGGCGTAAGCTCATCGCGCAAGGGAAAAGTCCCCTTTCCTGGCACGCCAAATGTCGAAGTGTGTGGTTGACACTTCCCCCAGACCTGCTCAGGGCAGCCCGCGGAGGTTCTTTTTTGGAGGGGCTAGACACTTGCGGAGAGCATCAGCGTTAGTGACGAGTGAGGGAGAAGATTGACACGGCGAGTTTTACGTGGTTCGGGCCGCCGGAGCGTAAAACCCTATGTCCACGGTGAGCAGAGGTGCTCGCTGTATTGCTTGCTTCTCAGAACCGGAGTCCTGAGCTTGAGGGTGAGTGAAGTCTAGGGTGCGAGTTCTCAGAGTTCGAACCTAAGGGCGCGAATGGCTGGAGTATGAACCCTTGCTAACGTCGCCTACCCGAGTCTTTTATAGTCCAAGGCCCGAGCGGCTTACAAGGTGGGCCCCAGGGACCCGACAGGTGGCCCCGGGGTGATTTCCTACCAGCTTCTATGTCTTGGTGCTGGCGTCGAGGTCCTCGTCCTGCCACTCTGCCCATGCTGCAGGCTAGGTGTAGCGTGCAGCCGTTTGTGATGGCAGGGACGGTAGGGCATGTCTTGTCCATGTCTTGTCACTGCCTTCAATCGACTGCAGCTTCTTGCACTGTGTCCATGTGTTGACTGTGACTGGTCACAGTGGCGCCTGCCTGGCGTGCACCGCGTCTCCGCGTCTTGGGAAGGCGCGGGTCTTGAATGCCTTGTATGGTAAAGGCATGGCGCGCCTTTACTCCTGCTGCCTACCACACTGGGCGTACAGCGCTGCTCTGCTGGCCACGTGGCGGGCCCGGAGCACTCCTCTGTGGAGAGAGAGGTCCGGCCCTGCAGGACACGTGGAGCCTTCGGAGCTCTCTCCACGGAGGGGGGAGGTCCGGCTGCAGCTGGCCACGTGCCGGGTCCGAAGCTCTCCTCTGAGGAGAGGTAGATCCGGCCCCGCAGGACACGTGAAGCCTCCGGAGCTCTCCCCGCGGAGGTGGGATGTCCGGCTCAGTTGGCCACGCGCGGGTCCGGAGCTCTCCTCTGTGGAGAGGGAGGTCCGGCCCCGCTGGACACATGGCGCCTTCGGAGCTCACCCAAGCGGAGGGGGCGAGGTCTGGCCTTCTAGGCCACGTGGCAGGCCCGGAGCTATCCTCTGAGGAGAGGAGAGCTCCGGCCCTGCCGGGCACGTGGTGCCTTCGGAGCTCGTCCCTGCGGAGGGGTCGAGGTCCTTAGGCGGTTTCACCCTGTGCGCGGGGGTACCCGGTATTGATGGTACCGACAGCGCCAATAGACTCGAGCGCAGGGATCACCTCGGCCACCTTCTGCGCTGGAACCGCTGCCTTCACCGGGCTGAAACCAATGGGGACTAGGGCGGACCCTGCTTGGTCGACAAAGCTCCAGACCGCTTGGGCATCGGCGGACCGTGAGGCCTGGAGCTCCTCATTCTCGTGGCGGGCTGCCAGCAAGGCGTCACGACCCTCCTCACAGAATTTCTTCTCCTTGGCCGCCGGAGAGTCTTCCTGGAGCTGGAGACTCTGGGCAAGCCGCTCCAGCTCCAAAGCTGAGAAGTCGGCAGCCAGCTCCTGATCCATGATCGCCTGGCGCTCCCGGGAGACTTGCTCCTCCCTCGCGGCCAGATCTTCCTTCTGGGTCTCCAGCTCCTTAGCTCGCGCCCTCAGGTCGCCTTCGCCAGCCGCCAGCCGCGCGGCGCCCTTCTCTGCCTCAGCCGCCACAGTGCCCTCCTGGTCCGCGATGGCGCGCTGACGGCACTCCAGCTTCAGCCGCAGCTCCTCCAAAGCAGCGAGGCGCCCCTCGGCCCGGGCATGAGTCTCGCGGGTCTCCTGGTGGAGCCGCCGAGTCTCGGAGTCCGGGCGGTCGACGGCTCTCTTCTGGCGGTCAAGGAGCGCCTCCATGACATCGAGCGACGTCCACCTCAAGTCAAGCTCCTCCCTGACCTCCTCGGTCCGCTCCTTCAAGAGGCGCCCCCAGCTGAGGAGGCGATCCCTCTCTACTGCCAGCTCCTCCTGTTCATGGCCGAGCGCGGCCAGGACCTGCCTGACGCTCGTCTGGGCGAGCTTAAAAGCATCCGCCAGGGGCAGCGGGGCGGCAGAGGCCGAAGCTGCGCCCCCAACTTCCTCCATCACGTCGTCTTCAGGAGGAGTTGGTGCTTTGGCGACCGGGACGAGGCGATGATCAGGAGAAGTCGGCACTGGAGCGGGGCTGGTCCCGGCGCACCCCGGTCCGCTGCCAGCCGTAGGGCCTGTGGCTGCCTCTCCCGCTTCGACACCAGAAGGCAGGATGCCGCCAGCCGGTCCCACTGAACCTTCAGCAACAGCCGGCTCCCTTGCTGGCGAAGGGGGATGGGCGGGAGTTGTCGCCGCTGCCAAAGGATCCGGACTGGCCGGCGCTGGAGGAGCTTGCACCTGCTTGGGGGCCGCTGGAGCCGCTTCAGCTTCCGGGCGCTGCGGCGCAGATCCTCCGTCAGTCGGGGATGGCCGGGAAACGGAGACGTTACCGGTACTCGATGAGTCCCTGCAAACAAGGGAGGCTGTCGGGTTGAGAGAAGAAGAAAAGAATACAGGCTCTGGAACCCGGTAGACGACACTTACCGAGGGACACGAGCACTCCAACGGGCTCTGAACCCTGGCATCCGAGCCGGGGTGGGTCCACTAGAGCCAGCCGTCACAGCTGAGGGCTGCCCCGCAGTCACCCGGACCGGCGGAGCAGGGGATGCTTCTGAAGCCCCCTAGGCGTCAATTCAGCTCCCGAGGCCCGGGGCGCCTGAGTTCTAGACTCGCACCTGGGCATCATCGCACCAGCACTACCCCTCGAAGCTCCACCGCCTGAGGACAGAGGGCGTGACGCCCGGGGACCCTCGGGCCACCGCCGCTCGAGCGGAATCCCGTCAGAATGGGAAGCCCGAGACCTCTTGGAGTCGCCACCGGACAAGACGCCATCTCCAGAAGAAGGACACCCAGGCACCCTGGATCCCTGACTTGGCACAAACGCCGCCGCCGGAGGAGACCGGGCACGCTTCTTCTCCGGAGGCAAGTTGGAAGCCATGGCAGATGGAAGCTCAAGGACAGGGAAGACAAGAGCGCAAGAGCTCGAGGAAACAAGGAAGATGCAAGCGTTGGGAAGTGCGAAGGGAAGCCGCGATGCGGGTGAGATCCCCTTTTAAACTTCCCAAGCGCGATTCAAAGCGATTTGAAACTCTTCGAATATGCCGCTTGGACAACCGCTTCAGCTACAAGACCAAGCGTCAATGACAAGTGGACCCAAGCCGTCCAGCTGAAGCGGTGGGCCAAGAAGTCAGTCACTCAAGAAAATGAGCCGGCAGGACGCTTCGGCGGTTCCCGAAAAGGCGCTGTGACGTGCGGAAGTGGCAGAGTTGGGAACCGCTGCAGTAAAAACGGCCATCAAGTGGGGCACACGCTCCCACGATCCCGCGACTGTTCGTGCCGTGGCAACGGTCAAGGCGGGTTTTCGAGATGGTGCGCGGAGTGGAAGAGGCAGGAGCCCCACCTCGGGCTCGCTATCTCCCCCGAGATGGGCCCGGGGGCCACTGTCGGTACCCTCAATAAGGGGTACCCCCGCGCATAGGGGAAACTACCTAAGGACCTCGCCCTTCTCCGCAGGGAGAGCTCCGAAGGCGCCACATGCCCAGCGGGGCCGGACATCCCTCTCCTTAGAGGTAAGCTCCGGGCCCACCACATGGCCAACTGAGCCGGACCTCCCCCTCCGCAGGGAGAGCTCTGGAGGCTCCACGTGTCCAGCGGGGACGGACCTCCCTCTCCTCATAGGAGAGCTCCGGGCCCACCACATGGCCAACTAAGCTGGACCCCCCCCCCCTCCGAGGGGAGAGCTCCGGAGGCTCCATGTGTCCAGCGGGGCCGGACCTCCCTCTCCTCAAAGGAGAGCTCCGGGCCCGCCATGTGGTCAGCAGAGCCGGACCTCCCCCCTCCACGGGGAGAGCTCCGAAGGCTCCACGTGTCCAGCGGGGCCGGACCTCCGTCTCCTCAGAGGAGAGCTTCGGGCCCGCCACGTGGCCAGCAGAGCAGCGCTGCCTGCCCCCGCGCGGTAGGCAGCAAGAGTAAAGACGCGCCATACCTTGCCCGTACAAGGTATTGAAGACCCGTGCCTTCTCAAGGTGCGGAGACGCGGAGCACACCTTTGTCAGGTGCCATTGCGCCCAATCACATCGCAGTGAAGACTGGCACGCCGCGGCAAAGGCTGTACGCCAATAAACACAGTGACAAGACATCCCCTGCCGCCCCTGCCATCATCAACCACTATGACTAGCTTGCGGCATGAGCAGGGCGGCAGAACGAAGACTTTGAATCCCTCGCCAGAGACAACTGCCGGCGTAACTGCGGATACGGTAGATGGCAGGCAATCTCCCCGAGACCACCTGTCGGGTCCCAGGCCCACCTTGTAAGCCGCCCGAGCCTTGGACTATAAAAGGCTCGGGTAGGCAACATTAGCAAGGGTTCACCTTTTACGCACTCACACCTGAGTCATTCACACTTTAGCGGATCGACATTTTACACTCTCATGCAGGGTTCGCTCCTGAGCACCAAGCAATACAACGAGCATCTCTGCTCACCGTTGACGTAGGGTATTACGCTCCGGCGGCCTGAACCATGTAAAAATCCCTGTGTCAAGCTTCTCCCTCCATCGTCCCTAACGCGTAAGCTCTCCGTGAGTGACTAGCCCCTCTGAAAAAGAACCTCTGCGGGCTGCCCAGAGCAGGCCCGGGGGAAGTGTCGGCTACACACTTCGACAACACCCGTCGTCACCATCAACAAGAAATCTGCAGTAAAGTTCATCAAGTCGATCGTCTGCCGGTTCGGGGTCCCGAACATAATCATCACCGACAATGGGACCCAATTCACCAGCGCAGCGTTCCAAGACTACTGCAAAGACCTCGGCATCCAGGTGTGCTAAGCCTCCGTTGCTCACCCAAAGAGCAATGGGCAGGTCGAGAGGGCCGACGCCGAGATCCTTCGGGGCCTCAAGACTCGCACCTATGCCGGCTTGAAGAAACATGGCGCCAAGTGGGTGGATGAGCTTCCGAGCACACTGTGGGCTAACCGGACATCCCAAAGCCGGGCCACCGGGGAGACACCCTTCTTCATGGTATACGGGGCCAAAGCTGTGCTTCCCCTAGAGATCACCACGGGGTCTCTCTGTGTCCGAGCTTACGATGAAGCCACGCAGGACAACCTCCGGCGTGAAGACATCGACCTCGTCGACGAGGCTCGATTACACGCAGCGCTCCGCAACGCACGGTACCGGCAAAAGCTCCGGCAATACCACCAAAGGTCCGTGCGTGTCCGGGAGCTGCAAGAAGGCGACCTGGTGCTAAGGCGCATACTTTCTCACGAAGGGACCGACAAACTCTCCCCCAGCTGGGAAGGTCCCTTCTGAGTCACGAAAGTTTGCCACCCCGGGTGCGTACGCCTTTCCACCGAGGATGGGGATCCATTCCAGAACCCTTGGAACATAGAACACATCCGTAAGTTCTATCCCTAGAGCAATAGTAGGACAATACTTTTTCTTTCTGTAATAGATTCCATAGAGTCCAGGAACAGCGCTCGGAGCAGCTAAGCCTCAGGGGACGGTCCAGGACTACGTTCAGCTTGGCCTAGTTCCGACCCTAAGCGCGTAGAGTCTTGCTTCCCTTCTTAATGGGGCGGGTTGTTGCCTCCATGTTTAGCCTACCTTCCTCCTATGGATATTTATATGGAAAGAAATCTGTCCTGCTTTGCTCTTACCCTTGTGCTCATTTAATTACGCATTAATTTTTATGACCGCACTTTCTGTGTATGCTCACCATACACTTAGCTCTCTTTTCCCATTCTCATCCCTAGTCGGTATTTGCTATCCTACCGAAGACGGTCGCGCTTGAGGTACCTGCCAATGGCCAGGGGGCCTCTGGGGTCTCCCCCAGTCAGGTGTTGCGATGCCAGTTGGTCTAGTACTAAGGGCCGGACGGTCGTACGCTGACCTCAGAGGGAGCCGGACCCCCGGCGCCGGGCGCACTGAATTGCCCAAGCCCCGTATACCGGATCAGGACCGTAAGCCAAATAAGACTATGAGATAGGGAAGGGAGAGCCCCAAGGAGAATTATGGTTCCCTTACTTGTGTGCAGGACCTCCCGGCCTTAGCTCGCCCACAAGAGTATGGTAGGTGTGCCCAATCCATTGGCCACACCTACCAGGGCGCCACTACGGGGACCGCGCAAGGAAAGACCGGAGCTCCAATGCAAGACCGGAAGATCCGGACCTCGCCCCTCCGCAGGGGCGGGTTCCGAAGGCCCCACGTGTCCGGCGGGGCCGGAGCTCCCCTCTCCTCAGAGAGTAGCTCCGGGCCCGCCATGTGGCCGGCAGAGCCGGGCCTCGCCCCCTCCGCAGGGGTGAGCTCCGAAGGCTCCACGTGTCCCGCGGGGTCGGATTTCCCTCTCCTCAGAGGAGAGCTCCGGGCCTGCCACGTCGCCGGCAGATCTGGACCTCCCCGTCCTCACGGGGCGAGTTCCGAAGACCCCTTGGGCCCTTAACACAATAAG
The DNA here is from genome assembly GCA_030760725.1 of Neostapfia colusana. Lineage (NCBI taxonomy): Eukaryota > Viridiplantae > Streptophyta > Magnoliopsida > Poales > Poaceae > Neostapfia > Neostapfia colusana. The sequence goes on from JASWHV010000017.1 coordinate 46,289,927, forward strand.
GACCCAAGGAAGGCGTCTGTGCAAGGCTTCAAGATTGGTGAAGGCCTCTGAGTTCCTTGCGGAGCTATGGACTCGGCCAGGTCAAGCCAAGGAGAAGATACGGAGCAGACGCAATAATAAGGAGTCTACGCATTCATTCAAAGCTCCATGAGCTGGACTACATACTCAACAAAAGCAAAAAAGAAGAGATACAGGGCCTTCTGGCCGCAGGGGCGACTGCCTAAGAGTCCCCAGACTCCCGCCGGAACCTAGAGGCCACGAGGGCGGCCATGTCTCCGACTTCGGCCCTCGCAGCTTCCTCCCGCTCGACGATGGGGCCTAGTCTCAACCGGCTCCAGAGAGAAGGAAGAGTCTTGACTCCGGAAGCACGCCAGCATGTGCGTGGCAACCTCCTTCGCCAGGCCTCGCCCCTCCGCCTCAAGCTCGTCGGCGATCACCGCTTCGAGCCTGCCCAGCATGGCGCCGATGGACTCAAGCGCCGGGATTGCCTCGAACACCTCCTGCGCCGAAGCCTCCTTCCTCACCGGGCTGAAACCGAGGGGAACCAGGGTGGACCCCACCTGACCGACAAAGCTCCAGATCGCTCGGGCCTCGACAGACCGTGAAGCCTGGAGCTTCTCCACCTCTTGGTGGGCCGCCAGCTCACGATCCAGCGCCGCCTGGCACTCCGGGGAGGTCTGCTCCTCCCTCGCGGCAACAGCCGACTCGCGGAGCCCCAGCTCCTCAGCCCGAGCCCTCAGCTCGCCCATGCTGGCCTCCAGCCGTGCGGCGACCTTCTTCTCCTCGGACGCCACGGTGCGCTCCCGATCCGCGACGGCGCACTCGTGGCGAGCTACCTGCAGTGGAACGCGCCTCGGCCCTGGCGTGAGCTTCGTGGGTCTCCTGGTGGAGCCGCCGGGTCTCCGAGCCCAGGCGGTCGAAGGCCCTCTTCTGAGCATCGAGCAGTGCCTCCACAGCATCAAGCCTCGACTGCCTCGAGTCGAGCTCCGCCTTAGCCTCCTGGGTCAGCTGCTTCAGGAGATGCCCCCAGCAGAGGAGGTGGTCCCTCTCTCCAGCCAGCACCTCCCGCTCTCGCTCTAGGGCGACCTGGACCTGCCGAACGCCAGCCTGGGCAAGCCCCAAGGCATCCGCTAGGGGCAGCTCGGCGGCGGAGGCCGAAGCCGCGCCCCTGACCTATTCCATCACGTCCTCAACCGGTGGAGATGCCGGTGCCTCGGCAACTGAGGTGAGACGCCGATCTGGGGAAGCCGGAGGGCCTGCAGCTGCCCTTCCAGCCTCAGCACCGGAAGGTTGGGCGCCGCTAGCCGACTTCGCCAAGCACTTGACAGCCGTCGGCTTCCGAGTTGGCGAAGGGGGACGAGCGGGTGCTGCCGCCGCCACCGCGGGGGATGGTCCCGCCGGCACAGAAGAAGCCCACGCCGACTTGGGGGCCGTCGGAGCCGCCGCAGCTCCCAAACGCTGCGGCACAGAACCTCCGCTAGCCGGAGATGGCCGGGTAACAGACTCGCCCCTGACAGCCGATGAGTCCCTGCCGATATAAGAAGCCCTCAGGCTAAGAAAGGAGAAAAGAACACTAGTTCTAAAATCCGGAAAGAGCAACACTCACCGAGGGATGTGAGCGCTCCAACCGGCTTGGAGCCCCGGCTTCCGAGCCAGGACAGAACCAGCGGAACCTGCCTCCGGCGCCTGCGCCACAGGCGCCCGGACTGGAAGAGTAGGAGGCAGAGCGGTAGGGCCCCCGCCAGTGGCACCCCTAGCGCTGCTCGCCGATCCGACTCCTGAGGCCTGGGGCACCTGCGCCATGGGATGAGTCCCAGCGCTGCTCCTTCCAGCACCGCTGCATGCCGAGCCTGCAGCCGGGTCGCTCGCTGGCTGTGGCGCCTGAGCCCTCGGCTAACCCCTGGGCATCGCCCCACCGGCGTCCCTCCTTGAAGCTCCTCTGCCTGAAGAAGGGAGGCGGGACGCCGGGGCTCCTCGGACCACCTCTGTCCGAGAGGAGCACCGCCGGAGCTGGAGACCCGAGGTCTCTTTGGGTCACCGCCCGACGAACCAGCGCCTCCGGGAGATGGGCACAATGGTACCCCGCCCCCCTGACTCGGCGCAAACGACGCCCTCGGAGTGGACCGGGCACGTTTCTTCTCCGGGTGCCCGGGGCCCGGCTCCTTTCCCTTCCCCTTGTCGATGGTCCGAGCTCCGTCGACCCTCTGTGCGGGTTGGGCAGCAGCAGACGCCTCGCGCTCCATCCCGGAGCGCTTGACCCCGGGGATCGAGATCCCCGGGAAGGCATCCCCAACCTGACAAACGGCGATCCCGATGTCATCAAAGTTCAGCATCTTCCGCAGCAACTCCGCCCCCTACTGCGGCTCCAAGAAGAGGGGAGTGCCAGAGGCCGGGAAAGTGAGGTTGCCACCGGTGACGAAGTCGCTGCTCACCCTGGCCACCATTTCGTACAACAACTCCTCAGATGGGTCAGAGCCGAGACCCTTCTCCAGCCTGGTGCAGTCGTGCTCGCCGGTGTAGTACCACGGCGGGCAGTTGCGCTGTTGCAAGGGTGCAATACAGCGTGACAGGACGTCTATCAGCACCATCAGGGACGTCAGCCCCTCGTTGGCCACGAACCGGGTCCGCTCCAAGACCGGCGCATACTCCGGCTCAAGCTCCGGGATCTCCTCCCAGAAGCGATGCTCGGTGGTCGGGCCGGCAGTTGGCAGCTGCAGGCGATCATGCTCGTCGGTCTGCACGATCACCCAGTTCACCCTCCAGTTTAACCACCTCGCTGCACCGAAAGGTAGAAGGTACCCAGAGGCCTTTGGATCCTTGCAGCGATGCTGGAAGTAGTACGCCCCCAGCTGATTCTTCGAGCTGCGTCCGATCGTCCACAACACGAAGAAGTAGCGGAAGAGCGTCACTGAAGAGCGCACCCCCACAAACATCTTGCAGAAGTGCACGAAGACGGCGGCCATCGCAAAGGAGTTGGGGGAGAGGTGATGGAGCTGGAGACCATACGTCTCCAGCAGCGTCAAAAAGAAGGAAGAAATTGGCGGGACAAACCCCGCCGTGGCGTAGGCAGTGAAGAAGACTATCTCCCCCTTCTCCAGGAGCAGGGGGAGAGATCCCTGCCGGAGCCAGCGCTTCTGCTCCTCCACGTGCCAGCCCAGCAGCCTGCGCACTGTCCCGAGCTTGGCTGGTCGGGTAGAGCGCGGCGGAGGCAAGTTGGAAGCCATCGCCGGCGGAAGCTCAAGAACAGGGAAGACAAGGGCGCAAGAGCTCAAGGAAACAACGAAGATTCAAGCGCAGGGAAGTGCGAAGGAAAGCCACGATGCGGGTGAGATCCCCTTTTAAGCTGCCAGGCGCGATTCAAAGCGATTCGAAACTCTTCGAATACGCTGCTTAGGATAACCGCTTCAGCTCCAAGACCAAGCATCGATGACAAGTGGACCCAAGCCATCCAGAAGAAGCGGTGGGACAAGAAGTGAGTCTCTCAAGAAGACGAGCTGGCAGGACACTTTGGCGGTTCCCGAAAAGGCGCTGCGACGTGCAGAAGTGGCAGCCTTGGGAACCGCCGCAGTAAAAGCAGCTATCAAGTGGGGCACACGCTCCCACGATCCCGCGACTGTTCGTGCTCCGGCAACGGTCAATGCGGGTCTTCGAGAAGGTGCGCGGAGCGGAAGAGACGGGGGCCCCACCTCAAGCTTGTTATCTCCCCTGAGATGGGCCCGGGGGCCACTGTCGGTACCCTCAATATGGGGTACCCCGCGTACAGGGGAAACTGCCTAAGGACCTCGCCCCTCTCCGCGGGGAGAGCTCCGAGGGCGCCATGTGTCTAGCGGGGCCGGACCTCCCTCTCCTCAGAGGAGAGCTCCGGGCCCGCCACGTGGCCGACAGAGCCGGACCTCCCCCCTCCGCGGGGAGAGCTCCGAAGGCTCCACGTGTCCAGCGGGGCCGGACCTTCCTCTCCTCATGTGACGCCCTCAATTCTGTGGAAAAACACGGAACTAATGGGTATGTGTGCCCAGGATGTTCATCACACATACACATATATTCCACAAACTGAATTCAGAATATATATAACCACAAATAACAGAGTTTATTACAATGTCTCATGAGTCTTGGGTTCATGCTCACAGCGGAAGTCTTTATTTCTATGCAGCGGAAAGTCTTCTAACTAATGCGGAAGCAAATCTAAGCAGCAAATGGCTCCATCTCTATTCCATTCCCACAGGCAAGGTTGAGAACAGATCACATGACTTAATGCTCCACTTGGTCTTCATAGTAGTCTTCTCCTGCTGCTGATGATGAAATAATAATGAAAGTTTGAGTACAATGATGTACTCAGCAAGTGCGGGAAAATATGATATGAAGCTCATAGCAAGGTAGGTATAAAAAGGCTCATTTGCAGAAAAGCAAAATTATTTATCAAAAGCACGATAAAACAGCGACTTATCTTTAAGTGAATGTAATCCCAACATGTATTAAAATAACAACCATACCTCCGTCATGTTCATAACCAGTCATCAATCAACCTCATTCTCGCTCACGAATACCTCCTCGTATTAGCTACCATCTCACGAATACCATCCTGTATTCGCTACCATTTCACCTCATAAAACAACTTCGTCTCCCACCGAGACCAACCTTGTTGCCACGATTCAACAGTCATGCAACCCATCTTATCACCCGGACTCAACAGTCCCAAAACCAAACCATCCAAAACTATAACCAATAACAATCTCAATAACCATCCCAACTAATCATGGCAGTTGGCCAGGCGCTCGTGACCGTAAGCTCGGCTATCATGATAGTTTTAAGAACCCCGCAGAGTTTATACCTCTTTACTCACAAATTTGTGATTTTGTCACCCGTCGGCGACTGCAGAACCTCCATTATACCAGTACACAACCGTCGGTGTATGGCAAAGAGATCACAAAATAGCCTTTACAAAGGGGTTACTAGATGTATGGACTCACTAAGGTTTCACTGGCAGGCTAGAATCTCCAATTCTCCCACCCACGGGCCCCCTCTTGTGCCATGAAGTTCCCAGGGCAATCCTCACTCGACTCCCATTCCCCGCGCCTTCCACAGTCCATAACAATCTAGCAACTTACCTAATTACTCAGCTAAGCCGCACCCATACTTGGCCTTGTGGTGGCACTGTTATCCTGGCATGTGCATACATGAACCGGTCCTTAGATCTACGGCAAGTAAACCACCATCTCATGCTACCTCATTCACAAACCCAGGCTTGCCTAGATCTCCCTCCGATCCATGTTCATTAACAACATCGGTTTCTCATTATCATTATGATTGCAGTTAGCTAGACACATCTATCTCGCTTCCCAATCCCATGGACTCAGCGAAGCATAAAAGTAAAACCATACCCAACTCATAAACTTCCCTGGTGACAATAGTGGTTTAACCAAAACTAGTAAACTCCTATAAAAGGGTTTCCCATCATGTTTGACTCAGCACACAGACCTTTTCGCAAAACAAAACAGCTTTTCCCAAAACATAGGATCAATATGGTCAAGGAGCACTTGCCATGTTCTTGCGGTTCTGGTTGCTCTTGGATCTCGAAACCTTGTTGTTGCAGCTCGTCGTAGACAGCTCCCTGAGCTTGTCCTTCTATACATGATTGCGCACATACAAGATTCACAACAATCAATATAATGCACAAACTTTAACTAGATGCGATGATGCATATGCATGCTATCCTATGATCAGCTTTATTAGATCGGTTTGTACGTGTTCTTGCATGGCTTTATGATGAACAGGGGTGTTCGGATCAGATGCGGACATGGCGATGACCTTGTCTTTAAATCAACCCGATCAACAAGTGATCTGTCCACGAGAAAGCTTCTGTTCGAAAGGAATCGAAGAACAGATACAAAGAAAACACAACGATGTTGTAAGGTGGTATTGGAGACCTACCTTACGTTCTTCTTGGTCTCGGGTCCTTCTCCGATCATTGGGCTCTCTTCCGGCGATTTTCCTCGCTGAACTCCGGCGATGGCTTTCTCGGCGAGTTGGGGGCTAGGGCTCTAAGTCGTCGGCTCAGGAGTTGGAAAAGAAGTTTGTGGTTTTGGCCGGAGGTTCTGGGTTCTATTTATAATCGGGAAGAGAAGAGTCCTAATATGATTGTATCCCGAATAAGAGTCCTATTCAGATCGTTGTTGAATCCTAACAACTTATCTCGAGTTGATTTGGAGCGGTGACATTGTGGAATTCAGGTCGGTTTCTTTTCCGTACCGGTATCTCTATGCGTACAGAATCCAAAAACTGCTCCAGAACTCATTACCTTCTCGGTGGTGAGCTCCGGAAGCTCCACGTGTCCATCGGGGCCTGGTCTCTCCTTTTCCGTAAAGACGAGCTCCAGTGGTGCCGCGTGTCAAGCGAGCAAGACCTCCCTTCTCATTCGGAGGTGAGCTCCGCGTGCGCCACGTATCCTAGCGGTCGGGACCTCCTCTCTTATTCGGAGGTGGCTCCACACACGCCACATGTCAAGTAGCGCCAGACTTTCCTTTCTTCTCAGAGATGAGCTCCGAGGTTAACATGTGTCTAACAGCGACGGACCTCCCGGAGATAAGCTCTGGTGGCGACACGTGTCCGATAGAACCGGACCTCTCGGAGGTGAGCTCCGAGATCGACACGTATCCCACGCGACTGGTCCTCTGATTTCCGCGGTGACTAGCTCTGAAGGTGACATGTGTCCTGCAGAAATGCCTTTGCTTCTTCCGCAGAGGCTTGCGCCGGGGGCAACACGTGTCCCACAGGGTCGGACCTCTCCCCCTTTGCGGAGATGAGCCGCGAGCCTGCCACGTAGCCATTTTAGTGGCGGACCTCTCCCCACTTTGCAGGGATGAGCTCCGAACACGCCACGTGGCCAGCGGGCCGCGGAAGTTGTCTTCGGCGCTCTCTAAAACTGGATTCGGCTCTTACTGGCTATCTTTTTGATATTTTCTCTGTTCCCACTTCTTTTAAAAATATTTTACCTTCATAAAAAATGAATATATGCTGAAACCAGAAATGAGGGTGTCACAAATCTACCCCCCTTAAATTGAATCTCGCCCTCGAGATTCGTTAGTAGAGAACAGATAAGGAAATTCTGCCTTGATATCTTCTTCACACTGCCATGTGGCTTCAGCTTCGGTGTGATGGCTCCATTGTACCTTGCACCATTGGATCACTTTGTTCCTGGTGACCCTTTCTTTTACGTCCAAAATTCGGACAGGGTGCTCCGTATAGGTCAGGTCTTCTTAAATTTCAAGCTCTTCCATTGGTATTTGCTCCTCTGGTACTCTCAAGCACTTCTTGAGCTGGGATACATGAAACATGTCATGTACGTCGGAGAGGTGCGTTGGGAGCTCTAGTTGATAGTCTACTTCTCCTCGCTTGTCCAAAATCTTAAATGGTCCGATGTAGCGAGGTGCTAGCTTGCCTTTGACGTTGTAACATCGTTGGCCTCGGATAGGCGATACCTTAAGGTATATGAAGTCTCCTACTTCGAAAGTTAACTTCCTTCGCCTATTGTCCGCATAGCCTTTCTGTCGTGACTGAGCAGCCTTTAAGTTCTCCCGTATCGTTTGGACTTGTTTTTCAGCTTCTTGTAGCACTTCGGGTCCAAACACTTGGTTTTCTCCGGTTTCGTTCCAAAACAGCGGTGTTCTACACCGTCTACCATATAATGCTTCGAAAGGCGACATCTTCAAGCTAGCTTGATAGCTGTTGTTATAGGAGAATTCAGCATACGGTAAACTCCTATCCCAACTACTCCCACATTTCAAGGTGCAAGCTCTCAACATGTCCTCCAGAATTTGGTTTGTCCTTTCGGTTTGCCCATCGGTTTGTGGGTGATAGTTGGAGCTAAAATCTAGTCGTGTACCCATGGCTTTCTGCAGCTTCCTCCAGAATCTAGAGGTAAACTGAGAACCTCGATCCGAGACTATCCTCTTCGGGACTCCATGACGGCACACGATCTGCTCCTTGTACAACTCGGCTAATTGTGCAACGTTGTAATTGGCCCTTATAGGGAGAAAATGGGCTGTTTTCGTCAATCGTCCACGATAACCCAGATGGGAGTCATAACCCGTCTGAGTACGTGGCAATCCGACGATGAAGTCCATACTGATGTCCTCCCACTTCCATTCAGGTACCCTCAAGGGTTGCAACAATCCAGCGGGTCTTTGATGTTCGGCCTTCACCCGTTGGCATGTGTCGCATAGGGAAACGTATTCAGCTATGTCCCTTTTCATACCATCCCACCAATAACAAGTTTCCAAGTCCTTGTACATTTTGGTACTTCCGGGATGTATGGAATACGGTGAATCATGTGCCTCCTTCAATATCATGTCGCGGAGGTGCTTCACGTTAGGCACACAAATCCTTTTTCCTAGCCAAAGCGTACCCTTCTCATCTTCTTTGAAATCCTTCTCTATTCCTTGTCGGATCATTTCCTTGGTCTCCTTGATCTCCACATCTGTTGCTTGACAATCTCTTATCTCTTGCTCCAATGAAGAGTGGATCTCCATCATTTCCATGTTGTTCAAAAATCCGAGGTGCAACCGTTCGAACTCCTTACGTAGTTCGGGTGGTAGCTCCCGAACCGTAAGTTGGTGACATGCTCCCTTTCGGCTCAATGCATCAGCTACCACATTGGCCTTCCCAGGGTGATAGTTGATTCCATCATCATAATCCTTGATAAGTTCCAACCATCGACATTGCCTCAAATTCAAGTCCGTTTGTGTAAATATGTACTTGAGGCTTTTATGATCCGTATAGATATCACATCGATAACCAAGGATATAATGTCTCCAAATCTTCAATGCATGCACTACTGCTGCTAGCTCCAAGTCATGTGTAGGGTAACTAAGCTCGTGCTTCTTTAATTATCGTGAGGCATAGGCTACCACTTGTCCTTCTTGCATGAGCACACATCCGAGCCCCTGTCTGGATGCATCACGATATATGTCAAAGCTCTTGCTTACGTCCGGCAATACAAAAACCGGCGCTGTGGTTAGTCTTTTCTTGAGCTCCTCAAAACTTTCTTGGCATGCTGGTGTCCATCGAAAGGCTTTTCCCTTCGTTAGCAACTCCATCATAGGTTTTGCTACCTTAGAGAAGTCTTTGATGAATCTTCGATAGTATCCAGCTGTCGAAGTGTGTAGCCGACACATCCCCCGGGCCTGCTCTGGGCAGCCCGCGGAGGTTTTTTTTCGGTGGGGCTAGTCACTCACGGAGAGCTTCAGCGTTAGGAACGATTGAGGGAGAAGCTTGACACGGGGAGTTATACGTGGTTCAGGCCGCCGGAGCGTAAAAGCCTACGTCCACGGTGAGCAGAGATGCTCGCTGTATTGCTTGCTGCTCAGAACCAAAGTCCTGAGTGTGACACCCTCATCTCGGGTGTCAGCATATGTTCATATTTTATGAAGAAGAAAAACATTTTAAGAAGAGTAGAAACAGAGACAAGTACCAAAAGGATAGCCAATAAAGCTCTCCGAGAGCACCGAAGGCAACTTCCACGGCCAGCAGACCATGTGGCGCGTTCGGAGCTCATCCCCGAGAAATTGGGAAAGGTCCGCCGCTAAACTAGCTACGTGGCAGGCTTGAGGGTCACCTCCGGAAGTGAAAAGAGGTCCGACCCTGTGGGACACGTGCTGCCCGCGGAGATAGCCTCTGCGGAAGAAGCAAAGGCATTTTTATAGGACACATGTCATCCTCGGAGCTAGTCCTCGCGGAAATCAGAGGACCATTCGCGGGGGATACGTGTCAATCCCGGAGCTCATCTCAGAGAAGTCCGGATCTATCGAACACGTGTCGTCACCGGAGCTTATCACCGGAAGGTCCATCGCAGCTAAACACGTGTCGACCTCGGGGCATGTCCCTGAGGAAAGGAGAGCGGAAAGACCGGCACCCACACGTGGCGAGCGCGGAGCTCGTCTCCGAAAAAGAGGGAGGTCCTGATCAATTGACACGCGGCACAACCGGAGCTCGTCTCTGCGGATGAGGAGATACCAGGCCCGAGGACACGTGGAGCTTCCGGAACTCATCATCACGAAGGTAACTAGTCTGGAGCGGTTTTTACGCGTAAAAATACCGGTACGCAACGGAAACCGATCTAAACTCCACGATGTTACCAAAGATAAGACGTCAGGATCCAACAAGATCTGAATAAGACTTTTATTTGGGATCCAATTAGATTAGGACTCTTCTCTTCTCGATTATAAATAGAACCCGAAACCTCTGGCCGAAACCACGAACTTCTCTTTCAACTCCTGAGCCGACGACTTAGAGCCCTAGCCCTAACTCGCCGAGCAAAACATTGCCGAAAGCACAACAAGGGAGATCAACGGAGAAGAACCAAGCGGTCTGAGGAGGACCTCGAAGACAAGAAGAGCGTGAGGTAGGACTTCAATACCAACTTACGACATCATGATGTTCATCTCTTGCATCTGTTCTTCAATTCCTTTCGAACAGAAGCTTTCTCGTGGGCAGATCACTCGATGATCAGTTTGATCTAAAGACAAGATCATCGCCACGACCACCTTTGATCCGAACACCTCTGTCCATGCAAGCCATGCAAGAGCACACCAATCTAATAAAAATCATAGGATAGCATGCATATGCATCGTCGCATCTAGTTTAAGGTTTGCGCATAATATTGATTGCTGTGAATCTTGTATGCACGTGAATCCTACATAGCAGGACAAGCTCAGGAAGCTGTCTACGACGAACTACAGCAACCAGGTTTTGAGAATCAAGAACAACCGGAACCGCAAGAACAAGGCAAGTGCTCCTTGACCATATTGATCCTATGTTTTGGATAAAACTGTTTTGTTTTGCGAAAAGGTGTGTGTGCTGAGTCAATCATGATGGGAAACCCTTTTATAGGAGTTTACTAGTTTTGATTAAACCATCCTTGTCGCCAGGGAAGTTTATGAGTCGGGTATGGTTTTTGCTTTATGCTTCGCTGAGTTTATGGGATTGGGAAGCGAGATAGATGTGTCTAGCTAACTGCACTCGTACTGATAATAAGTAATTGATGAGGTTAATGAACATGGATCGGAGGGAGATCTAGGCAAGCCAGGGTTTGTGAATGAGGTAGCATGAGATGGTGGTTTTACTTGCCGTAGATCTAAGGACCGGTTCATGCATGCACATGCCAGGATAACAGTGCCACCATAAGGCCAAGTATGGGTGCGGCATAGCTGAGTAATTAGGTAAGTTACTAGAGTGTTATGGACTGTGGAAGGCGCGGGGAATGGGAGTCGAGTGAGGACTGCCCTGGGAACTGCATGGCACAAGAGGGGGCCCGTGGGTGGGAGAATTGGAGATTCTAGCCTGCCGGTGAAACCTTAGTGAGTCCATACATCTAGTAACCCCTTTGTAAAGGCTATTTTGTGATCTCTTGACCATACACCGACGGTTGTGTACTGGTATAATGGAGGTTCTGCAGTCGCCGACGGGTGACGAAATCACAAACTTGTGGGTAAAGAGGTGCAAACTCTGCAGAGTTATTAAAACTATCATGATAGCCGAGCTTACGGTCACGAGGCACCTGGCTAAACTGCCATGATTAGATGGGACAATTATTGGAATGGTTATTGGAATGGTTATTGGAATGGTTATTGAGAAGGTTCTTAGTTATGATTATTGGTTATGGTTTGGTTTGGGACTGTTGAGTCCGGGAGATAAGATGATTGCATGACCGATGGGTCATGACATGAGATTGGTCTCAGTGCGAGATGTGGATGTTTTTATGAGGTGAGATGGTAGCGAATACGAGGAGGTATTCGGGAGTATGAATAAAAGATTGGTTAATGTTCGGATGGAACATGGAAAGTGATGGAGGTATGTTGGTAATTTAATACATGCTGGGATTACATTCATCTAATGTTAAGTTGCTGTTTTATCATGTTTTCATAAATCTGCTTTTCTGCAAATAAGCCTTTTATTACCTACCTTGTTTATGAGCTGCATATCATGTGTTATTCCCGCACTTGCTGAGTACATCATTGTACTCAACCTTGCATTATTATTTCTTCATCAGCAGCAGGAGAAACCTATTATGAAGAACAAGTGGGACATTATGGCGTGTGATCTGTTCTCAACCTTGCCTTTGGAAGGAGTAGAGATGAAGCCACTTCTGCTTAGTTTTGCTTCCGCATTAGTTTTTGCTTCCACATTTAAATAAAGATTTCCGCTGCGTAGAAATAAAGACTTCCGCTGTGAGCATGAGTCCAAGACTCATGAGGTGTTGTAATAAACTCTGTGGAAATATATAATCTGAATTCAGTTTGTGGAACGTATGTGTGATGAACATCCTGGGCACACATATGCATTAGTTCTCGGTTCCGTGGTTTTCCACAGATTGGTATCAGAGCCACGGGTTGACAGTAGGTTACACGCCTAGATAGAAACCTTAGATTGATATTAGAATCACGTGTTAACAGCAAGTTATACCCCTAAATAGAAGCTACGCGGACCAAAGGAAGCATCCTAGGATGAATAGCTTAGATTGGCCTTGAAACCACCTTGACATACGAAACCATCCTTGAATAGGAGTTGAGTGGGCCCTTGTGATGATTAATTGTGAATATGTGCTTAGTGTGAGTTGTGGGACGTCTCAACAACGTTGCCCATATCCACACGTAAGAAGAAAGAGGAGTGAAATGCTTCGGCACTTGATCACATCCTCATAAGGACTAATATATATAGTCCAACTCCCCTTGATGCATATAGTTGAAAGGACCTATCCAACCTTCTAACCTTCTCTTCTATTTTGTTCTCTCTCACAGATGGTGAGAGGAAACGCCAGCCGAAGGAACATCCAGGAAGATGACCACGAAGAAGTTCCTGCTAACCCTGGAGCTGGCGAAAACAACCTAGAAAGGTTGATGGCCATGCAAAACCAGCTTATGCTAACCATGATCCAAACTTTGGGTCAGTTGCAGGCCAACTAACACCCCGTTCCGGCGCCACCGCCACCACCACCGCCGGCTCATAACAGGTTGGGAGAGTTCATGAGGACTCGACCACCCACCTTTGCTCAAGCAAGCGATCCAATGGAGGCCGATGATTGGTTGAAATCCATGGAGAAGAAGCTTGCCATTGTACAGTGCAACGACCGAGAAGAGGTTCTCTTTGTGTCGCACCAACTGATGGGAGCAGCTGCTGACTGGTGGGATGCCTTGAGCAACGCCCATGCCAACCCGGAGACAATCACTTGGACTGAGTTCAAGGAAAGTTTCCGCTCCCACTACATCCCTGTTGGCGTAATGATGCTCAAGAGGCAGGAGTTTGAAGGTCTCCGCCAAGGGCAGAAGAGTGTGAACGAATACCTCAACAAGTTCATACAACTGTCCCGGTATGCCCCCGAAGATGTCAACTCAGATCAGAGGAAGCAGTACCTGTTCATGAGAGGGTTGAACAATGAGATCCAAGATCAGCTCCTCAACAATGACTACGTAAGCTTCCAGAAGCTGGTTGATAAGGCTATTGTGGTGGAAAACAAGATCCGAGAGATTGAGCGCGAGTGCAAAAGGAAGATGCCATACCAGCCCCAAGGGAGCAACGTACGACCTAGATACATGCCCCCTGCACCGCAGTATGGATCGACCACTCCTACGTACCGCCCTGGTCAGCCACCACAGCAACGGCTCGTTGCACCAGCACCTCGTGTGCCCATGCCTCCTGCGCCCCGGCCTAACAATGGCGCTCCTGTTCAAAACCCCTGCCCCAACGCACCTGCTGCCGTAGGCAACAGGGCTTGCTTTGCATGCGGGGAAGTAGGCCACTTCGCTAACAAGCGCCCGAAGAGAGGCCCTGGACAGCAAGGTAACGTGCCCAAGCAGAACCAGCGACCAAACGGAGGGGACCACCAAGGGAACCGTGGACCGCAGAACTATGCTCGTGGCCATGTTAACCATGTCACTGCTGAAGAAGCACAACAGGCTGAGGACGTCGCAATTGGTATGTTCCTTGCCAACTCCAACCCAGCCACCATTTTATTTGATTCCGGAGCATCGCATTCCTTCATATCATCCAAATATATTGCCAAACATCATCTACCCGTATTCCACTTAGAATGTGTTATGTTAGTTAATTCTCCCAGAGGAGAAATGAGGACTAGTATAGTATGTCCTAAGGTAAGCCTTAAAATAAGGGGGGTAGACTTCCTTGCCAACCTTATTGTGTTGGACTCCCACAGAATTGACATCATACTCGGAATGGACTGGTTAAGCAAGCACAATGGAGTAATCCAATGCGCTGAGAGAAGCGTGCAATTGACAAACGAACACGGTATCCGTGTCGAGTTTGAGTCAGCCCAGCAAGCAACCGAACGGGCGGATTTGAACCATATTAAAGGAGTAGCATTGGACAACATTCCAGTGGTTCAGGAATTTTCTGATGTGTTCCCGGGAGAACTTCCAGGTATGCCACCTGACCGGGACATTGAGTTTGCCATAGATTTGGTACTTGGAACTGCACCCATAGCTAAGAGACCATATAGGATGCCCGTCAATGAGTTAGTTGAACTCAAGAAGCAAATTCAAGAACAGTTGGAGAAGGGTTTTATCCGTCCAAGTTCGTCACCATGGGGAGCCCCGGTACTCTTCGTGGACAAGAAGGACGGAACCCAAAGAATGTGCGTGGACTACAGGTCTCTCAACGAGGTAACAATCAAGAATAAATACCCTCTGCCCCGTATAGAGGACCTGTTCGATCAAATGAAGGGAGCCCAAGTGTTCTCCAAGATTGATCTTCGGTCGGGATATTTCCAGCTGAAGATTAAGCCCTCCGATATACCTAAGACAGCCTTTCGGACGCGGTATGGTTCATATGAATATACCGTTATGTCTTTTGGATTGAAGAATGCACCCGCATACTTCATGTACCTTATGAATAAGGTTTTCATGGAGTACTTGGACAAGTTCATCGTGGTTTTCATCGACGACATTATGGTGTATTCAAAAAGTAAGGAGGAGCATAAAGAACATCTGAGATTGACCTTGCAGAAGTTGCGCGAGCATCAGTTGTATGCCAAGCTCAACAAGTGCCAATTTTGGCTAAAGGAAATATCTTTCCTAGGCCACATCATCTCCAAGGAAGGGGTATCGGTTGATCCTGGAAAGGTGAGGGATATTCTAAAATGGGACCAACCGAAGAGAGTGAGGGATATTTGAAGTTTCCTTGGAATGGAAGGATACTATCGTCGCTTCATTAAAGACTTCTCTAAGATAGCAAAACCTATGACGGAGTTGCTAATGAAGGGAAAGGTCTTTCGATGGACACAAGCCTGCCAAGAAAGTTTTGAGGAACTCAAGAAAAGGCTAACCACAGCACCAGTTCTGGTATTGCCGGATGTAAGCAAGAGTTTTGACGTGTATTGTGACGCATCCAGACAAGGGCTCGGATGTGTACTCATGCAGGAAGGACAAGTGGTAGCCTATGCCTCACGACAATTAAAGAAGCACGAGCTTAACTATCCTACGCACGACTTGGAGTTAGCAGCACTGGTGCATGCATAGAAGATTTGGAGACATTATATCCTTGGTCATCGATGTGAGATCTATACGGATCATAAAAGCCTCAGGTACATATATACACAAACGGACTTGAATTTGAGGCAACATCGATGGTTAGAACTCATCAAGGATTATGATGTAGGAATCAATTACCACCCCGGGAAGGCCAATGTGGTCGCTGACGCATTGAGCAGAAAGAGAGCATGCCACCAACTCACGGTTCGGGAGCTACCACCCGAACTACGTAAGGAGTTCGAACAGTTACACCTCGGATTCTTGAATAACATGGAAATGATGGAAATCCACTCCTCATTGGAGCAAGAAATAAGAAAGGGACAAGCAACGGACGAGGGGATCAAGGAGATCAAGGAAACAATCCGACAAGGGATAGAAAAGGATTTCAAGGAGGATGAAAAGGGTACGCTTTGGCTAGGAAAAAGGATTTGTGTGCCAAACATAAGACACCTTCGTGACATGATATTGAAGGAGGCACATGATTCACCCTATTCCATACATCCAGGGAGCACCAAAATGTACAAGGACTTGAAAACTTGCTATTGGTGGGATGGTATGAAAAGGGATATAGCCGAATACATTGCCCTATGCGACACATGCCAACGGGTAAAAGCCGAACATCAAAAACCCGCTGGATTGTTGCAACCTTTGAAAATACCTGAATGGAAATGGAAGGACATCAGTATGGACTTCATTGTCGGATTGCCACGAACTCAGTCAGGATATGACTCCATCTGGGTCATTGTGGACCGGTTAACGAAAACCGCCCATTTTCTTCCGGTAAAGACCAGTTACAACGTTGCACAATTGGCAGAATTGTACATGGAGCAGATCGTGTGCCGTCATGGAGTTCCGAAGAAGATAGTCTCCGATCGAGGTTCTCAGCTTACCTCTAGATTCTGGAGGAAGTTGCAGAAAGCCATGGGTACATGACTGGATTTCAGCTCTGCCTATCACCCACAAACAGATGGGCAAACCGAGAGGACAAACCAAATTTTGGAGGACATGTTGAGAGCTTGCGCCTTGAAACGTGGGCGTAGTTGGGATAGGAGTTTACCGTATGCCGAGTTCTTCTATAACAACAGCTATCAAGCTAGCTTGAAGATGTCTCCTTTCAAAGCCTTATATAGCAGACGGTGTAGAACGCCGCTGTTCTGGAATGAGACTGGAGAGAACCAGGTGTTTGGACCCGAAGTACTACAAGAGGCTGAAAAGCAAGTCCAAACGATACGGTAAAACTTAAAGGCTGCTCAGTCACGACAGAAAGGCTATGCGGACAATAGGCGTAGGAAGTTGACCTTTGAAGTAGGAGACATCGTATACCTTAGGGTATCGCCTATCTGAGGCCAACGACGTTTTAACATCAAAGGCAAACTAGCACCTCGCTACATCGGACCATTTAAGATTTTGGACAAGCGAGGAGAAATAGCCTATCAACTGGAGCTCCCAAACCACCTCTCTGACATACATGACGTGTTTCATGTATCCCAGCTCAAGAAGTGTTTTAGAGTACCAGAGGAACAAGTGTCAATGGGAGAACTTGAACTTCAAGAAGACCTGACCTACGCAGAACACCCTATCCGAATCTTGGATGTAAAGGAAAGGGTCACCCGAAACAAAGTGATTCGATGGTGCAAGGTACAATGGAGCCATCACACTGAAGCTGAAGCCACATGGGAACGTGAAGAGGATATCAAGGCAGAATTTCCCCATCTATTTTCCACTAACGAATCTCGAGGGCGAGATTCAATTTAAGGGGCGTAGATTTGTGACACCCTCATCTCGGGTGTCAGCATATGTTCATATTTTATGAAGAAGAAAAACATTTTAAGAAGAGTAGAAACAGAGACAAGTACCAAAAGGATAGCCAATAAAGCTCTCCGAGAGCACCGAAGGCAACTTCCACGGCCAGCAGACCATGTGGCGCGTTTGGAGCTCATCCCCGAGAAATTGGGAAAGGTCCGCCGCTAAACTAGCTACGTGGCAGGCTTGAGGGTCACCTCCGGAAGTGAAAAGAGGTCCGACCCTGTGGGACACGTGCTGCCCGCGGAGATAGCCTCTGCGGAAGAAGCAAAGCCATTTTTATAGGACACATGTCATCCTCGGAGCTAGTCCTCGCGGAAATCAGAGGACCATTCGCGGGGGATACGTGTCAATCCCGGAGCTCATCTCAGAGAAGTCCGGATCTATCGAACACGTGTCGTCACCGGAGCTTATCACCGGAAGGTCCATCGCAGCTAAACACGTGTCGACCTCGGGGCATGTCCCTGAGGAAAGGAGAGCGGAAAGACCGGCACCCACACGTGGCGAGCGCGGAGCTCGTCTCCGAAAAAGAGGGAGGTCCTGATCAATTGACACGCGGCACAACCGGAGCTCGTCTCTGCGGATGAGGAGATACCAGGCCCGAGGACACGTGGAGCTTCCGGAACTCATCATCACGAAGGTAACTAGTCTGGAGCGGTTTTTACGCGTAAAAATACCGGTACGCAACGGAAACCGATCTAAACTCCACGATGTTACCAAAGATAAGACGTCAGGATCCAACAAGATCTGAATAAGACTTTTATTTGGGATCCAATTAGATTAGGACTCTTCTCTTCTCGATTATAAATAGAACCCGAAACCTCTGGCCGAAACCACGAACTTCTCTTTCAACTCCTGAGCCGACGACTTAGAGCCCTAGCCCTAACTCGCCGAGCAAAACATTGCCGAAAGCACAACAAGGGAGATCAACGGAGAAGAACCAAGCGGTCTGAGGAGGACCTCGAAGACAAGAAGAGCGTGAGGTAGGACTTCAATACCAACTTACGACATCATGATGTTCATCTCTTGCATCTGTTCTTCAATTCCTTTCGAACAGAAGCTTTCTCGTGGGCAGATCACTCGATGATCAGTTTGATCTAAAGACAAGATCATCGCCACGACCACCTTTGATCCGAACACCTCTGTCCATGCAAGCCATGCAAGAGCACACCAATCTAATAAAAATCATAGGATAGCATGCATATGCATCGTCGCATCTAGTTTAAGGTTTGCGCATAATATTGATTGCTGTGAATCTTGTATGCACGTGAATCCTACATAGCAGGACAAGCTCAGGAAGCTGTCTACGACGAACTACAGCAACCAGGTTTTGAGAATCAAGAACAACCGGAACCGCAAGAACAAGGCAAGTGCTCCTTGACCATATTGATCCTATGTTTTGGATAAAACTGTTTTGTTTTGCGAAAAGGTGTGTGTGCTGAGTCAATCATGATGGGAAACCCTTTTATAGGAGTTTACTAGTTTTGATTAAACCATCCTTGTCGCCAGGGAAGTTTATGAGTCGGGTATGGTTTTTGCTTTATGCTTCGCTGAGTTTATGGGATTGGGAAGCGAGATAGATGTGTCTAGCTAACTGCACTCGTACTGATAATAAGTAATTGATGAGGTTAATGAACATGGATCGGAGGGAGATCTAGGCAAGCCAGGGTTTGTGAATGAGGTAGCATGAGATGGTGGTTTTACTTGCCGTAGATCTAAGGACCGGTTCATGCATGCACATGCCAGGATAACAGTGCCACCACAAGGCCAAGTATGGGTGCGGCTTAGCTGAGTAATTAGGTAAGTTACTAGAGTGTTATGGACTGTGGAAGGCGCGGGGAATGGGAGTCGAGTGAGGACTGCCCTGGGAACTGCATGGCACAAGAGGGGGCCCGTGGGTGGGAGAATTGGAGATTCTAGCCTGCCGGTGAAACCTTAGTGAGTTCATACATCTAGTAACCCCTTTGTAAAGGCTATTTTGTGATCTCTTGACCATACACCGACGGTTGTGTACTGGTATAATGGAGGTTCTGCAGTCGCCGACGGGTGACGAAATCACAAACTTGTGGGTAAAGAGGTGCAAACTCTGCAGAGTTATTAAAACTATCATGATAGCCGAGCTTACGGTCACGAGCACCTGGCTAAACTGCCATGATTAGATGGGACAATTATTGGAATGGTTATTGGAATGGTTATTGAGAAGGTTCTTAGTTATGATTATTGGTTATGGTTTGGTTTGGGACTGTTGAGTCCGGGAGATAAGATGATTGCATGACTGATGGGTCATGACATGAGATTGGTCTCAGTGCGAGATGTGGATGTTTTTATGAGGTGAGATGGTAGCGAATACGAGGAGGTATTCGGGAGTATGAATAAAAGATTGGTTAATGTTCGGATGGAACATGGAAAGCGATGGAGGTATGTTGGTAATTTAATACATGCTGGGATTACATTCATCTAAAGTTAAGTTGCTGTTTTATCACGTTTTCATAAATCTGCTTTTCTGCAAATAAGCCTTTTATTACCTACCTTGTTTATGAGCTGCATATCATGTGTTATTCCCGCACTTGCTGAGTACATCATTGTACTCAACCTTGCATTATTATTTCTTCATCAGAAGCAGGAGAAACCTATTATGAAGAACAAGTGGGACATTATGGCGTGTGATCTGTTCTCAACCTTGCCTGTGGAAGGAGTAGAGATGAAGCCACTTCTGCTTAGTTTTGCTTCCGCATTAGTTTTTGCTTCCGCATTTAAATAAAGATTTCCGCTGCGTAGAAATAAAGACTTCCGCTGTGAGCATGAGTCCAAGACTCATGAGGTGTTGTAATAAACTCTGTGGAAATATATAATCTGAATTCAGTTTGTGGAACGTATGTGTGATGAACAACTTGGGCACACATATGCATTAGTTCTCGGTTCCATGGTTTTCCACAGAATTGAGGGCGTCACACTGAGCTTGAGGGTGAGAGATGTCGAATGGCTAGAGTGCGAGGGTGCGTAAGAGGCGAGCCCTTGCTATCGTTGCCTAACCGAGGCCTTTATAGTCCAAGGCTCGAGCGGCTTACAAGGTGGGCCCAGGACCTGACAGGTGGTCCCGGGGAGATTGCCTGCCATCTACCGTATCTGCAGTTACGCCGGTAGTTGTCTCTGGCGAAGGCATCCGAGTCTTTGTTCTGCCGCCCTTCCCATGCCGCAAGCTAGTCGTAGTGGTTGATGATGGCAGGGGTGGCAGGGGATGTCTTGTCGCTGTGTTTATTGGGGGGCAGGCTCTGACACGGCGCGCCATTCTGTGATGTGACTGGGTGCAACGATACCTGACAGAGGCGTGCTCCTCGTCTCCGCGCCTTGGGAAGGCGCGGGTCTTGAATACCTTGTACGGGCAAGGTATGGCGCGTCTTTACTCTTGCTACATACCGCGTGGGGGCAGGCAGCGCTGCTCTGCTGGCCACGTGGCAGGCCCGGAGCTCTCCTCTGAGGAGAGGGAGGTCCAGCCCCGCGGGACACGTGGAGCCTTCGGAGCTCTCCCCGCAGAGGGGGGAGGTCCGGCTGCTGCTGGCCACGTGGCGGGCCCGGAGCTCTCTTCTGAGGAGAGGGAGGTCCGGCCTTGCAGGACACGTGGAGCCTCCGGAGCTCTCCCCACGGAGGGGGGAGGTCCGGCTCAGTTGGCCACGTGGCGAGTCCGGAGCTCTCCTCTGAGGAGAGGGAGGTCCGGCCCCGCTGGACACATGGCGCCTTCAGAGCTCTCCTTGTGGAGAAGGGCAAGGTCCTTAGGCATTTTCCCCTGTGCGCGGGGGTACCCCGTATTCAGGGTACCGACACCAGCCATCCCAAGAAAACTCCGAATATCCCTCACGTTTTGCGGCTGGTCCCACTTCAGAACATCTCTCACTTTTCCGGGATCAACCGATACCCCTTCTTCGGAGATAATGTGGCCTAGGAACGATATTTCCTTTAGCCAAAATTGACACTTGTTAAGCTTGGCATACAATCGATGCTCACGCATTTTCTGCAAGGTCAATTTCAAATGTTCTTCATGCTCCTCCTCACTTTTTGAATACACCATAATGTCGTCGATGAAAACCACGACGAACTTATCCAGGTACTCCATGAAAACCTTGTTCATGAGGTACATGAAGTATGCAGGGACATTTGTTAACCCAAAACACATGACGGTATATTCATACGAACCATACCGTGTTCGAAAGGTAGTCTTAGGTATATCAGAGGGCTTAATATTCAGCTGGAAATATCCCGACCGAAGATCAATCTTGGAGAATGTAGGATCGAAGAGCACGTGAAAAGCTACCAGAGGGGGGGTGAATGGTAGATTAAAACTATTCGCAGCGGAAACAACAAAAACCCCTCAGCAAAAAATCAATCGGTTAAAGAAACCGTGTGTGAAAGTGTTTTCAAACGTGTTCAACCATGACAAATCAAGTAGAGAGGTAGAGAATCAAGTCACGGATCTTTAGCAATTATGGGAGTAGAAGAGTTATCGGCGAAAGTAACATTTTCTACACGTGACACAAAAGAGAGAGAGGAGAACCATTCTTTGTTACCGGTCATGTGGCGTGAGCAACCTGAATCCACAATCCAAATGTTCTCCTTCCTCAAACGTGAAACCTACACAGCAGCACAATACGTCGATGACTCAATACTGGGGTTAGTTAAAAGACTTTTAGGAATCCAGTACTGAGTCACACGACGTCCAGCAGGAATAACACGTGAAAGCTGAGAAGGTACAGCAGGTTTATGAGCCAAACATCGAAAATTTTTGTTCCCAACTACTGACTTAGAAGATGTGTTATATGTAGCACAAAAAACAGTAGGTCCCGGAGCAAGTTTTTGACTCATTACAGCAGGTTGCAAGCTCCGAACATTCGGTCTAGCAGATTTTGCTTGGTTGTTATGTGATCTAGCAAGTATTCTTTGTTTCTTATCGTGTTTAGCTAGTCTATAACAAAAATCCATGACATGACCATCTCTACCATAGTAGGTACAATGAAAAATAACCTTATTATCATGTCTAGATGAGCAAGCAACACGTTTATTAGAACCCGAATGGGACAGTACTCCTGCAGATTTGAAAATCACCTCTTTTTGTCTAGGAGTTGTTTGAATCAAACCGCTTCCTAATGAGTTTACAACTTTAGGTGGGTGTGCCTTAGCATGAGCATAATAATTAAAACCTAAACTAGTTTTATCGTTACAAGACTTGGAAGAATTCAGCAGCAAGTTTAGGTTCTTATTTGCATTAGAAAACCGATCTAGTGTCCTATGCATGTCATCAAGTTTATTGGACAGATCAAAGCAGTTTTCACATGAAGTTTTTCCTTTTAGATTGCAATTTGAACAATATTTAACTTCATGCACACATAAAGCATTGTTCAAAATAGAAATCTCATTCATAGCGTCATGAAGTTTCTTATTCAGATTATCACATGAAGAACGATGCAAATCAATTGTAGAACAACAAGCATCTTTCAAATTTTTATCATTAAGTGCAGCAAGCTCTTTGTTCTTTTCAATTTCAAGTTCAAGTTTATCAAGTGTAGATGCGTGTGCACTTCTTAAAGAGGATAATTGTTCATAAATCAAATCACATGAGGAACAAGAATCATCACTAGGAATCAAAGTTTTTAAACGATTAATTTCAGATTCTAGTGATTCAATTTTAACAGCATTGTTCCTAAGTTTTTTATCCTTTTTCTTTAATATAACAGTGGCACGAGAAATAGCATCACACATTTCTTCGCAAGTGGGACATACCTCTTCATCGTCGCTGTTGTGTTCTGCCTCCTCGGAGCTTGAACTTGACTTGCTCGCCATGCAGCACATATTTGCCATAGCTTCTTCATCTTCATCACTACCGGTGTCCACATCACTTGAGCCGAAATCTTGAAGTGCAGAGATCATACTATGTACTATGTTGCGCATTGATAAATCTTTCTTCTTCTTATTCTTTGCAAATGATTTCTTCGTCCTTGTTTGCTTTTCTTCACGTGAAGTCGGATCTGAAAGGTTAGGGCACTCCGTACGAAAATGTCCTGTCTTACCACATTCAAAACATCATTGAGGTCTGGAGCTTCCTCTCCTTCTAGTTCTCACATTTTGCAATACTTTTGAGAACCGAGTAGAGATGAGTGCAAGCTCCTCCTCTGGAAACTCTTCAATCTGTTCAAGGGTTAGATAGGACAGCAAAGAGAGTGCACTACTAGATGATGATTGACTAGAACTAGACATGTCACGTTGCGAAACAAATGCAATAGATTTGTTGGGGTTTTTACGTGAGATGATGTCAATTTAATGAGTTTTCAATTTAGAATAAAGCACGTCTAAAGTAAGAGAACTCATGACAGTAGATTCACGAATAGATGTAAATTTCATCTCCCAAATAGACATATCTAATGCTCCTAACAATTGTCTAGCATTTCAGCATCTGAAAAGTTAACAATGACACTACGCAAGTTGCTGAGAATTTTATTAAAGCGAGCAAAAAGGTCGTCAATTGACTCACCGGGTTGCATCTCAAAATGCATGTATCCTTTCTTGAACATATCTTGCCTTACCTCCTTGATCGCATTGGATCCTTCATGGTAGTCACAAAGAGCTTTCCAAACATCATATGCAGATCGGAGGTGTGCAACACGGTTGAAGTCGCTTTGAGTCAATCCTTGGATGATCAAGTTGTGAGCCTTGTTGTTGTTGTCAACATCTCTCATGTTCACAGCCGTAACTTGATCGTTGGGTGGTACATCGAAGTTCCGGTAGACCTTTTCCCATATGGTGAAGCCTTGCACCTGTATGTGGGCCTCCATCCGCGCCTTCCAAACCTGAAAATCAATGCCATTGAACACACAAGGTTTTGCGGAGTACTTCTCCATGATGGTTAGTCAAAAACACGTGCAAATCACAAAGATTAGAGCACCTTGACTCTGACACCAATTGTAGGATCGAAGAGCACGTGAAAAGCTACCAGAGGGGGGTGAATGGTAGATTAAAACTTTTCGCAGCGGAAACAACAAAAACCCCTCAGCAAAAAATCATTCGGTTAAAGAAACCATGTGTGCAAGTGTTTTCAAACGTGTTCAACCATGACAAATCAAGTATAGAGGTAGAGAATCAAGTCATGGATCTAATGCAACAAGAATTACTTGAAAACACGAAGTAAAACTTGAGATACGATAAAAACATTAAACGAAGATCAATCTGTTCTACCCGATATAAAACAGATCTGCAACGCTGAAAAGAAACTCGTGTATATCAAAAACTACAGATCCGAAACTCGTGAAAATTTCACAGATGATAGATAATTGAGTTGTGAAGACAACCCAAAAAGAATCACATCAATCGGATCTGTAAAATTAGAGTTATGAACAAAACACCGAAGCAACATCGGTCTGTCCAGAAACTCGGCGAGAAAGACTTGACGAAAAACAAGTCAGACGAACAAGGCACAAAAGCTCCTTGAAACTATGAACTTTATTCAATAGAAACACAAGAGCAACAGCCCAAAGTTCTCTACCCACGAGAGCTCTGGCCTCCCTTGCTTTTATAGCCAGCCCTCAGGCTAAACAATCCAATCTAGGACTCCTACTCCTAATTGGACTCGTATCCTAACTTACCGTAACTGCTCAGGACTCTCCTATTCGCAGATAGAAGCAATCGTGAGACTTCCAAACAACTTAGGAACGTCCTAAACATTCTTAAAACAACTCAACTTCGTGCCTAGCACGAAATCCTATCATAACCAACTCAAATCTTCCATATTTGAGCCATATCCGACTCAGCCTCAGCCTGAGTACGCAATCCAGCCGGTTGGACCTTTCCGACCAATTCTTTACGTCCACTTCTCTTCATCACGCCTTGGAACAATGTTGCCACGTCCATGCACTCCTTGCACACGTGCAAACACCTTCCAACGACGTACACGCAACCTTCGTATGCACTGCCCTTGATCCAAACATGCTGCGAGACCTCCCGATCAACTCAACCACAGCTCCTCCCGAACTTGGTTGTTGGAACCTCATCTCCTCCCTGAGACTAGTCCAAGGATCCCGTCACCAGCCATGTCTTGAACTCAAGCAACACCTGCACATGAATAAACAACCAATTCTTCCGAGCACAAGTCCTCGACTTGACTCACGTTAGTTCGAAAACCACAACACCTTACATGAGCGCGTCACATAAGCATGTTGCAAACCATATCAAATGATAACAGCCATAACCACCAAAACACACCAAAAACTTAGCAAATTAATACTAAGCAAACCTTCCCATAAAGCAAGTTTGAAACATTGCGAGTTAAAAGCAAAAACAAGACGCTGCAGTTCTACGAGTTGAATTTCACGGGAGCTCCCTAAAAACAAGCTCCGGACCTCACAGAAGCTCTCCGGACCTTGCGTCGGACCTTGCCAACACTTGGCGGACCTAACAAAGAACTTGTCGGACCTTGCCACAGAAGAATATTTTGGCAATATTCAAAACTTTGAATGTTAATGCTAACTTTTATCCTAATTGCCAATGTATTCAGCAGACATAGGTCTCACGGAGAACACTCGGGCTCCTTTCATTTGGTCGAACAGGTCCTCTATACGGGGCAGAGGGTATTTGTTCTTGATTGTTACCTCGTTGAGAGACCTATAGTCCACGCACATCTTTTGGGTCCCATCCTTCTTGTCTACGAAGAGCACGGGAGCTCCCCATGGTGACGAGCTTGGACGTATAAAACCCTTTTCCAGCTGCTCTTGAATTTGCTTCTTGAGTTCCACTAGTTCATTGACAGGCATCCTATAGGGTCTCTTGGCTATGGGTGCAGTTCCGGGTACCAAATCAATGGCAAACTCAATGTCCCGATCAGGGGGCATACCTGGAAGCTCTTCTGGAAATACGTCCGGAAATTCTTGAACCACTGGAATGCTGTCCAATGTTGCTCCTCCAACGTGGTTCAAAATTGCCTTTTCAGTAGTTTGTTGGGTTGACTCAAACTCGACACGGATGCCGTGCTGATTTGTTAATTGCACGCTTCTTTCAGCACATTGGATTACCCCATTGTGCTTGCTTAACCAATCCATCTCGAGTATTATGTCAATCCCATGGGAATCCAAGACAATAAGGTTGGCAAGGAAGTCTACCCCCCTTATTTTAAGGCTTACTTTCGGACATACTATATTAGTCCTCATTTCTCCTCCGGGAGAATTAACTAACACAGCACATTCTAAGTGGGATACGGGTAGACGATGTTTTGCAACATCCTTGGATGATATGAAGGAATGTGATGCTCCAGAATCAAATAAGATGGTGGCTGGGTTGGAGTTGGCAAGGAACATACCAATTACGACGTCCTCAGCCTGTTGTGCTTCCTCAGCAGAGACATGGTTCACGTTGCTGCGAGCATAGTTTTGCTGTCCCCGGTTTCCTTGATTGTCCCCTCCGTTTGGTCGCGGATTCTGTTTGGGCACGTTGCCTTGCTGTCCAGGGCCTCTCCTCGGGCACTGTTTCGTGAAGTGTCCTATTCCCCGCATGCAAAGCATGCCCTGTTGCCTATGGCAGAAGGTACGTTGGGGCGGGGGTTTTGAACAGGAGCTCCCACGTTAGGTCGGGGCACAGGAGGCATGGGCACACGAGGTGCTGGTGCAATGGGTGGTTGCTGACTAGGGCGGTATGCAGGAGTGGTCGATCCATACTGCGGTGCAGTTGGGGGCATGTACCGAGGTCGTACGTTGCTCCCTTGAGGCTGGTATGGCATCTTCCTCTTGCCCTCTCGCTCAATCTCTCGGATCTTGTTTTCAACCATTATAGCCTTATCAACCAGCTTCTGAAAGCTTGCGTAGTCATTGTTGAGGAGCTGAACCTGAATCTCGTTGTTCAACCCTCTCATGAACAGGTATTGCTTCCTATGGTCTGAGTTGACATCTTCGGGGGCATACCTGGACAGTTGTGTGAACTTGTTGAGGTACTCATTCACACTTCTCTGTCCTTGGCGGAGACCTTCGAACTCCTGTCTCTTGAGCATCATTACACCAGCAGGGATGTAATGAGAGCGGAAACTTTCCTTGAACTCAGTCCAAGTGATCGTCTCCGGGTCGACATGAGCGTTGCTAAGGGCATCCCACCAGTCAGCGGCGGATCCCGTAAGTTGGTGCGACGCAAAGAGAACCTCATCTCGGTCAGTGCACTGTACTATGGCAAACTTCTTCTCCATGGATTTCAACCAGTCATCGGCTTCCATGGGGTCGTTGGCTTGAGCAAAGGTGGGTGGCCGAGTCCTCATGAACTCTCCCAGCCTGTTATGAGCCGGTGGTGGTGGTGGCGGTGGTGCCGGAACAGGGTTGTTGTTGTTGGCCTGTAATTGACCCAAAGTTTGGATCATAGTTTGCATAAGTTGGTTCTGCATGGCCATCAACCGTTCCAGGTGGTTCTTGCCAGCTCCAGGGTTAACAGGAACTTCATCGTGAGCATCCTCTTGGTTGTCACGGACGTTCCTTCAGCCGGCGTTTCCTCTCACCATCTGTGAGAGAGATCGACATAGAATAGGATGTTAGAAGATTAGATAGATTCCCTCAACTATATGCATCAAGGTGAGTTGGACTATATATATATTAGCCCATATGAGGATGTGAACAAGTGCCGAAACATCTCACACCTCTTTCTACTTATGTGTGGATATGGACAACGTTTTGAGACGTCCCACAACTCACACTAGGCATATAATCACAAAAATCATCACAAGGGCTCACACAACTCCTATTCAAGGATGGTTTCCTATGTCAAGGTAGTTTCAAGGCAAATCTAAGCGTCCTAGGATGCTTCCTTGGGTCAGCATGGCTTAGCTACCAATCTGTGTCCAATACCAATCTGTGATTGTATCTAGGTGTGTAATCTACCCCTATCTGTGGTTTTTGATACCACTCTGTGTTTCCTATTTAGGTGTGTAACCCACTGTCAACCGTGGCTCGAATATCAATCTATGATCTCTATCTAGGCGTGTAACCTACTGTCAACCCGTGGCTCTGATACCAATCTGTGACGCCCTCAATTCCGTGGAAAACCACGGAACCGAGAACTAATGCGTATGTGTGCCCAGGATGTTCATCACACATACACATATATTCCACAAACTGATTTCAGAATATATATAACCACGAATAACAGAGTTTATTACAATGTCTCATGAGTCTTGGACTCATGCTCACAGCGGAAGTCTTTATTTCTATGCAGCGGAAAGTCTCCTAAATAGTGCGGAAGCAAATCTAAGGAGCAATTGGCTCCATCTCTATTCCATTCCCACAGGCAAGGTTGAGAACAGATCACACGCCATAATGTTCCACTTAGTCTTCATAGTAGTCTTCTCCTGCTGCTGATGATGAAATAATAATGCAAGTTTGAGTACATCACATGATGTACTCAGCAAGTGCGGGAAAATATGATATGAAGCTCATAGCAAGGTAGGTATAAAAAGGCTTATTTGCAGAAAAGCAAAGTTATTTATCAAAAGCACGATAAAACAGCGACTTATCTTTAAGTGAATGTAATCCCAACATGTATTAAAATACCAATCATACCTCCGTCATGTTCATAACCAGTCATCAATCAACCTCATTCTCGCTAACGAATACCTCCTCGTATTCGCTATCATCTCACGAATACCATCCTGTATTCGCTACCATTTCACCTCATAAAACAACTTCGTCTCCCACCGAGACCAACCTTGTTGCCACGATTCAACAGTCATGAACCCATCTTATCACCCAGACTCAACAGTCCCAAAACCAAACCATCCAAAACCATAACCAATAACCATCTCAATAACCATCCCAACTAATCATGGCAGTTGGCCAGACGCTCGTGACAGTAAGCTCGTCTATCATGATAGTTTTAAGAACCCTGCAAAGTTTGTACCTCTTTACCCACAAGTTTGTGATTTCGTCACCCGTCGGCGACTGCAGAACCTCCATTATACCAGTACACAACAGTCGGTGTATGGCCAAGAGATCACAAAATAGCCTTTACAAAGGGGTTACTAGATATATGGACTCACTAAGGTTTCACCGGCAGGCTAGAATCTCCAATTCTCCCACTCACGGGCCCCCTCTTGTGCCATGCAGTTCCTAGGGCAGTCCTCACTCGACTCCCATTCCCCGCGCCTTCCACAGTCCATAACAATCTAGCAACTTAACTAATTACTCAGCTAAGCCGCACCCATACTTGGCCTTGTGGTGGCACTGTTATCCTGGCATGTGCATGCATGAACCTGTGGGGACCACCCCGTGGTTCACCCACTCCAAGATCGCATAGGGTGGTGCCGTGCGATGCGGCACCCAACAGCACACACGAAAAGATTAAAGAACAACATGCAAACTTTTATTTAATATAAAACAGCGGAAGTCTTTTTACAAAACCTATTCATACAGCGGCAGTAATATACATATACGGCCTCTCATCCTAGCTATGCAAAAGTGCAGCCGTCCAGCCCGGGGACGCTACACACTAGCAGCAAGTAGACGGAGATCACGGCGGCGTGCAGTGCTCCAGCTCGGCCGTGTACCCCGACGGGGGCATCGCCTCGTCCTCGGAACCTTCCTCATAACTCTCGCCTGCACACAGCTCAAAATATTGCAACCGTGAGCATGATTGCTTAGCAAGTCTTAACCGTCAACCCTAGGCATGGAACTCTACGTGCAAGGATGTGTAAGGTACGAAAGGACTTTGCAATAAAGACATGCCTATAAGTTGATCCTTACTTTCAGTTTTATAGCAGCAGATTCATGTGCCTTAGGCAGCCCTCACATCGGAAGTCCACAATCAAACAAGAAACGCTTTCCTCCGATGTGGTGATGCCCAAAGTGGAATATAAACTTAATTAGCTCTATAACTATAGCAATCAAGGTTTTCAAGACATTAATAGATCAATACAGCATTTACAGTTGGCTTATTTCACTTCTTACTATGTCACAGCGCAGTGAACAAGCGGGTACTCAAATAACCGCGAGGGACGGTAATTGCAATCAAGACACACCTGGATAACACATTAAATACACCCACTTTCAGAAGCGTGATTCCACACCCCTTCCTACTCTGTTGTATGCAACAACCTTTCAATGGCAAACCCAAATGCCGAACCGGTCCATCCGTAACGGGCAGGAGGTCCCCGCGTGGAGCGTGACTGTGCCCACCGTCAGATTTACACCTTGCTACCCTCAACCCACTCCTTTTTACAGTTGGGTAAGACTCGGAACCCAGGTTAACCAATTACATCGGTTTCCTGGTTCCCATATGCCAGTATGCATCCGGTACTGTTCGATACTTGTCCAGCAGGGCCGCACATGGACGGTCCTCAACCGACACCAACAGGGCTACGCACGTGAGACCTCTGCTCACTGCTTCCTATCCCCCCTGCTGGGTCTCATTTTCATAACTTAAGCCATTTTCTACCTCTTCCCATTCCATATGATAAGTACTATCTCGCGGGTAGCTTCCAACTAACCGACTTCTACCGAGATCCTAAACAATAGCATGGCATTCTCTACTCGTCGAGTTTGTAACTACCCAAACCTTTATAGGAGTTAAAAAGGCTATGCAAGTGGGGTTTCAATCACCCTAACTCTAATGCATACATTTCAACCTAGACATAAGTGATACAAATGAAAAACTTTATAAAGGTACTTAAGTGCAAACCGGGGCTTGCCTGGTTGCAAGTTAAAGGGGAAGTCAGCTTCTGGTGGGAGGACGTCCAAAGGCTCCGGTGCGTCCTCAACTTCAGTCACTATTATGAAATGTAATAAAATACATGTGTAAGTATTAGGGATTTATAAGAATTGAACTTCCATTCATAGCTACTGCTATTTAGAATCCTTAATTGGCTTTGGGATTTTTACAGTGGATACTAGACTCTCTAAGGATGATTTGAGCCAAATTTGGAGACATGTCATTGCACAATGTAGCCTTTAAAATTCCTACAAGTACTATGCTTCTCTGAATTGTGAGCCCAACTTAGGAGCTTTGACATAGCTAGTAATGGAAGATCTGATTAGGGTAAGTCTCCATGGTTCTAACAAAATTTGTTTCACCATTTTCGGAGCTACCATCAGAGAGAGATGAATTTTTGAAGTTTGGACAGGAGTGCTGAAATAGTTTCTGTTTAAATCGGAATTTCCAAATAAAGGCTGAACTTGGGAAGGCAGTTTATCCTAGCAAATGAACTCCAATGAAGCCCAAATTTTTAATGCAAATCAGTAACTATGGAAAGGATTTTCTGCCCAAATTTGGGACTATTTCATAAAGAATTGCTCCTGTAATAAATCCCTAAAGGATTTACTAAAAACGATTCTACAGAAATTCCTGGGCATTTTCATAGCCTAAAATTGGTTTCTCTGTGAAGTACTCCTCATGAGGATTCCAACAAAATTGGTCTCACTCTTTTTGGAGTTTTCTACACAAAGTTATGGGCTTGCAAAGATCAGCTAATTCCTGGAATTATTTCCCTAATAGAAACTTCAAATAATTGGAACTGGGCCCACTGTTTTAAATCGGACCAGTGAGATTTCGGCAACACCGGGGCCACGGGGTTATTCCCGCACAGCCGCACCGGATCCGGCGCCACAGGCCGATCCCCGCGCGTATACAGAGGCTGACCGGTGGGACCCGGCCCTCCTTCGTCTTCCTCGCGCTGCCCGCACCTCCCGCGGCGGCGCACGCCGGCAAGGCTTGCCGGGACGGGGTTCCATTGGTCCAATCCTCATCAAACTCACCGCCTGTGAGTTCTACACCGTGCTGAGAATGATGGTGGGGTTGGGAGTCGATGACAATGGCCAGAAAGGTGCTTGCACAGGCGACCATGTCGGCCCCTACTTCAGTGACCTCGTTCTCCCTCGACAGTGGGTCTTTCGGGCTTGGGTTCGCTCCAAAAGCACCAGTGTCACATGGAAAACATTGACCCATAGCCCATTCTTCATGAAAACCACCGGAGAGGGGACCTCACCGTCGACCCGAGCCCGCAAAACTCCGGCCGCGACAAAAACTCGGTACCTGGCATCTCTACTTGATCTTTTGAGCTGCTAGGACTTTGGGGAGATGCGCAAGCATGTGCTGGAGCTACTCTAAGCTCATCTAGCGTGGAGCTACCCCGAGCACAACGAATTTCTCTGAAGAGTCCTCGGGTTTCTAAAGAACCGCCGGCGCCAAACTTCAAAATACTCGGTACCGGAGCTAAGAAGGCAGGAACCGGTGGGAGAGAAAGAAAAAGGGTTCCTCATGCACCTCAGGGACCTTTTGTCTGATCGGAAGAGGCCGTAACTCCGTTGGGCGACGGTGTGGCGTAGAGACAATCAATTCCGGAGCTCTGAAGGGAATTCCAGCTCGTAGGCGCTTAGGCGCCAAGTGCCGGTGCTGGTGTTCACTTGAGGCTTCGAGGAGCAGGAGAGAGACCTGGCGCAACGTTCCCGTGGCTCAGCCGCGCGAGAGGCACGTCGAGCTCGCCGGGCGTCGATGAGCCGAATGGTTCTTCCGCCGGGCGGGGGTTTGAGTTCGTGAGGCTCGAGCAGGGCGTGGAGAGGCTATGGGGTAATGGGGATAGGGCGGATACTGCACTCGGCTGTCGCTATAAACGGCCACGCGCGTGAACCGACGTCGGGGGAATCACCTCGGTGGACAACGTCGGGCGACGGGCTGCCCGGGAGCTGGCGCACGGTGATCGCCCGGGGAGGAAAATAGTGGGTTGAGTTGCTTTGTGGGACTGACAATTGGGCCCACCTCCCCCTTTTGTTTAGTCAAACTTTTCTGATATTTTTCCATCCAGCAACTCAACATTAAAAGCTTTACTTCACACCAAAGTTAAGTTTGAACTTGCTGAATTCAAATGGTTTGAATTCTGGTGTGAAATTTAGATGTGGTTTGATCATTTGAATTTGAAAAGGAGTTTGAATTCTCCACTTTGTATTACCCCAAAAATATAGCAAACCAGCATCAAAGTTTCCAATTTTTGGCATGGCTGCTCATTCAAAGGTGGAGAACACATTTCTGAAACCCAATTTTCAAATTGAGGGAATTGGAATTTGAAATTCATATTAGAGGGCTTTTCCTTTTAATCCCAAACAAATATTAAAACTCCTCCAAATGAGCTGAAATTTGGAAGGTTGAATATTTGGACTATGAAGATCCAAGCTGTGCATTTAGATCTCCATGTTTGGAAGTTTTGGGAAGTCTAAACCCTCACTTTGAACTTACACCATTATGATTCATAGTTTTAATTCCCCTCACTTTTCATAAGTGTACATGAGCTGAATTTTTCTTGCTACCACTTTTGGGGATTTTACATCCCTCCCCCCTTAAAAAGAATCTCGTCCCGAGATTCCAAAGGAAAAACAAAGTGGGGAAAAACTTTACCAGGTATAGGATGATAGCAAGTCCGGATAATACGTTCGTAGATAATCCTCGCTTTCCCATGTTGCCTCATCAGCGGTATGGTTACTCCACAAGACCTTGTAGAACCATAAGGTCCGGTTTCTTGTGGCACGAGTCTTTTCATCGATAATTCGGGTGGGATACTCCGTGTACGTGAGGTCCGGTTGAAGAACTTCTATGTCTTCTGTGCGGATTTCAGTCGACGGTTTGAGGCACTTCCTCAGCTGAGAGATGTGGAAGACGTTGTGAATGCCTGCGAGCGATGCCGGTAAATCCAAGCGATAGGCCACGGGTCCGCATCTTTCAATGACGGTGAACGGACCAATGAACTGCGGTGCAAGTTTACCCTTCACTCCGAAACGGTGAACTCCCTTCATCGGAGACACACGGACATAAACATGGTCCCCGATGTCGAAGTGGAGGGGGCGGCGTCTTTTCTCCGCATAGCTCTTCTGACGAGATTGAGCAGCCTTAAGATTGGCTTGTATTACTCGCACTCGTTCTTCAGCTTCATTCACAAGTTCAATGCCGTAGATAACTCGCTTGCCGGACTCGCACCAGTTGAGAGGTGTGTGGCATTTCCGGCCGTAGGGAGCTTCATACGATGCCATCTTGATCCTAGCTTGATAGCCATTGTTGTAAGAAAACTCCGCCAGCGGCAAATGATCATCCCAATTCTTGCCGTGGTGAATGGCACAAGCGCGTAGCATGTCTTCAAGCACTTGATTCACCCGTTAAGTTTGACCATCCGTCTGTGGGTGATACGCGGAGCTTCGGATCAGTTTGGTCCCCAATGACGCGTGCAGCTGTTCCCAAAACCGAGAGACGAACACCGCACCACGATCTGAAATGATGGAGCGGGGGACACCGTGCAAGCACAAGATCTTTGCAATATACAGCTCCGCATATTGCTTGGCCACGTACTTTGTATGTATGGGGATAAAATGAGCCGACTTGGTTAGTCGATCGACTATCACCCAAATCGAGTCATGTTTGTGAGATGTGAGAGGTATACCAACAATGAAATCCATATTGATATCCTCCCACTTCCACTCCGGAATATTCAATGGTTGCAGCTGTCCGGCTTTACGCATATGGTCGGCTTTCACACGCCGACAGGTATCACATTCAGATACATACTTTGCGATTTCTCTTTTCATCCGTGTCCACCAAAACCTGGTTTTCAGATCCTGGTACATCTTGTTGCTGCCCGGATGAATAGAATACTTGGACAAATGAGCTTCATCCAAGATCTTCTTCTGAAGTTTCATGTCACAGGGTACCACTATACGGTCTTTAAACCATAGAGTGTCGTGTTCATCTCTTCGGAAGCACTTCATTTCGCCATTCTCCATCCTTCTCCGAATGTGCGACATTCCCATGTCCTTCCTCTGAGCTTCCATAATCTCTTCTCTTATGGTTTGGACGAGAGCAAGATTATATAACGTCCCATATGGAACCAAGTACAGACTTGGCTCCTCCTCTTCCGGTGGGGTGATGGACAGATTGTTGACATGAGATTTGCGGCTTAAATCATCGACAACCATGTTTGCCTTCCCGAGATGGTAGTGAATCTCGATCTCATAGTCTTTGATCAACTCTAACCATCTCCGTTGCTGCATACAAATCCTTTTGAGTGAATATATATTTCAGACTTTTGTGGTCGGTGTAGAGGTGCACTAAGTTCCCAAGCAAATAGTGCCTCCACATCTTCAAGGCCAATACCACAGCAGCAAGCTCGAGATTATGAGTCGGATAGTGCTGCTCATGGTTACGAAGTTGACGTGAGCCATAGGAGACCAATCTTCCTCCTTGCATCAATACACAGCCAAGCCCAATAGCGGACGCATCACAATATACGTCGAAGGGTTTGGTTGTATCTGGTTGATCTAACACCGGGGCTGTTGTAAGATGCTTCACTAATGCTTGGAAAGCTTCTTCGCAAGCTGAGCTCCAAACATATTTGATCCCCTTCTTCAACAGTTCAGTCATCGGCTTAGCAAGCTTGGAGAAGTTCGGTATAAATCTCCGGTAATATCCTGCTAACCCGAGGAATCTTCTGACTTCATGGACTGATGTGGGGGATTTCCATTTCAGCACTTGTTCGATTTTGCTTGGATCAACTGCAATACCTTCTCCAGAAATAATGTGACCAAGAAATGGCACTTGGCTGATCCAAAACTCGCACTTGCTGAACTTGGCATAAAGCTTATGGTCTCGCAATCGTTGAAGTACGATATGCAAGTCTTTGGCGTGTTCTTCCTCAGACTTGGAGTAAACCAAGATGTCGTCTATGAACACCACCACAAACTTGTCCAACTCTGGCATGAATACTGAGTTAAAGAGATACATGAAGTGTGTCGGGGCGTTGGTGAGACCAAAGGACATGACGAGGTATTCATATAATCCATATCTCATCGAGAAGGCCGTCTTCGCAATATCTTCCGTTCGGATCTTGATTTGGTTATATCAGGAGCGAAGATCCATCTTTGAAAATACACTTGCACCCATAAGTTGATCGAATAATATATCGATGCGGGGCAGTGGGTATTTATTCTTGATGGTGACGACGTTGAGAGATCAGTAGTCCACACACAACCTTAAGGTTTCATCCTTTTTCTTCACAAACAGTGCCGAGCATCCCCATGGTGAGGAACTCGGTCGAATGAAACCCTTCTTCATCAAATCGTTGAGCTGCTCCTTCAGTTCAGCCAGCTCATTCGGAGCCATTTTGTACGGTCTCCGTGATATCGGCGTCGTCCCAGGTACAAGTTCAATCTTGAACTCGACATCTCTTTCGGGTGGCATGCCCGAAAGATCATCCGGAAAGACATCCTGGTATTCACGGACCACACGAATATCCTTAAGTTTTGTGGCTTCCGTGTTATATGTGGCTGGGGTTTCTTGAACAGAATGGTCAAGAATAAGAACATGTGGTTCATGAAGTGGAGAGTTTAGACGAACCACACGTGGAATGATGTCAAGAACAGCACCATGGCGATGTAGCCATGACATTCCTAAAATAACATCAAGTTTTTGACTCTCTAACATGATTAGAGAAGTCGGATATAGATTCCCACCCAACTTTAATGGTGCTGTCACACCCGGTTTTTCCGAAGAACAACCAAGTGAATGTCACATGTATGCCAGGATCATTTTCTCATACATGTGATGACAAATAGTGAAGCATCATTTATTACAAGCCAGGTGTCGAATATAAATAAGTCTTACATAGCAAATGTCTCGATGGACAATAATAAGTTCATCACCAGTAAATAAACTAGCAGCGGAATATTATTCTTGAGGGCTCCGTCATAGGCGTTGCCCGGGGGTCTCCATGAACCTAGAAACCTTCTTCAGGTCCAAAGTCTTGGTCATTATACACCACCTCATTATCTTGACCTGAGCAGCAATATAAACCAACAAATATGCAAGGTTGAGTACCGATGGTACTCAGCAGGTGTGGGAAAGTTATGTCATGCATGGCTAGAACAAGGGGAGGTTGAACTCATGGTTAAAGCACTACGCAATTAATACCTACCACCTTAGCTTATTAAGCACCTACATTACTACACAGGTGAAATGGTCCCAATCTCCCATCCCATCATCATAATCAAATAACCATATCATCATTTCCAATGTTAAGCTCCCCGCTTAACATCCACAACTTCCAAACCCATCAATCCTCTAATCATGAATAAGTCCAAGCCGCTCTTGACCGTGAGCACGGCTGTCATGACAGTTTTGACTCTGCAGAGTTTGTACCACTGTACCCACATGTAGTGATTTCATCCCCCGTTGCCGGGTGGACTAAAAGAACCTCCATTATGCCAGTGGCTACGAACCACATTCACACTTTCCAGGTGTGTAGCCAGGAGATCACTACGAAGCCTTTACAAAGGGATTCCCGACGATCGTGGGCCCACTGAGGTTTCACCCCTAACAGCATACAAGAGGCTCCAACCCCGCTATATGGTAGTCCAGCTGACACCTAATCCCCGAACCATCCAACACACCCATACTACGCCGGGGATACACCTAATTAATTGGCCAAGCTGCCCCATCTCAGCATGTGGTTGGCACGGTAAAGCCGGGTTACATGCTCCATGAACCGGTCCTTAGGATCCAGGCAAGTACTAAACACAAACCCGAGTCTCGTGCACCCATCACACAACCAAAACATCCAACTTGCCTTGATCCATACCTCTACATAACTCACAATATCTCATTCAAGAGTATGGTAAAATAAACTGATGATCTCATATCCCAAATATCCCATTCTAAGCATGGCTAAGCATATGCATAATAACAAATGACATGATAAAATAAATCCTAACCCAAGCTACAAGGAAACAAGGTAATGCAATTCTAGGGAAATTTCCTAGCATGGGTTTCATATTTAACTTGACAATGCAATAATTCTATCTAAACATCCTAGTATAGGATCAAAGTGGTCAAGGACACTTGCCTCCTTCCTGCTGCTCTTGAAATGGGTAGTCCTGATCTTGGAAAGGAATAACTTGCTCTTGAGCAGGTTCTACATCATACCATCACACATAGCAAAAGAAAAACAACAATCCATAAGACATAGTTCACACTTCCACTTCATACAAACCACACATTAATATTTATGAAAGTCATTCACCATTATATGTGTTGTGGTTACTCTATTGACACGACCCCATTGGTCCTGTCGAGCCAGGATCACGCTGAGGGGTGCTGCGTTGCACAGCACCGGATAACACACGTCAAAGGTACAAAGCGGAAGCAGAAATTTTATTACATAAAAAGGTTTATGAACATGTTTACATCAAAATAAGATCAGTCTACACTTGCGGGCGTAGACTAAGCATCAAGTGCACGTTCAGCCCTCGAACGTGTCCTTGCTAGCACACACGCACACTAACTCTGCGGCGTGCACGACTCCCACTCGACGGGGTTCCCCTCCTGGGGTTCCGTCTCCTCTTCGGGAGTCCCTTCCTCATAGAACCCTGCAAAAGCTTCAAACACAAGCAGTGAGCACGAAGGCTCAGCAAGTCTGACCCGTCTCACCTAAACATAGAACTTCTACATGAGGGTAATGGGTTACATGAGGTAAAAATCAGTTGCAAGGACTCGCCTAATTAGTAGAACCTTACTTTCAAGTTTTAGCAGCAGGTTGTGGAGAACCTTACGCTAAGGCACATGAGAGAGCCGCAATCAAACAAGAAACGCATTTCTCTCATGTACTTTGCCCAAAGTTGAAAAGAACTTTAGTTAGCTCTAAGCTACAGCATATCATTAACAATCAATGTCCAGCTTTCAATCAGCAACATTTTAACATGTGACTAGCCTGTTCTTTCTACGTCACAGTACAGTGAACAAGTGGTACTCACTGACCGCGAGGGACGGCGATTATAATCAATTTACACCTGCAGGGTTACCCGAACAACCCGTCACGTACGCCCATACTCAATGTTGCCTACAACAACCATCACGGACGCCGTACGCGACTACCTTTCACCCGTTAGCCAAATGTTGAACCGGTCCAATCGTCCCGAGCAAGAGGTCTCTGCACGCGCATCTCAGTGCCGCCAGCCGATTTACACCTCGAGCTCTCAACCTACCCTCTGAACGACCAGCTATGCCTCAACACCCAGCTATCCGAGTTACATCAGTTTCCCGGTTCCCATATAGCCGGTAGGTC
Source organism: Neostapfia colusana (assembly GCA_030760725.1). Lineage (NCBI taxonomy): Eukaryota > Viridiplantae > Streptophyta > Magnoliopsida > Poales > Poaceae > Neostapfia > Neostapfia colusana. Next base: position 46,329,356 of record JASWHV010000017.1, read on the forward strand.
TTCGGTACTGTTCTAGCTTGTTCAACAGGCCCGCACACGGCTCGGTCCTCAATCGACACAAGCGGAGCTACAGCACACAGGCCCCCAAAGTCCTGCTGCCCTTACCCTCCGCTTGGTCTCATTTTCTTGCCATGTGTTTCATGTGCTAACACTACCCGAGTCGAGTGCCTCTAGCCTATGCTCGCGAGTAGTTCCAACTACTCGACTTGTACCGAATCCTACACTATCTTAGCATTGCAGTAGCTAACGGGGTTTGCAATCCTAAACCCAACCCATGGTTCTCTTGGCTATGCAGTGGGGCTTCCAAACAAGACACTAATGCAAAGAATACAGTAAACAAGTATGTGCTCAAAACAATAAAAATTTTATAAAAAGGTTAATGCAAACCGGAGCTTGCCTTGCTGCTCTTGGTTGTAGGCTAGCTGTTCCTCCGGAGTAACGAAGTCTAGGACTTTGGGTTCCTCCTCGACCTTAGCGACTACATGATAAGAGCAATATATGTATCAATTTAAATGCATTGGTATTAACTTTGAAATTGTGAAGTCTATAACCCTTGCTAGACAGACCTAATGACTGTGAAACTTTCACTGTGGCTTGGTTACAACCTAAACAGAGACTTGGCCAAGTATTAATTGCAGCAAAGCTCATTTGAGCCCTCCACAATTAATTATGTCCTTGACCTTAATTGGAACTCTTAGGTTGTTCTAGAAATTTTCATGAAACAAACTATGACTTTCTGAAAACTAGATTTTCAGAGGGTTCTAATGGAGTTTGTCTCACTTAATTTGAAGGTTCCTAGCTAAAGTTATGAGCTAAACAATTTCAGAGAAAATTCTGAAAATGTTTCTGAACATTTTCTATTTTCTCTGGAACAGTTTCACTAATCACACCATTAGGTGGATCAGATGAGCTCAAATGGATCTGAAATTTTTATGGTAGTTCAGGTATATTTTTTTGAACATCCCAGCAAAATTTCAGGATTTTCCTCCGAAGGATTCTCCAGTTAAAATTCCTAACAGTTTAAATTTTGAGGAATTACTTCTGGAAAATTAAGGGTTTTCATGAAGTGAAACTTGATTTGCTGGAAAGTACTCGGAGAGCTGAATCCAGCAAAATTTCGTTCACTCAATTTGGAGCTTTCTAGCCAAAGTTATGAGGATTTGAAGTTTGAAGGAAATCTGAAAATCGGGGAAAAGTTTAAACTCGCGCGTGGGCCCCGGGTACACGCGTCGCACGCTGAGGCGACAGCACACCGCGGTCCACAAGGATTTTACGCGCCAGCACACCCGATCCCGGCCGCAGCCGGATCCCGATTCAAAATATCTCCCGCTGACAGCTGGGGTCCACCCCCTTCTTCAACCTCGCGACGCCCGCGCTCCGCCGCCGAGGGACCTCGCCGGAGAGCTTGCCGCTGGCTGCTGTACAGCTCCAAACTTCTCGATTCTGGCCGCCCCTGCCTACTTTTACTCGGGGAACAGGATTCTAGAGTCAGCTGCTCATGACAATGACCGGAGCATGGTCGGCGACGAGCCGCCACCTCGGAACAACTTCGACCATGTCGGCTGACCTCTCTACCACCTCAGCTACTTGGGAAATCGGTCGGGGAGCATCAGTGGACCTCAGAGAAGGTCGACATGAGCTCGAGGCAGCTCGGGGAAGGCCCGAAATAGGTCCTCACCGTGCGCCCGATGCCGCCCGTTCATTCCGCCATTGGTAGACCTCAAATTGCGCCGGGTACAGAGGTTCTCCGGCCCAGAGTTGTGAAGGCAACTTGTGCGTTACCGTGTCTAGCTCGTGTGAGAGCAGCTTGAGGCCCTCTAATCCTTTCTAGAGCACGAATTAAACAGAATCGTACCCGAAGGTCGTTCTGCACACAGAAAGGGGAAAAGTGGAAATTCGCTGCCGGTGAGCAACCACTCGAGCTGTGGCTCGGGTATGAGCAGCACCGGTCACCAGCGCGTCCAAGGGTGCCTTGGCTCGGGCGTGACAACGCCCTGGTTGGGCTGTCCACGAGAGCCCGAGGTGCGGCGGTTCCATGTCCCGAATTTGATCTTTCGGCACAGCCGATATCAATCGGTTTCAACCGAATTCTAGCAACGGGGAGGACGGAGGAAGGTCTCTAGTACCTTACTGGGGCTCTGGAGTGGACGGAGGGAGCTGCGATCGGCGTTCTCCGATCGAGTCCGAGCTGCGGAAGTTTTCGGCCGGCGCTGAGTTCTTGCGGGAAAGAACGGCGGTGCCTCGGCCGAGGAGGGGGGGCAGGCGCCTTAAGAAGGCTCTGCACCGCCTCACGCCCGCGCGTGGGCAAGCAGCTGCTGGCGTGGCGGCTGCCCTCGGTGGCGATCACCGCTGCGGCTCGGCGACCCGAGTGAAAAAGTCTCAGTCGGTTTGATCTGAGCAGTGGCTGACATGTGGGTCCCACTTCCAGTTTTAACCTCTGAAATTCACTCCTAATCACTGTTGTAAACAGTGAACCCCATACTACCCTTGGCAATTCAAATTATTCACCCATGAGCCATTTGAATTGATCAAAGTTCAAATGAGGTTTGGTTTGAATGAATTTCAGCACAAGTTCAGTTTGAAATTCAAATAAAGTTTGAATTTCTCCCACTTAGCTCATGTCAAGATCAACTCCAAATGGAGTGAAAATTGGTGTGTGAGCTCACAAAAATGTGCTGAGTAAGAATATGCCTCCCACTTTTAAATTCATGGGATAAAAACAGTTTGAATTTGAATATGGTTTCAAACTGCCCTCTTCCAAACTATACCCAAAATGACCTCAAAAAGGTTTTGAATTTGGGTGAAACTTGGCATGGACATCCTTAGTAAAGTGTAGGAGTTTTCATATGTCCAGCCCATCTATATCACATGTGGGAAATACCACTTTTGCAATGTGTGAGTTTGTTCTCTAATGAGCATGTTGATAATTGTTACTTGCTCTTCATTTGTGTTCATCATTCTTCCTCAAATGAGGTGTGTGGTGTGGTGATGAACACTGCAAATGTGTGTCAACAACTGAGTCCCTTACATTCCTCCCCCTTAAAAATATCTCGTCCCGAGATTATAAGGTGAAAATGAGAGAGAGGACGGTGGAAAATTACCGGATATGCGACGTGAAAAAGTCGGGGTAGTTAGTGCGAAGGAATTCTTCGCTCTCCCATGTCGCTTCGTCCATGGAGTGATTACTCCATAGAACCTTGTAGAACCACAACGTACGGTTGCGTGTGGTTCGGGCCTTTTCATCAATAATCTGCACCGGTTCCTCCCGATAGGTGAGATCCGGTTGCAGTTCTTCAATGTCTTCCAGCTGAACGGTAGTTGATAGCTTGAGACACTTCCTCAGCTGGGAAACGTGAAAGACGATGTGCACACCGGAAAGTGCTTCTGGTAACTTCAGCCGGTATGCCACTGATCCACATCTCTCGGTAATCTGAAATGGACCGATGAATCGGGGTGCCAACTTTCCTCTCACCCCAAATCTGTTTACGCCCTTCATTGGAGACACCCGTAGGTATACGTGATCTCCAACTTCGAATTGTAATGGGCGCCTTCTCCGGTCCGCATACTGCTTCTGACGGAATTGAGCGGCTTTTAGGTTCGCTTGAATTAGTCGAACCTTTTCTTCCGCGTTGTTGACGAGGTCAATCCCGAAGGTAACCCTTTCGCCAGACTCACACCAGTTCAAAGGTGTGCGGCATTTCCTACCGTATAGCGCCTCGTAGGGCGCCATCTTGATGCTGGCTTGGTACCCATTGTTGTACGAGAACTCAGCTAACGACAAGTGATCATCCCAATTCTTGCCGTGGTCCATAGCGCAAGCTCGTAGCATGTCTTCTAAGAATTGATTTACCCGCTCCGTTTGCCCATCCGTCTGCGGGTGGTAGGCTGAACTACGGATCAGCTTCGTCCCCAAGGCAGCGTGCAGCTGCTCCCAAAAACGGGACACAAATAAAGTGCCCCGATCCGATATGATGGTACGGGGTACACCGTACAAGCATAGGATCCGTGAGATGTACAGTTCAGCGTACTTCTTGGCGTTGTAATTTGTGTTGACCGGGACGAAATGGGCAACTTTGGTGAGCCGATCGACGATCACCCACACAGAATCATGTTTCTGCAAGGTGGTGGGTAAACCGACGATGAAATCCATGCTCACGTCCTCCCACTTCCAGGCAGGAATGCCCAGTGGTCGCAGCAGTCCCGGTTTCCGCATATGATCTGCCTTCACCCTTCGACATGTATCACACTCGGACACGTATTTTGCAGTCTCTCGCTTCATCCGTGTCCACCAAAACTTGCTTCTGAGTTCTTGATACATTTTGTTGCTGCCGGTGTGACTAGAAAACTTTGATAAGTGAGCCTCATCAAAGATTTTCTTCCGTAATTCCGGGTTTCGGGGTACGACGATCCGGTCCTTGAACCATAGGACGCCGTGTCCGTCCTTCCGGAAACATTTCAACTCCCCACTTTCTACCCGTCTCCACAAATGTGACATGCCCTTGTCATCCTTCTGGGCTGCCGCTATCTCTTCACGGATGGTGGGGATCAAAGCTAGGTTGTAGAGAGCTCCGTGTGGAATCACATGTAGTGGTGGTTCGCTCTCTTCCAACGGTGTGATGGTCAGATTATTGACGTGTGACTTGCGGCTCAGCGCATCTGCCACTACGTTTGCCTTGCCCGGATGATAATGGATCTCTATCTCGTAATCCTTTATCAGTTCTAACCATCTTCGTTGCCTCATGTTCAGCTCCTTCTGAGTGAATATGTACTTGAGGCTTTTGTGGTCGGTATATAAATGTACGAGGTTACCGAGTAGGTAGTGCCTCCACATTTTTAGTGCAAGTACCACGGCAGCGAGCTCCAAGTCGTGAGTTGGATAATTTTGCTCATGGTTTCTAAGCTGCCGTGATCCATACGCGACCACTCTTTGGTCTTGCATCAGCACACATCTGAGCCCAATGCCGGATGCATCGCAGTACACATCGAACGGTTTTGTTGTGTCTGGCTGCGCCAAAACCGGTGCTGATGTCAGGTGCTTGACTAAAGCCTTGAATGCTGCTTCACATGTTGGACTCCAAACATACTTGGTAGCCTTCTTCAGCAGCTCTGTCATTGGCTTGGCAATCTTCGAGAAGTTCGGGATGAACCTCCGATAATATCCCGCGAGTCCGAGGAAACTCCGTACCTCGTGAACAGTTCTCGGGGATTTCCAATTCAGCACTTGAGTGATCTTGCTCGGGTCCACAGCGATACCCTCCGCTGAGATGATATGCCCGAGGAAAGGCACTTGCGATATCCAGAACTCGCATTTGCTGAATTTTGCGTATAACTTGTGATCCCGCAGCCGTTGCAAGACTATACGCAGATGTTTCTTGTGATCTTCCTCCGACTTGGAATACACCAGAATGTCGTCGATGAAGACCACGACAAACTTCTCCAGCTCCGGCATGAATACCAAGTTCATTAAGTACATGAAGTGAGCTGGAGCATTGGTGAGGCCGAAGGACATGACCAGGTACTCATAAAGTCCGTACCTCGTCGAGAAAGCCGTCTTCGGAATGTCCTCAGCCCTTATCTTAATCTGATGGTACCCGGATCTTAAATCCATTTTGGAAAAGACCTTTGCTTCGACCAACTGATCAAACAACATGTCGATTCGTGGCAACGGGTACTTGTTCTTGATGGTTACGGCATTTAATGGACGATAGTCCACGTAAAGCCGCAACGTCTCATCCTTCTTCTTGACAAATAATGCCGAACAGCCCCATGGCGAGGAGCTCGGCCTAATAAAACCCTTCTCCAGAAGGTCCGTGAGCTGAGTCTTCAGTTCAGCCAACTCCTTGGGCGCCATCTTGTATGGCCTTCAAGATATCGGCATGGTTCCCGGTGCGAGTTCAATCTTGAACTCCACCTCTCTATCAGGCGGCATCCCCGGCAAATCGTCCGGGAATACATCAGGGAACTCTCGGACCACCGGAATATCTTCCAATCTGATGGTTGTGGCTTGATAGACACTTGGCAGTTTCATTTCTGGACTGTCCAGAAATAATGAGTGAGACTCGTGCACTTCTGAATTCAAGTGCACGACTCGGAGGACGGTGTCTAAAACAGCGCCGTGGCGGGTTAACCACGACATCCCTAAGATGACATCGACCTTTTGTCCCTCTAAGATTATGAGAGACGTAGGGTAAACTCTACCCTCTAAGCACAATGGCGCTTTTGGGACCATCATGCTTGCTGAAATTTTCCCACCCGGTGAACAGATCACATAAGGACTATCGGTGGGTAGTATTTGCAAGCTATATTTATCAATGAAAGCTTGTCTAATGAAACAATGCGTGGCGCCTGAATCAAATAGTACTATAGCGGGATGCTGGTGGAGTTGGAACATACCTGCAAGGATTGGCTCGCCCTCCGGCACGTCCTCAATGGCAAGCTGGTGGACGGTGCCGGGCCTAGGGTTTGCCCGCCGCGCATTAGTAGGGTTTCGGTGTTGATTCCTCCCTGGAAACTGCGGTGCCACTCCGCCGCCTTGCCTCTACGGGCAACTGCTCGCGAAGTGCCCTGGACGGCCACACTTGTAACATGTGGCCGCTGCTGGTGGAGTGCTCGGTGGACGAAAGCCCGGCATGCGTTGCTGAGGTGCAAACGCACGCGGCATCACCCGCTGCTGTTGTTGTTGTTGCGGTGGTGCTGGCAGTGCCGGCCGGAATGCCGGTGAAGAGTACGGCCGACTGCGGAACGGCATCGACTGCTGTGGTGGCTGCCAGCGTGGACCTGATGGTGGGTGATTCAACATCCTAAACTTCTGAGAAGGACCGCCTCCTTCTCCGCTGCTCTGCGGCGCGCTTCGCTTTCGCTCTGCCGCCGCCAACTCCTTGCCGGAGTCCTCCTGAACAATCGCAGCATCAATGATGTCGTTGAGGCTGCCGCGATTGAACATCGCCAACTTGTCCTTCAGGAGCGTGTTAAGCCGCTGGTAAAAATGGTCCTGCCGCTTCTCGTCGGTATCAGCATGATACGACGCATATAGCGCGAGATCGTTAAACGCCCTGGAGTATTCCAGCGCGTTCTGGCTCCCTTGTTGCAGGTGTAAGAACTCCTGCGTCTTCCTCTTCATCAGACCTGGCGGTATATGATAGGCCCTGAAGGCCGTCCGGAACTCCCCCCAGGTCATCACTCGGTCGGTGGGCTGTGAAGCACAGAAGTTGGCCCACCACACGCTCGCGGATCCTTGGAGCTGCTGGACCGCGAACTGAGTCTTGCACTGCTCGCTAATTTGGAGCAGCCCGAACTTCATCTCTATGGCGCGGAGCCAGTTATCCGCGTCAAGTGGTTCATCCGCCCTTGAGAATACAGGGGGATGAGTCGCCAGGAAGTCGGAGTAGGAGCTCTGTTGGCGCTCCTCACGATCTTGACGTCTCTCGGGGCGAGACGTATTTGCAATTAAAGTTTGCAGCAGCTCCGTGTGCTGCTGATGTGAACCCGCCATTGCCGCGACGATGTCGGCCAATGTAACCGTTGGCAGTGGCGGTGGCGGTGTTTGTTGTTGCTGTTGCTGCTGTTGCTGTTGTTGTCCCGAGGAGTCCTCGGGAGGTGGTTGGGAGGTCTCTCCCCCTTGACTGGTACCCCCAACGTCAGGGTTGGCACGAGTACGCGTCATTCTGAAATTCAAAACAGCAGCGATTAGCACATGTCTTACTTAAAATTTCCATAAGCAACAGTAGGTATTGAAGCGATGCATGATTTACATTATTCTCGGATCTCCGAGAAGTCGTGCTCATGTCGTCACGACCTATACATACGCTACTGTCTACACGACATGTCACCGATTACAAAAGTTGGGTTACGCTACCCTGGCTGCCCTACTTGGCAACCGTAACTCCCTACTCGGAGTAGAACTCGACCTCCTGTGGGTCATCCTCCTCCGGTACCTCTGCTGGTGGCTCGGGATCTACAACCTCTTCTCCCATTCCGGGTTCTCCCATTGCGTGAAGACCCAAGACAACCGGTATGCCTAAAACCGGGGGTACGAGGTCCTGCAAAGCATGCACCTCGTCCATAGCCTGGTTGTAGTCCTCTTCCCAGCCTTGTCCTTCCTCAATAGCGTCGTCCCGCTCTTGAGCAAGGTCCTCATTCTGCTGGGTTAGGGTCTGCACCAGCTCTTGCAACGCCGCGATGTCAACACGGCTCTTCTTCTTTGCCTTCTTCAGACGACGCAACTGATTGTGTTGTTCATTCAGTCGTTTGATCGTCGGAAGGAGCACATTGCGGAGTGCGCTGTGAGCACTCTCGAAATGATCTCCACGGCTTGTGCTCTCCTTGAGCTTTGTGGCGAGATGCTCCGTATGAACAGCTTGGCTGTCCATCACGGCGTTTCCCGCCCTCATCTGGAGGCTGAGATAACATCCTTATACGGGCTACTAACTTGTTCCTCACTGGATTTTTGAAAAAGAAGACCTTTGTACTGTGTTAAACCTCAAGCGAGCTCTGATACCAACGCTGACACGACACCATTGGTCCTGTCGAGCCAGGATCACGCTGAGGGGGGCTGCGATGCACAGCACTGGATAACACACGTCGAAGGTACAAAGCGGAAGCAGAAATTTTATTGCATAAACAGGTTTATGAACGCGTTTACATCAAAATAAGTTCAGTCTACACTCGCGGGCGTAGACTAAGCATCAAGTGCACGTTCAGCCCTCGAACGTGTCCTTGCTAGCACACACGCACACTAACTCTGCGGCGTGCATGACTCCCACTCGACGGGGTTCCCCTCCTGGGGTTCCGTCTCCTCTTCGGGAGTCCCTTCCTCATAGAACCCTGCAAAAGCTTCAAACACAAGCAGTGAGCACGAAGGCTCAGCAAGTCTGACCCGTCTCACCTAAACATGGAACTTCTACATGAGGGTAATGGGTTACATGAGGTAAAAATCAGTTGCAAGGACTCGCCTAATTAGTAGAACCTTACTTTCAAGTTTTAGCAGCAGGTTGTGGAGAACCTTACGCTAAGGCACATGAGAGAGCCGCAATCAAACAAGAAACGCATTTCTCTCATGTACTTTGCCCAAAGTTGAAAAGAACTTTAGTTAGCTCTAAGCTACAGCATATCATTAACAATCAATGTCCAGCTTTCAATCAGCAACATTTTAACATGTGACTAGCCTGTTCTTTCTACGTCACGGTACAGTGAACAAGTGGTACTCGCTGACCGCGAGGGACGGCGATTATAATCGATTTACACCTGCAGGGTTACCCGAACAACCCGTCACGTACGCCCGTACTCGATGTTGCCTACAACAACTATCACGGACGCCGTACGCGACTACCTTTCACCCGTTAGCCAAATGTTGAACCGGTCCAATCGTCCCGAGCAAGAGGTCTCTGCACGCGCATCTCAGTGCCGCCAGCCGATTTACACCTCGAGCTCTCAACCTACCCTCTGAACGACCAGCTATGCCTCAAGACCCAGCTACCTGAGTTACATCAGTTTCCCGGTTCCCATATAGCCGGTAGGTCTTCGGTACTGTTCTAGCTTGTTCAACAGGCCCGCACACGGCTCGGTCCTCAATCGACACAAGCGGAGCTACAGCACACAGGCCCCAAAGTCCTGCTGCCCTTACCCTCCGCTTGGTCTCATTTTCTTGCCATGTGTTTCATGTGCTAACACTACCCGAGTCGAGTGCCTCTAGCCTATGCTCGCGAGTAGTTCCAACTACTCGACTTGTACCGAATCCTACACTATCTTAGCATTGCAGTAGCTAACGGGGTTTGCAATCCTAAACCCAACCCATGGTTCTCTTGGCTATGCAGTGGGGCTTCCAAACAAGACTCTAATGCAAAGAATACAGTAAACAAGTATGTGCTCAAAACAATAAAAATTTTATAAAAAGGTTAACGCAAACCGGAGCTTGCCTTGCTGCTCTTGGTCGTAGGCCAGCTGTTCCTCCAGAGTAACGAAGTCTAGGACTTCGGGTTCCTCCTCGACCTTAGCGACTACATGATAAGAGCAATATATGTATCATTTTAAATGCATTGGTATTAACTTTGAAGTTGTGAAGTCTATAACCCTTGCTAGACAGACCTAATGACTGTGAAACTTTTACTGTGGCTTGGTTACAACCTAAACAGAGACTTGGTCAAGTTTTAATTGCAGCAAAGCTCATTTGAGCCCTCCACAATTAATTATGTCCTTGACCTTAATTGGAACTCTTAGGGTGTTCTAGAAATTTTCATGAAACAAACTATGACTTTCTGAAAACTAGATTTTCAGAGGGTTCTAATGGAGTTGGTCTCACTTAATTTGAAATTTCCTAGCTAAAGTTATGAGCTAAACAATTTCAGAGAAAATTCTGAAAATGTTTCTGAACATTTTCTATTTTCTCTGGAACAGTTTCACTAATCACACCATTAGGTGGATCAGATGAACTCAAATGGATCTGAAATTTTTATGGTAGTTCAGGGATATTTTGGTGAACATCCCAGCAAAATTTCAGGATTTTCCTCCAAAGGATTCTCCAGTTAAAATTCCTAACAGTTTAAATTTTGAGGAATTACTTCTGGAAAATTAAGGGTTTTCATGAAGTGAAACTTGATTTGCTGGAAAGTACTCGGAGAGCTGAATCCAGAAAAATTTGGTTCACTCAATTTGGAGCTTTCTAGCCAAAGTTATGAGGATTTGAAGTTTGAAGGAAATCTGAAAATCGGGGAAAAGTTTAAACTCACGCGTGGGCCCCGGGGACACGCGTCGCACGCTGAGGCGACAGCACACCGCGGTCCACAAGGATTTTGCGTGCCAGCACACCCGATCCCGGCCGCAGCAGGATCCCGATTCAAAATATCTCCCGCTGACAGCTGGGGTCCACCCCCTTCTTCAACCTCGCGACGCCCGCGCTCCGCCGCCGAGGGACCTCGCCGGAGAGCTCGCCGCCGGCTGCTGTACAGCTCCAAACTTCTCGATTCTGGCCGCCCCTGCCTACTTTTACTCGGGGAACAGGATTATAGGGTCAGCTGCTCATGACAATGACCGGAGCATGGTCGGCGACGAGCCGCCACCTCGGAACAACTTCGACCATGTCGGCTGACCTCTCTAGCACCTCAGCTACTTGGGAAATCGGTCGGGGAGCATCAGTGGACCTCAGAGAAGGTCGACATGAGCTCGAGGCAGCTCGGGGAAGGCCCGAAATAGGTCCTCACCGTGCGCCCGATGCCGCCCGTTCATTCCGCCATTGGTAGACCTCAAATTACGCCGGGTACAGAGGTTCTCCGGCCCAGAGTTGTGAAGGCAACTTGTGCGTTACCGTGTCTAGCTCGTGTGAGAGCGGCTTGAGGCCCTCTAATCCTTTCTAGAGCACGAATTAAACAGAATTGTACCCGAAGGTCATTCTGCACACAGAATGGGGAAAAGTGGAAATTCGCCGCCGGTGAGCAACCACTCGAGCTGTGGCTCGGGTATGAGCAGCACCGGTCACCAGCGCATCCAAGGGTGCCTTGGCTCGGGCGTGACAACGCCCTGGTTGGGCTGTCCACGAGAGCCCGAGGTGCGGTGGTTCCAAGTCCCGAATTTGATCTTTCGGCACAGCCGATATCAATCGGTTTCAACCGAATTCTAGCAACGGGGAGGACGGTGGAAGGTCTCTAGTACCTTGCTGGGGCTCTGGAGTGGACGGAGGGAGCTGCGATCGGCGTTCTCCCATCGATTCTGAGCTGCGGAAGTTTTCGGCCGGCGCTGAGTTCTTGCGGGGAAGAACGGCGGTGCCTCGGCCGAGGAGGGGGGGCAGGCGCCTTAAGAAGGCTCTGCACCGCCTCACGCCCGCGCGTGGGCAAGCAGCTGCTGGCGCGGCGGCTGCCCTCGGTTGCGATCACCGCTGCGGCTCGGCGACCCGAGTGAAAAAGTCTCAGTCGGTTTGATCTGAGCAGTGGCTGACATGTGGGTCCCACTTCCAGTTTTAACCTCTGAAATTCACTCCTAATCACTGTTGTAAACAGTGAACCCCATACTACCCTTGGCAATTCAAATAATTCACCCATGAGCCATTTGAATTGATCAAAGTTCAAATGAGGTTTGGTTTGAATGAATTTCAGCACAAGTTCAGTTTGAAATTCAAATAAAGTTTGAATTTCTCCCACTTAGCTCATGTCAAGATCAACTCCAAATGGAGTGAAAATTGGTGTGTGAGCTCACAAAAATGTGCTGAGTAAGAATATGCCTCCCACTTTTAAATTCATGGGATAAAAACAGTTTGAATTTGAATATGGTTTCAAACTACCCTCTTCCTAACTATACCCAAAATGACCTCAAAAAGGTTTTGAATTTGGGTGAAACTTGGCATGGACATCCTTAGTAATGTGTAGGAGTTTTCATATGTCCAGCCCATCTATATCACATGTGGGAAATACCACTTTTGCAATGTGTGAGTTTGTTCTCTAATAAGCATGTTGATAATTGTTACTTGCTCTTCATTTGTGTTCATCATTCTTCCTCAAATGAGGTGTGTGGTGTGGTGATGAACACTGCAAATGTGTGTCAACAACTGAGGCCCTTACATCTATGTGTGTTGATTTGTGGCTTGCATGCACTTTTAATCATGTGTATATGATTCCTACTTTTGTGTTCACATTTATACTTACATACTATATATATGAGTTTCCAATTTAAATAAATTCCTTATGTTCAATTACTACACCTTTTAGCTACCAAGTATGCATGAAAGGTATTTTCCTTCTCCATATGTGTCTTCAGAATTTCTACCAACCCTAAACGGAATTCTTTGGATTTTAGAAACTCCATTTATCATTTACTAGTTGCTATATTTTCAGATTTATTTCCTGTGCCTAAATGTGAACTTTATTATGAAAATAACAAGACACATCATCTAAACAGAATAGGTTCTGATCTAAAATATTTACTAATATATTTTTACCTTTTCCTCTGATGTAAACTATTTTACAATTATTTTCCCTATTTTTCAGAACTATTCTTTACTTAAAAATGTGTCCCTAAATGTGAATAATAAATTAAACAGATTCATTTCAGCCCAAAATATATTATTATCTCACTCCAAAGTTTTCTAAATACTGAGAAAGTTTTTAATTTAATTTTGACAATATGTTTGTCCCACTTTTTAAATTTTAAATACTAGCCACATATTCAATTTCCTAAATTAAATATCAAACAGGGCTAAAAAGGTAAACTCACCCCACTACAGGGTCTATAATATTATTTCAACAATTTTCAGGGGTCTAGCTATACATAACAGAGGAGTTTTTCCTAATTTTTATTAAGTCCAGGGGCTAAAACTGATTTTTAAATGAATTTACATGATTTTCTGAAGTTCCAGGGGCTAGATCAGAAGTTTCCGGGGCTAGCTCTTATTTCCCGAGAACCCCAGGGGGTAGCACGTAAGATTTCCAGTCTTTATAACGCGGGGCTGATGTGGACCGTCCAATTTAAAACAGACGGCTGAGATTATAACATCGAACCGGTACGCGGGGATTTAAACTCTACCGTACGATTTAAAATAAACGGCGCACAAGCAGCCATGTCGCTCTGATCGAGCGTGGGCGGCGCTGCCGGCGGCGCACGGCGGCGGGAGGCGGTGATCTCGCCGGAGACTTTCGGATCTTCGAGAATTCTTCCTAGAACTGTGATCTTATGGCATAGATCGGTAGAGGGGAGGTCGAGGATCTCACCTCGGGGGTTTTCTTGAGCTCGGCGGTCCTAGAAGGCGATCGGCGACGAGGTCCGATGTGAAACCATGGCGAGGCTCGTCGGCGCTGTGTTTGAACCGCAAGTTACTGAGTTTTCTGCACCTGCAGGGTTCCCCGGAGGCGGTGGATCAAGACCAGCGAGTTAGATCGGAATTTCCGAGCTTAGATCGGCCAGAATTCGCCGGAGAAGGCTCGGTTTCTCACCGGAGTAAAATTGGCGGATCGCGTGGGAAAAACAGAACGAGCCGGGGTTTTTATAGACGGGGAAGGGCGGCGGGGTGGTTTAGATCGAGTTTGCGTCACCCCCGATCAGAATTTGGCTGGGATACGCAGAAATCCAGGTCGGATTGGATTCGGGGTGAGAGAGTCCCGGCGCGGGCGTGAGGAAGAAGAAGGCTGGCGGGCCCTGCCTGTCAGTGAGAAAGAGGGGGGGCCGCGCGGCTGCGGTCTGGCGCAGGAATAAATGGGCCGGCTGGCGGGTTTCGGCCCACTGGCCGGTTATTTTCTATTTTCTTTTTTCTTTTTCTATTTCTTTTCTGTTTTGAGTTTAAATTGAATTCCAGTTTGAATTTAAATTGTTGCAAAACATGCAACACGTCCAAAAATTTTTAAATTCCCCTCTTAACAGGATTTAGGGTCTTAACAAGATTTTTGGGGTGTTACAGCTCTACCCCCCTTAAAAGAAATCTCGTCCTCGAGATTGGTGGTTCTAAGAAAACAATTCCGGAACTTGTGCCTTGAGCTCATCTTCCCGCTCCCAGGTGGCTTCCTCTTCTGAGTGATGCTTCCACTGCACCTTGCACATCCGGTTTCTTTTATTTCTGGTGAGGCGTTCCATTGTCTCCAAAATCTTGTATGGTTGCTCGGCATAAGACAAATCCTCAGCTACGTCCACTTCATTCATGGGTAACACCTCTTCAGGCGTCCTCAGGCATTTCTTGAGTTGTGACACATGGAATACATCGTGCACATCCGATAGTCGAGCCGGTAACTCTAGTTGATACGCCACTTCGCCTTTACTTTCCAGAACTTGAAAGGGTCCGATGTATCAAGGTGACAACTTCCCTTTCACCTTGAACCGATGAAGTCCTCTGATAGGGGACACCTTGAGATAGACATAGTCTCCCACATTGAAAACGAGCTCTCTTCTTCGTACATCGGCATAGCTCTTTTGGCGTGTCTGTGCTATCCTCAAGTTGTGGCGAATTTCCCTTACCTTCGCCTCGGCTTCTTGTAGTACTTCTGGACCAAACACTTTACTTTCCCCCGTTTGGTTCCAAAATAGGGGAGTTATGCACTTCCTCCCGTACAAAGCTTCAAACAGCGACATCTTCATACTTGCTTGATAGCTGTTGTTATAGGAAAACTCCACATACGGTAAGTTCTTGTCCCAACTCCTATTGTTTTTGAGTGCACACGCTCTCAGCATATCCTCAAGAATCTGATTGGTCCTTTCCGTCTGCCCGTCAGTTTGGGGATGATAGGCAGAGCTAAAATTCAGATGGGTTCCCATGGTTTCATGCAACTTCTGCCAGAACCTTGAGGTGAACTGTGTCCCTCGATCCGACACTATCTTCTTTGGCACTCCATGGTAACACACGATCCTTGACATGTACAACTCTGCTAATTTGGATCCGCTGTAGATTTCTTTCACAGGGATGAAGTGAGCTACCTTGGTTAGCCTGTCAATGACGACCCATATCGAATCATATCCTGATTGGGTCCTAGGCAGTCCTACTATGAAATCCATACCGATTTCTTCCCATTTCCATTCAGGCACTTTGAGTGGTTGCAATAATCCCGCGGGTCGTTGATGTTCTGCTTTCACCAACTGACATGTGTCACATAGGGAAACATGTTCCGCGACATCTCGCTTCATGCCATACCACCAATACCTGCTCTTGAGGTCCTGGTACATTTTCGTACTCCCAGGATGAATGGAATAGTCAGAATCATGAGCCTCCTTCAAAATCAATTCACGGATCTCCTTTACTTCTGGCACACAGATTCTTTTCCCGTGCCACACCGTTCCTTGTTCATCCTCTCTAAAACCAGGAGCTTAATTTTCCTTGATGATTGTCTGATCTCTTGTATCTTCTCGTCATTCTTTCGACCCTCGCATATGTCTCGCTCGAGTGTGGAGTCCACTTCCATGGCGATGGCTTCACCACTATTTACCAGGCATAGATTGAGCCTTATAACCTTGTCCTTCAATTCTGCAGGCATGTCCTTCAAGCTCAACTTATTGACCTGCACTTTCCGACTCAAAACATCGGCCACGACGTTTGCTTTCCCAGGATGATAGTTGATGCCCACATCAAAGTCATTGATTAGCTCTAACCATCTCCTTTGTCTGAGGTTGAGATCTGGCTGTGTGAAAATGTACTTCAAACTCTTATGATCCGTATATATCTCTGTCCTCTTCCCCATCAAATAGTGTCGCCAAATTTTCAACGCGTGTACCACTGCGGCTAGTTCTAAGTCATGTGTAGGATAGTTTTTCTCGTGCTTCCGAAGCTGCCGGGATGCATATGCAACGACATGCCCTTCTTGCATGAGAACACATCCCAACCCGTTTCCAGAGGCATCGCAGTACACTGTGAAATTCTTCTGCATATCTGGCATAACCAACACTGGGGCTGTTGTCAATCTTTTCTTTAGCTCCTGAAAACTCATCTCGCACTATGGCGTCCATGTGAATGTGATTCCCTTCTCCAACAGTTTGGTGAGGGGTCTCGAGATTTTAGAGAATCCCTCAATAAACCGTCGATAGTATCCAGCCAATCCCAAGAAGCTTCAAACTTCCCCGACATTTTCAGGGGTCTTCCACTTCTGTATATCCTCGATTTTGGCAGGATCCACGGAGATTCCTCCCTCCGAGATTATATGTCCTAAGAAGGGAACTCTCTTCAGCCAAAACTCACACTTGCTCAACTTGGCATATAGTTGGTGTTCTCTCAGCCTTTGCAACACCAACCTTAGATGTTTTTCATGTTCTTCTTCATCTTTGGAGAAGACGAGAATGTCATCTATGAAAACCACCACAAATTTGTCCAGATATTCCATGAATACCTTGTTCATGAGATACATGAAGTATGCCGGGGCATTAGTTAGCTCGAAAGGCATGACAGTGTATTCATACAGTCCGTACCGAGATACGAAAGTTGTCTTGGGAATATCCGATTGCCTTATCTTGAGTTGGTGGTATCCCGACCTGAGATCAATTTTCGAGAACACACAAGCTCCCCTCAACTGATCAAAGAAGTCTTCAATGCGGGGTGATGGGTACTTGTTCTTGATGGTTACCTCATTCAAGGCACGGTAATCCACGCATAACCTTTGGGTTCTGTCCTTTTTGGGCACAAATATCACCGGAGCTCCCATGGTGAGGAACTAGGACGAATATACCCCTTTTCCGTCAATTCTCTCAAATGATCCTTGAGTTCTCCCAGCTGCTTGGAGTCCATCCGATAAGGTCTCTTGTATATCGGGGCTGTTCCAGGTACTAGCTCAATTGCGAATTCCACTTCACGATCGGGAGGCATACCTGGCAACTCCTCCGGAAAAACATCTGGATATTCCCTGATGGTCCTGGTTTCCTCAACTTTCACCTCAGCTTGATTTAATTTAATGTCCCTCCTAGGCTCGTGTATTGTTAGGAACTTTACTCTTGTGCCACTAGGGTGAGTTAGTTACACCGTTCTGGTCGAACAATGGATGATTCCTTTATGTTTTGTCAACCAATCCATAACCAAGATAATATCTATCCCTTGTGAATCTATCACTATGAGGTTAGCAGTAAATACCACCCCATTAATGTCGGGGTTCACTTTGGGATACACTTGTCCTTATTTCTCCACCTGGAGAGTTTACGGCTAGCATATGGTTCATTTGTGTGGTTGCTAGGTCATGCTTCTTAACAAACCCTTAAGCAATGAACGAGTGGGTAGCACCAGAATCAAACAGCAGGGTTGCAAGGTGTAAATTGGCAGGAAACTTACCAACTACCACGTCGGGTGCCTCTTGCGCTTCCTCCATAGTGACGTGGTTCACCCGTCCTCGCATCACATTCTGCTGTTGTGGCTGCGCGGGCTTCTTCTTTGGGAATTTATGGGCGTAGTGCCCCACTTCACCGCAGCTAAAACATTGCACCCCAACCTTAGGTGCCTGGCCTTTGCTGTCTTGGGGTTGGTTTGGAGGTCCCTGTACTGCTGGTCGAGGTGGATATGCGGGGCGAGGCTGCTGAACAAACTGACGTTGTGGCTGTGCTGGTGCTGCGGGAGGCCTGTAGTTCGGGTTGTACCCTCTTGGTGCTGAGTAGGGTACCGCAGCACGGTTCGTCTGCCCTGTAGGTTGCTGCATCAGACGTGGGCAGGTGTTGCTCCCTGAGGCTTGGTGTGACCACCCGGCCTTCCTCTTATTCTCATTTTCCAAGGCCTTTAACTTCCTTTCTACCACAAATGCTCTGTCCACCATCTTTTGGAAGCTTTCATACTCATTTGAGGACATTGCACACTACATCTCTGCGGTAAGTCCCTCCACGAAACAATCTTGTTTCTGCTCATCAGTCTCTATGTCCCGTGGGGCATAACGGGATAGTTGAGTAAATTTAGTGAGGTATTCCCTCACCGTCATGTTTCCCTGCTGCAGTCCCAAAAACTCCTTCCTCTTGTTTTTGAGTTCACCTCTTGGGATGTAATGGTTGCAGAAGCTACGCTTGAACTCTTCCCAAGTGATGTTCTCAGGGTCATGATGGGCAGCCACGTAGGCGGTCCACCAATCTGCAGCAGGTCCATGCAATTGATGAGAGGCAAACAGCACCCTCTCATACCCTTGGCACTGTATGATCCTCATCTTGCTCTCAATGGTCTTAAGCCAATCATCTACCTCCAGAGGTTCAGCAGCACTTGCAAACTTTGGAGGTTGAGTTCCTAGAAACTCACTCAACCTTTGTTGGCGTGGTGCAGCTTGTGGAGGTGGAACTTGATGCAAATTGGCCACCACTTGAGTCAAGTTCTGGATGAGCTGATTCTGATTCTCCAACATTTGGTGGAGGGGATCAACTCCTTCACGGCGACCACCCCGGTCCTGGCCTCCAGAAAGATGAGGGTTGCATGCCTCATCGTTGTTGTTGGCGGGGTTGGCAGCACGTCCTTTTCCTCTTCCGGCCATCTGGCAGAATCAACCAATGTTAATTTGAAAGCATTTAGTATCATCGTACTACTTTCATTTGTTTGTACTTTGAAGTGTTGAGGGTTTGTTATACTTTTCTGAGGGTTCATTTCTCACACAAAAATAAATGCAATATTATTTCATGTGGGTTCACACACCAAAGCAAAACAATCTAAAGACGAGGCTGTGGACAATTGCTCATGGCTTCCACAACTCACGTCACACACCAAGCATTAACACACCATTAACTTAACGTAACGACTCGACTATTCGACATCTTGCTAGCTAAGGGAAGGACTCTACACTACTCATTTTCTTGAGCTGGCTCCTCGGGATCTTCCTCATCATTTCAGCTGCCTTCTGACTCTGCTTTGGGTGGGGAGGCTGCTGGTGGAGAAGTGCGACGACGCCTGATCGCTCGGTGATCTAGGGAGTCAGGAGTCCATGTATCATTCAAGGTGACACACAGTTCATTCCCATCTCCTCTTTCTCTCGCCCTCAAGCAGGCTCGAAGCAACGCCTCGGTTTCCTTCAGGGTGTCACGAACATCCTGAAGTTCTTGCTGACACTCCTGCAGTCGAGTGCTGAGCATAGCAGCATCCTCCAAGCACAAGTCCATGTGCTCATGGGAAGTCCCTTGCTGCACTGGCGGGTACATGTACTCCGTAGTACCACTCTCACGCTGGAGGACATACATGTACTCAGTCCTGTCCAGGTGTCGTCGATAGATGTGACTCTGGCAGGTGATGGCCTCCCAGGTGACATCCTTCTCCGCATCGACTTGTGTCGCTCTACAGGCTGGAGAGCGGTGGATCTTAAGCAGCTGATTTTCGTGTATAATCCTCATCTCTGAACTCCATTCTTCCCTCTTCTCACGGATGGTCCTGGTGGAGTTATAGTGGATGATTAGCTTGCCCGTATTGCCGGCGGCTTGGAGCATACGTCGAAGACGGCGCAGCAAACCTCCTATAGCCAATCCATAGGAAAGGTACGTCACCGGAAGGCTCTCCTCTCACTGGGCAAGGGCAACTACGGGAACTCTCCCTCCTATGGACTTGCGAGCGGTGCGAATCATACGAACCATCTAAAACAAAAAGCATTTAAACTTAGGTTAGATAAAATTTTAAACAAAAATCCTATTTTGAATGAAAGTTGGGGTAAGATGAAGGAAGTGACTCCATTAAATAATACTTTTCAACACACACCTTGTAAAATAGTTTTTAAGAAAACATGGCCCTAAATACGTCCATTTCTACCTAGGTCCACGTTCCTACGGGCAAACCTTGGCTCTGATACCACTTCTGTCACACCCAGTTTTTCCGAAGAACAACCAAGTGAATGTCACATGTATGCCAGGATCATTTTCTCATACATGTGATGACAAATAGTGAAGCATCATTTATTACAAGCCAGGTGTCAAATATAAATAAGTATTACATAGCAAATGTCTCGATGGACAATAATAAGTTCATCACCAGTACATAAACTAGCAGCGGAATATTATTCTTGAGGGCTCCGTCACAGGCGTTGCCCGGGGGTCTCCATGAACCTAGAAACCTTCTTCGGGTCCAAAGTCTTGGTCATTATACACCACCTCATTATCTTGACCTGAGCAGCAATATAAACCAACAAATATGCAAGGTTGAGTACCGATGGTACTCAGCAAGTGTGGGAAAGTTATATCATGCATGGCTAGAACAAGGGGAGGTTGAACTCATGGTTAAAGCACTACGCATTTAGTACCTACCACCTTAGCTTATTAAGCACCTACATTACTACACAGGTGAAATGGTCCCAATCTCCCATCCCATCATCATAATCAAATAACCATATCATCATTTCCAATGTTAAGCTCCCCGCTTAACATCCACAACTTCCAAACCCATCAATCCTCTAATCATGAATAAGTCCAAGCCGCTCTTGACCGTGAGCACGGCTGTCATGACAGTTTTGACTCTGCAGAGTTCGTACCACTGTACCCACATGTAGTGATTTCATCCCCCGTTGTCGGGTGGACTAAAAGAACCTCCATTATGCCAGTGGCTACGAACCACATTCACACTTCCCAGGTGTGTAGCCAGGAGATCACTACGAAGCCTTTACAAAGGGATTCCCGACGAGCGTGGGCCCACTGAGGTTTCACCCATAACAGCATACAAGAGGCTCCAACCCCGCTGCAGTGGCCCCCTCTTGAGCCTTGCAGTTCATATGGTAGTCCAGCTGACACCTACTCCCCGCACCATCCAACACACCCATACTACGCCGGGGATACACCTAATTAATTGGCCAAGCTGCCCCATCTCAGCATGTGGTTGGCACGGTAAAGCCAGGTTACATGCTCCATGAACCGGTCCTTAGATTCCAGGCAAGTACTAAACACAAACCCGAGTCTCGTGCACCCAGCACACAACCAAAACATCCAACTTGCCTTGATCCCTACCTCTACATAACTCACAATATCTCATTCAAGAGTATGGTAAAATAAACTGATGATCTCATATCCCAAATATCCCATTCTAAGCATGGCTAAGCATATGCATAATAACAAATGACATGATAAAATAAATCCCAACCCAAGCTACAAGGAAACAAGGTAATGGAATTCTAGGGAAATTTCCTAGCATGGGTTTCATATTTAACTTGACAATGCAATAATTCTATCTAAACATCCTAGTATAGGATCAAAGTGGTCAAGGACACTTGCCTCCTTCCTGCTGCTCTTGAAATGGGTAGTCCTGATCTTGGAAAGGAATAACTTGCTCTTGAGCAGGTTCTACATCATACCATCACACATAGCAAAAGAAAAAAAACAACCCATAAGACATAGTTCACACTTCCACTTCATACAAACCACACATTAATATTTATGAAAGTCATTCACCATTATATGTGTTGTGGTTACTCTATGTGTGTTGATTTGTGGCTTGCATGCACTTTTAATCATGTGTATATGATTCCTACTTTTGTGTTCACATTTATACTTACATACAATATATATGAGTTTCCAATTTAAATAAATTGCTTATATTCAATTACTATACCTTTTAGCTACCAAGTATGCATGAAAGGTATTTTCCTTCTCCATATGTGTCTTCAGAATTTCTACCAACCCTAAACTGAATTCTTTGGATTTTAGAAACTCCATTTATCATTTACTAGTTGCTATATTTTCATATTTATTTCCTGTGCCTAAATGTGAACTTTATTATGAAAATAACAAGACACATCATCAAAACAGAATAGGTTCTGATCTAAAATATTTACTAATATATTTTTGACCTTTTCCTCTGATGTAAACTATTTTACAATTATTTTCCCTATTTTCCAGAACTATTCTTTACTTAAAAATGTGTCCCTAAATGTGAATAATAAATTAAACAGATTCATTTCAGCCCAAAATTTATTTTTATCTCACTCCAAAGTTTTCTAAATACTGAGAAAGTTTTTAATTTAATTTTGACAATATGTTTGTCCCACTTTTTAAATTTTAAATACTAGCCACATATTTAATTTCCTAAATTAAATATCAAACAGGGCTAAAAAGGTAAACTCATCCCACTATAGGGTCTATAATATTATTTTAACAATTTTCAGGGGTCTAGCTATACATAACAGAGGAGTTTTTCCTAATTTTTATTAAGTCCAGGGGCTAAAACTGATTTTTAAATGAATTTACATGATTTTCTGAAGTTCCAGGGGCTAGATCAGAAGTTTCCGGGGCTAGCTCTTATTTCCCTGAGAACCCCAGGGGGTAGCACGTAAGATTTCCAGTCTTTATAACGCGGGGCTTACGTGGACCGTCCGATTTAAAACAGACGCCTGAGATTATAACATCGAACCGCTACGCGGGGATTTAAACTCTACCGTACGATTTAAAATAAACGGCGCACAAGCAGCCACGTCGCTCTGATCGAGCGCGGGCGGCGCTGCCGGCGGCGCACGGCGGCGGGAGGCGGTGATCTTGCCGGAGACTTTCGGATCTTTGAGAATTCTTCCTAGAATTGTGATCTTATGGCATAGATCGGTAGAGGGGAGGTCGAGGATCTCACCTCGGGGGTTTTCTTGAGCTCGGAGGTCCTGGAAGGCGATCGGCGACGAGGTCCGAAGTGAAACCACGGCGAGGCTCGTCGGCGCTGTGTTTGAACCGCAAGTTACCGAGTTTTCTGCACCTGCAGGGTTCCCCGGAGGCGGTGGATCAAGACCAGCGAGTTAGATCGGAATTTCCGAGCTTAGATCGGCCAGAATTCACCGGAGAAGGCTCGGTTTCTCACCTGAGTAAAATTGGCGGATCGCGTGGGAAAAACAGAATGAGGCCGGGGTTTTTATAGACGGGGAAGGGCGGCGGGGTGGTTTAGATCGAGTTTGCGTCGCCCCCGATCGAAATTCGGCTGGGATACGCAGAAATCCGGGTCGGTTTGGATTCGGGGTGAGAGAGTCCCAGCGCGGGCGCGAGGAAGAAGAAGGCTGGCGGGCCCCGCCTGTCAGCGAGAAAGAGGGGGGCACGCGGCTGCGGGCTGGCGCAGGAATAAATGGGCCGGCTGGCGGGTTTCGGCCCACTGGCCGGTTTTTTTCTATTTTCCTTTTTCTTTTTCTATTTCTTTTCTGTTTTGAGTTTAAATTGAATTCCAGTTTGAATTTAAATTGTTGCAAAACATGCAACACGTCCAAAAAATTTTAAATTCCCCTCTTAACAGGATTTAGGGTCTTAACAAGATTTTTGGGGTGTTACAGGTGCTCTATAGACCATTATATCAGCTGTTATTTTCCCACCCAGAGAACATATCAAATATGAATTATTTGTGGGAATGATAGGCAGTTGATATTTAATAACATAAGACTGACTTATGAAATTATGGGTGGCACCGGAGTCAAAAAGTATGACTACGGGATGATCTAAGTAAGAAAACGTACCCGCGAGGACGGGTTCGCCTTATGGCACGTCTTCGATAGCTAAGTGGTGGACGTTGCCTGGTTTTGGTGCTGGTTTCTTGGGCTGGTTGCGGGGCTGATTAGCACCCTGATATGGTGCTGCACCCCTGCCCTGTCGCGGCTCGGGGCAGTCTATTGAAATGTGCCCGACACGGCCACACGTGTAGCACGTGTAAGGTGTCGGGGTCCCGCCGACTTGAGGACGGAATCCTGGTGCACGCTGTTGAAACTGAGGCGCACGCGGGACCATCCTTTGCTGCTGCTGTTGCTGTGGTGGATACGTTGGTCGAAAGCCCCGCACATTATATTGCCGCCCGCGAAACTGAGGCGGTCGCGCCGGTGGCTTTCATCTCTGACCGGATGGTGAGCGATACACCACGCGGTATTTCTGTGGCGTCCCACCACTGCTGCTCGTCAGCACGCTGCGTTTCCTCTTATCAGAACCGCGCTCGCGCTGAGCATTCTCTTGTAGAATCGCGGCATTAACGAGGTCGTTGAATGTGCGGTGATTGCTTTGGGCGAGATGGACCTTCATCTTTGAATTCAGGCCCCGGAAGAAAGCGTTGCGCTTATTGTCTTCCATCCCCACAAATCCTGGCGCATACTGCGCCAGCCGGTTGAATAACCTGGATTACTCATGAGCACTCCTCTCGCCTTGCCGTAACGCCAGGAACTCCTGGAGCTTCATTTCCATCACACCGGGAAGTATGTGATAGGCACGGAACGCCTCCCGGAACTCCGCCCATGTGACAGCATGGTCAGCCGGTAAGGAGGCGGTGTAGTTCGCCCACCATGTACCGGCTTCTCCTTGAAGCTGTTGCGCTGCATATAGTGCCTTCTGGTGTTCGGTGCATCGCAGCAGCCCAAACTTTGCCTCTAGAGTGCGGATAAAGCTGTCTGCCTCCAAAGGTTCTTTGGCCTCCGTGAAGACCGGTGGATGGGTCGCCATGAATTCTGAATACAAACTTTGTCGGGGTTGGCGTTGCCCATTGTCTTGGCGTCCTCCCTGATGGGACGCATTCTGCTGCACCAACATCCGCAGCAGCTCGGTTTGCTCGTCGCACGAGCCGAGCACTGCGGCGAGAACCTCCGCAAGATTCCTTGGAAGTTCTGGTGGTGGAGGTGGTGGTTGCTGCTGCGTCGTGGTTTGCTCCGGTGGTGGAGACTCATCACCATGAACCTGACTTGGACCTCCCTCCTCTTGCGTTGAACGTGTCCGCACCATTCTGCATTCATACCGTTCAAGCGATCAGCAAATGTTGGTTTATTTCATCCAATCTATACAATAGTAGTGCGAGAATGGAATAAACAGTATGCATAACAGTCACACATATGGATAAAGTATACACTTTATGCAAATATACATCCCTGGACCATGTCACATGATCGAGTTCCAAAGTATTGAACTTTATGGGTTCAAAGTTCATTTCGACCATCGGGGTCACCATGGGATGTCAAGTGTGTTAGCATGCGTAATTCCTCGCTATTGTATTGGACAAAAACATGTACTCGCTCGAACTGATACGTGGAATGCAAAAACTTTTCGACTCCAACTCACTGTTTTACAACAGCCACTGGACGTCGAACGGTGAAACTAAGTGTTTTGGTTGAAATACAGAAAATTCCAGAGAGCATTTGGTCTGCCCTGTTTCTGGACAACGCCCACTCATCTGAGATTTCATCCCATTGGAGGGAGATTTTGTTCTGGAGCTCTACAGAAAAGTTGTAGAGGACTTCTAAACCTTTCCAGAATGGTATCCCACACCTCCATTGGTTCAACCAATATTAAGTTATGCCCTGTTAAGAATTCAGCAACATTTCTGCCAAAACTAGGGAAGATTATTCCTAAGCTTTTGAGATTGAACCTATACTCCCAATTAACTCTTAGTTCAATATAGGAGTTTACTAACCCCTAAATGAAATCTTAAACTTTATTTTGACTCTTTTCTTTGAAAATAAAGTTTTATGCAGTCTCGGTACTACGTTTCCTTACCAATGAAAAATCCTAAGCCGGTATTCCGGCATATATGTGTCAAATGGTGGAACTAAAGTTGTCACTCACAAACGGTTACTATACGTCATGCACTAACGTGGTTAATGTACCTGCAGAAGAACACACAATAATGGTGCACACAATGGTTTATGAAATTTCAGGCAGTTCCATATCATAATAAAAACATATGGTCCATATCATTGCCATACGGATCGTCCTTGAGTCAAGCCACGTCTCAAGGCATGGTCGTGTTTTCACACCACACAACGGGGAACCCGAGTAGAGCGCGAACGGGTCATCATGGATGGGAATTTTATCAACCCAACGGATACCACCTACTGCCTCATGACCGTTGAGTTACGCTGATGGCGAGCGCTGCGTATGGCCCTTTTGAACATTGAACGTTCAAGAGTTGCATACTATCGTGTTGCTTACCACACGATGGGGTATTCTCACTTTTGCCTAAAGAACGCTGGAGATCAGCGTTTTCATATGCTCTCAGAACCATGGAGAGGTTCAGAGACTCATATTAACTACCGTGCCAAGCCACGGTATAACCTTCCATACCATTACTCGTATGGCGAGTTACCACAATTGATTCTCCTGTGGTGGCGTACCTTACCTCTTACCTGACGTCGAAGCGTCGTTACAAAATGTATAACACATAAGTTAGCTTTTCCACCTTAGTAACTACTACTATCATAGATCTTATGTTGGCTTAATGACTAATCCTCACTCGACTACTTCTAAATTTTCAAAATAGGCTCTTTTTGAGCGTGCTATTCCCAATGCGGCTCTGATACCACGACTGTGGGGACCACCCCATGGTTCACCCACTCCAAGATTGCATAGGGTGGTGCCGTGCGATGCGGCACCCAACAGCACACACGAAAAGATTGAAGAACAACATACAAACTTTTATTTAATATAAAACAGCGGAAGTCTTTTTACAAAACCTATTCATACAGCGGAAGTAATATACATATACGGCCTCTCATCCTAGCTATGCAAAAGTGCAGCCAGCCATCCAGCCCGGGGACGCTACACACTAGCAGCAAGTAAACGGAGATCACGGCGGCGTGCAGTGCTCCAGCTCGGCCGTGTACCCCGACGGGGGCATCGCCTCGTCCTCGGAACCTTCCTCATAACTCTCATCTGCACACAGCTCAAAATATTGCAACCGTGAGCACAATGGCTCAGCAAGTCTTAACCGTCAACCCTAGGCATGGAACTCTACGTGCAAGGATGTGTAAGGTAGGAAAGGACTTTGCAATAAAGACACGCCTATAAGTTGATCCTTACTTTCAGTTTTATAGCAGCAGATTCATGTGCCTTAGGAAGCCCTCACATCGGAAGTCCACAATCAAACAAGAAACGCTTTCCTCCGATGTGGTGATGCCCAAAGTGGAATATAAACTTAATTAGCTCTATAACTATAGCAATCAAGGTTTTCAAGACATTAATAGATCAATACAACATTTACAGTTGGCTTATTTCACTTCTTACTACGTCACAGCGCAGTGAACAAGCCGGTACTCAAATAACCGAGAGGGACGGTGATTGCAATCAAGACACACATGGATAACATGTTACATACACCCACTTTCAGAAGCGTGATTCCACACCCCTTCCTACTCTGTTGTATGCAACAACCTTTCAAAGGCAACCCAAATGCCGAACCGGTCCATCCGTAACGGGAAGGAGGTCCCCGTGTGGAGCGTGACTGTGCCCACTGGCAGATTTACACCTTGCTACCCTCAACCCACTCCTATTTACAGTTGGGTAAGCCTCGGCACTCAGGTTAACCAATTACATCGGTTTCCTGGTTCCCATATGCTAGTATGCATCCGGTACTGTTCGATACTTGTCCAGCAGGGCCGCACACGGACGGTCCTCAACCGACACCAACAGGGCTACGCACGTGAGACCTCTGCTCACTGCTTCCTATCCCCCCTGCTGGGTCTCATTTTCATAACTCAAGCCATTTTCTACCTCTTCTCATTCTATATGATAAGTACTATCTCGCGGGTAGCTTCCAACTACTTGACTTCTACCGAGATCCTAAACATTAGCATGTAATTCTCTACTCGTTGAGTTTGTAACTACCCAACCCTTTATAGGGGTTACAAAGGCTTTGCAAGTGGGGTTTCAATCACCCTAACTCTGATGCATACATTTCAACCTAGACATAAGTGATACAAATGAAAAACTTTATAAAGGTACTTAATTGCAAACATGGGCTTGCCTGGTTGAGAGTTAAAGGGGAAGTCAGCTTCTGGTGGGAGGACGTCCAAAGGCTCCGGTGCGTCCTCATCTTCGGTCGCTATTATGAAATGTAATAAAATACATGTGTAAGTATTAAGGATTTATAAGAATTGAACTTCAATTCATAGCTACTGCTATTTAGAATCCTTAATTGGCTTTGGGATTTTTACAGTGGATACTAGACTCTCTAAGGATGATTTGAGCCAAATTTGGAAACATGTCATTGCACATTGTAGCCTTTAAAATTCCTACAAGTACAATGCTTATCTGAATTGTGAGCCCAAATTAGGAGCATTGACATAGCTAGTAATGGAAGATCTGATTAGGGTAAGTCTCCATGGTTCTAACAAAATTTGTTTCACCATTTTTGGAGCTACCATCAAAGAGATATGAATTTTTGAAGTTTGGACAGGAGTGCTGAAATATTTTCTGTTTAAATTGGAATTTCCAAATAAATGCTGAACTTGGGAAGGCAGTTTAGCCGAGCAAATGAACTCCAATGAAGCCCAAATTTTTACTGAAAATCAGTAGCTATGGAAAGGATTTTCTGTCCAAATAAGGGACTATTTCATGCAGAATTGCTCCTGTAATAAATCCCTAAATATTTACTATAAACGATTCTACAGAAATTCCTGGGCATTTTCATAGCCTAAAATCGGTTTCTCTGTGAAGTACTCCTCATAAGGATTCCAACAAAATTGGTCTCACTCTTTTTGGAGTTTTCTACACAAAGTTATGGGCTTGCAAAGATCAGCTAATTCCTGGAATTATTTCCCTAATAGAAACTTCAAATAATTGGAACTGGGCCCACTGTTTTAAATCGGACCAATGAGATTTTGGCAACACCGGGGCCACGGGGTTATTCCCGCACAGCCGCACCGGATCCGGCGCCACAGGCCGATCCCGCGCGTATACAGAGGCTGACCGGTGGGACCTGGCCCTCCTTCGTCTTCCTCGCGCTGCCCGCGCCTCCCGCGGCGGCGCACACCGGCGAGGCTCGCCGGGACGGGGTTCCCGTGGTCCAAACCTCATCAAACTCGCCGCCTGTGAGTTCTACACCGTGCTGAGCATGATGGTTGGGTCGGGAGTCGATGACAATGGCCGGAAAGGTGCTTGCACCGGCGACCATGTCGGCATCTACTTCGGTGACCTCGTTCTCCCTCGACAGTGGGTCTTTCGGACTAGGGTTCGCTCCAAAAGCACCAGTGTCACATGGACAACATCGAACCATAGCCCATTCTCCATGAAAACCAATGGAGAGGGGACCTCACCGTCGACCCGAGCCCACAAAACTCCGGCGGCGACAAAAACTCGGTACCTGGCATCTCTACTTGATCTTTTGAGCTGCTAGGACTTCGGGGAGATGCGCAAGCATGTGCTGGAGCTACTCTAAGCTCATCTAGCGTGGAGCTACCTCGAGCACAACGAATTTCTCCGAAGAGTCCTCGGGTTTCTAAAGAACCGCCGGCGCCAAACTTCAAAATACTCGGTACCGGAGCTAAGAAGGCAGGAACCGGTGGGAGAGAAAGAAAAAGGGTTCCTCACGCACCTCAGGGACCTTTTGTCTGATCAGAAGAGGCCGTAAATCCGTCGGGCGACGGTGTGGCGTAGAGACGATCAATTCCGGAGCTCCGAAGGGAATTCCAGCTCGTAGGCGCCAACCGCCGGTGCTGGTGTTCACTTGAGGATTCGAGGAACAGGAGAGAGTCCTGGCACAACATTCCCGTGGATCAGCCGCGCGAGAGGCACGCAGAGCTTGCCGGGCAGCAATGAGCCGAATGATTCTTCCGCCGGGCTGGGGTTTGAGTTCGCGAGGCTCGAGCAGGGCGTGGAGAGGCTACGGGGTAACGGGGATAGGGCAGATACTGCACTCGGCTGTCGCTATAAACGGCCACGCACGTGAACCGATGTCGGGGGAAGCAGCTCAGTGGACAACGTCGGGCGACGGGCTGCCCGGGAGCTGGCGTGCGGTTATCGCCCGGGGAGGAAAATAGTCGGTTGAGTTGCTTTGTGGGACTAACAATTGGGCCCCACCTCCCCCTTTTGTTTCGTCAAACTTTTCTGATATTTTTCCATCCAGCAGCAAAACATTAAAAGCTTTACTTCACACCAAAGTTTAGTTTGAACTTGCTGAATTCAAATGGTTTGAATTCTGGTGTGAAATTTAGATGTGGTTTGATCATTTGAATTTGAAAAGGAGTTTGAATTCTCCACTTTGTATTACCCCAAAAATATGGCGAACCAGCTTCAAAGTTTCCAATTTTTGGCATGGCTGCTCATTCAAAGGTGGAGAACACATTTGTGAAACCCAATTTTCAAACTGAGGGAATTGGAATTTGAAACTGAATTTGAAATTCAGATTAGAGGGCTTTTCCTTTTAATCCCAAACAAATATTAAAACTCCTCCAAATGAGCTGAAATTTGGAAGGTTGAATATTTGGACTATGAAGATCCAAGCTGTGCATTTAGATCTCCATGTTTGGAAGTTTTGGGAAGTCTGAACCCTCACTTTGAACTTACACCATTATGATTCAAAGTTTTAATTCCCCTCACTTTTCATAAGTGTACATGAGCTGAATTTTTCTTGCTACCACTTTTGGGGATTTTACAGAACCGGTCCTTAGATCTACGGCAAGTTAACCACCATCTCATGCTACCTCATTCACAAACCCAGGCTTGCCTAGATCTCCCTCCGATCCATGTTCATTAACAACATCAGTTTCTCATTATCATTATGAGTGCAGTTAGCTAGACACATCTATCTCACTTCCCAATCCCATGGACTCAGCGAAGCATAAAAGTAAAACCATACCCGACTCATAAACTTCCCTGGCGACAAGGGTGGTTTAACCAAAACTAGTAAACTCCTATAAAAAGGTTTCCCATCATGTTTGACTCAGCACACACACCTTTTCGCAAAAACAAAACAGTTTTTCCCAAAACATAGGATCAATATGGTCAAGGAGCACTTGCCTTGTTCTTGCGGTTCTGGTTGCTCTTGGATCTCGAAACCTTGTTGTTGCAGCTCGTCGTAGACAGCTCCCTGAGCTTGTCCTGCTATACAGGATTGCGCACATACAAGATTCACAACAATCAATATCATGCACAAACTTTAACTAGATGCGATGATGCATATGAATGCTATCCTATGATCAGCTTTATTAAATCGGTTTGTATGTGTTCTTGCATGGCTTTATGATGAACAGGGGTGTTCGGATCAGATGTGGATGTGGCGATGACCTTGTCTTTAGATCAACCCGATCAACAAGTGATCTGTCCACGAGAAAGCTTGTGTTCGAAAGGAATCGAAGAACAGATGCAAAGAAAACACAACGATATTGTAAGGTGGTATTGGAGACCTACCTTACGTTCTTCTCGGTCTTGGGTCCTTCTCCGATCGTTGGGCTCTCTTCCGGCGATTTTCCTCGCTGAACTCCGGCGATGGCTTTCTCGGCGAGTTGGGGGCTAGGGCTCTAAGTCTTCGCCTAAGGAGTTGGAAAAGAAGTTCGTGGTTTTGGCCAGAGGTTCTGGGTTCTATTTATAATCGGGAAGAGAAGAGTCCTAATCTGATTGTATCCCGAATAAGAGTCCTATTCAGATCGTTGTTGAATCCTTACAACTTATCTCGAGTTCATTTGGTGCAGTGACATTGTGGAATTCAGGCCGGTTTCTTCTCCGTACCGGTATCTCTATGCGTACAGAATCCAAAAACCGCTCCAGAACTCGTTACCTTCTCGGTGGTGAGCTCCGCAAGCTCCACGTGTCCATCGGGGCCTGGTCTCTCGTTTTACATAGAGACGAGCTCCGGTGGTGCCGCGTATCAATCGAGCAAGACCTCCCTTCTGCTTTGGAGGTGAGCTCCGCGTGCGCCACGCATCCTAGCAGTCGGGACCTCCTCTCTTATTCGGAGGTGGCTCCGCACACGCCACATGTCAAGTAGCGCCAGACTTTCCTTTCTTCTCGGAGACGAGCTCCGAGGTTAACACGTGTCTAACAGCGACGGACCTCCCGGAGATAAGCTCCGGTGGCGACACGTGTCCGATAGAACCGGACCTCTCGGAGGTGAGCTCCAAGATCGACATGTATCCCGCGCGACTGATCCTCTTATTTCCGCGGTGACTAGCTCCGAAGGTGACATGTGTCCTGCGGAAATGCCTTTGCTTCTTCCGCAGAGGCTAGCTCTAGTGGCAACACGTGTCCCACAGGGTCGGACCTCTCCCCCTATGCGGAGATGAGCCCCGAGCCTGCCAAGTAGCCATTTTAGCGGCGGACCTCTCCCCACTTCACAGGGATGAGCTCTGAACACGCCACATGGCCAGCGGGCCGCGGAAGTTGTCTTCGGCGCTGTCTGAAAACTGGATTCGGCTCTTAATCGTTATCTTTTTGATATTTTCTCTGTTCCCACTTCTTTTAAAAATATTTTCTCTTCATAAAATATGAAATATGCTGAAACCAGAAATGAGGGTGTCACACCTCAGAGGAGAGCTCCGGGCCCGCCACGTGGCCAACAGAGCCGGACCTCCCCCCTCCGCGGGGAGAGCTCCGAAGGCTCCACGTGTCCGGCGGGGCCGGACCTCCCTCTCCTCAGAGGAGGGCTCCTGACCCGCCATGTGGTCAGCAGAGCCGGACCTCCCCCTCCGTGGGGGGAGCTCCGAAGGCTCCACGTGTCCAGCGGGGCCGGACCTCCCTCCCCTCAGAGGAGAGCTATGGGCCCACCACGTGGCCGGCCGAACAGCGCTGCCTACCCCTGCGCGGTAGGCAGCAAGAGTAAAAGTACGCGCCATACCTTGCCCATACAAGGTATTCAAGACCTGCGCCTTCCCAAGGCGCGGAGACGCGGAGCACGCCTCTGTCAGGTGCCGTTGCGCCCACTCACATCGCAGTGAAGACTGGCACGCCGCATCAGAGGCTGTATGACAATAAACACATCGACAAGACATCCCCTGCCGCCCCTGCCATCATCAACCACTATGACTAGCTTGCAGCATGGGCAGGGCGGCAGAACAAAGACTGTGAAGCCTTCGCGAGAGACAACTACCGGTGTAACTGCGATATACGGTAGATGGCAGGTAATCTCCTCGGGACCACCTGTCGGGCCTCGGGCCCACCTTGTAAGCCGCTCGAGCCTTGGACTATAAAAGGCTCGGGTAGGCAACGTTAGCAAGGGTTCGGCCTTTTACACACTCTCACGCATGGTTCGCTCCTCAGCTATTCACACCTGAGGGTTCGACTCTTGGCACACTTGCTCCCTAGGCATTCTAGCACTCAGGTCATCCTCAAGCTCAGAACTCCGGTTCTGAGCACCAAGCAATACAACGAGCATCTCTGCTCACCGTGGACGTAGGGTTTTACGCTCCGGCGGCCTGAACCACGTAAAAATCTCTGTGTCAAGCTTCTCCTTCCATCGTCCCTAATGCGTAAGCTCTCCATGAGTGACTAGCCCCTCTGAAAAAGAACCTCCACAGGCTGCCCAGAGCAGGCCTGGGGGAAGTGTCGACAACACACTTCGACACTCACAATCCGAGGCTCCCACTTGATCACTTCCACAAACTTCACAGATCTCACAAGCCACAGATCACACCAAGTGCACGAGATCACTTCAAAAGCCTAAACACGAAGTTCTTCCTTCTCCTCTTCTCACACACCAAAATTCACTTGAGAATTGGCTCTATAGGATGAGTAGGCAAGAGAGAAGGATTAGGGGGGCTCTTGGATCGCTGTGGCGGCGCTAGGCTTCCAGGTTTTCTTAAATGACATTGGGGCATCACCTTTTATAGAAGTCATGAAGCCAACCGTTGCCACCTACCGAAAGTCTGGACTAGTCCGCCTCACACCGGACTAGTCTGATCTCACACAGGAACTATTTGTCCAGGTGAGAACGGACAAGTCTGGAAGACCCGGACTAGTCCGGCCACTAACGCGTACAAGTCCGGTCCACCAAGACTTAGTCGTGGGAGCTCTCATCCCACACCCATACGGACTAGTCCGCCTTAGAACGGACTAGCCCGAACTCACACAGGAACTCTTAGTCCATGTGAAAACGGACAAGTCTGGCTAGCCCGGACTAGTCCGGCCACTCAGGCGGATAAGTCCGGTCTACCAGGACTTAGCCCCAAAAACACTCTCACCTAGAGAGAAACGGACTAGTCCATCCAAAACGGACAGGTCCGATTTCAGTCAGGAACTCTTAGTCCGCCCTAAAACGGACTAAGCCGTAGGACTTCCGGACTAGTCCGGCGTCTTCCCTCGGACAAGTCCAGTCTGCCTAACTTTACCTCTCTACCTCTCTCCACTAAGGATTTGACACTTCTAACGCTTTGAGCTCTCTTCTATGATCTCAATGCACTTGACACACAAACTCTTTCTTTTACACGGCTAGCCTACTAAAGACTCAAGTGAAACCCTAATTTCTACTCTTCAAGTCTTCGACGCCGTTCTTCATCTTTTTCCTTTTTTTTGAGAGTTTAGGTGCCCGCGTTGGAAATGTCCTGTGCTTATGATCATCTCAGCTCATTAGTCTCTTAATTTTTCATCATCAATCATCCAAAACCCATGGGGATGCCAAGATGCACTTACAATCACAAATGTCCGGGATCCCCATGGAGGTGATTGATGAGTTGTTTAGGCCCGATCTTCCGAAAGGTAGGTCGATTGAAGTGGAGATCTTGACGTTGATGATCCGAGGCACTCGCGCAGACCCGAATACTCCTGCAATCACTACACCACTGCTCCCATAAAACCTCGCCAAGAAGGCTATCCCTGCAGGTGCAACCGAGAACACAAGCAAGAACGATGAAGATGCAATCTGAAATTGCGAAATTGGGGTCTCACAAACCGTAGAACGGTGAAAGTGTTTAATCTAAGCAAAACCCACCAAATATGGCCGGCGGCTGCAGTATTTAAAGGCTAGGGTTCGTCCATAAAACCCTTAGACGCGTCCCTAATGGACTAATACGGGATACAAGGTCCAAAAGCCAAATACGGTGGTGCAACACCGGATAGAACTCCAAATTCAACTTGTTTCGACAATTCCCAATGACTCCTGGCGAATTTTAATGTGGGACCAGAACCATTGGAAATTTTATCTTCTCATATTTTCATGCATATGTAGAACGTCAAAAACAGAGTCCGTATGCATCCTGGGCGTCTGTTTTAAGATGGGCTGCTCCTGGACTCCGAGTTGAACTCAAGTACGAGTTGGTGACTGTTTCCATCAACTCGTGGACGCCCCATCTGGTTCTCCACGTCCCCAAATCCTCCTCCCTTTACTTGTTGATCATATCCATGGTTCCTAATAACAATTAACTCATTAAATAGCAATCCATTCTCAAACTCACATGGATAGGAAGTTAGGAACGAGTTCACCTGCTGATTTAGTAACCGTGCTCGTGATCTTGTGATTGGTCCTTGTATATCAATGTGAGTATCCACTGTTGTGATGTCCTCATCATCCTCCCCCTCTTGAATCGGAGTCGTCCTTGACTCAAAATCATCTTCTTCTCCCAATTGTGGTCGTAAATCTGAAATGTTATGTGTGGGACTAACCACAAAATCCGGAGGCAACTCAAGCTTATATGCATTGTCATTGATCTTTTCAACAATCTTAAAAGGACCAGCAGCTCGTGGCATAAGTTTAGATTTTTTCAAGTGAGGGAATCGTTCTTTTCTCAAATGTAGCCATACCAAGTCCCCTGGTTCATGTTTTACTTCTTTTCTACCTTTACTACCAGAAATTCTATACTTCTCATTCATCCTTTCAATATTTTTCTTTGTAGTTTCATGCATCTTAAGAATGAATTCAGATCGTTGTGTAGCATCCAAATTTATAGTTTCAGAAGGAGGCAAAGGTAATAAATCAATAGGAGAACGGGGATTTAAACCATACACTACCTGGAATTGGCGTACCTTTGTAGTAGAGTGAACTGACCTGTTGTAAGCAAATTCTATATGTGGTAAACAATCCTCCCAACCCTTTAAATTTGTTTTTAAAACAGTCCGCAACATAGTGGATAGAGTACGATTTACTACCTCAGTTTGTCCATCGGTTTGTGGGTGACATGTGGTTGAAAACAGCAGCTTGTTTCCCAATTTATACAACAAAGTTCTCCAAAAATGACTTAAAATTTTTCCATCACGATCAGAAACAATGGTATTTGGCACACCATGTAAACGAATAATTTCCGTCATAAATAAATCAGCAATGTGTGAGGCATTATCATTCTTATGACAAGGTATAAAATGTGCCATTTTGGAGAAACGATCAACAACCACAAAAATACTATCCCTCCCCCTCTTAGTCCTAGGCGATCCCAAAACAAAATCTATGGAAATATCCTGCCAAGGTACACTAGGAACAGGAAGAGGCATATAAAGACCATGTGGGTTAACTCGAGACTTAGCTTTATTGCAAGTAGTGCATTGTGACACGTAGCGCTCGACATCATGTCACATCTTTGGCCAAAAGAAGTGTGTGGCCAGCACGTCCCCAGTTTTCTTCACTCCAAAATGTCCCATCAAACGTCCTCCATGTGCTTCCTGCAAAAGTAATAGGCAAACGGAACTAGCAGGAACACATAGCTTGTTAGCACGATAGAGGAGGCCCTCCCGTAGTACGTATTTATTCCAAGTTCCTCCTTCTCTACAATTTTCAAAGGCATCTTTGAAGTTCAAATCAGTAGGATATAATCCTTTTATTGTTTCCAAACCAAATATTTTATGATCAAGTGGGGAAAGCATGGTGTAACTTCCAGATAATGCATCTGCAATAACATTCTCCTTCCCTTTCTTATGCTTAATGATGTATGGAAATGTTTCTATGAACTCAATCCATTTAGCTTGTCATTTATTCAGATTGGTTTGACACTTACGATACTTCAAAGATTCATTATCGGAATGTATGACGAACTCCTTAGACCACAGTTAATGTTGCCAAGTTTGTAGAACTTGCACTAAGGCATACAATTCCTTATCATAAGTATAATAACTCAGAGAAGGACCATGCAATTTTCACTAAAGAATGCAACGGGTTTACCTCCTTGTATGAGAACACCTCCAATACCAATGCCGCTTGCATCACATTCTAGCTCAAATGTCTTGTCAAAATCAGGAAGTTGTAGCAATGGTGCTTGTGTAAGCTTTGATTTGAGAACATAAAAAGCTTGTTGCTTCTGTTTGCCCCATCGAAACTGCACTCCCTTCTTCGTCAGTTCATGGAGAGGTGCTGCAATGGTGCTGAAATCCCACACAAAGCGTTGATAAAAACCTGCAAGACCAAGAAAACTATGCACCTGCGTGACGGTCGATGGAGTTGTCCAGCTAGTGATCGCCACCATTTTTGCCTCATCCATCTCAATTACCTGTGATTAAACGACATATCCAAGAAACAAAACTCGATTGGTGCAAAAGACGCACTGTCGGTACCCTCAATATCGGGTACCCGCACGCACAGGGTGAAATTGCCTAAGGACTTCGCCCCCTCCGCAAGGGCGAGCTCCGAAGGCGCCATGTGTCCAGTAGGGCCGGAGCTCCCCGCTCCTCAGAGGAGAGCTCCGGGCCTGCCACATGGCCCACGAGGTCGGACCTCACCTCTCCTTATAGGTGAGCTCTGGGCCCGCCACATGTCCAGCGGGGCAGGACCTCCCCTCTCCTCAGAGGTGAGCTCCGGGCCCGCCACGTGGCCAGCAGAGCCAGACTCTCCCCCCTCTGCGGGGCCGTGCTCCGAAGGCTCCACGTGTTCAGCGGGGCCGGACCTCCCCTCTCCACAGAGGTGAGCTCGGGGCCCGCCACGTGGCCAGCAGAGCAGCGCTGCCCGCCCGGTGTGGTAGGCAGCAGGAGTAAAGGCGCACCATGCCTTTACCGTACAAGGCATTCAAGACCTTTGCCTTCCCAAGTTGAAGAGGCGCGGCGCACGCCTGTCAGGAGGCGTTGTGACCATTCACAGTCAAGGCAGGCGTACAGTGTTTGAAGCTGCATACCATTGAATGCAGCGACAAGACATGGACAAGACGTGCCCTGCCGCCCCTGCCATCACCAACGGCTACACCTAGCCTGCGGCATGGACAGGGTGGCAGGACGACCACCTCGAAGCCAGCGCCAAGATTATGTAGCTGGTAGGAAATCACCCCGGGGCCACCTGTCAGGTCCCCGGGGCCCACCTTGTAAGCTGCCCAAGCCTTGGACTATAAAAGGCTCGGGTGGGCAACGTTTCAAGGGGTTCGACTTTTGCTCGACTCCCTCTAGCGGTTTGACTTTTGCTCGACTCCCTCTAGCGGTTCGACTCTTTGCACACATACGCTCCAGCATCCGAGCGCTTAGGTCATCCTCAAGCTCAGGACTCCGGTTCTGAGCAGCAAGCAATACAACGAGCAACTCAGCTCACCGTGGACGTAGGGTATTATGCTCCGGCGGCCTGAACCATATAAAAATCCCTGTGTCAAGCTTCTCCTTCCATCGTCCCTAACGCTTGAGCTCTCAGTGAGTGACTAGCCCCTCCAAAAAGAACCTCCGCGGGCTGCCCAGAGCAGGCCCGGGGGAAGTGTCGGCTATACACTTCGACACGCACTTTTCGAGGTTACCAAACAAACGTGCATCTCTCAAGACATTGAAAACAGCACGTAAATGATTAAGATGTTCGTCATATGACTTGCTGTAAATGAGGATATCATCAAAGTAAACCACCACAAATTTTCCAATAAAAGCACGTAAAACCTCGTTCATTAATCGCATAAAAGTGCTAGGTGCATTAGTTAAACCAAAAGGCATGACTAACCACTCATAAATTCCAAACTTGGATTTAAATGCAGTTTTCGATTCATCTCCTAGTGCCATTCTAATTTGGTGGTAATCACTACGCAAGTCAATTTTTGTGAAAATAATAGCACCACTCAATTCATCAAGCATGTCATCTAAGCGAGGAATAGGATAACGATATCGAATGGTGATGTTATTAATCGCTCTACAATCAACACACATGCGCCAGCTACCATCTTTCTTAGGAACCAAAAGGAACAGAACAAGGACTAAGGCTTTCACGAATATACCCGCGGTTCAAAAGATCTTGAACTTGTCGCTGAATTTCCCTTGTCTCTTCTGGATTTGCCCTGTACGCCGCACGATTTGGCAAACTTGCCTCTGGAATCAAGTCGATCTTATGTTCAATGCGCATCATAGGTGGTAATCCAGGGGGTATCTCAGGGGGGAACACATCCGCAAAATCCTGCAAAAGGTTAGCAACAGCAGGGGGCAATGCAATGGACACTTCATGAAGCAAAAACATGGCTTGTTCGCATACTAAAGCATAGTACATCCCCTTGGTATTAAATAAATCAGAAAGGTCAGATTTAGTTGTGAGTAGCGAAGGTGATTTTAACTTAATTACTTGCTGTTTTTCAGAGTCTAGTGATTTTGTTGCCTTATCATCACGTGTTTTACTTTTCTCCAAATGTACAATTTCAGCAGGAGTCATAGGAAGCAAAGTGATTTTCTTTCCTTTATGCATCAGAGTATATTTATTAGTTTTACCATGATGAATAGCATCCGTATCAAATTCCCAAGGACGTCCCAACAAAATAGAACAAGCATCCATAGGTATGACATCAAAATCGGCAAAATCATGGTAAGAACCAATCGAAAAATATATTCTCGCTGTTTGTGTTACCCTAACCTTACCGCTGTTGTTGAACCACTGAATGTGGTATGGATGAGGGTGTGCTCTTGTTGTCAACCCAAGTTTCTTGACGACATCCGTGTTCACCAAGTTATCGAAACTGCCTCCATCAATTATATTGTGTGAAATTTTTAGTAGATCAATTTGAAAAAAAATCGCCCGTGTCGGTACCTGCGATATGGGGTACCCCCGCGCACAGGGGAAAATGCCTGAGGAACTCGCCCTTCTCCGCAGGGAGAGCTCAGAAGGTGCCACGCGTCTGGCGGGGCTGGACCTCCCTCTCCTCAGAGGACAGCTCCGGGCACGCCACGTGGCATACAGAGGCCAGACCTCCCCCTCCGCGGGAAAGGGGTCCGAAGGTGCCACGTATCCGGCGGGGACGGACCTCCCTCTCCTCAGAGAAGAGCTCCGGACCTGCCACGTGGCCGACAGAAGGCGAACCCCCCCCCCTCCGCGGGGAGAGGTCCGAAGGCTGCACGTGCCCCGCGGGGCCGGACCCTCCTCTCCTCTGAGAAGGGCTCCGGGCCCGCCATGTGGCCAGCAGAACGGCGCTGCCTGCCCCCGAGCGATAGGCAGCGGGCGTAAAGACGCCCCATACCTTGCCCGTACAAGGTATTCAAGGCCCGCGTCTTCCCAAGACGCGGAGACGCGGAGCACGCCTCTGTCAGGTGCCGTTGCGCCCAGTCGCATCACAGACTGACGCGCGGTGTCAGAACCTGCCAGCCAATAAACACCGCGACAAGACATCCCATGCCGCCTGTGCCGTCATCAACCACTACGACTCGCATGCGGCATGGTCAGGGCGGCAAGACGGAGACTCGGAAGCCTCCGCCAGAGACAACTGCCGGCATAACTGCAGATACGGTAGATAACAGTCAATCTCCCCGGGACCACCTGTCGGGTCCCAGGCCCCCTTGTAAGCCACCTGAGTCTTGCACTATAAAAGGCTCGGGTAGGCGACGGTAGCAAGGGTTCGCACTTCTGCAACTCATACGCTAGCCACTCACACCCAAGCTGTAACTCACCCCCAAGCTCAGGACTCCGGCCCAGAGCAGCAAGCAATACAGCGAGCTCCATAGCTCGCCGTGGACGTAGGGTTTTACGCTCCGGCGGCCTGAACCACGTAAAACTCACAGTGTCAAGCTCTTACTAACTCGTCCATCCGCGCAAGCTCTCCGCAAGGGACTAGCCCCACCGAAAAAAGAACCTCCGCGGGCTGCCCAGTGCAGGCCCGGGGGAAGTGTCGACCGAACACTTCGACATTTGGCGCGCCAGGTAGGGGGCTTTTCCCCTTGCGCGACGAGTTTCCGCCGACGAAGATGACCAAACTCCCTTCAGCGGCAAACTCTCCCCCTCCGCGTTCACGGCGAACCATGACCAGCGGGGAGTACATGTCGACGCACTCAGGACGGAGTGTGTCGGCACAAGCTGGGAGCCAGCAACCGGCTCTGGCAGCGCCGACCCCGGCAATGCAGGCTCCAAGCAGCATCAGGTCTTCAGTAGCGCTAGGCGTACCCAGTGGGGGTGCGCTAGCCGCAGCAAGAGCGCTACTGCACAGTCCACCTGCTGGGGACGTGCCTCAGGCAGCGACCCAGCAGTGGATTCGCGAGGTAGACCGTCTCGTCGTCGCCGCCGCAAACCCTCGACTTCGGCGGGGACGACGCTCCAGTCAACCGGCAGTGTCGCTGACGCGCACGCCCACGATTGACGGGCAAATGGCGGATTCCAGCTCCTCCAGCGTCCTGTCGACGGACCTAAGAAGGGAGCTGGAACGGTGCCACTTGGGCCAGGATGCCCGGGTGTACCTCGAGCGACGTCGAGAAAGGCGTCGCAACCATGAGGCTGGCGACAGCATGTCGTCGGCCTCGACACAACCTGGAGGGCAGATCTTCGCCACGCGAGTCCTGCCTCAGGCACACGCCGCGCAGCATATGCCACAACCATATGCGCCTCATGCAGCGCCCCCGGTCTATGGTGCAGCCTTGCCCATGCCAGGATACACGGTGCCAAGTGCGAACCAAGCGTTCGCAGCGCCAATACCTGCGGCAGCAGGAGCAGGATGTGCGGCCCTTGCACCCCACCTTCGCTTCGCGAGGTGGCCACGCAAGTTCCGGCCGCACCTGCCCGAAGAGTACGACGGCAGTGTCAACCCGGCGGAGTTCCTCCAGATCTACTCCACTGCCATACTCGCCGCAGGAGGGGATGAGGCTGTCATGGCCAACTATTTCCCCGTCGCCTTAACCGGCCCTGCCCGGTCTTGGCTCATGAACCTACCCCAGGATTCCATAACCTCCTGGGGAGAGTTCTGCCGGCAGTTTGCCTCCAACTTCGGCAGTTCCTACACCCGGCCTGGCACGGAGCTCGACCTCCACGCCATCCAGCAACAACCACGGGAGTCGCTGCGCTCCTTTATCCAGCGGTTCTCCCAGGTGCGGAACACCATCCCACACGTCCAGAACGCTTCTGTGGTGGTGGCGTTCCATCAAGGCGTTCGGGACAAGAAGATGCTCGAGAAGCTCGCGACTAGGGAGGTCCGCGATATCTCAGAACTCTTCAGCCTGGCGGACAAGTGTGCCAGAGCAGCCGAAGGGCGGAACTGGCAGTCTCTGCCGGCCTTCGAGCCAGGGGGTCAGCCGGGATCCGGCGACGCTTCATACGGAAGCGGCAGGAAGATCAAGAACGGAGGCGGAAGCAAGATAAAGTCGTCAGCTGCGGTCCCCGTTGCCACAACGGCGGTGCCCAGTGGAGCTCGGGGGCCGCGCCCCGACAAGAGGCCGCGACAATCACCGGCCCCAGACGGGGGCCAGGATGAATTATGCCCTGTGCATGGCACCAGTTATCATACCGCTGTCGAATGCCGGGAAATCCAGAAGCTCGCGGAGCGCTTCCGGAAAGGGAAGCAGCCCATAACTGATGCCCCACCCTACCGTCAAAGGGAGGGCAAGCAGAAGGTCGAAGCCCTAGACGGCGTCGACTGCTAGGTGGAGTTCCAGGAACTTCAGCGCGTCGTAAAGGCAGTGCGCAATCATGGAAGCTCCAGCTCCAGTGATGACGAGCACCGGAAGATGCTCTATGTCATCTTCGGCGGGTCCGCTGACCCCCCGTCCCGAAGCGCGGCTAAGGTCTTGCGCCGAGCGGTAGCGTCGGTGGCTCCCCTCCCAGGTGCAGCACCGCACCTCAGGTGGATGGGAACCCCCATCAGATTTGATGACACCGACTGCCCCAGGAACATGGCTGGGGCCGGCCAACTACCGCTCGTGGTGGCCCCCACCATCACCAATGTGAAGATGTACCACGTTTTGGTGGATGGCGGGGCTGGACTGAACCTCATCAGTCGCGCAGCCTTCCGGAGGCTGCAGATCCCGATGGCCAAGCTCACCCCGTCGAGCCCATTCTCAGGGGTAGGGCCGGGAAGGGTCGTTCCCTACGGCCACACCAGCCTCCCGGTGACCTTTGGGGCACCAGACAGCTTTCGGACAGAGTACGTTCTGTTCGACGTGGCCGAGATTGACCTCCCGTTCAACGCCATAATTGGCAGGCCAGCCCTGTACCGATTCATGGCAGTAGCCCACTACGGCTACCTTGTCTTGAAGATGCCTACACCAACAGGCGTCCTCAAGGTTTGTGGAGACCGTGCTGCAGCAGTGTTAGCCTTGGAAAAGCTCCAGGCACTTACAGCAGCTGGAGCACCAACCCCGGGCGGTACTGAACCAAACCGGCTCCACCGAAGTGCACGCCATCGTGCCACTACCACAGCACCCCATGTGCAACCCCTCGACGAGGAGGATGTCCCCTTGAGGCTCGTCCGAATCAGCGCCGATGCCACCCAGACCACCCGAGTAGCCGGGGGTCTGGATAGCAGATAGAAGGGCGCGCTCGTTACCTCCCTCCGGCACAATGCCGATGTGCTGCATGACAGCCCTCGCGGATGCCAGAGATCCCTAGGGAGGTGATTGGGCACTAACTAAAGGTCTCCCCCAACGCCTGGACAG
Organism: Neostapfia colusana; assembly: GCA_030760725.1. NCBI lineage: Eukaryota > Viridiplantae > Streptophyta > Magnoliopsida > Poales > Poaceae > Neostapfia > Neostapfia colusana. The sequence goes on from JASWHV010000017.1 coordinate 46,373,081, forward strand.
TCCGACAGGAGCCCCTCAGGCAGCCCACCGAGCAGTAAAAAGTTTCATTCGGGAAGAAACCAAGAAGCTGCTGAGCGCTGGCTCCATACGGAAAGTCCGCCACCCCCGTTGCTTCGTTGATTGCTCCAAAGGCCGGCGGGAAGCTCCGGAAGTGCATCGACTACACCAGTCTCGATAAGGCATGTCTCAAAGATCTATTTTCTCTCCCTATGATAGATCAAAAAGTAGGCTTGACGTCAGGCTGCGATATACTGTGCTTCCTAGATGCATGCTCGGGTTTCCACCAGACCCCTATGTCTAGAGAAGTTGAAGGGCACCCTTTACCACAGTAGTTGGCCTGTACTGTTATGCCCCTATGCCTTATGGCATAAGGAACGCTCTCCCTACCTTCGTACGTGCAATGCACGAGACCTTAGGAGAGCGAATGAGAGACTCAGTTGAGGTGTGTGTCGAAGACATTGTTGTCAAGATCAGGCTGGGTTCGTCCCTACTAGATAACCTGGCCTTAGTCTTCGTCCGTCCGACAAATGTGAGCTCGGTATACCCTCTGGAAAACCCTTAGAATACCTGGCCTCACGCCGAGAAACTGAGGCTAACCCAGAGAGGGTCAAAGCCATTGGCTCGAAGACCAAAATTCGCGGGATGCCTTGCTGCGCTGAGTCGGTTTATACCGAGGTTAGCAAAGAGAAACTTCTCTAAAGCTCCTACGTAAATCCGGCCCATTCGCTTAGGCCGACGAAGCGGAGGAAGCTCCCCTGGAGCTGAACCAGCTCCTGATGACCCTACCCGTAATAGGAGTCCCCGAGCCCGAAGAGCATCTGCTGCTCTACATCACGGCGACGGCTGCAGAGGTGAGTATGGTCCTCACCGCAGAGTGGCTGGACCCCATACCACCGTAACCTGTTTCGCTGTCAAGAAACAAGTGCCAAGAAACCCCGGAGGCCCAAAACGGACCCCGGATCCCCGACACAACCTCCCGGAGGACCAGCAGGACCTCCCGGAGGTTCAACGGGACCCCCCCGGAGGCCCAACAGAACCTCCCGGACGTCCAACGGGACCCCCCGGAGCTCCCGGGAAATCAGCGGGGCTCCCCGGAGGTCCAAGACAGCCTGGGGGACCTCTGAGTATCAGCACCCGGCGGTCTCCCCAGGCTGAAAGCTATCCTCCACAGCCACCACGCGACGGACAATGTCACCAAATGGGCGGCGGAGCTACTGGAGTTTGAGCTAGGCTTCCTTCCCCGTCACGCAGACAACAGCCAAGCACTAGCTGACTTCGTGGCTGAAATAGACGCCAACGCAGGCTGACTCAGGGGGCCATGGAGACGGTGAACCAGGACCCTGAGCCGTGGCCTTCACCGGGCCTTACTGAATGCTGTTCGTCGACGGCTCCTTGCGAAATCAGGGGGCCGGTGCTAGCGTACTGTTCCTCACGCCATCGGGGGGGCAGTCTGGGTATGTGGTGCGTTTCAATTCCAAGGCAACCAACAACATAGCAGAGTATGAAGCACTCATCCTTGGCCTAAAGACAGCCCTGTCTCTAGGCGCTCGCCAGTCGGTGGCTCAGGGCGACTCCTAGCTGGTTATCAAACAAGATGGTGGAGACAGACTTCCTCGCCTTGGACCTGCACCACGTACCGCGCGCTAGAAAGGCCGCAGCTGACGACCTCTCAACGAAGACCCCCACCGGAACCCCTGTGCCTGAACGGGGCTTCGAGAGGATGTTTCCGCGGCCCACAGCCCGGCCCGCCGAGCTGGGCGAAGGGGGCTAGACCAGCACCTCGAAGCTGGCGGTCCCGGCGGCCATGGACGCTGCCAAGGATCATAAGCGTCACTGGGGACTCCGTGCAACCCAGCGCTCAAGATCCAGATGCTCAATCAGACCCGATGCATGGATCACGGAGGTCCGGGACTACTTGAAAGACAATATCCTCCCTGATGAACGTGTATCCGCTGAACGGATCGTGCGTATGGCTAAGAGACACATGGCGGTAGAGGGGGATCTCTACTGACGCGGCGCCAAGCACATCCTATTGCGGTGCATAACCCAGGAGGAAGGCTGGGACTTGTCTGCTGAGATGCATGGAGGCGAATGTGGGAGTCACTCTTCCTCACACACGCTTGTCGGTAAAGCCTTTCGGCATGGCTTCTACTAGCCGGCAGCACTCCAGGATGCCGTCAAGCTGGTCGAGAGCTGCAAGGCGTGCCTGTTCCACACCAAGCAGATCCATACACCGGCTTGGACGGTACAGATGATCCAGCCCACATGGCCATTTGCCATACTGAGGCTGGACATCCTGGGCCTGGGACCATTCCCCAGAACCGAGGATGGAGACCCGCTCCCGAACCTTCGGAACACAGAACACCGCTGTAAGTTGTACCCCTAGAGCAACAATAGGACAGACCCTTCTTTTTATAATAAATTCCATAGAGTCCAGGAACAGTGCTTGGTGCAGCTAAGCCTCAGGGGACGGTCCAGGACTACGTTCAGCTTCGCCTGGTCCCGACCCCAAGCGCGTAGAGTCTTGCTTCCCTTGAGGCGGGTCGTGGCCTCCATATTAAGCCTGCCTTCCCCCTATGGAAATTTATATGAAAAGAAACCTGTCCTACGTTGCTCTTCTTTGTTGCTCATTTAGTTTACTTATTAAATTTTTATGATTGCCCTGCTAGCGCGTGCTCACCATGCGTTCAGCTCCCTCTTCTCATTCTCATCTTTAGTCGGCATTTGCTGCCCTACCAAAGGCGGTTGCGTGGGAGGTACCGGCCGATAGCCAGGGGGGCCCCGAGCCCCCGGCACTTCGCGCACGGTAGTTCCCAAGCACCGTATAGGTGGACGGGGACCGTAAGCCAAATAAGACTAAGAGATAGAGGGAGGGGGGAGCCCCCAAGGAGAATTACGTTTCCCTTACTTATGTGCAGGACCTCTCGGCCTCAGCTCCCCGCAGGAATATGGTAGGCACATCCATCCAATGGAACACACCTACCAGGGGGCCACTACGGGATCGCGCAAGACCGAAACCCCAAGGTAATATCAAAGAACTAGACCTCACAGGGGCGAGGCCCGAAGGTCCCACGTGTCCAGAGGGGCCAGACCTTCCACCTCCTTCAGGGGGAGCTCCAGGCCCGCCGCATGGTCAACAGAAGCCGGCCCCCCCCTCCGTGGGGAGAGGTCCGAGGACTCCACGTGCCCCACAAGCCCGGACCTCCCATCAGAGGGGAGCTCTGGGCCCGCCACGTGACCAACAGGCCCAGACCCCCTCCGATCTCGTGAGGCGGGTCCTGGAGACCTCCGGAGCCCTTAGTATACAGTGAGGACCCGGAGAAGGTGTCTATGCAGAGCTTCGAGATTGGTCAAGGCCTCCGAGTACCATGCGGAGCTAAGGACTCGGCCAGGAAAAAGCCAGGAAGAAGACTAGAACATGCAGACACAGAAAGAAACAGGAGTCTGTTCATACAAAGGCTCCATGAGCTGGGCTACAGACTCAACAAAAATAAAAAAGGAAGTACAGGGCCCTGTGGCCACGGGGGCAGATGCCTAAGAGTCCCCAGACTCCCAATGAAACCTGGAGGCCACGAGGGCGGCCAAGTCCTCGGCCTCGGCCCTGGCAGCTTCCTCCCGATCGGCGACGGGTCCTAGACGGACTGGCCCCAGAGAAAAGGAAGGGTCTTGGCTCAGGAAGCACGACAGAACGTGCATAGCGACCTCCTTCGCAAGGCCCCGACCTTCCACTTCAAGCTCGTCGGCGATCACTGTTTTGAGCCGACCCATCTCGTAGCCGATGGACTCAAGTGCCAGGATTGCTTCAGACATCGGCCGCGCTGGAGCCTCCACCTGCACAGGGCTGAAGCCAAGAGGAGCCAAGGCGGACACCGCCTTGGCAATAAAGCCCCAGACTGCCTGGGCCTCAGCAGACCGCAAGGACTGGAGCTTGTCCACCTCTTGGCGAGCCGCCAGCTCGCGATCCATCACCGCTTGGCGCTCCTGGGAGAACTGCTCCTCCCTCGCGGCAACAGCCGACTCACGGAGCTCCAGCTCCTCGGTCTGAGCCCTTAGCTCCTCCACTTTGGCCCTCAGCCGAGCAGTGGTCTTCTCCTCCTCGGCCGCGACAGCGCGTTCCCGATCGGCGACGGCGCACTCCCGACGGGCTGCCTGCAGCTGCAACTCCTCCGCGGCGGCAGAACGCTCCTGTGCTTTGGCTTCAGCGTGGGCCAGAGCCTCGTGGTAGGTGGCACGAACCCGCCGGGACTCTGACTCCAAGCGTCTAATGGCCTACTTCAGAGTGCCAAGCAGAGCACTCATGGCCTCAAGCCTTGACTGCCTCGAATCAAGGTCCGCCTTAGCCTCCTGGGCCTGCTGCTGCCAGCTGAGAAGACGTTCCTTCTCGCCGGCCAGCGCCCCCCGCTCCTGCTCAAAGGCGGATTGGAGCTGGCGGGCGCTGTTCTGGACACGCCCCAGGGCGTCCCACACGGGCACCAGGGCAGGGGGGACAGGAGTCACGCCACTGGACCCCCCTGTTAAGTCTAAGACCGGCGGAGGCGCCGGCGCCTCAGCAACCAGGGTGGGGCGCTGTCCTAGGGAGGCCAGGGAGCCAGCAGGCGCACCTACAGCGGCCCCCCCAGTCTCAGGACCGGACTTCTGGACTGGTGAAGGAGGGCGGATAGGAGCAGATGCCACCACCACGAAGGGTGAACTTGCCGGCGCAGAGGGAGCCCCCTTCGATTTGGGGACCATGGGAGCCACCACGGTCCCCAGGTGCTGAGGCACGGAGCCTCCGTCGGTTGAAGGCGTCCGGGTAAGAGGCCCGCCCCTAGCAGTGGGTCGGTCCCTGCAAGAAGAGAAAACCCTTAGGCAAAGAGAGGGGACAAGAGCTCTGCTCCTACAAGCCAGAAAGAGCAACACTTACTGGGCGGCATGAGCGCTCCAACGGGCTTGCAGCACTGGCCTCTGGGCTGTAGGTTAACCACCGGGACCAGCGGCTGGAACGGTCGCAGAGCATGACGCCTGGGTCCCCGGCACACTCGCCGGCGTGGCCCCACCAGCATCCGTCCTGGAAACCCCTCCGCTTGAGGAAGGGTGATGAGGTACTTCGGCTGACTCGGACGGCCGCTGTCTCGGGAGAGACCCACCGAGGGGGGACACCCGGGGCCTCTTTGGGTCGCCACCCGATGGGCCAGCACCCCCGGGAGATGGGAGCAAGGTAGCTCCGGCACCATGACTCGGTGCAGGCGGTGCCCTCGGAGGAGACCGGGCGCATTTCTTCTCTGGATGCCCGGGGGCCGGCTCCTTTCCCTTCCCTTTGTCGGCGGCTTAAGTTCCGTCGGCTCTGGGGGAGGGTTTGACAGCAGCAGACGCCTCGTGCCCTGACCCGGAGTGCTCGGTTCCTGGGATGGTGATACCACGGAAGGCATCCCCGACCTGCCGGACAGTGATCCCGATGTCGTCAAGGTTCGGCATCTTCCGCAGGAGCTCTGACCTCCTTTGTGGCTCCAAGAAGAGGGGGGGTGGCACAGGGCGGAAGGGCGGGGTCGCCACTGGGGATGTAGTCACCGCTCACCTTGCCCACCATCTCGTTCAGCTCCTCGTCGGAAGGGTCAGAGCCGGGGCCCCTCTCCAGCCTGGTACTGTCCAGCTCGCCGGTGTAGTACCACGCTGGGCGACTACGCTACTGCAAGGGTGCAATACGGCGCGACATAAAGTCCATCAGCACCATCAGAGACGTCAGCCCCCCGTTGGCCAGGAACCGGATCCGCTCCAAGACCGGGGAGTACTCCTGCTCCAGCTCAGGGATCTCCTCCCAGAAGCGACGATCGGTGGTTGGGCTGGCGGTTGGGAGTTGTAGGCGATCGTGCTCGTCGGTCTGCACTACCGCCCAGCTCTCCCTCCAGTTTTCCCACCTAGATGCGCTGAAGGGCAGAAGGTATCCAGAGACCTTGGGGTCCTTGCAGCGATGCTGAAAGTAGTATGCCCCCATCTGAGTCTTCGAGCTGCGCCCAGTCATCCACAACACAAAGAAGTAGCGGAAGAGCGTCACGGAAGCATGCACCCCCACGAACATCTCGCAGAAGTGGACAAAAACAGCAGCCATTGTGAAAGAGTTGGGGGAAAGATGGTGGAGCTGGAGGCCATATGTCTCCAGCAGGGTGACAAAGATGGAAGAAATCGGCGGAACGAACCCCACCAGAGCATAAGCCGTGAAGAAAACCATCTCCCCCTTTTCCAGGATCAGGGGGAGAGATCCTCGGCGAAGCCGGTGTTTCTGGTCTTCTGAGCGCCAGCCCAGCAGCCTGCGCACTGGCCCAAGCTCGGAAGAACGAACGAGGCGCGTCGGGAGCAAGTTGGAAGCCATGGAGAAAGAGGGCACAAGGGCAGGAAAGCCGGGGCGCGAGAGTTCAAGGGAAGTACGAGTGCTAGGAAAGACGAAGGGAAGCCGCGATGCGGGAGAGATCCCCTTTTAAAACATTCCAGGGATGATTCGAGGTGACTCGGAAACCTTCGAGAACATCGCACCGGTGACCGCGTTGGCTCCGGGACCGGGCGCCGATGACAGGTGGACCCAAGCCGCCCAACTGAAGCGGTGGGTCGAGGAGTCAGTCGCCCCAGAAGACAAACCGGCAAGGCGCTTCGTCGGTTCCGGAAGAAAGCACCGTAGCGTGCAGAAGTGGCAGCCTTGGGAACCGCCGCAGTAAAAGCAACCATCAAGAGGGCGCACGCTCCCATGATCCCGCGGCCGTTCACGCTCCGGCTGCGGTCGATGCGAGACTTAGAGAAAGTGCGCAGATCAGAAGAAACGGAGGTCCCACCTCGGGCTCACGAACTCCCCCGAGATGGGCCCAGGGGCCACTGTCGGTACCTGCGATATGGGGTACCCCCGCGCACAGGGGAAAATGCCTAAGGAACTCGCCCTTCTCCGCAGGGAGAGCTCCGAAGGCGCCACGCGTCTGGCGGGGCCGGACCTCCCTCTCCTCAGAGGAGAGCTCTGGGCCCGCCACGTGGCATACAGAGGCTGGACCTCCCCCTCCGCGGGAAAGAGGTCCGATGGTGCCACGTATCCGGCGGGGCCGGACCTCCCTCTCCTCAGAGAAGAGCTCCGGACCCGCCACGTGGCCGACAGAAGCCGAACCTCCCCCTCCGCGGGGAGAGGTCCGAAGGCTCCACGTGCCCCGCGGGACCGGACCCTCCTCTCCTCTGAGAAGGGCTCCGGGCCCGCCACGTGGCCAGCAGAACGGCGCTGCCTGCCCCTGAGCGATAGGCAGCGGGCGTAAAGATGCCACATACCTTGCCCGTATAAGGTATTCAAGGCCCGCGTCTTCCTAAGACGCGGAGACGCGGAGCACGCCTCTGTCAGGTGCCGTTGCGCCCAGTCGCATCACAGACTGACGCGCGGTGTCAGAACCTGCCAGCCAATAAACACCGCGACAAGACATCCCATGCCGCCTGCGCCGTCATCAACCACTACGACTAGAATGCGGCATGGGCAGGGCGGCAAGACGGAGACTCGGAAGCCTCCGCCAGAGACAACTACCGGCATAACTGCAGATATGGTAGATAACAGTCAATCTCCCCGGGACCACCTGTCGGGTCCCGGGCCCCCTTGTAAGCCACCCGAGTCTTGGACTATAAAAGGCTCGGGTAGGCGACGGTAGCAAGGGTTCGCACTTCTGCAACTCATACGCTAGCCATTCACCCCCAAGCTGTTACTCACCCCCAAGCTCAGGACTCCGGCCCTGAGCAGCAAGCAATACAGCGAGCTCCATAGCTCGCCGTGGACGTAGGGTTTTACGCTCCGGCGGCCTGAACCACGTAAAACTCACAGTGTCAAGCTCTTACTAACTCGTCCATCCACGCAAGCTCTCCGCAAGGGACTAGCCCCACTGAAAAAAGAACCTCCGCGGGCTGCCCAGTGCAGGCCCGGGGGAAGTGTCGACCGAACACTTCGACAGCCCGATTTCGAGTTGGTATGCAAAAGTTATGGCCCTTTTAAGGTAGGCTACCCGACTTACTGTTTTTTATGTTGATTTAACATCGGTCTTGAAAAAAGATCTCGCAATAGGATGTGAAAAACAATTGGAGTTTAGCAACAACGAATGATGGGATGTTGTGTGATGAATCAAGGAGGACTGGCACAATGGTTTGTCACCTGTTGTAGGGCTGGCGATGCGGGAGTTCACGCAAGGCGGCTAGCTAGGGAAAACCGATGATCTTGTTGGCTCGGTTTGTTATTTAGGGATTGTGGAATAGGTGAGCAGCAAGAAAAATAAGGAAGAAAAACGATAAGTAAGACCCAAAACACAATGCTAAACCAGCAACAAGACTCGACCACACGAATGCAAACTCAATAATGCAAACTGAAAAACGGAACTTACAGGCACTATGGTCTAGGAATCGGTAAACACGATATGATTTTTTTTGGCTTTTCTGTGGACTTTAGGTATGAAAAACAAAAAACAATCTAGTGGGAAATCAAAGTACCTCACGGGCAACCTGAAATCTGATACTAAATGATGAGTTGTTTAGGCCCGATCTTCTGAAAGGTAGGTCGATTGAAGTGGAGATCTCGACGTTGATGATCCGAGGCTCTCGAGCAGACCCGAATACCCCTGCAATCACTATACCACTGCTCCGTTGGTTATCAACCGTGCTTCACACGCTTGACCTCGCCAAGAAGGCTATCCCTGCAGGTGCAACCGAGAACACAAGCAAGAACGATGAAGATCCAATCTGAAATTTCAAAATTGGGGTCTCACAAACCGTAGAACGGCGAAAGTGTTTAATCTAAGCAAAACCCACCGAATATGGCCGGCGGCTGCAGTATTTAAAGGCTAGGGTTCGTCCATAAAACCCTTAGACGCGTCCCTAATGGACTCATACGGGATACAAGGCCCAAAAGCCCAATGGTGCAACACCGGACAGAACTCTGATTTCGACTTGTTTCGACAATTACCAATGACTCCTGGTGAATTTTAATGTGGGAACAGAACCTTTGGAAATTTTATCTTCTCATCTTTCCATGCATATGTAGAACGTCAAAAACGGAGTCCGTATGCATCCTGGGCGTCCGTTTTAAGATGGACTGCTCCTGGACTCCGAGTTGAACTCGAGTCCGAGTTCGCGACTGTTTCCATCAACTTGTGGACGTCCCATCTGGTTCTACACGTACCCAAATCCTCCTCCCTTTACTTGTTGATCATGTCCATGGTTCCTAATAACAATTAAATCATTAAATAGAAATCCATTCTCAAACTCACATGGGTAGGAAGTTAGGAACGAGTTCACCTGCTGATTTAGTAACCGTGCTCGTGCTCTTGTGATTGGTCCTTGTATATCAATGTGAGTATCCATTGTTGTGATGTCCTCATCAGTGATCGAGCACCATCTGAAGATCCACCCCGACACCAAGCCAGTAATGCAGAAGCCTCGGAAGCAGTCCGTGGAGCGGCAGAACTTTATCTGTGAAAAAATCAAGAAGTTGCTCAATGCTGGCTTCATCCGAGAAGTCCACCATCCAATATGGATGGCCAACCGTGTCGTGGTTCCCAAGGCTGGCGGGAAGCTTCGTATGTGCATCGACTACACCAGCCTAAATAAGGCATGCCCTAAGGACCCTTTTCCCCTCCGACGAATAGATCAGATTGTAGATTTTACTTCTAGTTGTGAAGTACTGTGCTTCCTAGATGCTTATTCTGGTTTCCATCAAATACCAATGTCTAGAGGAGATGAAGAGTGTACTGTTATAACAGTAGACGGCCTTTATTGTTATGTCTCTATGCCTTATGGCCTTAAAAACGCCTTGCCTACCTTTGTGCGTGCCATGCATAAGACATTCGGGGACCTCATAAGGGACTTAGTGGAGGTGCACGTCGATGACATCGTAGTAAAAGTCATGTCGCATACATCTCTGTTAGACAACTTAGCCTTAGTCTTTGACAAGCTACGCACAACACGCACCAAGCTAAACCCAGATAAGTGCGTATTCGGAGTCTCTTCCGGGAAGCTACTCAGTTTCTTGGTCTCGCACTGAGGGATCGAAGCTAACCCCGACAATATCAAGGCTATAGAGATGATGTGTCCTCCCGCCCGAGTCAAGGAAATAAAAAAGCTCACGGGATGCCTGGCCGCTCTCATTCGGTTCATCTCCCTACTGGCAGAGCGTGCTCTCCCATTCTTTAAGCTTCTGCGGAAGACCGGACCCTTTGTCTGGACTGAAGAAGCTGACAAGGCCTTCCAAGAGTTGAAGCAGTACCTCACCTCGCTACCGATCATGGTAGCTCCGGAGCCGGGTGAGCACCTTCTGTTCTATATCTCCGCGAAGGAAGAAGTCGTTAGCATGGTCCTGGTCGCTGAACGGCCAGAACCCGAGCGACTCTAAACACCAAGCAAAGATCCTGCTGCTGGTCCAAAGTCTCAGGACCCAGACCCTGCAGGAGAGCTCGGGGTAGCTCTGGGCCAAGATGCACCCGGGTCCCAGCTCCCAGAGGCCGGACCCCAAGACCAAGAAGCTGCAGGCCTCCTGCCAATGGAGGAGGATGTTCCGGACCCCTCCGGGAGGGTCCGGACCACTCAGCGACCGGTCTTCTACATCAACGGGGTCCTCCATGACGCCAAGACACGATATCCAGAGGTCCACAAGCTGATCTACGCAGTTCTGATCGCGTCATGGAAGTGTCGCCACTACTTCCAAGCTCACAAGGTCTCGGTGGTAACAACCTACCCACTGAAGACGGTGCTCCACAGCCCCAACGCAATGGGGAACATAGCAAAGTGGGCAGCTGAGCTGGCGGAGTTCGATCACAACTTCCTACTGCGCCACGCAATCAAGAGCCAGGCGCTAGCAGACTTCATGGTGGAATGGATCTCGTCTCCATGCCACCCAGGGGGTCAAGATGACGGTGACCCAGAGCCCAGACCTACGGTGTTCACCGGACCCTATTGGACACTCTACTTCGACGGCTCCTCGCGCAAGCAAGGTGCTGGAGCGGGGGTCCTGCTCATCTCGCCAGCGGGAGAGCAGTTCAAGTGTCGAAGTGTGTGGTCGACACTTCCCCCGGACCTGCTCTGGGCAGCCCGCGGAGGTTCTTTTTCAGAGGGGCTAGTCGCTTGCGGAGAGCTTAAGCGTAAGGCACGAGTGAGGGAGGAGCTTGACACGGCGAGTTTTACGTGGTTCGAGCCACCGGAGCGTAAAACCCTACGTCCACGGTGAGCAGTGGTGCTCGCTGTATTGCTTGTTGCTCAGAACCGGAGTCCTGAGCTTGAGGGTGAGTTATGCCTAGGGTGTGAGTTGCTGGAGTGCGAACCCCTGCTAACGTTGCCTACCCGAGCCTTTTATAGTCCAAGGCTCGTGTGGCTTACAAGGGGGGCCCAGGACCCGACAGGTGGTCCTGGGGAGATTGCCTGCCGACTATCGTATCCGCAGTTATGTTGGTTGTTGTCTCTGGCGAAGGCTTCCGAGCCTTCGTTCTGCCGCCCTGCCCATGCCGCAAGCTAGTCGTAGTGGTTGATGACGGCGAGGGCGGCAGGGGATGTCTTGTCGCTGTGTTTATTGGCTGGCAGGTTCTGACACTGCGCGCCAGTCTGCGATGCGACTGGGCGCAACGGCACCTGACAGAGGCGTGCTCCACGTCTCCACGTCTTGGGAAGGCACGGGTCTTGAATGCTTTGTACGGTAAAGGCATGGCGCGCCTTTACTCCTGCTGCCTACCACGCCGGGTGGCAGTACTGCTCTGCTGGCCACGTGTCGGACCCGGAGCCCTCCTATGAGGAGGTGGGGGAGCTCCGGCTCCGCTGGACACGTGGAGCCTTCGGAGCTCACCCCCGCGGAGGGGGCGAGGTCCGGTCTTCCGGGCCACGTGGCAGGCTCGGAGCTATCTTTTGAGGAGAGGAGAGCCCCGTCCCTGCCGGACACGTGGCGCCCTCGGAGCTCGCCCTTGCGGAGGGGGCGAGGTCCGGCCTCCTGGGCCACACGGCAGGCCCGGAGCTATCCTCCGTGGGGAGGGGAGCTCCGGCCCCGACACGTGGGGCCTTCAAACCTCGCCCCTGCGGAGGGAGCGAGGTCCTTAGGAAGTTTTACCCTGTGCGCAGGGGTACCCGGTATTGAGGGTACCGACAGTGGCCCCCGGGCTCACCTCGGGGGAGGTAACGAGCCTGAGGTGGGGCCTTCTCCTACCCGCGCACTTTCTTGTCTTGAGTACTCCCTGTGCTGGCAGGGTCTTGACGGCTTTGGAGTTCAGCCTCTGAGGAGAGGGTGAAGCCTGGCATCGGAGCTCAGCCCTTGTGAAAGGGGGAGGTCCGCCTTCGGAGCTCGCCTCTGAGAAGAGGGGTGGTCCTGGAAGTCATTGGAGCTCAGGCCCATGAAGGGCGTGAGGTCCGGCATCAGGGCTCGCCATTGAAAGAGGGCAACGGCTGGCATCGGAGCTCGGCCCAGCGGTGGGGGCAGAGGTCCGGAAGTCATCGGAGCTCAGGCCAGCGAAGGGCGTGAGGTCCGGCATCAGCGCTTGCCTCTGAAAGGAGGGCGAGGGCTGGCCTTGGAGCTCGGCCCAGCTGCTGGGGCGGAGGTCCGGAAGTCATCGGAGCTCAGGCCAGCGAAGGGCGTGAGGTCCGGAGGTCATCGGAGCTCAGGCTAGCGAAGGGCGTGAGGTCCGGCATCAGAGCTCGCCTCTGAAAAGAGGGCGAGGGCTGGCCTCAGAGCTCGGCCCAGCTGTGGGAGCGGAGGTCCGGAAGTCATCGGAGCTCAGGCCAGTGAAGGGCGTGAGGTCGGGCATCAGCGCTCGCCTCTGAAAGGAGTGCGAGGGCTGGCCTCGGAGCTCGGCCCAGCTGCGGGGGCGGAGGTCCGGAAGTCATCGGAGCTCAGGCCAGCAAAGGGCGTGAGGTCCGGCATCAGCGCTCACCTCTGAAAGGAGGGCGAGGGCTGGCCTCAGAGCTCGGCCCAGCTGCGGGGGCGGAGGTCCGGAAGTCATCGGAGCTCAGGCCAGCGAAGGGTGTGAGGTCCGGCATCAGCGCTCGCTCTGAATGGAGGGCGAGGGCTGGCCTCAGAGCTCGGCCCAGCTGCCGGGGCGGAGGTCCGGAAGTCATCGGAGCTCAGGCCAGCGAAGGGCGTGAGGTCCGGCATCAGCGCTCGCCTCTGAAAGGAGGGCGAGGGCTGGCCTCGGAGCTCGGCCCAGCTGCGGGGGCGGAGGTCGGGAAGTCATCGGAGCTCAGGCCAGCGAAGGGCGTGAGGTCCGGCATCAGCGCTCGCCTCTGATAGGAGGGCGAGGGCTGGCCTCAGAGCTCGGCCCAGCTGCGGGGGCGGAGGTCCGGAAGTCAGCGGAGCTCAGGCCAGCGAAGGGCATGAGGTCCGGCATCAGTGCTCGCCTCTGAAAGGAGGGCGAGCGCTGGCCTCGGAGCTCGGCCCAGCTGTGGGGGCGGAGGTCCGGAAGTCATCGGAGCTCAGAACAGCGAAGGGCGTGAGGTCCGGCATCAGCGCTCGCCTCTGAAAGGAGGGCGAGGGCTGGCCTCGGAGCTCGGCCCAGCTGTGGGGGCGGAGTCCGGTACTGCTCAGAAGTCCTCCCTTTCCTGTCCCTTAGTCTCATTTGGCTTACTGTTCCGGGCCAGAATACGGGGCTTGGGTGATCCAGTGCACTTGGTCCCGGAGGTCTGGCCCCCAGCCCCAGTCAGGGTGTAACCGTCCGGCCCCCTGGTACTCAGACCGTAGCGCTGGGGGGCAAAGTGCGCATGCTTTGGGTGCAGGACCGGGCAAAGCAAGGCTCCTGACACCCCAGTCTAGCGTAGGTCTTTTCTCGGAGGAGACCAACTGGCGGTACAGTACCCTTACAGGGGGAGGTCCGAAAGGCTCCCGGGCCTCTGGCAGGTACCCCAAGCACTACCGCCTTCGGCAGGATGGCAAATATCGACTATGCATGAGCGCAGGAAAGAGGAACCGAGTGTACAATGGATGTACACTGTCTAGAGCGTTGCAAGGTGATCATATAAATTAATACGTAATTTAAATAAACACCTAAGTAAGCATGGTGAACTTACTGGGGTAGCGTCGGAGCGCCATGTCCTCACGCAGAGCGGGTCATGCGTGGCTTCGTCATACGCCCGGACACGGGGGGACCCCCATGGCGATCTCAGGGGGAAGCATGTCTTCGGCCCCACATACCATGTAGAAGGGTAGTTCCCGTGACCCGGCCCTGGGAAGTCCGGCTGGCCCTCGACATAGAGGAGCCGGTATCCCCCGACGGCTTTGGGTGCGCTTCTGCACCGGTTGTGTGGGTCTGCTTGGCATGGACATGGCACGCATTGCATCTGCTAACCGGTTTGACGGCGTCCAGGTGGCTCTCGGTCAGTAGGAGCCATGCCGGGTGGCTTAACCAACCAGCGTGCGGGACGATGAGCGTTCCCAGCACTCGCCTCCGTGGATTACTGCGAGCTAGTCGCAGCCTTCCTCCTGGGTTATGCACCGCAATAGGATGCCGTGACGCCACGCCAGTAAAGATACCAGCACGTAGCACTTAGCCATCTGCACAATCCGTTCAGCGAATGCACGTTCATCAGGAAGGATGTCCTTCAAGGAGTCCCGGACCTCCGTGGTCCATGCATCGGGACTACTTGAGCTTCTGGATCTTGAGCGCTGGGTTGCACGGAGTCCCCAGTGACGCTTACGTTCTTTTGGCGGTGTCCATGGCTGCAGGGCCAACAGGACCGCCAGCTTCGAGGTGCTGGTCCAGCCCCCTTTGCCCGGCTCGGCGGGCCGGGCTGTGGGCCGCAGCAACATCCTCTCGAAGACTCCTTCGGGCACAGGGGCTCTGGTGGAGACCTTCGTTGAGAGGTCGTCAGCTGCGGCCTTGCCAGCGCGCGGTACATGGCGCAGGTCCAAGGCGAGGAAGTCTTTCTCCAACATCCGCACGTGGAGCAGATAAGCAGCTAGCTGTGGGTCATTGCAGGGGCATTTACCCTTAACTTGCTTGATAACTAGCTGGGAGTCGCCCTGCGCCAACAACTGGCGAGCGCCCAGAGACAGGACTGTCTTTTAGGCCAAAGATGAGTGCTTCATACTCTGCCAAGTTGTTGGTTACCTTGGAATTGAGACGCACCATGTACCCAGACTGCTCCCCTGATGGCATGAGAAGTAGTACGCCGGCACCGGCCCCCTGCTTTCGCGAGGAGCCGTCAAAGAGGAGCGTCCAGTGAGGCCCGGTGAAGACCGGAGCTCGGTGCTTTGTTTCACCGTCTTCGTGGCCCCCTGGGTCAGCCTTCACTGGCGTCCACTCAGCCACGAAGTCAGCCAGTGCTTGGCTCTTGACTGTCTGACGTGGTCGGGAGCTCAGCTTGAACTCCGCCGTCTTCGGGCTGTCTTCCGGCTTCGGAAGCTGGCAGTGAGTGCCAATGACGCCCGTCTTCTGCTCCGGCGCACTTGTCCGCCAGGCTGAAGATCCCCGAGATGTCTTGCACCTCCCTGGTGGCCAACTTCTCGAGCATCTTCTTGTCCCTCACACCTTGTCGGAATGCGACCACCGCTGATGCATTCGGGATGTGGGGGATGGTGTTGCGTACCTGGGAGAACCGCTGGATGAAGGAGCGCAGTGATTCCCCAGGTTGTTGTTTGATGGCGTGAGGGTCAAGCTCCGTGCCTGGACGGGTGTAGGAGCTGCCGATATTGGCGATGAACTGCCGGCAGAGCTCTCCCCAGGAAGTTATGGAACCCTGGGGGAGGTTCATGAGCCAAGACCGGGCTGGGCCGGTCAAGGCGACGGGGAAGTAGTTGGCCATGACGGCCTCATCCCCTCCTGCGGCAAGTTCGGCAGTGGAGTAGATCTGGAGGAACTCCGCCGGGTTGACGCTGCCGTCGTACTTCTCGGCCAGGTGAGGCCGAAACTTGCGCGGCCACCTCGCGAAGCGAAGGTGGGGCGCCAGGGCCGCGCATCCTGCTCCTGTTGCTGCAGGCGTTGGTGCCGCGAACGCTTGGTTCGCCGCTGGCACAGTGTACCCCGATATGGGCAAGGTTGCGCCATAGACCGGGGGCGCCGTTTGCAGGGCATATGGCTGTGGCATATGCTGCGTGGCGTATGCCTGGGGCAGAGATCGCGTGGCGAAAGTCTGCGCCTCAGGCTGGGTCGAGGCTGACGTCATGCTGTCGCCAGCCTCTTGGTTGCGACGCCTTTCTCGACGTCGCTCGAGGTACACCCGGGCATCTTGGCCCAAGTGGCACCGTTCCAGCTCTGTCCTCAGGTCCGTCGACGGAAGCCTGGTGGAGCTGGAATCCGCTGTCTGCCCGTCAACCGTTGGCGTGCGCGTCAGCGACACTGCCGGTTGGCCAGAGCATCGTCCCCTCTGAAGTCGAGGGTTTGCGGCGGCGACGATGAGACGGTCTACCTCGCGAATCCACTGCTGGGTCGCTGCCTGAGTCGCGTCCCCAGCAGGTGGATTGTGCAGTAGCGCTCTTGCTGCAGCTAGCGCATCCCCGTGGGGAACGCTCAGCGCTGCAGAAGATCTCACGCTAGTTGGAGCCTGCATTGCCGGAGTCGGCGTTGCCGGAGTCGGCTGCTGGCTTCCAGCTTGCGCCGACACACTCCGTCCTGAGTGCGTCGACACGTATGCCCCGCTAGTCACGGTCCGCCCTGAACGCGGGGGAGGAGAGCTTGCCGCTGAAGGTAGCTTCGTCATCTTCATCGTCATAAACTCGTCGCGCAAGGGAAAAGGCCCCTACCTGGCACGCCAAATGTCGAAGTGTGTGGTCGACACTTCCCCCGGACCTGCTCTGGGCAGCCCGCGGAGGTTCTTTTTCGAAGGGGCTAGTCGCTTGCGGAGAGCTTAAGCGTAAGGGACGAGTGAGGGAGGAGCTTGGCACGGCGATTTTTACGTGGTTCGGGCCGCCGGAGCGTAAAACCCTACGTCCACGGTGAGCAGAGGTGCTCGCTGTATTGCTTGTTGCTCAGAACCGGAGTCCTGAGCTTGAGGGTGACACTACAAGAAAACGATATATTTTCGTGAGCCGGCTGTAATTTCGTGGGCCCTCACGAAAATAACTTTATTTTCGTGAGCCACGAGACAGCTCACGAAAACATGTGCTTAATTTCGTGGGTCTACGAAGAGGCTCACGAAATTAGGTTTACTTTCGTGGGTTCAGGAGCTAGCACACGAAAACATATGTTATTTTCGTCGGTCCTGCGACTAGCTCACGAAATTACCTGTAATGTCTGAAGGTATTGTCGTCGGCCTCCAAACAGCGCACGAAAGTAATTAGATTTGTGGGTTTCAGAGCGGGCACACGAAATTACAGGACCTATTGTCGTCGGCCTGCACAGGGCGCACGAAATTATACGGTGTATTGTCGTCTGCTTGGACTAGCTCACGAAATTGCATGCACCCTTGTTTTCAGGTGTATTTTCATTGGCTTCGTCCCGACGCTCACGAAATTGCAGACAGTTTTGTGGGTCTCGGAGCCGACCATGGCAGGTTTATTTTCATCGGCCACCGATAGGCGCACGAAATCGTACCGTACTTTCGTCGGCCAACCAGGAGCTCACGAAATTTGTATTTATTTTCGTGGGCTTCGTTGACGGCACACGAAATTATCATGGTTATTGTCGTCGGCCAACCCGGTGGCTCACAAAATTATGTGCATCCTTGTTTTCCGTGCGAGATACGTTTTATTTTCGTGAGCTTCCTTCCCGAGCTCACGAAAGTGCTGACAGGGTTGTGGATTTCCGAGCCGGATGTCAGACTTGTTTTCGTGGGTTCTGCCGCTGGCACACGAAATTGTAGGAGTTATTTTCGTGGGTTGTTGTCCGGCTCACGAAAATACATGACATAAAGGTCCTTCGTTCCCAAGCACAGCTACCAGTGCCAACACACCGCGCTGCGCTCTTTCACCGCTGCTCGTCTGCTGCTGGTTGCCGTCCGCTTCACCGGCTGGCTCCACCTCTCGGCAGTGCGCTGCGCTGCGCCCGGCGGCCGCTTCCAGCTCTCGGCAGTGCTGCGCTGCGCCCAGCGGCCGCCTCCAGCCCTCGGCAGTGCTGCGCCGCGCCTCCTGCCCGTGCAGTACCAGCGCCTGGCAGCCCACGCTAGCAGCGCTGCACACCCAGGCAGCTGCTCCGCAGCTCTCGGTCACGCCGGCCACCGCGACAGCTGCAGCTCTAGCTCCCTGCCGGACACTCGCCGGTCGCGCGTGTGCTTCTCGTCTTGCTGTCCCATTTTGTTCACTTCTCGGCCCGACTCCACCGTGCAGCTTCCAGGTGTGCCGATCGACTCGCCACTGCAGCATTTCGTGTTGTTGTGCTGACCGCAGCTCGTCCGACGCTTCGGCACTTCGTCGCGCTGCTCGGCTCAATTCGCCGAGTTTATCTTAAGGTAATCTTTAATTATTCACTAACATTTGTAGTGCAGTTTTTATATCATAATCGAAGTGACCCAAGATTAGTGCAGCTAGTACAGAAAGGGAATTTTTGTAGCTGTTTGGTTTGTATCCATAGGACAAGTTAGTTAAAGAAAAATTTGTCCATTGTAGAAAATTAAGAAGATAAAGTAGACTTTTTTGCTTTAATGAATTACTCATAAACTCAAACTAAATTCTTGAATTATTTTAGTTTCTATAAATTACTATTAAGCTCAAGCTAAACTTATGACCCTAGGTCATTGTAGTTTCATTATAGGCGTTTTACTGCGCCGGCACATGAAATTATAGGCGTTTACTGCAGCAGTTATCGGTGACCCACTCTTAATTTCGTGGGTTACCACGGCGGCACATGAAAATAGACGCATTAGTTTCGTGGGTTTCCATGGCTCACGAAAATAAAAGAAGATTTTCGTGGATGTCGGCTCCGGCTCACGAAATGAGAGCCGTTACTTTCGTGGGTTTGCATGGCACACGAAAATAAACTCGATTTAGGTTGGGCCGTGAGCTCTCAACTTCATTACGCCGCCGCCACCTGTCCGAGCCACGCCGTAGCAACCGCGCTGCTCGTGACAAGGCCGCGGGGCGCCATTCGCCGGGACCAGAAGCACATGACCGCAAACCATAGCGCCGTCCTTGGACGACTCGACTGTTGCCGAGTCCACGGCCTCGGGGCGAACTAGGGCGGGCTCGTCGCCCGCCGCCACTCCATTTACTTCAGAAATGAGGTCAAGTGGTCCACTTCACTGTCTCTCTCTCATTCTTTCCTCTGGTCTCGCGTTCTTACCTCTCTCAAAATTCACTTCAAAAAATAAGATTCACGTAACCTATATAATATGCGTCACCCGTTTCGGACCGACCCGTCTCACATGCGTTACGCATGTGAGACGTGTAGGTTCGGAATTGTCCCTTTTTGGACAGCCTCGGAGTGACCGAGGGAGTGTGCTTATAACGAGACGGGGGGTCTGGATTCGGACGAAATTTCGACGGCGTAACCCTAATGTTCTCCGCTGCACCATTATCGGGCTTGCAGTTGGAGAACAGCGGGGTTATGCTGCCGAAATTTTGTCTGGATCCGGACCCCACGTCTCGTTATAAGCACGCTCCTCTCGGTCACTCTTGGGTGGGTTTAGGACCTATCCCTTCCAATAAATTTATAGTGAACGTAATTAAATAATCATTTATTCTTGCTATATTCTTAGTTGCAACATATATATTTATGAGCTCTAATTTCTTATATTATATATCTTAGAACATGGGTGATAATAGACGATGGATGTATGATGGTTGGCGGAAGAATGCTGCGCCTTCGGATGAATGGGCCATCAATACTAAGGCATTTATTACTCGGGCTTTCTCTCTATCAAACAACCGTTATGTGAAATGCCCGTGCAACAAGTGTCGTAACTTTTTATGCAAGGAGAAGTTTGAAATGGAACGAGATCTTTGTCGATTTGGTTTTATGCCAGGTTATGAAACATGGTATGAGCATGGCGAGTTATACCAGAGTAATGTTGATGTTGATGACATAGATGGTGATAACGAGGATAGAATGAAAGATATGGTTGAAGCACTAGATCATGGTCGTGTTGTAGATACATCTAAAGAAGTTCCTGGACCGGAAGTTGAAGAATTCTATAGAATTCTTTCAGCATCACATGAACAGTTGCATGAGCACACTAAAGTATCTCTCCTTTCGACCGTTACTCGTCTCATGTCTATAAAATCAAAGTACAATTTATCGAATAAGTGTTACGATGATCTTATAGATTTGATATCAGACATTCTTCCACTGAATCATAAGTTGCCGAGAGACATGTATCAGTCAAAGAAATTGTTGGCAGGCCTTGGTATGAAGTACAAAAAGATTGATTGTTGTCGTAACAACTGTATGCTTTTCTGGAAGGAGAATGCAAATCTGACACAATGTTCGGTTTGTAAAGAATCTCGATACATTGAGGCCACAAATGAGGACGGTGAATTAGTGAAGACAAAATTGGTAGTGAAACAACTTCGTTACATGCCTCTTGCACCTAGGCTGAAACGGTTGTTTTTATCTAAATCAACTGCAAGACACATGCGGTGGCATAAGGAAGGTGTGCGTGAAGTAAAGGGAGTTATGACACACCCATCTGATGCCCAGGCATGGAAGACGTTGGACTCTTTTGATGAGTATTTTGCAAAAGATGCTAGAAATGTTCGTATTGGTTTGGCCACCGATGGTTTCACACCATTCAACACATCCTCTGCCTCATACTCATGTTGGCCGGTTTTTGCTATACCATACAACCTTCCACCAGCTATGTGCATGAAATATGAATATATGTTCTTGTCTCTAATCATTCCCGGTCGTAAACATCCAGGAAAACGTTTACGCGTTTTTCTTCAACCATTGATTGAGGAGTTAAAAGAATTGTGGACCGGAGTAGAAGCGTATGATAGCTACAAAAAAGAGAAATTCAACTTGCGAGCAGCATACTTGTGGTCAATTCATGATTTTCCTGCATACGGGGTTTTTTCAGGATGGAGTACACACGGCAAACTTTGTTGTCCAATATGTGGGTCAGACTCTGATTGTTTCACACTTACTCATGGGGCTAAGGTGTGTTTTTTCGATTGCCACCGACGATTTCTACCAGCAAATCATCCATTTCGAAGGCAAGTTAATACATTTCGAAAGGATACTATTGTAACAAAGGGTCCGCCAAAACGTTTGACTAGTGCTGAGGTTGCTGAATGGCTTAGTCAACTTGTCCCTACAGATGATGGGTTTGTTGGATTTGGTCTCGAGCACAACTGGACTCATATATGTGGCTTATGGGATCTTCCTTATGTTAAGTCATTGTTACTGCTACACAATATTGATGTAATGCACCAAGAACGTAATGTAGCAGAAAGCATTATTAGCACATGTTTTAATTTAAAAAAGACAAAAGATAATTTAAAAGCTCGAAAAGATTTAGCAGAGATTTGTAACCGTCCGACTCTAGAAGTCAAACAGGATGGTAGTGGAAAACAGAGATTGCCACGTGCTCCATTTTGCCTTAAAGTTAGTGAAAGGAAAGTTCTAAAGTGGTTGCAACAACTGAAGTTTCCGGACGGTTATTGTGCTGGGTTAAGGCGCACGACAAATCTTGAAAATTGGATATTAAATAATCTTAAAAGTCACGATTATCATATAATAATGGAAAGACTTCTTCCAGTAATGTTCCGAGGATATGTGCATCAGGATGTGTGGAGAGTACTTGTGGAACTAAGTTTTTTTATAGACAACTATGTGCAAAAGAAATTACAGTTCAGATGATGGAAAAATTAGAGAAAGAAATACCTTCACTCATTTGCAAAATGGAAAAGGTATTTCCGCCAGGATTTATGAATGTAATGCAACATCTACTTGTGCATTTGCCTTACGAAGCTAAAGTTTGTGGTCCCGTACAATATCGATGGATGTATCACATTGAAAGGACTTTAAAAAAACTTAGAGCAATGGTTTTGAATAAAGCAAGGATAGAAGGGTGTATTGCAGAAGCATTTGCTCTAAAAGAGGTAGCATACTTTTCAAGCATATTCTTTGTAGAAGAACATAATGTGTACGCTCCAACAATAAGATACCACATAGATGAAGAAACTCCTGCAGGAGATCTAAGTATTTTTTTGTGGAAGGGAAAAACTGTTGGTGGCAGCAGTAGACATGTGGTTTCAGAAGAAGAATGGAATTCATGTATGTTATATATGTACACAAACATCGAAGAGATGGCTCAATATTTTGTGTAAGTTGTATTTTCTAACAAATTACGTTTTTCTCATATTTTATATGAGATATTCAAATATAATAATATTTTACATTATGTAGCGAGTTCGACAAACAGTTTTGGAAGTGTGCGCGGCAACCAACAAGCAAACAATTAGATAAAATGCGTCGTGATGGCCTTCATGGGGGTCCTAACTTCGTTAATTGGTTTCGGAAGCATGTAACGTTCTCTTCTTACATGTTACGTTTATCACTCCCAAATTAATCTGATTAGTAGAACTAATATTTTATTTACTTCGTAGTGCATGGTCGATGCTAATATTCATGAGGACCTACGACAACTTTCTCAAGGAACCATAACAGCAAGGAGTTTTGATCGTTACGACGTAAATGGGTTTCGATTTCGTTCGGCCAAATTTGAAGCAAAACATCCCCTTGCAGCGACGACAAATAGTGGAGTTGTAACTAGAGCATGTGATGCACAGGGGCATGAAACTAACTATTATGGGATTATTCAAAACATCGTGGAGTTTAAATTTGGTGGTTCCAAAGATCTTAGAGTTACTTTTTTCCATTGCGACTGGTTTGATAATAACAGGGGAACACGACAGAATGAATTTGGTATGGTAGAGGTAAAACATGAAAATAGACTTCTTGGATGCGATAATTATGTTCTTGCTCATCAAGTTGAGTTGGTTTACTACCTACCATATCCTTGTACGAAGTTGAGTGCTTGGTGGGTCGTATATAAAGTTAATCCAAGAGAACGGTTATATGCCCCTGGTGATGCTGGTTATCAAGAAGAAGAAGATGAAGTGTACCAAGAGGATGATATTCCACCATCTTTTAATATAGATGATGGTTTAGGTCTTGATACATTAGTTGGTGATGTTGAAGACAACGAATGCGAAAATGTCGTAGTGGTTAAAAGAAAAAGACGTAGCACTAAAAAAGTTAAGGTGGGACAGAAGAAGAAAGTTGGTCAACATGTTACCGAAGGAATATCAGATCATGCTGAATTCTAATCATGTAATTGATTTATATTACATTTGAATTTATTTTCATTACTTCTGTTTGTATTATTAAGTATTTAATTCTTACCAAGTTTTCTGAACAGGATGCCGCGTGGTCTTAAGAATATAGCTAAGGGGCTTTTTGGCTCCTCAAGTAAGAGTGGAAGTCGGTCTGCTAGCTCTTCACATAGTCAAAACTCACTTTTTCAAGGGAGTGCCTCAAATAATAGTAGACGAGAGGCATTTAGAAGATGCATGGAACAAGCTAATGAACAGGTTTATGTCTTTTTAATTTTATTATATTATTCATATATTATATTGCGAAACATAATTTTTCAAATGTCAGGTGGAGCAGGAGATCCAGGAGGAGGGTCAGGAGGATTGTCGAGAAGATCAAGGGAGAGGACTTTCTGCGGGGCAGGAACAAGAAAGGGTAAGAGACTATATTGATGAGGAAGCTGAGGGGGAAGTCGAGGCTGAGGAGGACGAGGGGGATGACACCGATACGGGAGAGTTGCCGCAATCATTCAGGTATCGGTCTTCAAACACTCTCCCGCTGGCTGTGCCTCCACAACAAAGATTACGGATCACTCCAGTCGGTGACTGGTAAGTAAATATAAATTTCAGTATTGAATTGTAGATATAATGTTTTTATAAATATTATATGTTGTTAAATTGGCTTGTAGGCAATGGGATGACCTGGATTGGAATGGACGACAACATCGTAGGCAGCCTAATGCGGTGTTGGGTGCTATATGTCGTCATCATTATCCAGGTCTTGTGAATATTAAAGGTGAAGAGAAACCTGCAATAAATTGGGAGCACTATAGGATTGCTCCACATGCTGTGCTTGAGAATGTGGCAGGTGCCGTCTGGCATGATTTTTGGGTATGTGTTCACTATACTTAATTATAATTATATCTATTATATTTTTTGTAATACAAATTATATATTTTTTGAAGGAATGATATCGCTTGCCCGATGATCATGACGCCGCTCTCGAGTCTAGAGCACACAAAGTATTCCACAAAGCTGCACGTAAAGTTGTGAATGATATGATGTCCAATGCAAGGATCACAGCTGTGTGCCTATACTACAAGGAGAAGCTTGGACAGATGATGAACAAGAAAATGGGAGCTTCAAAAGTTTACCTAGAGGACGATCAATACCGTCAGGTAATGATTCCTTGGATGGTTAAGTGTGCTGATGCTTATTATTCATTATGTAGTTATTGGGCATCGAGTGAGTATCGAGAGAAATCTAACTCGAAGAGAATCAACCGTGAGTCCGGTGGAGAAGTTCTCCATCGTTACGGTGGTGATGGTCATATTCGTCTATCAAAACGGATGGTGAGTTTAGTATATTTATAATTTAATTTTATTATATTAGCTTTTGCATAACTATATTTGTAACATGTCTATATAGGCTGCTGAAAGTGGTGAGGAGCCCTCTTTCATTGATGCTTATATAAGAGGGCATAGAGGCACAGATGACAGTCAATTGTGCACTCTAGCGGCCACTTAGAATTTGGTATGTTATATAACTAAAACTAATTATTAAACAATATAATTGTTGTATTGTAGTTTATAATTAGTTTTTTTAGGAGAAATATGGTGAAGAGATGGTTCGACGTCATGGGGATGATTACAATTGGAGAAAGGAAGACGTCGACGTGGTAGCTTTGTATGAATCTGGTGGAGGAAAGCGTCACGGGAGGTGAACTTACTCCTCTTATATTCATATATCCACATATGTCATTTTTTGAAGTGTTATCTTATAATTATGACGTATCACTATTTCAGGTATTCGATGTTCAATGGTGTGATGAACACCGATATGGTTCTCTCGCAGTCACGGTCAACACAAAGCGGTCAGAGTTCTTCTCGGCGTACTCATACAGTCAATGAGTCAAGGTTAAAACAAATGGAAGAAGAGCAAGCTGCATTAAGAGACCACTTGAGGTTACAAGAAGATCGAATGAAACGACAGGACGAGTTTATAAAAGCACAAAATGACTACTTCTCGAATCTGGCGACGTGGCAGCAAGCGATGCAGGTATAATAATATAAGAGTTTAATTATTTATGTTAACCAAGAGATGCAATTCTATTTATAGTAGAATGAAACTAAACATTTAAAAATGATTTTAGGGGTATTTTTCTCAGCTTGGACTGACTGCCGCTATGCCACCGCTACCGCAACCTCCTCAGCTACCTATATCTTCACCGCTACCGGTGCCTCCGCAGCCTCTTCCCGTTGGAACACAGGTATATGTTATCGTTATGTTCTATTTTAGTTTTATAAACTGTTAGTATACTTGTAACATGTATTATTGTTTATCTAGGGATCATCGTCAAGGGCGCAAAACTTTCAAAGTCCTATTGTTACAAATTTGCAAGGAACTTCTTCAGCAGGACAGGGTGGAGGGGACGACTTTATCGATCAATTCTTTGCTCCCGGTGGTAGCAATTAGGTAAGTGATCATAATTTATAAAAGAATCCTCCAATGTTTCAAGTTTTCATTTGCATCATATATTACGTATCGTATTTTCAAATGGAGCTCACTACTTGCATCATATTTGGCTTGAAACAGGAAAATGGCGAGCGAAAGATTAGCTTGTCGGAGCAATTTGTTAGGTTGTGGAGAAAGCTCGATGTGGCTATGTGTTTGAATTGACAATGATTGTCTTCTATGTAGTTGTATGGATATTTGCATGTGTGTTGGAAATGATATTTTGAGACTATGTATGAATGTTATATGTTAATTTGAGTTCGTTGTGTTTGTTGTGAATAATAATGTGTTTTATGATATCTGTTTATGAATTTATGATATCTGTTTGGAACGGAAAATAAATATTTTTGTACTGTTATTTCATATATTTTCGTGGGCCAAATGTGGCCCATGAAAATAGTGTCATATTATTTTCGTGGGCCACTCTGTAGCCCACGAAAATAGTGCCATATTATTTTCGTGGGCTGTAAACTGGCCCATGAAAATATCATGTGACTATTTTCGTGGGCTGCTGTTTAGCCCACGAAAATAAAGTGCAAGTTATTTTCATGGGCCGTGAAACGGCCCACGAAAATAACCCACTGTATTTTCGTGTGCTTTTCACTGGCCCACGAAAATAAGGTGCACGTTATTTTCGTGGGCCAAGTTGTGGCCCACGAAAACAACTTTCTTTATTTTCGTGTGCCCCTGTTTGGCCCACGAAAATAAGGTCCACGTTATTTTCGTGGGCCAAGTTGTGGCCCACGAAAACAACTTTCTTTATTTCCGTGTGCCCCTGTTTGGCCCATGAAAATAATTGTTTTCGTGGGCCACCTTCGGCCGACGAAAATATACCTATTTTCGTGAGCCGCCGACGAAGTTAAAGTTATTTTCGACAGATTATTTTCGTGAGCCAGAAGCCGACGAAAATAAGTTCAAAACCGACGAAATTATGTATTTTCGTGGGTTTTTATTGTATTTTCGTGGGTTTTCGGCCCACGAAAATATGTCGATTTCCTGTTGTGTGAGTTATGCCTAGGGTGTGAGTTGCTAGAGTGCGAATCCCTGCTAACGTTGCCTACCCGAGCCTTTTATAGTCCAAGGCTCGTGTGGCTTACAAGGGGGGCCCGGGACCCGACAGGTGGTCCCGGGGAATCCGCAGTTATGTTGGTTGTTGTCTCTGGCGAAGGCTTCCGAGCCTTCGTTCTGCCGCCCTGCCCATGCCGCAAGCTAGTCGTAGTGGTTGATGACGGTGGGGCGGTAGGGGATGTCTTGTCGCTGTGTTTATTGGCTGGCAGGTTCTGACACTGCCCGCCAGTCTGCGATGCGACTGGGCGCAACGGCACCTGACAGAGGCGTGCTCCACGTCTCCACGTCTTGGGAAGGCGCGGGTCTTGAATGCTTTGTACGGTAAAGGCATGGCGCGCCTTTACTCCTCCTTCCTACCGCGCCGGGCGGCAGTACTGCTCTGCTGGCCACGTGTCGGACCCGGAGCCCTCCTCTGAGGAGGGGGGGAGCTCCGGCTCTGCTGGACACGTGGATCCTTCGGAGCTCACCCCCGCGGAGGGGGCGAGGTCCGGTCTTCCGGGCCACGTGGCAGGCTCGGAGCTATCCTTTGAGGAGAGGAGAGCCCCGGCCCTGCCAGACACGTGGCGCCCTCGGAGCTCGCCCTTGCGGAGGGGGCGAGGTCCGGCCTCCTAGACCACGTGCCAGGCCCGGAGCTATCCTCCGTGGGGAGGGGAGCTCCGGCCCCGCTGGATACGTGGGGCCTTCAAACCTCGCCCCTGCAGAGGGAGCGAGGTCCTTAGGAAGTTTTAACCTGTGCGTGGGGGTACCCGGTATTGAGGGTACCGACAAAGTACATGGTGCACCTCAACTTCATGGCTAAGAACAACATGGCGGAGTACGAGGCCCTCATATTTGGGATGAGTACTGCCCTGTATCTAGGCGTACGGCAGATGCTAGTTAAAGGAGACTCCCAACTTGTCATCAAACAAGTCAAGCGTGAGTGCTCCTGTAATGATCCTCAGCTAGCTGCCTATCTTATCCATGTGCAGGAGATGGAGAAGAAGTTTCATGCCTTGGAGTTGTGCCATATCCCTCGCGCCAACAACGCGGTGGCAGATGACCTTTCAACGAAAGCCTCTACATGGGCTCCGGTCCCCGAAGGTGTCTTTGAAAGGAAGCTGCTGCGTCCAACAGCCTGGCCTGCCAAACCAGGCGAAGGGGACGAGTCCAGCACCACGAAGCTGGCAGTCCCGACGGCCCTGCAACCATGGCGCTCGCCAAGGATCGTATGCGTCACCGGGGACTCTGTGCAACCCGGCGCCCAAGATCCAAAAGCTCAAGTAGGACCTGATGCATGGATCACGGAGGTCCAGACCTACTTGAAGGACAATATCCTTCCCGATGAACATGAATCCGCTGAACGGATCATTCGTATGGCTAAGATATGCACACTAGTAGATGGGGATTTCTAACTGTTTCTTGCCAACAGCGTCCTATTGTGGTGCATAACCTGGGAGGAGGGCTGCGAGCTGCTCACAGAGATCTATGGAGGCGAGTGCAGAAACCATGCTTTCTCCCGCACACTGGTTGGTAAAGCCTTCCGACATGGCTTCTACTGGCCGACAGCTCTCCTGGATGCCGTCGAGCTAGCCAAGAGATGCAAGTTGTGTCAGTTCCACGCTAAGCAGATCCACACACCGGCGCAGACGCTGCAGATGATCCTGCCCTCATGGCCATTCGCAGTATGAGGGTTGGACATCCTGGGGCCATTCCCCAGAGCCGTTGGAGGATACCGGTGCCACTACGTTGCCGTAGACTAGTTCACCAAGTGGCCGGAAGCGACCCCTGTGGTCACCATCAACAAGCAGTCCGCTGTAAAATTCATCAAGTTAATCATCTGCAGGTTCAGGGTCTCAAACAGGATCATCACCGACAACGGGACCAAGTTCACCAGTGCAGCATTCCAAGAGTATTGCGAGGACCTTGGTATCCAGGTCTGCTATGCGTCCGTTGCTCACCCAGAGAGCAACGTCCAGGACGCGTACATACACTGGCCTGGAGAAGCATGGCGCTAACTGGATTGATGAGCTTCCGTGCACACTATGGGCTAGCCGGACATCACCCAACCAAGCCACAGGGGAGACTCCCTTCTTCATGGTCTACGGAGCTGAGGCCGTCCTCCCTACGGAGATAACCTTGGGCTCCCCTCGTGTCAAGGCATACGACGAAGCCACGTAGGACCAGATCCGGCATGAAGATCTTGAGCTCATAGACGAGCACAGATGTCAGGCAGCAATCCGAAATGCACGACACAGCCAGGCGCTTCGGCGCTACCACCACTAGTCCGTGCGGAGTAGGGAGCTGTAGGTGGGCGACCTGGTGCTCTGGCGAATACTTTCCCGGGAGGGGTCCAACAAGCTTTCCCCCACTGGGAAGGTCCCTTCTGGGTGACACAAGTATGCCGACCAGAATGCGTTCGCCTGGCGACGGAGGATGGCAACCCGATTCCAAACCGTTGGAACATTGAGCACCTCCGTATGTTTTACCCGTAGCTTAGGGTAGGGCAGTCTTTTTTTGTAAAAGGGCCATAGTGCCTAGGACCATGTAAAAGCCCAAGAATAGGGAACTGGAAAAACTTTTCTTCACCTCACAACACCACAGTTTTTTATTGTGGATATCTTAGGAAAAAGTGTGAAGAGCAAGTAACCACCATCAAAAGGGTAATTAGAGGGGAAAGCCTTCATTTTCACAAAGTAGGATTTCTACACGTGAACATGAGAGGTTGAGCTCACCCCTAGGACTTAAAAAGTCTTGGGAGGGTTCAAGCCAAGTTTCATGCAAACCCAACACTTTTTGAGGCACTTTTGGAGGTATTTGAAAAGGAGGCCAACATGAATGTAAATTCAAATTGCAGCAACTTTCATCACTCAAATTCAAAATTTAGCTTCATATTCAAACTCAGCACATTTTTCTGAGTTAGCCCACCAATTTTCATCCCCATTGGAGTTCATCTTGTCGGGAGCTAAATTTGCAATAATTCAAAACTGAATTTCAATTTCAGTTTAAACATGAAGCAAATTTAACCCAACAAAGTTAAATTTGAGAACCCAAATTTAAACCAATACTTGGGGGCTAAGTCTCCCATTTAATTCTCAGTAGCTGGGATATTTACAAAAGAAAAGGGGAGAAAGAATTAGAGGGGAGAAGAGGGCTCACTGGTCAGCCACCCTGGGGAGCAAACCGACTCGGGCACGCGGTCGAACACCCTGCGGCCGACAGCACACGGGGTCCACCCCGTCCCAACGCGGCCACCGCACCACCTCCTGCTCGGTGGATGAGGGCGCCGGCTACAAAACACGCGATCGCACCCTGGTCGGCGTGAATCCCCTCCCCATTCTCTCGGTTCCACCCGCCCACATCCGAAGCAGCGCACCAGGAGTCGCCGCCCTCTGATCGCCGGCGCCCGGACAGCACAGGCTTCCTCGTGCCCGACGAGCAACACAAGAAAGGACCGCCTTGAGGTGCTGCTTCTTTTAGTCCCAACCGTTCTCCATTTCATGGGCTGTCGGGGGAGTATTTTGCCGGGAAAGTTTCGGGGGTCCTAAGACCGAGCTCCCACCAAATCTCAAAATTCACGGGTGTTGGCTTATCACCGGGCGTGCCGAGCTAAACACATGATCTACACACTGCCACGACCACCTAGGATCGAAAACCAGTAAGAACCGTGGGCTAGGGTGACGATTCTTCAAAGTTTTCTGAGCACAGCCGATATCCGGCCTAGGTCGCTGATGAGGTCGTAGTTGCAGCCATTTTCACGGGGATCGGTGCCCATATCCATGATCAGCGGGTGTCAGCGGAGCTCCCCGAGCAAACCGCATCGAAAAAGGTGCAGGGGATGCTGAGTTTGACGTCGCCGGTGAGCTCCAAGCCGCTGTTGCCGTCAGGAGCACTGTTCCGGCCGTTGTCAAGCTCCGGTGAGGGCACCAGCGTGTTCTCCGATTCAAGTTAGGCACAGGCGGCGAAAATCAGCAAGCTCCGAAGGCCGGAACCCCTCTCCGGCGAGAGCTCCGGCGAGCTCGGCGGCGGGATTGCGCGGGTGGCCGGAGGAAGAAGAAGGGGGAGGCCCCACGCGTCAGCGGCTGGATTCTCTATGGTCCAGGATCCAGTGCGGCCGCGCGGGAAGGAGTCTGTGGCCCCGTGTGGCTCGGCTCCAGCGGTCGACACGTGTGCGGTGGACCCACCCGCAGGATTTAAACATTTTTGGAATTTCCAGTTTTAGTTCAAACTTCAAAGGCATAGAACTTTGGCTAGGTAACTCCAAATGCGATGAACCAAATTTTGCTGAACTCAGAATTCTGAGTAAAATACAAATCTGAAACCCAATTTTTATGAAACCCATTAATTAATTCTGGAAAATTCTTTAAATCTTTTCAGCAAAAGAATTTTAGAGGGAGTTTGGTGCATCCAAAAATCCCCAAATTTTACCAGAATGTTCTTTAGTACATTAGTGAACCCATGTAAAAGTTTCAGACCATTTGGAGTTGATTTGGTCAGAACAATTCAAATTTGAAGATGCTGTGTTCATTTGAATACATAAACATTTTCAGAGAATTTCCAAAACTTGGAAATTCAGTTCTGGGCATGTCTTAGCTCCAAAAATGCTAGGAAAATTCATGCAAACTCTATGATCTATAATTGAAATTGTAGTTCACTAAGTTGGGCATGAACAGGGATATTATCTCAGAATTAATTCTTCTTTGCTTATTTGCTAAGAGAATTATTCTGAGCAAACCACTTCATGAAAAGTGCTAGTGTTTGGTCCAGAGAGTTTTCTTGTGATAAGAAACTCACACAAAAATTCTCAGCTCCATTGGAGCTCTGGATCACCCCTGTCCTGTTTAACCACTTGAGGGATTAATATGGAAAAGGGGGAAAACCACTTAGCATTTAACCATGTGATTAAGTCTAAGCCAAACCACCAACACCAGTTCATCTTTAAATTCTTAAACAGAGTTCCAGTTGTTAGAAACTGGTTATTAGAACTAATAGCAGTAACCTTACAACAAACATGTATGCACTTTGCATTTAAATTTACATGTAGTCTTTCAATAACGTGTAGTCGCTGAAGGCGAGGAAGCTCCGGAGATTCTCGACTTCCTGCTTCCAGAGGAAGAATTAACTCCTGACCAGCAGCAACAAGGCAAGCCCCGGTTTGCATTAACCTTTTTATAAGTTTTTACTTTGTTTACATGTGTCATATGAAGTATGATTGTGCATTAGGTATAGGATGGATGGAACGCCACTTGCATAACCAGAAATTTTCCCTAAGAGTGAGGGTAGTGTCTAAGACCTCAAGTAGACAGGCTACGCTTAATGATTCATAGGACTTCGGTACAAGTCGAGTAGTTGGAATCTACTCGCGAGATAGGCATTGGGACACACGGGTTCGGTTGAGTGATGTGAGATCACTTTAGTAATGAAAATGAGACTAGGCAGGGGCTAGGGCGCAGCAAGGGAAAGTCTTGTGTGCGCAGCCCTGCCTGTGTCGATTGAGGACCGATCCGTATGCGGCCCTGCTGAATAAGTATTGAACGTACCGAAGGCATATCGGATATATGGGCCCCGATAAACCGATGTAGCCTAAACCTCCGGCCGTCGAGGCATAGCACACCGATTTATAGGTGTAGGTTGAGGGCAGCAAGGTGGAAATCTGCCAACGGGCATAGAGAGATGCTCCGTGTGGGGAACCTCCTGCTCGTTTCGGTGCGACCGGTTCGACGTTTGGGCTGTTGGGTGAAAGGTTGTCCCGTACGACATCGAGTGAGCGTGCTGTTCAGCTCCACGGGTGGGCGTACGTGACATGCTCTTTGGGTTTCCCTGCAGGTGTATATCGAGTCGACTTGCCGTCCCTCGCGGTGACGAGTACCGCTTGTTCACTGCGTCGTAACATAGACTAATGAATGAAATGTTATGATTCCATAATGCTGTTATGATATAATTTTATTGCTACATGTGTGCCACCAAATATTGCTCACTAAATTTCAGCTTCATGAACCGTTAACTTGTTGCTAAAAGCTGAACTAAGGATGAACTTGTAGGCGTGTCCATTTGCTGCAACATTGCTACCCTATGTCATGGTACACCTCATGTAGCGTTTCATGCTTAGGTGAGTCGGTTAAGCCTTGCTGAGCCTTCATGCTCACGGTTGCTGCTTAAGTGTTTTTCAGGTGAGGAGCCACCCACAGACTCGGAGTACGAGTCCACCAGCGAGGGTTACCCTCCGTCGGGGACCACGGCTGAGTGGGAGCCGTACACGCCGCGCTGAGCTGAGACGTGCAGCTAGTGTGGGTTGCCCTAGGGCTGGGCAACCGACTTTTGCTAGATAGGCAGGCGTGAGTTGTACAAAAAAAACTTCCGCTGTGTAATAAAAGACTCTAGTTTGTAACTGAGAAGTGTACTACTTTGTACATTCAGTTTGTTTTTCCCATGTAATATAATGTGTTCTTATGACGTGTGCTGTCGGGTGTCGCATCGCGCGGCACCACCCTCTGTGATCCTGGATGAGCGGATTCCGGTCCGCCACAGACCAGCGCTCGGATCAACTAAACTCCGGGGGGGGGGGGGTCCGGCTACCCCTGTCATCCCAGAGTGGGTCGCTGAACTCCTGTACAGCCTTACTCCTCCTATGTAGCACCATGATAAACAAAACTCTTGCCCTACCTTATGTACGTCTACATTTCTGCAACTTTCCTTTCAAGATTGCGTAGATTTTTGCCCTCTCGACCTGTACATAGTTGTGTTTCTCTGTCTCGCTCTTGGCCAAAATTATGCTATCCTGCTACAAGGCGGAAATGCCTGAGGCACTTGTGTTGTCTTCGGACCCCCTTGGTTACCTTCCTGCCCGGGTCCGGTGGTGCCAAAAGGTCACCCCCCTTCGGAGTGCCATGCCAGCGGGAGGTCCAGGGTGTGTAGCTTACTTAGCCTTGTCCTGTACCCTAAGCATGCACACTCTGCCTCCTCAGCACAGCAGCCAAGTCCTGGGGGCTCTGATGGCACACCACCCTGGGAATGATGGTAACCAACGTCCGGACACTACTACACCGAATTGCCCAGGTCTCGTAGCTTAGCAGAGGACCATAAGCCATAATGAGGCTAACGAACAGGGAAAATGCAACTACACGGCACGGTTACCCCTTTCTTCTAGTGTTTCTGCAGGCCACAGGGCTCTGGTCCGTGGGGTTAGTTCTGGAATACCAGCTTTTCCAGGAGGCTACTGTCAGACCCCCAAGGCTGGCATCTCCCGAAGGGTCGGGAGCTGGCGTCTTGCGCTTTTTTAGCAGGCGTCCCCAAACATTTGGGCACACCTACCAGGGGTCATCACGACTGGTCAAGGCAAGCAAGACGCCCTGACCCCTGCAACGCGTAAGAAGGAAGTGGGTACATATCTACAACAAGCAACAAGGAAGCATCAACCACCTTGGCAAATGAGAGAGCCTCCGGCCCTTGCGACATCAAGGACCAGGGGACCTCCTGAAAGCTAAAGAAGTCTGTCCTACCGGACCCTGTGACAAGTGGATGAAGGATGAGAGCCCAACAAAAAGACTTTCATTCATCAGCACAGGAGTTGAAGACAAGACACAAAAGTCAAAAGAAAGATACAAAGGCCGGAGACTCGCCGGTACCACGCCTAAACCGCTCGGCGACGAGGGCTCCTAAGTCTTCGACCTCAGACCGAGCCGCAGCCTGCCTCGTAGCAACGAGGCCTTAGATGACTGGCTCCAGGGAAACACTGGGGTCCCAGCTTCGGAAGCAAGTCAACACATGTGTTGCCACCTCCTTAGCCAGGGCCTTTCCCTCCGCCTCCAGCTGGTCGACGACAACGTCTTCCAATGCTGCCATCTTCAAGCCTGCAGAGTCAAGCGCAGGGAGCACATGGCTCATCTCCTGCGAAGGCTCGCTGGCACGCACCGGGCTGAAGCCGAAGGGCACCATTGCTGACTAGGCGTGGCCCAGGAAGTCCCGGACTTGCTGGACCTCCGCCATGCGCAAATCCTGGAGCTCCTGAAGCTCGCGCCATGCCGCTGCCAGGGCTGCTGCGTCGCTCTCGGAGAGTCTTTTCTCCCTGGCAGCCAACGCCGCCTCCCGGGCGTCAAGCTCATGGGCACGGCACTGCAGTCCCTCTTCGCAGAACGAAGCATCAAATTCTGCAGCCAGGAGGTCCTGGCGCTCCTTCATCTGCCTCTCCCGCTCCTTGTTCAGGGAGGCCTTCTGGTGATCCAAGTCTTTGCCCCGAGACTTCAGCTCGGCCTGCTCCCGCTGCAAGCGCGACGAAGACTCCTCCTCCTTCTCCGCTAGCTCGCGCTCGTGCTCGCCTACTGCGATCTCACGGCGAGCCAGCATCAGCCGTAACTCCTCCAGGGTTGTGAGATAAGCATTGGCCGCCTTGTGGGCCTCCTGGGCTTCTGCCCAGAGATTTTTGGACTGCTCGTCCAACTGATCAACCAGGTCCCGCTGCCGGTTGGTCAGTTTCTGCTCCTCCCACAAGCGAGCCTCCTTCGTCTCCAACATCCTCCGTGTCTCCCGGGCCCGGAGGTTGAGCAACCTTTCCCAACCAACGAGACACTCCTCCTCCTACTGAATGGCTTCCCGCTCCTGGTACAGCGCTAGGTGAACTCGGCGGAGGCTTGCCTGAGCTGAGGCCACATCCTTAGACAAGGCGATCCGCTCGACACGTGCCGGAGCTTCCTGGGCGTCATCCTCCGGGATGTCGATGGTCGTCGGAGTAGGCACCAAGATGAAGGGACGCAGAGAAGTTTTGGCTTGATCCTCGGAAGGAGGCCGGTGTGCTTCCGGCTGGGGAGTACTACCCTCTGGGGTAGGGGACGCAGCATCCAACGTGCCGTCGTCGACGGCAGGAGCAGGCTCGTTGCCATGAGCTGGCGGAGCCTCGTCAGCCATAGCTGGCCCGGAACCAGGCCTCGAAGCCTGGACCGACGGAGGATCCTGGCTGGGGTCCTCCAAACTAGGGGCTGCTGGGGAGAGATCTGCAGAAGAGGCAGGCTGCGTGGATGTCACCAGCGCTTGATGGTCCGCACCCTCATCTGGAGCAGTCCTACAAGCCGCCAGTGGATTGCCGGACACCACAGGCACTGGAGTGCTCCCAGGAGAACCTGCGGATGGAGCCTTGTGTAAAGAACATGGGTCAGCAAACAACCTCAAAGCATAGCCAAAAGCAGAAAGAGCTCGCCTCGGATGATCTCCTGGGGCTGGCGAAGCTCCATAAAGTGGCTCGGAAACGCTTGCCCGGGCCTCCGGAGCCACCAGACCCCCCGGCTGCAGCAGGCCTCTTCGTCGACGGCGGAGGCGCTAGAGTTGCAGGAGCTCCCTCTGTGGGCTTGGATGCAGGACCAGCCACGATGCCTCCGGTCACGCCCTCCCGTTCCACCTTGGGTGCCCTTGGGGCCGCCGCAGGGGCCACGGGGCCGGATGCTGAGATAAAGCTCCTGTCTGCGTGCACCAGTCTCCGCTTCTTCCCTGGGGAGTTAGCCCGGGGGTGCCCGGCTCCTTCCCCTTTCCTCTGTACAGGCTGGGAGTGGAGGAAGTCGGGGCCACGGAGCCCGGTGCGGCAGTACATGGAGCAGCAGGGGGCGGAGCGGAGGAAGCAGCCCTCCCGTCGCCCGCTCCAGTCACCCCAGGGATCTTTACTCCTCATGAAGCGTCGCCAACCTGCCGGGGAGTGATGTGAATTTCGTCCAGCATCGGCATCGTGTTCATGAGCTGCGATCTCAACTCCTGGTCCAGGAAGATGGGAAAGCACGATGCCGGTGGATTGACGAAATCGTCAAAGACGCTGCCGGTCCCAACATCGACTCATAGCTTCGCCAACATGGCATCTAGGAGCTCCGTCTTCAAGTTAATACCTGGACCACACTCCAGGCGAGACGAGTCATTCTCACCGGTGTACATCCAGGCCACGCGGCAACGGTTCTGGAGGGGAGCGAGGCGCCAACCCAGGAAGTCGGCCAACACAATCAGCGAAGACAACCCCTGGTCCGCCAGGATCTTAATCCTCGCCAGCACAGGGGAGTAGGTGCTCTGAAGGTGGGGCATGTTCTCCCAGCTGGTCCGTGTTGTTGAAGGGGGGGGGGTGGAAGTCGGCAGATCTAGCCAGTCGTGGGCGTCGGTCTTCACAATGACCCAGTCATCCCTCCAGTTCTCCCACTTGTTGGAGGAGAGGGGAGAGATGTAGGTCGCTACAGATCTTATGCGATGCTGGAAGTAGTAGGCACCCAAGAAGCTCGGGCTCCTCCCCGACGACCGCAGGACGAAGAACGCCCGGAATAGCCGCACCCCCATGAACATCTTGCGGAGGTGGACGAAGATCAACACCAGCACGAGGGAGTGCAGCGTCAGGTGCTGCAGCTGGAGCTTGTAGAACTCCAGCAGGGTCAGGAAGAAGGAAGAAACGAGGAAGGCGAGCCCCGTCAGCATGTACCCGGTGAAGATGATGACTTCACCGAGCTGAAGGTCTACGAGTGGGAGGGATCAGCAGCGAATCCTCCCATCATACTGAGGCACCTGCCAACCGATAAGGCGCCTCACGTGCCCAACATCGGCAATGCTTCAGAGACGAGACTCTCGGAGGTTCGTCGCTGTCGAAGTGTAGCTGTCAACACTTCCCCCGGGCCTGCATTGGGCACCCCGCGGAGGTTCTTTGTTCGGAGGGGCTAGTCCCCCACGGAGAGATTAAGAGTAGTTGGACAAAGGAAAAGGATGAACACAGGGGTTTTTACGTGGTTCAGGCCGCCGGAGCATAAAATCCTACGTCCATAGTGAGCAGAGGTGCTCGTTGTATTGCTTGAGGATGAGCTGAGTGCTAGAATGTCTACCGGAGTTCAAACCACTGGAGTGCGAATGTGCAAAGAGCCAAACCGAACAGAGTTTGAACCCCTTGTAACGTTTCCTACCCAAGCCTTTTATAGTCCAAGGCTCGGGCGGCTTACATGGTGGGCCCAGGACCCGACAGGTGGTTCCGGGGAGATTGCCTGCCATCTACCGTATCTTGTAGTTACGCCGGTAGTTGTCTCTGGCGAGGGCTTCTAAGTCTTCGTCTTGCTTCCCTGCCCATGCCGCAAGCTAGGCGTAGTGGTTGATGTCAGCAGGGGCGGCAGGGGATGCCTTGTCGCTGTGTTTATTGGTGTACAGCTTCTGACGCGGCGCACCAGTCTTCACTGCGATGTGACTGGGCACAACGGCACCTTACAGTGGCGTGCTCCGTGTCTCCCCGTCTTGGGAAGGTGCGGGTATTGAATACCTTGTACGGACAAGGTATGGCGCGTCTTTTACTCTTGCTGCCTACCATGCGGGGGCAGGTAGAACTGTTCTGCTGGCCACATGGCGGGCCCGGAGCTCTCCTCTGAGGAGAGGGAGGTCCGGCCCCCCTGGACACGTGGAGCCTTCGGAGCTCTCCCTGTAGAGGGGGAGGTCCGGCTCTGCTGGCCACGTGGTGGGCCCGGGGCTCTCCTCTGAAGAGAGGGAGGTCCGGCCCCGCTGGACATGTGGAGCCTTCGGAGCTCTCCCTGCGGAGAAGGGAGGTCCGGCTCTGCCGGCCACGTGGCAGGCCCGGAGCCCTCCTTGGAGGAGAGGGGGGGTCCGGCCCCGCAGGACACGTGGGGCTTTCGGAGCTTGCCCCTGGGGAAGGGGCAAAGTCCTTAGGCGATTTCCCCTAGGCATGGGGGTACCCCATATTGAGGGTACCGACAGTGGCCCCCGGGCCCATCTCATGGGAGGTAACAAGCCTGAGGTGGGGCCCCCGTCTCTTCTAGTTCGCGCACCTTCTCGAAGACCCGCTCTGACCGTTGCTGGTGCACGAACAGTCATGGGATCGTGGGGGTGTGAGCCCTGCTTGATGGCTGCTTTTACTGTGGCGGTTCCCAAGGCTGCCACTACTGCACGTCGCAGCGCCTTGTCAGGAACCGCCGGGTTCTCCACCTGGGTGGCTGACTACCCGGTCCACCGCTTCTGTAGGGAAACCTGGGCCCGCTTGTCATGGACTCCATGGCTTGGAGCTGAAGCGGTGGTCCCAAGCAGCGTATTCGAAGAGTTTCGAATCGCTTTGAATCACGTCTGGGAAGTTTAAGAGGGAATCTCATCTGCATCGCAGGCTTCCCTTCGCACTTTCCGACGCCTGAGCCCTCTAGAGTCCTCTGAGCGCTCAAGTCTTCTCAGCCCCCAAGTTCTTGCACCCCCGTCGCCCATGGCTTCCAATCTGACTCCGAAGGCCAACGAAGCCCGGACCGCCGACAGGGGGAGGGGCAGGGAGCCGGCCTCCGGTTTGCCTGAGAAGAAACGTGCCCGGTCCCCTCTGATGGCATCGTTCGCGCCAAGCCAGGAAACCGGGGAACCTTCACGTCCTCCTTATGGAGGTGTCAGTTCGTCGGGCGGCGACCCCAAGAGGCCTCGGGCCCTTCATTCCGACGGGACTCCTTTCAAACAGCGGCAGCTCGAGGGGCCCCGGGTGTCCCGCCCTCCTTCCTCTGGCGGAGGAGCTCCAAGGGGGGACGCTGGTGCTGCGATGCCCGGTGGCGAGCCGAGGGCTCAGGTGCCCCGGCCAGCGAGCGTCCCGGCTGCAGGCTCGGCAGGCGGTAGCGCCGGAAGGAGCAGCGCTGGGACTCATCCGGGGGCGCAGGTGCCCCGGGCCTCAGGAGCTGGATCGGCGAGCAGTGCTAGCGGCGCCGCCGGCGGGGGTCCTACTGCTCCGCCTCCTAGGGGGGCTCCAGGAGCACCCCCTGTTCCCCCGGTCCGGGTGCCTGCGGCGCAGGCCCCAGCAGCGATGGCAGGCTCCGGCGGATCTGCCCCGGCTCGGTGTAAGGGCCTCAGTTTTTGACACATGTTTAAAGTATTCATCACCACACCACACACCTCATTTGAAGCAAGTTGATGAACACAAATGAAGAGCAAGTAACCACCACCAACATGCTCATTAGATAACAAACTCACATATTGCAAAAGTGGTATTGCCCACATGTGATATAGAGGGGCTGGGCATATGAAAACTCCTACACATTGCTAAGGATGTCCATGCCAAATTTCACCCAAATTCAAAACCTTTTTGAGGTCATTTTGGGTATAGCTAGAAAGAGGGCAGTTTGAAACCATATTCAAATTCAAACTGTTTTTATCCTATGAATTCAAAAGTGGGAGGCATATTCTTGTTCAACACATTTTTTTGAGCTCACGCACCAATTTTCACTCCATTTGGAGTTGATCTTGACATGAGCTAAGTGGGGCAAATTCAAACTTTATTTGAATTTCAAATTGAACATGTTCTGAAATTCATTCAAACCAAACCCAATCTGAATTCTAATCAATTCAAATGGCTCATGGGTGAATAATTTGAATCACCATGGGTATTTTGGGGCTCACTGTTTACAACAGTGATTAGGAGTGAATTTCAGAAGTTAAAACCCTGGATGGGACCCACATGTCAGTCACTGGTTCAAAGCAACCGACTGAGACTTTTTCCACTCGGGTCGCCGAGCTGCGGCTGTGATCGCCACCGAGGGAGGTCGCCGCGCCAGCAGCTGCTTGGCCACGCGCGGGCACGAGGCGGTTCACAGCCTTCTTAAGGCGTTCTGCCCCCTCCTCGGCTGAAGCCATCGCCATTTCTTCCCCCGCAAGAACACAGCGCCGGAAACTCCTTCCATCACTCAGAACCGATCGGAGAGCTCCGACCACAGCCTCCCCGTTCCCTCCAGAGCTACAGCAAGGTACTAGGAACCCTCCTCCTTCTTCCCCGTTGCTAAAACTCCGCTGAAACTGATTGAACTCGGCTCTGCCGAAAGTTCAATTCGGTGACTTAAAACCGCCGCACCTCGGGCTCCCGTGGACAGCCCAACCGGGGAATTGTCACGCCTGAGCCAAGGAACCCATGGACGCGCTGGTGACCGGTGCTGCTGACCCCCGAGCCACAGCCCGAGTTCTTGCTCACCGGCGGCGAATTTCCAGTTTTCACCATTCTGGGTGCAGAACGACCTTCGGGTGCGGTTCTGTCAAATTCTTACTCTAGGAAGGATTAGAGGGCCTCAATCAGCTCTCACATACAGTAGACACGGTAACGCACAAGTTTCCTTCACAACCTTTGGCCAGAGAACCTCTGCACCCGGCGTATTTTGATGATTACCGACGGCGGAGCAAGCGGGAGAAATCGGGCGCACAGTGAGGTCCTACTTTGGGCTTCCCCCGAGCTGCTTCAAGCTCATGTCGACTGTCGAAGTGTTCGGTCGACACTTCCCCCGGGCCTGCACTGGGCATCCCGCGGAGGTTCTTTTTTCGGTGGGGCTAGTCCCTTGTGGAGAGCTTGCGCGGATGATCGAGTTAGTAAGAGCTTGACACGGTGAGTTTTACGTGGTTCAGGCCGCCGGAGCGTAAAACCCTACGTCCACGGCGAGCTATGGAGCTCGCTGTATTGCTTGCTGCTCAGAACCGGAGTCCTGAGCTTGGGGGTGAGTTACAGCTTGGGTGTGAATGGCTAGCGTATGAGTTGCAGAGGTGCGAACCCTTTCTATCGTCGCCTACCCGAGTCTTTTATAGTCCAAGGCTCGAGTGGCTTACAAGGGGGCCCGGGACCCGACAGGTGGTCCCGGGGATATTGTCTGTTATCTACAGTTATGCCGGTAGTTGTCTCTGGCGAAGGCTTCCGAGTCTCCGTCTTGCCGCCCTGCCCATGCCGCACGCTAGTCGAAGTGGTTGATGACGACTGAGGTGGCATGGGATGTCTTGTCGCGGTGTTTATTGGCTGGCAGGTTCTGACACCGCGCGTCAGTCTGTGATGCGACTAGGCGCAACGGCACCTGACAGAGGCGTGCTCCACGTCTCCGCGTCTTGGGAAGACGCGGGCCTTGAATACCTTGTACGGGCAAGGTATGGGGCGTCTTTACGCCCGCTGCCTATCGCTCGGGGGCAGGCAGCGCCGTTCTGCTAGCCACGTGGCGGGCCCGGAGCCCTTCTCAGAGGAGAGGAGGGTCCGGCCCCGCGGGGCACATGGAGCCTTCGGACCTCTCCCCGCGGAGGGGGAGGTCCGGCTTCTGTATGCCACGTGGCGGGCCTGGAGCTCTCCTCTGAGGAGAGGGAGGTCCGGCCCCGCCGGACGCATGGCGCCTTCGGAGCTCTCCCTGCGGAGAAGGGCGAGTTCCTTAGGCATTTTCCCCTGTGCGCGGGGGTACCCCATATCTCAGGTACCGACAGTGGCCCCCGGGCCCATATCGGGGGAGATAGCGAGCCCGAGGTGGGACCTCCGTCTCTTCTGAACCGCGCACTTTCTCTAAGTCCCGCATTGACCGCTGCCAGAGCACGAACGGTCGTAGGATCGTGGGAGCGTGCGCCCACTTGATGGTTGCTTTTACTGCGGCGGTTCCCAAGACTGTCACTTCTGCATGTTGCGGCGCTTTCTTCGGGAACCGCCGAAGTGCCTTGCCGGCTTGTCTTCATAGGAGACTGACTCCTTGACCCACCGTTTCAGTCGGGCGGCTTGGGTCCACCTGTCATCGGCGCTCGGTCTAGGAGCCGAAGCGGTTGCTGATGCGGTGTATTCGAAGAGTTCCGAATCGCTTGGGATTGCACCCGGGAAGGTGTGAAAAGAGACCGCCACGTGGGTACGCTCCCCTTATAAGGCTTCCAGCCCTTGCGCCTCCCTCGAGTCTCTGCAGTCTTGTCTTCTTCCATGGCTCCCAACCCGCCTTATGGGGGGAGAATCGCTCTCGATTTCCTCCAGCGACGACGTCTGCACCAAGTCTGGGACCCAGGGAGCCTGTCTGCCTTGCCTCTGGAGGTGGCGCCTCCAAGGGGTCTCTGGTTTGTCCTCCCGACGGGGCCCTTCATTGG
Organism: Neostapfia colusana; assembly: GCA_030760725.1. Lineage (NCBI taxonomy): Eukaryota > Viridiplantae > Streptophyta > Magnoliopsida > Poales > Poaceae > Neostapfia > Neostapfia colusana. The sequence goes on from JASWHV010000017.1 coordinate 46,415,592, forward strand.
TGACGGCAGGCAGAAAGCTCCCTGGCGTTGCGTCCCTTCTCAGATGGTGGAGTCTCTGAAGAAACCGCTGAAGCACCAAGGAGAATTCCAGGCGGCAGAGTGTCCGAGAAGACCACTGAAGCTGCGGAGGGGGCCTCAGGAGCACCCTTGATGACACCGGCTTTTGCGCCGGTGATGAGGGAACTTCAGGAGAAGGAAACCGCCGATGCACCAAGGAGGATCCCAGGCGGCAGAGTCTCCAAGAAGACCGTTGAAGCTGCGGAAGGGGCTCAGGAGCACCCTTGATGACACCGGCCTTTGCGCTGGTGATGAGGGAGGCGCTCGGGTCATGGAGCGGGAGAGCGCCGCCAGGGATGAAACCTGGTGACGCGGCCGTTCTTGCTACTTCTAGACTCTGGTTGTGTCAGGGGAATCTTGGGGCTTGTTTCTTTCTTTTTCATCGAGTTTGTAGCCCAGCTCATGGAGCCATGAATACATGAACTCTTATGACCCTTCGTGCCTGCGATGTTTTCCGTCTTCTTCCTGGTTTTGCCTGACCGAGCCCTTAGCTCCGCAAGGTGCTCAGAGGCCTTCACCAATCTCGACGTTCTGCTCCGGCACCTTCCCCGGGTCCTCATTATATTAAGGGCCCCAGAGGTCCTCGGGCCCCGCCTCATGAGGATGGGGAGGCCCGGATCAGCCAGCCACGTGGCGGATCCGGAACTCTCATCTGAGGAGAGGGAGGTCCGGACCCGCGGTACACGTGGGGTCTCCGGGCCCTTCCCCTCAGAGGAGGGGAGGTCCGGTCCCGCTGGAGCCGTGGATCCTTCGGTCTTGCTTTGGAGTTCCGGTTTCGCATGATTCCGTAGTGGCCCCCTGGCAGGGGCGTCCCATTGGTCAGGCGCTCCTACCACATTCCTGTAGGGATCCGAGGCCGAGAGGTCCTGCACACAAGTAGGGAAAAGTAATTCTCCTTGGGAGCTCCCCCTCCCTTATCTCATTGTCTTATTCGACTTATGGCCCCTAACCATATGCTCGGTGCTTGGGGACAGTAGTGCGCGAAGCGTTCAGGGGCTCAGGGCCCCCCTCGACTATCGGCAGGTACCCCCGATGCAACCGCTTCTGGTAGGGCAGCGAATGCCGACTAGTGGTGAGAATGAGAAGGGGGAGCTGAGCACATGGCAGCCATGCACCGCAAGGGTAGTCATAAAAAACTTAGTACACAATTTAAATGAGTACGAGGAAAGAGCAAGGTAGAACAGGTATCTTTTCGTATAACTTTCCACAGGAGGAAGGCAGGGTAAACATGGAGGCCACGACCCGCCCCATTAAGATGGGAAGCAAGACTCTACGCGCTTGGAGTCGGAACCAGGCAAAGCAGAACGTAGTCCTGTACCGTCCCCTGGGGCTTAGCTGCTCCGAGCGCTGTTCCTGGACTCTATGGAGTTTATTACAGAAAGAAAGTACTGTCCTATCTTTGCTCTAGGGGTAGAAATTACGGAGGTGTTCTATGTTCCAAGGGTTTGGGAGCAGGTCCCCATCCTCGGTAGAAAGGCGCACACACCCAGGGCGGCACACTTTCGCGACTCGGAAGGGACCTTCCCAACTAGGGGAGAGTTTGTGGGCCCCTTCGCGAGAAAGTATGCGCCGCAGCACCAGGTCACCTTCCTGCAGCTCCCGGGCACGCACAGATCTCTGGTGGTAGCGCCGAAGCGCTTGTCTGTACCGCGGTTACGGAGTGCTGCATGTAATCGGACCTCGTCGACGAGGTCGATTTCTCCACGCCGGAGGTTGTCCTGCGTGGCTTCGTCGTAAGCCTGGACACGGTGAGACTTCATGGTGATTTCTGGGGGAAGTACAGCTTCGGCCCCATACACCATGAAGAAGGGTGTCTCTCCAGTGGCCCAGCTCTGGGATGTCCGGTTAGCCCATAGTGTGCTCGGAAGCTCATCTACCCAATTGGCACCATGTTTCTTCAGACTGGCGAAGGTGCAAGTCTTAAGGCCTCGGAGAATCTCCGCGTTGGCCCTCTCAACTTGCCCATTGCTCTTCGGGTGGGCGACAGAGGCATAGCACACCTGAATGCCGAGGTCCTCGCAGTAGTCTTGGAATGCTGCGCTGGTGAACTGGGTCCCGTTGTCGGTGATGATTCTGTTCGGGACCCCGAACCGGCAGACAGTAGACTTGATGAATCTTACTGCGGATTGTTTGTTGATGGTGACAACTGGTGTAGCTTCCGGCCACTTGGTGAACTTGTCGATGGAGACATAGAGGTACCGGAATACCCCGACGGTTCTGGGAAATGGTCCCAAGATGTCCAGCCCCCATACGGCAAATGGCCACAAGGGCGGGATCATCTGTACCGCCTGAGCCGGTGTATGGATCTGCTTGGCGTGGAACTGGCACGCCTTGCAGCTCTCGACCAGCTTGACGGCATCTTGGAGTGCTGTTGGCCAGTAGAATCCATGCCGGAAGTCTTTACCGACAAGCGTGCGTGAGGAAGAGTTACTTCCACATTCGCCTCCATGGATCTCAGCGAGCAAGTCGCAGCCTTCCCCCTGGGTTATGCACCGCAATAGGATGTGGTTGGCGCCACGCCGGTAGAGATCCCCCTCTACCAGCACGTATCTCTTAGCCATACGCACAATCCGCTCAGCGGTTGCATGTTCATCAGGGAGGATATTGTCCTTCAAGTAGTCCCGGATCTCCGTGATCCATGCATCGGGTCTGACTTGAGCTTCTGGATCTTGGGCGCTGGGTTGCACGGAGTCCCCAGTGACGCTTACGATCCTTGGCGGCATCCATGGCTGTAGGGCCACCGGGACCGCCAGCTTCGAGGTGCTGGTCAAGCCCCCTTCGCTCGGCTCGGCGGGCCGGGCTGTAGGCCGCAGCAACGTCCTCTCAAAAACTCCTTCGGGCGCAGGGGCTCCGGTGGAAGCCTTCGTTGAAAGGTTGTCAGCTGCGGCATTGCCAGCGCGCGGTACGTGGTGCAGGTCCAAGGCGAGGAATTCTTTCTCCAACATCTGCACGTGAAGCAGATGCACAGCTAGCTGTGGGTCATTGCAGGAGCATTCGCCCTTGACTTGTTTGATGACCAGCTGGGAGTCGCCCTGTGCCAACAACTGGCGAGCGCCTAAAGACAGGGCTGTCTGCAGGCCAAAGATGAGTGCTTCATACTCTGCCATGTTGTTGGTTGCCTTGAAATTGAGACGCACCATGTACCCAAACTGTTCCCCCGATGGCATGAGGAGCAGTACGCCAGCACCGGCCCCCTGCTTTCACGAGGAGCCGTCAAAGAAAAGTGTCCAGTGGGGTTCGGTGAAGACCGGAGCTTGGTGCTCTGGTTCACCGCCTTCATGGCCCCCGGGTCAGTCTTCGTTGGTGTCCACTCTGCCACAAAGTCAGCCAGTGCTTGGCTCTTGACTGCATGGCATGGGAGGAAGTCCAGCTCAAACTCCGCCAGCTCCGCCACCCATTTAGCAACATTGCCAGTCGCATGGGGGCTGTGAAGAATTGTCTTCAGCGGATACGAGGTGTCGAAGTGTTCGGTCGACACTTCCCCCGGGCCTGCACTGGGCAGCCCGCGGAGGTTCTTTTTTCGGTGGGTCTAGTCCCTTGCGGAGAGCTTGCGTGGATGGACGAGTTAGTAAGAGCTTGATACGGTGAGTTTTACGTGGTTCAGGCCGCCCCAGCGTAAAACCCTACGTCCACGGCGAGCTATGGAGCTCGCTGTATTGCTTGCTGCTCAGAACCGGAGTCCTGAGCTTGGGGGTGAGTTACAGCTTGGGTGTGAATGGCTAGCGTATGAGTTGCAGAGGTGCGAACCCTTGCTATCGTCGCCTACCCGAGCCTTTTATAGTCCAAGACTCGGGTGGCTTACAAGGGGGCCCGGGACCCGACGGGTGGTCCCGGGGAGATTGACTGTTATCTACCGTATCTGCAGTTATGCCGGTAGTTGTCTCTGGCGAAGGCTTCCGAGTCTCCGTCTTGCCGCCCTGCCCATGCCGCATGCTAGTCATAGTGGTTGATGACGGTGGAGGCGGCAGGGGATGTCTTGTCGCTGAGTTTATTGGCTGGCAGGTTCTGACACCGCGCGCCAGTCTGTGATGCGACTGGGCGCAACGGCACCTGACAGAGGCGTGCTCCGCGTCTCCGCGTCTTGGGAAGACGCGGGCCTTGAATACCTTGTACGAGCAAGGTATGGGGCGTCTTTACGCGCGCTGCCTATCGCTCGGGGGCAGGCAGCGCCGTTCTGCTGGCCGCGTGGCGGGCCCGGAGACCTCCTCAGAGGAGAGGAGGGTCCGGCCCCGTGGGGCACGTGGAGCCTTCGGACCTCTCCCCGCGGAGGGGGAGGTTCGGCTTCTGTCGGCCACGTGGCGGGTCCGGAGCTCCTCTCTGAGGAGAGGGACGTCCGGCCCCGCCAGATACGTGGCACCTTCGGACCTCTCTCCCGTGGAGGGGGAGGTCCGGCCTCTGTATGCCACGTGGCGGGCCCGGAGCTCTCCTCTGAGGAGAGGGAGGTCCGGCCCCGCCGGACGCGTGGCGCCTTCGGAGCTCTCCCTGCGGAGAAGGGCGAGTTCCTTAGGCATTTTCCCCTGTGCGTGGGGGTACCCAATATCGCAGGTACCGATAGTGGCCCCCGGGCCCATCTTGGGGGAGATGGCGAGCCCGAGGTGGGACCTCCATCTCTTCTGATCCGCGCACTTTCTCTATGTCCCGCATTGACCGCTGCCGGAGCACGAACGGTCGCAGGATCGTGGGAGCGTGCGCCCACTTGATGGTTACTTTTACTGCGGCGGTTCCCAAGACTGCCACTTCTGCATGTTGCGGCGCTTTCTTCAGGAACCGCCGAAGTGCCTTGCCGTCTTGTCTTCTTAGGAGACTGACTCCTTGACCCACCGTTTCAGTCGGGCGGCTTGGGTCCACCTGTCATCGGCGCTCGGTCTCGGAGCCTAAGCGGTTGCCGATGCGGCGTACTCGAAGAGTTCCGAATCGCTTGGGATTGCACCCGGGAAGGTTTTTAGAGGGGATCTTACCCGCATTGCGGCTTCCCTTCGCACCTCCCAGCGTTTCTTCTTGGACTCTTGTGCTTTTGCCCTCTTTCCCTTGAGTCCTCCCTCGCCATGGCTTCCATCCCGCCACCAGAGAAGAAGCGCGCTCGATCTCCTCCAGTGGCGGCATCTGTGCCAAGTCGGGAATCTGGGGTGCCTGGCACTCCTTCCAGTGGCGACTCAAAGAGGCCCCGGGCTGATGCGTTGGGGGGGCTTCTGGGGCGTCCCCTGCTCCGCCAGTTCAAGCGACTGCGGAGCGGCCGTCAGTGACGGCAGCGGGCTCTGGGAGTCCTACCCCGGCTAAGAAGTCGGGGTTCAGAGCCCGCTGGAGTGTCTGCGCTTCCCGGCCATCCCCTACTAGCGGGGAGTCTGTGCCGTTGCGCTCGGAACCCGGGACAACTGCCGCAGCCCCCAAGCCGGCGCGAGCTTCTCTTGTTCCGGTGTGCCCGGACTCCGTGGCGGCGTCATCTGTTCCTGCCGAGACGACCGCCGCGGCCCCCAAGCCAGCGCAGGTCGACCCTGCACCAGGCGGCCCGGCCTTTATCCCAGCACCGCCTTCCCCGGCTCGCCCCTCTCCACATGTCAAGAAGCCAGAAGCTAAAGAGGGCCCGGCAGGTCCGGCTGCCAGAGCTCCGGCGCCAGCTTCTCCTGACCGGCGTCTCATCTTGGTTGCTGGTGCATCGACTCCTCTTGAGGACGAGGTGATGGAGGAGGTCAGGGGAACTGCCCCGGCCTCTGTTGCTCCATTGCCCCTGGCAGATGCCTTCACGCTTGCCGAGACGAGCGTCCGGCAGGTCTTGGCTGCACTAGGTCGCGAGCGGGAGGAGTATACAGTTGAACGGGATCGCCTCCTCACCTGGGGGAACCTTTTGCGGGAGCGGACCGCGAAGGTCAAGAGCGAGCTTGACTCCAGGCAGGAGTTGCTCGACTTCAGGGAAGTGCTCCTCGACCGGCTGAAGCGGGCTGTCAACCGTATGGACGCCGAATCGCGGCGGATCAACAGGGAGGCCCTGGAGGCACACGCCCAGGCCGAGGAGAGCCTCTCTGCCGCTGAGGAGATACGGCAGCGGATGGAGCGCCGTAGACTCGCCGTTGAGGAACGGGAGCGTTCCACGGCGGCCGAGGCGGAGAGGGTCGCCGCGCAGCTGGCGGCGGGCGAGGATGACCTTCGAACTCGGATCGACGAGCTAGAGATTCTGAAGGCAGACCTCGACCTGAGGGAGGAACAGGTCTCCCGCGAACGCCGGGCGGTCTTGGAACGGGAGTTGCCCGCTGACTTCAAGGCTTCTGAGTTGGAGCGGCTCGCCAAGACTCTCCACCTTCGGGAGAGCTCCCTGGCGGCCAAGGAGAAGGAATTCTCCGAGAGGAACCTAGAGGCCCTACAGGCAGCCCGCCACGAGGTGGAGGAGCTCTCGGCCTTGCGGTCCTCCGAGGCTCTCGCGGTCTCGAGCTTCGTGGATCGAGCGGGGTCCGCCCTGATCCCTCTTGACTTCAGTCCGGTGAGGGCCGCGGCTCCTGCGGACAAGGTGGCGGAGGTGATCCCCGCACTGGAGTCGATCGGCGCCAAGCTGGACAGGCTAGACTCGGTGGTCGCCAGCGAGCTTGAGGCCGAGGGACGTGGCCTAGCCCTAGAGGTCGCCTCACATGTGCTGGCATGCTTCAAGAGCCGCGACCCCTCTTTCTCGCTAGAACCAGCGAGAGAGGGCCCAGCCACGGAGCGGGAGGAAGCTGCCAGGGCTGAAATCAAGGATGTGGCCACCCTTGTAGCCGCAAGATTCCGGCGGGAGCCGGGAGGTCCTTAGGACTTGTTTCTCCCTTTTTATCGAGTCTGTAGTCCAGCTCATGGAGCCTCGCATAGTTTGACTCTTTTAGATATTTGTGTCTGTGATGCCTTTTCTCTCCTTCTTGGCTTTGCCTGACTGAGTCCTTAGCTCCGCAAGGTACTCAGAGGCCTTCTCCAATCTCGGAGCTCTGCACAGACACCTTTCTCCGGCCCTAACCGTGTTAGGGGCCCCCGGGGGTCTCCGGATCTCGCCCTATGGGGAGCTCCAAATCTGCCTGCCACGTGGCGGGTCTGGAGCCCCTCGTTAGGAGGCGGGAGCTCCGGCCCTGCTGGACACGTAGGGCTTTCGGAGCCCTCCCACCGGGGGGGAGGTCCAGTTTCCGCCTGCCACGTGGCGAGCCCGGAGCCCCCTCAAGGGAGGCGAGAGCTCCGGGCCTGCTGGACACGTGGGGCCCTCGGGCCTCGCCCCTGCTGAAGGGGCGGACCCGGTCCTTCCAGTCCTAGGCCGGAGTAGTTGATAGCTCCTTTCCCCCCGCTTCATGCAGTCCCCATTGCCGTAACCGGGAGGTCCTGCACACAGGCAGAGGAAACGTAATTCTCCTCGGGGGGTCCTCCCCTCGCATCTCCTAGTCTTATTCATCTTACGATCCTGATCCGTTATACGGGGCTTGGGCAATTCTATGCTCGAGGCGCCGGAGCTCCGGCTCCCTCCGAGGTCCGGGTACGGTCGTCCGATCCCTAGTACCGGGCCATGCGCTGGGGAAGCAGAGTGCACGTGCTTTGGGTTCATGACCAGGCAAAGCGATTGTACTCCCCTGTACCTCCGGAGGGCAGGATGCGCATGCTTTGGGCTCATGGCCTGCTAAGCTGGATACGCACCCTGGACCCCCCATGCACAACGCAGGCCTTTCCTGGAGGTGACCAACTGGCACCGCAACGCCTGACTGGGGGAGGCCCGAGAGACTCACTCGGCCATCGGCAGGTGCCTCAAGCGCGGCCGCCCTCGGTAGGATAGCGAATGCTGACTATGGATGAGCGCGGGAGAGGGGGAGCTAGATGTACGATGAACATACATAGATAGTGCGATCATAAAAATTAATGCATAATTTAAATGAGCGCATGAGAGAGAGCTAAGTAGAACAGGTTTCTGCGTTCATGCCCATAGGTGGAATTCTGGCTGTACATGGAGGCAATATTCCGCCTCGTCTACAAGGGAAGCAAGACTCTACGCGCTTAGGGTCGGAACCATGCTAAACTGGACGTAGTCCTGTACTGTCCCTTGAGACTTAGCTGCCCCAAGCTCTGTTCCTAAATTCTATGGGATTCATTACAGAAGGGAATGACCCTGTTCTACTGATGCTCGGGGAGTAGGACTTACAGTGTTGCTCCATGCCAAGGATTTTAGGAACGGATCCTACACTCGGTTGAAAGGCATGTGTACCTGGGGCGGCAGCTTCCATGATTTGGAAGGGACCTTCCCTGCTGGGGGAGAGTTTATGGGTCCTTCTCGGGAAAGAGTGTGCCGCGACACCAGGTTGCCCTTCTGCAGGTCCCAGACGCGTTCGGTTCTTTGGCAGTACTGCTTAGAGCATCAGCCGAGACCTTGCGTTGTGGGGTGTTACCTGCAGCCGAGTCTCGTCGACGAGGTTGTTATCTTCACGCTGGATCAGGTCCTGCGCGGCTTCTCCTGGGGGCCCCCGGGGAGTTCTCCCCTTCTGGCTAAGGCCTTCAAGGGGTAGGTGGACCCCGGCTCGTCTTGGATGACCTAAGGCGTCTTCCACTTCTGGCAAGGCCTTCAAGGGGTTGACAGACCTTGGGCGGCCCCCGGGAGGTATATCCGAGGCACGAAGGCGTGCTCTCGGGTGAGGCTGGCCCGACCTTGCACCATTGTGGTCAGTACTTGGGCTGCTGCGACTACTTGGGGCTTCTCCAAGGTCGACACCGCAGAAGTCCAGCCTCCACTGACCCGGAACGGCAGCTGCAGCCGGCTACCGTCCTGGCCCGTCACCGTCGGAGCTGGAGTCCTCACCGTTATGCACTGTCTTCATGACACACTGAGGCTCCTGAAATCCCACCTGATGGGCGGCGGTGACTGGGACATCAACCTTCTGCTTGCCATCCCTCTGAGGGTAGGGCGGTGCTTCAGCTCTCTGCTGTCTTCCTTTGCGAAAGCGCTCTGCGAGCCTCTGGATGTCCCAGCACTCGGAAGCAGTATGGTTGCCGGCGCCATGCACGGAGCATAGCCCGCCCTGGTCACTATCTGGGGCCGGTGACTGCCGCTGCCTTTTGTCGGGGCGTGGCCCCCGCGCTCCACTAGTCATTGCTGCTGCGGCGACGGGAGCTGCGAACGATGACTTCATCTTGCCACTCCCCCGGTTCTTGGACTTCTTGCCACCCCCATAGGCAGCAGCGCTGGACCCGGGCTGTCCTCCTGACTCGGAGGTTGGCAGAGAGTGCCAGTTCCGCCCTTCAGCTGCTCTGGCGCATTTGTCCGCCAGGCTGAAGAGCTCAGAGACGTCGCGGACCTCTCTGGTCGCGAGCTTCTCAAGCATTTTCTCGTCCCGGACACCCTGTCGGAACGCCACCACCACAGAAGCACTTTGAATATGCAGGATGGTGTTGCGTACCTGGGAGAACCGTTGGATGAAAGAGCGCAGCGACTCCCCAGGCTGTTGCTTGACGACATGGAGGTCAAGCTCCGTGCCGGGACGGGTGTAGGAGCTGCCGAAGTTGGCGACGAACTGCCGGCAGAGCTCTCCCCAGGAGGTTATGGACCCCTGGGGGAGATTCATGAGCCAAGACCGAGCTGGGCCGGTCAAGGCGACGGGGAAGTAGTTGGCCATGACAGCCTCATCCCCTCCTGCGGCAAGTACGGCGGTGGAGTAGATCTGGAGGAACTCCGCCGGGTTGACGCTACCGTTGTACTTCTCGGGCAGGTGGGGCCGAAACTTGCGCGGCCACCTCGCGAAGCGAAGCTGGGGTGCCAGGGCCGCAAATCCTGCTCCAGCTGCCGCAGGTATTGGTGCTGCGAACGCTTGGTTCGCACTTGGCACCGTGTACCCCGGTATGGGCAAGGCTGTACCATAGACCGGGGGCACTGCTTGCGGCACATATGGTTGTGGCATATGCTGCGCGGCGTATGCCTGAGGCAGGACTTGCGTTGCGAAGACCTGCCCTCCAGGTTGTGTCGAGGCCGACGTCATGCTGTCGCCAGCCTCATGGTTGCGACGCCTTTCTCGACGTCGCTCGAGGTACACCCGGGCATCCTGGCCCAAGTGGTACCGTTCCAGCTCCCTTCTCAGGTCCGTCGACGGGAGCCTGGAGGAGCTGGAATCCGCCGTTTGCCCGTCAACCGTGGGCGTGCGTGTCAGCGACACAGCCAGTTGACCAGGGCGCCGTCCTCGCCGAAACCGAGGGTTCGCAGTGGCGACGACGAGGCGGTCCACCTCGCGGACCCATTGTTGGGTCGCAGAATGGGGCGCATCCCCAGCAGGTGGGTTACGCAGCAGTGCTCTTGCTGCAGCTAGCGCACCACCATGGTGTACGCTCAGCGCTGCAGAAGATCTCACACTGGTCGGAGCCTGCATCGCCGGAGTCGGCGTTGCCGGAGTCGGCTGCTGGCTACCATCTTGTGCCGACACACTCCGTCCTGAGTGCGTCGACATGTACTCCCCACTGGTCACGGTTCGCCGTGAACGCGGAGGGGGAGAGTTTGCCGCTGAGGGAAGCTTGGTCATCTTCGTCGGCCGAAACTCGTCGCGCAAGGGGAAAAGCCCCTACCTGGCGCGCCAAATGTCAAAGTGTTCGGTCGACACTTCCCCCGGGCCTGCACTGGGCAGCCCGCGGAGGTTCTTTTTTCGGTGGGGCTAGTCCCTTGCGGAGAGCTTGCGCGGATGGACGAGTTAGTAAGAGCTTGACACGGTGAGTTTTACGTGGTTCAGGCCGCCGGAGCGTAAAACCCTACGTCCACGGCGAGCTATGGAGCTCGCTGTATTGCTTGCTGCTCAGAACCGGAGTCCTGAGCTTGGGGGTGAGTTACAGCTTGGGTGTGAATGGCTAGCGTATGAGTTGCAGAGGTGCGAACCCTTGCTATCGTCGCCTACCCGAGCCTTTTATAGTCCAAGACTCGGGTGGCTTACAAGGGGGCCCGGGACCCGACGGGTGGTCCCGGGGAGATTGACTGTTATCTACCGTATCTGCAGTTATGCCGGTAGTTGTCTCTGGCGAAGGCTTCCGAGTCTCCGTCTTGCCGCCCTGCCCATGCCGCATGCTAGTCGTAGTGGTTGATGACGGCGGAGGCGGCAGGGGATGTCTTGTCGCTGTGTTTATTGGCTGGCAGGTTCTGATACCGCGCGCAAGTCTGTGATGCGACTGGGCGCAACGGCACCTGACAGAGGCGTGCTCCGCGTCTCCGCGTCTTGGGAAGACGTGGGCCTTAAATACCTTGTACGGGCAAGGTATGTGGTGTCTTTACGCCTGCTGCCTATCGCTCGGGGGCAGGCAGCGCCGTTCTGCTGACCACGTGGCAGGCCCGGAGCCCTCCTCAGAGGAGAGGAGGGTCCGGCCCCGCGGGGCACATGGAGCCTTCGGACCTCTCCCCGCGGAGGGGGAGGTTCGGCTTCTGTCGGCCACGTGGCGGGTCCGGAGCTCCTCTCTGAGGAGAGGGAGGTCCGACCCCGCTAGATACGTGGCACCTTCGGACCTCTCTCCCGCGGAGGGGGAGGTCCGGCCTCTGTATGCCACATGGCGGGCCCGGAGCTCTCCTCTGAGGAGAGGGAGGTCCGGCCCCACCGGACGCGTGGCGCCTTCGGAGCTCTCCCTGCGGAGAAGGGCGAGTTCCTTAGGCATTTTCCCCTGTGCGCGGGGGTACCCCATATGGCAGGTACCGACACGAGGTGACTACCGAGACCCGGTGGGCCTGGAAGTAATGGCGGAGCTTCCTGGAGGCCACGAGCACCGCATACAGCAGCTTGTGGACTTCTAGGTACCTTGTCTTGGCATCATGAAGTACTTCGCTGATGTAGTAGACAGGCCTCTGGATGGTTCGAACCCTCTCTCTTAGGCCCGGGAGGTCCTCGTCCATTGGCTCGCTAGAGGTGAGTGGACCCACGGGGGCCTCCGGGAGCTTGGACCCGGAGGCCCTTAAGCTATCTTGGTTATCCGGGAGCTCCGGGGGGTCTTGAGGGACCTCCGGGAGGTCCCATTTGGCCCCCGGGGGGTCCCGCAGGACCCCCGGGGGTTTATCTTGGGGGTCCAGGTGACCGCCCTGGACCTCCGGGAGGCCGACCTGGACCTCCGGGAGGTTGCCTTGGAGGTCCGAGAGACCGCCTTGGTCCTGCGGGGCCTCCTGTCGTCTGTCTTCTGCTACCGGAGCAGGTTGCGAAGATGAGGGGTCCGGCCGCTCTGCGACGAGGACCATACTCACCACTTCAGTTGTCGCCGCGATGTAGAGCAGCAGGTACTCTCCGGGCTCAGGGGCTACCATGATAGGTAGGGTCGTCAGGAGTCGCTTCAACTCCTGGAAAGCCTCTTCTGCTTCGTCAGTCAAGGCAAAAGGGCCTGACTTGCGCAGGAACTTAAAGAAAGGGAGTGCCCGCTCTGCTAGCCTCGGTATAAACCGACTCAGCGCGGCTAGACATCCCGTGAGTTTCTGGACATCCTTGACGCGGGCAGGGGGCCGCATCAAGTCGATGGCCTTGATCTTCTCTGGGTTGGCCTCAATCCCTCGGTGCGAGACCAGGAATCCTAAGAGCTTTCCAGAGGACACACCGAACACACATTTATCGTGGTTCAGCTTGGTGCGCATAGAGCGCAACTTGTCAAAGACTAAGGCTAGGTTATCTAACAAAGATGAACCCTGCTTGACCTTGACAACCATGTCATCGACGTACACCTCAACTAGGTCTCTTATTAACTCCCAAAGGTTTTGTGCATTGCTCGCACAAATGTGGGGAGTGCATTTGTCGAAGTGTGCGATCGACACTTTCCCCGGGCCTGCACTGGGCAGCCCGCGGAGGTTCTTTTTTCGGCGGGGCTAGTCCCTAGCGGAGAGCTTGCGCGGATGGACAAGTTAGCGAGAGCTTGACACGGCGAGTTTTACGTGGTTCAGGCCGCCGGAGCGTAAAACCCTACGTCCACGGCGAGCTATGGAGCTCGCTGTATTGCTTGCTGCTCAGGGCCGGAGGCCTGAGCTTGGGGGTGAGTTACAGCTTGAGAGTGTATGGCTAGCGTATGAGTTGCAAAGTGTGAACCCTTGCTATCGACGCCTACCCGAGCCTTTTATAGTCCAAGACTCGGGCGGCTTACAAGGGGAGCCGGGACCCGACAGGTGGTCCCGGGAAGATTGTCTGTTATCTACCGTATCTGTAATTACGCCGGTAGTTGCCTCTGGTCGAAGGCTTCTGAGTCTTCATCTTGCCATCCTGCCCATGCCGCATGCTAGTCGTAGTGGTTGATGACGGCGCAGGCGGCATGGGATGTCTTGTCACGGCGTTTATTAGCTGGCAGGTTCTGACACCGCGCGCCAGTCTGTGATGCGACTGGGCGCAACGGCACCTGACAGACGCGTGCTCCGCGTTTCCGCGTCTTGGGAAGACGTGGGCCTTGAATACCTTGTACGGGCAAGGTGGGGGGCACCTTTACGCCCGCTGCCTACCGCTCGGGGGCAGGCAGCACCGTTCTTCTGGCCACGGGGCGGGTTCGGAGCCCTTCTCTGAGGCGTGAAGGGTCCAGCCTGCGGGGTACGTGGAGCCTCCGGACCTCTCCCCACGGAGGGGGAGGTCCAGCTTCTGTATGCCATGTGGCGGGCTCGGAGCTCTCTTCTGCGGAGAGGGAGGTCCGGCCCCGCTGGACGCGTGGCGTCTTCGGACCTCTCTCCCGCGGAGGGGGAGGTCCGGCTTCTGTATGCCACGTGGCGGGCCCGGAGCTCTCCTCTGAGGAGAGGGAGGTCCGGCCCCGCCGGACGCGTGGCGCCTTCGGAGCTCTCCCTGCGGAGGAGGGCGAGTACCTTAGGCATTTTACCCTGTGCGCGGGGGTACCCCATATCTCAGGTACCGACAGTGGCCCCCGGGCCCATCTCGGGGGAGATAGCGAGCCCGAGGTGGGACCTCCGTCTCTTCCGATCCGCACACTTTCTCTAAGTCCCGAATTTGACCGCTGCCGGAGCACGAACGGCCACGGGATCGTGAGAGCGTGCGCTCACATGATGATTGCTTTTACTGCAGAGACGGGAGCCTCGGCCATGTTGAACACGCAGGGCTTCCGGAGCTCTCCCACCGTGGGGGGAGGTCCGGTTTCCGCCTGCCACGTGGCGAGCCCGGAGCCCTCCTCAAGGGAGGAGAGAGTTCCGGGCCTGCTGGACACATGGGGCCCCCGGGTCCCGCCCCCTCTAGCCCTGGGTCGAAGTAGTTGGTAGCTCCTTTCTCCCTACCTCATGCAGTCCCCGTTGCTGCAACCTGGAAGTCCTGCACACAGGTAGAGGAAACGTAATTCTCCTTGGGGCCTCCCCCTCCCTTATCTCATAGTCTTATTTGACTTACAGCCCCAACCATATGCTTGGTGCTTGGGTACTTGTAGAGAGGGGGAGCTGAGCACATGGCAACCATGTATTGCAAGGGTGATAAAAAAAACTCAATTCACAATTTAAATGAGTACAAGGAAAGAGCAAAGTAGGGCAGACTTCTTTTCGTACAACCTTCCATAGGAGGAAGGCAGGCTAAACATGGAGGCCACGACCCACCCCATTAAGAGGGGAAGCAAGACTCTACGCGCTTGGAGTCGGAACCAGGCAAAGCTGAACGTAGTCCTGGACCGTCCCCTGGGGTTTAGCTGCTCCGAGCGCTGCTCCTGGACTCTATGGAGTTCATTACGAAAAGAAAGTACTGTCCTATTTTTGCTCTTAGGGGTAGAACTTACGGAGGTGTTCTATGTTCCAAGGGTTCGGGAGCAGGTCCCCCTCCTCGGTGGAAAGGCGCACACACCCGGGGCGGCATACTTTCGCGACTCGGAAGGGGCCTTCCCAACTAGGGGAGAGTTTGTGGGCCCCTTCGCGAGAAAGTATGCGCCGCAACACCAGGTCACCTTCCTGCAGCTCCCGGGCACGCACAGACCTCTGGTGGTAGCGCCGAAGCGCCTGTCTGTACCACGTGTTACGGAGTGCCGCATGTAATCGGACCTCGTCGACGAGGTCGATTTCTCCACGCCGGTGGTTGTCCTGCGTGGCTTCATCGTAAGCCCAGACACGGTGAGACTTCATGGTGATTTCTGGGGGGAGTACAGCTTCAGCCCCGTACACCATGAAGAAGGGTGTCTCCCCGGTGGCCTGGCTCTGGGATGTCCGGTTAGCCCATAGTGTGCTCGGAAGTTCATCTACCCAATTGGCACCATGTTTCTTCAGGCTGGCAAAGGTGCGAGTCTTGAGGCCCCGGAGAATCTCCGCATTGGCCCTCTCAACTTGCCCATTGCTCCTCGGGTGGGCGACAGAGGCATAGCATACCTGAATGCCAAGGTCCTCACAGTAGTCTTGGAATGCTGCGCTGGTGAACTTGGTCCCATTGTCAGTGATGATCCTGTTTGGGACCCCGAACCGGCAGACAATAGACCTGATGAATTTTACTGCGGATTGTTTATTGATGGTGACAACTGGTGTAGCTTCCGGCCACTTGGTGAACTTGTCAATAGCGACATAGAGGTACCGGAACCCCTCAACGGTTCTGGGAAATGGTCCCAGGATGTCCAGCCCCCACACGGCAAACGGCCATGAGGGCGGGATCATTTGTACCGCCTGAGCCGGTGTATGGATCTGCTTGGCATGGAACTGGCACGCCTTGCAGCTCTCGACCAGCTTGACGGCATCCTGGAGTGCTGTCGGCCATTAGAAGCCATGCCGGAAGGCTTTACCGACAAGCGTGCGTGAGGAAGAATGACTTCCACATTCGCCTCCATGGATCTCAGCGAGCAAGTCGCAGCCTTCCCCCTGGGTTATACACCGCAATAGGATGTGGTTGGCGCCATGGCGGTAGAGATCCCCCTCTACCAGCGCGTACCTCTTAGCCATACGCACAATCCGTTCAGCGGTTGCATGTTCATCAGGGAGGATATTGTCCTTTAAGTAGTCCCGGATCTCCGTGATCCATGCATCGGGTCTGACTTGAGCTTCTGGATCTTGAGCGCTGGGTTGCACGGAGTCCCCAGTGACGCTTACGATCCTTGGCGGCGCCCACGGTTGTAGGGACGCCGGGACCGCCAGCTTCGAGGTGCTGGTCAAGCCCCCTTCGCCCGGCTCGGCGGGCCGGGCTGTGGGCCGCAGCAACGTCCTCTCAAAGACTCCTTCGGGTGCAGGGGCTCCGGTGGAAGCCTTCGTTGAAAGGTTGTCGGCTGCGGCATTACCGGCGCGCGGTACGTGGTGCAGGTCCAAGGCGAGGAATTCTTTCTCCAACATCTGCACGTGAAGCAGATACGCAGCTAGCTGGGGGTCATTGCAGGAGCATTCGCCCTTGACTTGCTTGATGACCAGCTGGGAGTCGCCCTGTGCCAACAACTGGCCAGCGCCTAAAGACAGGGCTGTCTGCAGGCCAAAGATGAGTGCTTCATACTCCTCCATGTTGTTGGTTGCATTGAAATTGAGACGCACCATATACCCAAACTGTTCCCCCGATGGCATGAGGAGCAGTACGCCGGCACCGGCCCCCTGCTTTCGCGAGGAGCCGTCGAAGAAGAGTGTCCAGTGGGGTTCGGTGAAGACCGGAGCTTGGTGCTCCAGTTCTCCGCACCCGTGGCCCCCTGGGTCAGTCTCCGTTGGTGTCCACTCCGCCACAAAGTCAGCCAGTGCTTGGCTCTTGACTGCATGGCGTGGGAGGAAGTCCAGCTCAAACTCCGCCAGCTCCGCCGCCCATTTAGCAACGTTGCCAGTCGCATGGGGGCTGTGAAGAATTGTCTTCAGCGGATACGAGGTGACTACCGAGACCCGGTGGGCCTGGAAGTAATGGCGGAGCTTTCTGGAGGCCATGAGCACCGCATACAGCAGCTTATGGACTTCCAGGTACCTTGTCTTGGCATCATGAAGTACTTCGCTGATGTAGTAGACAGGCCTCTGGACGGTTCGAACCCTCTTTCTCAGGCCTGGGAGGTCCTCGTCCATTGGCCCTGGCCCGCTGGAGGTGGGTGGACCCACGGGGGCCTCCGGGAGCTAGGACCCGGAGGCCCTTAAGCTATCTTGATTGTCCGGGAGCTCCGGAGGGTCTTGGGGGACCTCTGGGAGGTCCCATTTGGCCCCCGGGGGGTCCCGCAGGGCCCCCGGGGGTTTAACTTGGAGGTCTGGGAGACCGCCCTGGACCTCCGGGAGGCCGACCTGGGCCTCCGGGAGGTTGCCTTGGAGGTCCGGGAGACCGTCTTGGTCCTGCGGGGCCTCCTGGCGTCTGTCTTCTACTACCGGAGCAGGTTGTGAAGATGAGGGGTCCGGCCGCTCTGCGACGAAGACCATACCTACTACTTCAGTTGTCGCCGCGATGTAGAGCAACAGGTGCTCTCCGGGCTCAGGGGCTACCATGATAGGTAGGGTCGTCAGGAGTCGCTTCAACTCCTGGAAAGCCTCTTCTGCTTCGTCAGTCCAGGCAAAAGGGCCTGACTTGCACAGGAGCTTAAAGAAAGGGAGTGCCCGCTCTGCTAGCCTCGGTATAAACCGACTCAGCGCGGCTAGACATCCCGTGAGTTTCTGGACATCCTTGACGCGGGCAGGGGGCCGCATCAAGTCGATGGCCTTGATCTTCTCTGGGTTGGCCTCAATCCCTCGGTGCGAGACCAGGAACCCTAAGAGCTTCCCAGAGGACACACCTAACACACATTTATCTGGGTTCAGCTTGGTGCGCGTAGAGCGCAACTTGTCAAAGACTAAAGCTAGGTTATCTAGCAGGGACGGACCCTGCTTGACCTTGACAACTATGTCATCGACATACACCTCAACCAGGTCTCTTATTAACTCCCCAAAGGTTTTGTGCATTGCCCGCACAAAGTTGGGGAGCGCATTCTTTAGGCCGTAAGGCATAGACACATAGCAATAAAGGCCGTCTACTGTGATGAAGGAGGTGTGCTCCTCGTCCTCCCTAGACATGGGGATCTGATGGAAACCCGAGTAGGCGTCTAGGAAGCACAGCATATCACAGCCTGACGTTGAGTCTACTATTTGATCTATTCTAGGGAGAGGGAATGGATCTTTAGGACATGCCTTATTGAGACTGGTGTAGTCGATGCACATCCGGAGCTTCCCACCAGCCTTCGAGACAACGACGGGGTTCGCCAACCATCGGGGGTGGTGGACCTCCCGTATGAAGCCAGCGTCGGGGAAGACTTTCAAGTGGTGCTCGATCACCTGTTGAACCGGCCGGGCATCGGGGAAGACTTTCAAGTGGTGCTCGATCACCTTCCTGGGGATCCCAGGCATCTGTGACGGCTGCCATGCAAACACGTCGACGTTGTGCCGGAGGAAGGTGACGAGCGCGCCTTCCTATTTACTATCTAGGCCCCCGGCTACCCGGGTGGTCTGGGTAGCTTCGGCGCCGACTTGGACGACCTTTAAGGGGACGCCGCCCTCGTCGAGAGGTTGCACCCGGGGTGCTGTGGTGGAAGCACGGTGACGCGCGCTCGGGCGGAGCTGGTCCGGATCCGTATTGCCGGGGGCTGATGCCCCAGCTGTTCCGAGTGCTTGGAGCTTCTCTAGGGCCGACACTGCAGCAGTGCGGTTCCCACGAATCCTGAGAACACCTGTCGGTGTCGGTATCTTCAGGACAAGGTAGCCGTAATGGGATACAGCCATGAACCGGTACAGGGCTGGCCTGCCGATTATGGCGTTGAAGGGGAGGTCTATCTCCGCTACGTCAAACAGAATGTACTCTGTTCGATAGCTGTCCGGAGCCCCGAAGGTCACCGGGAGACTAATGTTGCCGTAGGGGATAACCTGTCCCGGCCCTACCCCTGAGAACGGGCTCGACGGGGTGAGCTTGGCCATCGGGATCTGCAGCTTCTGGAAAGCTGCACGGCTGATGAGGTTCAGCCCAGCCCCTCCATCCACCAAAACGTGGTACATTCTCACGTTGGCGATGGTAGGGGCCACCAGGAGCGGTAGTTGGCCGGCCCCAGCCATGTTCCTGGGGCAGTCGGTGGCATCAAAGCTGATGGGGTCCCCATCCACTTTAGGTGCGGTGCAGCACTTGGGAGTGGCGCCACCGACGCTACCGCTCGGCGCAGAGTCTTGACTGCGCTTCGGGACGAGGGTTCGGCGGACCCGCCGTATATGACGTAGAGCTTCTTCCGACGCTCATCGTCGCTGGAGCCGGAATCCTCATGATTGCGTGCCGCCTTCACGACACGCTGAGGCTCCTGGATCTCCTCTGGGTGGTCGATGTTGTCTGGAACATCCACCCCCTGCTCATCTTCCTTTGGACGGAAGGGCAGGGCATCAGCCCGCTGCCGCTTCTCCTTGCGGAAGCGCTCTGCGAGCCTTTGGATCTCCCGGCACTCGGCAGCAGTGTGGCGACAGCTGCTGTGCACGGGGCACATATTGTCTTCATCACCTTCTGGGATTGGTGATCTTCGCTGCCTCTTGTCGGGGCGCGGCCCCCGAGCCCCGCCGAGCGTCGCTGCAGTGACGACTGGGGCTGCGGTCGGTGACTCTATCTTGCTTCTGCCTCGGTTCTTGGCCTTCCTGCTGCCTCCACAGGGAGTAGGACTAGATCCGGGCAGTCCCCCTGACTCGGAGGATGGCAGCGAGTGCCAGTTCCATCCTTCGGCTGCTCTGGCGCATTTGTCTACCAAACTGAAGAGCTCTGAGACGTCGCGGACCTCCCTGGTCGCGAGCTTCTCGAGCATCTTCCTGTCCCGGACGCCTTGCCGGAACGCCACCACCACAGAAGCATTTTTAATGTGTGGGATGGTGTTCCGCACCTGGGAGAACCGCTGGATGAAAGAGCGCAGCGACTCCCCAGGTTGCTGCTGGACGGCGTGGAGGTCGAGCTCCGTGCCAGGCCTGGTGTAGGAGCTGCCGAAGTTGGCTACGAACTGTCGGCAAAGCTCTCCCCAGGAGGTGACGGAACCCTGGGGAAGGTTCATGAGCCAAGACCGGGCTGGACCGGTCAAGGCGACAGGGAAGTAATTGGCCATGACGGCCTCATTCCCTCCTGCGGCAAGTATGGCGGTGGAGTAGATCTGGAAGAACTCCGCCGGGTTGACGCTGCCGTCGTACTTCTCTGGCAGGTGTGGCCGAAACTTGCGCGGCCACTTCGCAAAGCGAAGATGGGGCGCGAGGGCTGCACACCCGGCTTCTGTCACCGCAGGTTCTGGTGCCGCGAACGCTGGGTTCGCACTAGGCACAGTGTACCCCGGTACGGGCAAGGCTGCACCATACGCCGGAGGCGCCATCTGCAGTACATCTGACTGTGGCATATTCTGCACGGCGCAGGCCTGGGGCAGAGATTGCATGGCGAAGGTCTGCTCTTCAGGCTGGGTCGAGGCCGACGTCATGCTGTCGTCAGCCTCTTGGTAGCGACGCCTTTCTCGGCGTTGCTCGAGGTATACCCGGGCATCTTGACCCAAGCGACACCGCTCCAGCTCTGTCCTCAGATCCATCGATTGAGGGCTGGCAGAGCTGGAGTCTGCCGTCTGTTCGTTAACCATCGGCGTGCGTATCAGCGACACGGCCGGTTGGTCAGAGTGTCGTCTCCGCCGGAGTTGCGGGCTTGCGGCAGCGACGACAAGACGGTCTACCTCGAGAATCCACCGCTGGGTCGCTGCCTGAGGCGCGTCCCCAGCGGGCGGATTGTGCAGTAGCGCTCTTGCTGCAGCTAGCGCACCCCCTCCGGGTACGCCCGGCGCTACAGAAGATCTGACACTGGTTGGAGCCTGCATTGCCGGGGTCGGCGCTGCCGGAGCCGGTTGCTGGCTCCCAGCTTGTACTGACACACTCCGTCCCGAGTGTGTCGACTTGTACTCCCCCCTGGTCGCGGTTCACCGGGGAGGCAGGGGAGGTGAGCTTGCCGCCGAAGGGAGCTTGGTCATTTTTGTCGGCGGAAACTCGTCGCGCTAGGGGAAAAGGCCCCCTACCTGGCGCGCCAAATGTCGAAGTGTGCGATTGACACTTCCCCCGGGCCTGCACTGGGCAGCCCGCGGAGGTTCTTTTTTCGGCGGGGCTAGTCCCTAGCGGAGAGCTTGCGCGGATGGACGAGTTAGCGAGAGCTTGACACGGCGAGTTTTACGTGGTTCAGGCCGCCGGAGCGTAAAACCCTACGTCCACGGCGAGCTATGGAGCTCGCTGTATTGCTTGCTGCTCAGGGCCGGAGGCCTGAGCTTGGGGGTGAGTTACAGCTTGAGAGTGTATGGCTAGCGTATGAGTTGCAAAGTGCGAACCCTTGCTATTGACGCCTACCCGAACCTTTTATAGTCCAAGACTCGGGCGGCTTACAAGGGGAGCCGGGACCCGACAGGTGGTCCCGGGAAGATTGTCTGTTATCTACCGTATCTGTAGTTACGCCGGTAGTTGCCTCTGGTCGAAGGCTTCTGAGACTTCATCTTGCCGTCCTGCCCATGCCGCATGCTAGTCGTAGTGGTTGATGACGGTGCAGGCGGCATGGGATGTCTTGTCGCGGCGTTTATTAGCTGGCAGGTTCATACACCGCGCGCCAGTCTGTGATGCGACTGGGCGCAACGGCACCTGACAGACGCGTGCTCCGCGTTTCCGCGTCTTGGGAAGACGCAGGCCTTGAATACCTTGTACGGGCAAGGTGTGGGGCGCCTTTACGCCCGCTGCCTACCGCTCGGGGGCAGGCAGCACCGTTCTTCTGGCCACGTGGCGGGTCCGGAGCCCTTCTCTGAGGCTAGAAGGGTCCGGCCTGCGGGGTACGTGGAGCTTCCGGACCTCTCCCCACGGAGGGTGAGGTCCAGCTTCTGTATGCCACGTGGCGGACCCGGAGCTCTCTTCTGCGGAGAGGGAGGTCCGGCCCCGCTGGACGTGTGGCGTCTTCGGACCTCTCTCCCACGGAGGGGGAGGTCCGGCTTCTGTATGCCACGTGGCGGGCCCGGAGCTCTCCTCTGAGGAGAGGGAGGTCCGGCCCCGCCGGACGCGTGGCGCCTTCGGAGCTCTCCCTGCGATGGAGGGCGAGTAACTTAGGCATTTTACCCTGTGCGCGGGGGTACCCCATATCTCAGGTACCGACAGCATTCTTTAGGCCGTAAGGCACAGACACATAGCAATAAAGGCAGTCAACTGTGATGAAGGAGGTGTGCTCCTCATCCTCCCTAGACATGGGGATCTGATGGAAACCCGAGTAGGCGTCTAGGAAGCACAGCATATCACAGCCTGATGTTGAGTCTACTATTTGATCTATTCTAGGGAGAGGGAATGGATCTTTGGGACATGCCTTATTGAGACTGGTGTAGTCGATGCACATCCGGAGCTTCCCGCCGGCCTTCGGGACAACGACGGGGTTCTCCAACTACCGGGGGTGGTGGACCTCCCGTATGAAGCCAGCGTCCAGCAGCTTCTTGACTTCTTCACGAATGAAGTTTTGCCGCTCGATGGACTGCTTGCGGGGCTTCTGTTGAACCGGCCGAGCGTCGGGGAAGACTTTTCAGTGTGCTCGATCACCTCCCTGGGGATCCCCGGCATCTGTGACGGCTGCCATGCAAACACGTCAACATTGTGCCGGAGGAAGGTGACGAGCGTGCCTTCCTATTTGCTATCCAGGCCCCCGGCTACCCGGGTGGTCTAGGTGGCTTCAGCGCCGACTTGGACGACCTTTAAGGGGACGCCGCCCTCGTCGAGAGGTTGCACCCGGGGTGCCGTGGCGGAAGCACGGTGGCGTGCACTCGGGCGGAGCTGGTCCGGCTCTGCACTGCCGGGGGCTGATTCCCCAGCTGTTGCGAGCGCTTGGAGTTTCTCTAAGGCCGACACTGCAGCAGTGCGGTCTCCACGAATCCTGAGGACGCCCGTCGGTGTTGCCATCTTCAGGACGAGGTAGCCGTAGTGGGCTACTGCCATGAACCGGTACAGGGGTGGCCTGCCGATTATGGTGTTGAAGGGGAGGTCTATCTCCACTACGTCAAACAGAATGTACTCTGTCCGATAGCTGTCTGGAGCCCCGAAGGTCACCGGGAGGCTAATGTTGCCGTAGGGAATGACCTGTCCCGGCCCTACCCCTGAGAACGGGCTCGACGGGGTGAGCTTGGCCATCGGGATCTGCAGCTTCTGGAAAGCTGCACGGCTGATGAGGTTAAGCCCAGCTCCACCATCTACAAAAACGTGGTACATTCTCACGTTGGCGATGGTAGGAGCTACCAAGAGCTGTAGTTGGCCAGCCCCAGCCATGTTCCTGGGGCAGTCAGTGGCGTCAAAGCTGATGGGGCTCCCCATCCACTTAAGGTGCGGTGCGGCACTTGGGAGTGGCACCACCGACGCTACCGCTTGGCGCAGAGTCTTGACTGCGCTTCGGGACGAGGGGTCGGCGGACCCGCCGTATATGACGTAGAGCTTCTTTCGACGCTCATCGTCGCTGGAGCTGGAGTCCTCATGATTGCGTGCTGCCTTCACGGCGCGCTGAGGCTCCTGGATCTCCTCTGGGTGGTCGATGCTGTCTGGGACATCCACCCTCTGTTTGCCCTCCTTTGGACGGAAGGGTGGGGCATCAGCCCGCTGCTGCTTCCCCTTGCGGAAGTGCTCTGCGAGCTTTCGGATCTCCCGGCACTCGGCAGTAGTGTGGCGACAGCTGCCATGCACGGGGCACATATCGTCCTGATCACCTTCTGGGATTGGTGATCTTCGCTGCCTCTTGTCGGGGGGCGGCCCCCGAGCCCCACTGAGCGTCGCTGCAGTGACGACTGGAGCTGCGGTCGGTGATTCTATCTTGCCTCTGCCTCGGTTCTTGGCCTTTCTGCTGCCTCCACAGGGAGTAGGACCAGATACGGGCAGTCCTCCTGACTCGGAGGACGGCAGTGAGTGCCAGTTTCGCCCTTCGGCTGCTCTGGCGCACTTGTCTGCCAGGCTGAAGAGCTCTGAGACATCGCGGACCTCCCTGGTCGCGAGCTTCTCGAGCATCTTCTTGTCCCGGACGCCTTGCCGGAACGCCACCACCACAGAAGCAATTTGAATGTGTGGGATGGTGTTCCGCACATGGGAGAACCGCTGGATGAAAGAGCGCAGCGACTCCCCAGGTTGTTGCTGGATGGCGTGGAGGTCAAGCTCCGTGCCAGGCCGGGTGTAGGAACTGCCGAAGTTGGCGATGAACTGCCGGCAAAGCTCTCCCCAGGAAGTTACGGAACCCTGGGGGAGGTTCATGAGCCAAGACCGGGCTGGACTGGTCAAGGCGACAGGGAAGTAATTGGCCATGATGGCTTCATTCCCTCCTGTGGCAAGAACGGCGGTGGAGTAGATCTGGAGGAACTCCGCCGGGTTGACGCTGCCGTCGTACTTCTCGGGCAGGTGCGGCCGAAACTTGCGCGGCCACTTCACGAAGCGAAGGTGGGGCGCGAGGGCCGCACACCATGCTTCTGTCGCCGCAGGTTCTGGTGCCGCGAACGCTCGGTTCGCACTGGGCACAGTGTACCCCGGTACGGGCAAGGCTGCACCATAGGCCGGGGGCGCCATCTGCAGGACATATGACTGTGGCATATTCTGCACGGCGCAGGCCTGGGGCAGAGATCGCGTGGCGAAGGTCTGCTCTTCAGGCTGGGTCGAGGTCGACGTCATGCTGTCGTCAGCCTCTTGGTAGCGACGCCTTTCTCGATGTTGCTTGAGGTATACCCGGGCATCTTGACCCAAGCGACACCGCTCCAGCTCTGTCCTCAGATCCGTCGATTGGAGCCTGGTAGAGCTGGAATCTGCCGTCTGTTCGTCAACCATTGGCGTGCGCATCAGCGACACGGCCGGTTGGCCAGAGTGTCGTCCCCACCGAAGTCGAAGGTTTGCGGTGGCGACGACAAGACGGTCTACCTCGCGAATCCACTGCTGGGTCGCTGCCTGAGGCGCGTCCCCAGCGGGCGGATTGTGCAGTAGCGCTCTTGCTGCAGCTAGCGCACCCCACCGGGTACGCCCAGCGCTACTGAAGACCTGATGCTGGTTGGAGCCTGCATTGCCGGGGTCGGCACTGCCAGAGCCAGTTGCTGGCTCCCAGCTTGTACCGACACACTCCGTCCCGAGTGTGTTGACATGTACTCCCCCCTGGTCGCAGTTCGCCGCGGAGGCGGGGGAGGTGAGTTTGCCGCTGAAGGGAGCTTTGTCATCTTCGTCGGCGGAAACTCGTCGCGCAAGGGGAAAAGCCCCCTACCTGGCGCGCCAAATGTCAAAGTGTTCGGTCGACACTTCCCCCAGGCCTGCACTGGGCAGCCCGCGGAGGTTCTTTTTTCGGTGGGGCTAGTCCCTTGCGGAGAGCTTGCTTGGATGGACGAGTTAGTAAGAGCTTGACACGGTGAGTTTTACGTGGTTCAGGCCGCCGGAGCGTAAAACCCTACGTCCACGGCGAGCTATGGAGCTCGCTGTATTGCTTGCTGCTCAGAACCGGAGTCCTGAGCTTGGGGGTGAGTTACAGCTTGGGTGTGAATGGCTAGCGTATGAGTTGCAGAGGTGCGAACCCTTGCTATCGTCGCCTACTCGAGTCTTTTATAGTCCAAGACTCGAAGGCTTCCGAGTCTCCGTCTTGCCGCCCTCCCCATGCCGCACGCTAGTCGTAGTAGTTGATGACGACTGAGGCGGCATGGGATGTCTTGTCACGGTGTTTATTGGCTGGCAGGTTCTGACACCGCGCGTCAGTCTATGATGCGACTGGGCGCAACGGCACCTGACAGAGGCGTTCTCCGCGTCTCCGCATCTTGGGAAGACGCGGGCCTTGAATACCTTGTACGGGCAAGGTATGGGGCGTCTTTACGCCCACTGCCTATCGCTCGGGGGCAGGCACCGCCGTTCTGCTAGCCACGTGGCGGGCCCGGAGCCCTTCTCAGAGGAGAGGTGGGTCCGGCCCCGCGGGGCACGTGGAGCCTTCGGACCTCTCCCCGCGGAGGGGGAGGTCCGGCTTCTGTATGCCACGTGGCGGGCCCGGATCTCTCCTCTGAGGAGAGGGAGGTCCGGCCCCGCCGGACGCGTGGCGCCTTCGGAGCACTCCCTGCGGAGAAGGGCGAGTTCCTTAGGAATTTTCCCCTGTGCGCGGGGGTACCCCATATCTCAGGTACCGACATCGACCTTCCCTGAGGTCCACTTATGCTCCCTGACCGATTGCTCGAGTAGTTGAGGTGCTAGGGAAGTCAGCCGGCACGGCCGAAGTCTTTCCGAGGCAGCGGTTCGTCGCCGACCATGCACCGGCCATTGTCATGACAAGCTGACCCGAGAATCCTGTTCCCCGAGTGAAAGTAGGCAGGGGCGGCCAAGATTGTGAAGTTTAGAGCTCCACAGAAGCTGCCGGCGAGCTCTCCGGCGAGATCCCCCGGCGGCAGAGCGCGGGCGGCGGGAGGTAGACGAAGGGGGTGGACCCCAGCTGTCAGCGGGAGATCTTTTTAAATCGGGATCAGGCTGCGGCCGGGATCTGGTGTGCTGGCGCGCAAAAACCCTGTGGGCCTCAGTGTGCTGTTGCCTCTGCGCGTAACACGTGTCCCCGCGGGCCCCGGCAGATTTAAACTTTTCCCCGAATTTTCAGATTTCATTCAAACTTCAAATCCTCATAACTTTGGCTAGAAAGATCCAAATTGAGTGAACCAAGTTTTATTGGATTCAGCTCTCTGAGTATTTTCCAGCAAATCAAGTTTCACTTCATGAAAATCCTTATTTATCCAGAATTAATTCCTCAAATTTTAAACTGTTTGGAATTTTAACTGGAGAATCCTTTAGAGGAAATTCCTGAAATTTTGCTGGGATGTTCACCAAAATATCCCTGAACTACCATAAAAATTTCAGATCCATTTTATCTCATTTGATCCCCCTAATGGTTTGATTAGTGGAACTGTTCCAAAGAAAATAGAAAATGTTTAGAAACATTTTCAGAATTTTCTCTGAAATTGTTTAGCTCATATCTTTAGATAGGAACCTTCAAATTAAGTGAGACCAACTCCATTAGAACTGTCTGAAAATCTAGTTTTCAGAAAGTCATAGTTTGTTTCATAAAAATCCTTAGAACACCCTAAAAGCCTTCAATTAAGGTCAAGTACATAATTAATTGTGGAGTGCTCAAATGAGCTTTGCTGCAACTAAAACTTAACCAAGTCTGTACTTAGGTTGTAACCTAGCAACAGTAAAAGTTTCACAGTCATTGAGTCTGTCTAGTGGGACTTATAAGCTTCACAAGTTCAAACTTAATATAAATGCATTCAAATTAATACATGTATGTCTTATATCATGTAGTCGCTAAGGTCGAGGAGGAACCCAAAGTCCTAAACTTCGTTACTCCAGAGGAGCAGCTAACCTATGACCAAGAGCAGCAAGGCAAGCTCCGGTTTGCATTAACCTTTTTACAAATTTTTATTGTTTTGAGCACATACTTGAATACTATTATTCTTTGCATTAGAGTCTTGTTTGGAAACCCAACTGCATAGCCAAGAAAACCACGGGTTGGGATTAATATTGAAAACCCCGTTAGCTACTGCAATGCTAAGATAGAGTAGTATTCGGTACAAGTCGAGTAGTTGGAACTACTCGCGAGCATAGGCTAGAGGCACTCGACTCGGGTAGAAATAGCACATGATACACATGGCAAGAAAAATTAGACCGAGCGGAGAGTAAGGGCAGCAGGACTTTGGGGCCTGTGTGCTATAGCTGCGTTTGTGTCGATTGAGGACCGAGCCGTGTGTGGGCCTGTTGAACAAGCTAGAACAGTACCGAAGACCTACCGGCTATATGCTAACCGGGAAACCGATGTAACTCGGGTAGCTGGGTATTGAGGCATTGCCCGTCGTTCAGAGGGTAGGTTTGGTTCTCGAGGTGTAAATCAGCTGGCGGCACTGAGATGCGCGTGCAGAGACCTCTTTCTCGGGACGATGGGACCAGTTCAATATTTGGCTGATGGGCGAAAGGTAGTTGCGTACAGCGTCCGTGATGGTTGTTGTAGGCAACATCGAGTACGGGCGTACGTGACGGGTTGTTCGGGTAACCCTGCAGGTGTAAATCGATTATAATCGCCGTCCCTCACGGTCAGTGAGTACCACTTGTTCACTGTACCGTGACGTAGAAAGAACAGGCTAGTTACATGTTAAAATGTTGCTGATTGAAAGTTGGACTTTGCTTGTTAATGATTTGCTGTAGTTTAGAGCTTATTAAAGTTCCTTTCAACTTTGGGCAAAGTACATGAGAGAAATGCCTTTCTTGTTTGATTGCGGCTCTCTCATGTGCCTTAGCGTAAGGTTCTCCACAACCTGCTGCTAAAACTTGAAAGTAAGGTTCTACTAATTAGGCGAGTCCTTGCAAATGATTTTTACCTCATGTAACCTATCAACCTTCATGTAGATGTTCCATGTTTAGGTGAGACAAGTCAGACATGCTGAGCCTTCGTGCTCACTGCTTGCGTTTGAAGCTTTTGCAGGGTTCTATGAGGAAGGGACTCCCGAAGAGGAGACGAAACCCCAGGAGGGGAACCCCGTCGAGTGGGAGTCGTGCACGCCGCAGAGTTAGTGTGCGTGTGTGCTAGCAAGGACACGTTCAAGGGCTGGATGTGGACTTGATGCGTAGTCTACGCCCGTGAGTGTAGACTGGACTTATTTTAATGTACAAATGTTCATAAACCACATTATGTAATAAAAGTTTTGCTTCCACTTTGTACCTTTGATGTGTGTTATACGGTGCTGTGCAACGCAGCACCCCTCAGCGTGATCCTGGCTCGACAAGACCGTGGGGTCGTGTCAGCGTTGGTATCAGAGTTCGCTTGAGATTTAACACACTACAAAGGTCATCTTTTTCAAAAATCCAGTGAGGAACGAGTTATTAACCCGTATAAGGATGTTATTAGCATATAGAAAGTGGCATACTAACCTATCTGTCTATGTCGGAAAATCGTGCATCTCGGGACGTTTATATCTTGGGGGGTGCACGTAAGCGCTGTCCACCAATGCGCACAAGCTGAAGGGTGGAGCCCCACGGGTGGCAGGTAACCTGATCTGCTTTGATATCCTCTACGACTCGTCATGTCATTTGGGGTATTCAAGCAACGTCTGTCCCTGGCGTGCTTGGTGCAATCTGGGAGACCCCTCACGTGGTCTGAAACGTGAACACGTAACTCAAGGCGTGTTTGGCTTGAGAACATCCGGGCGAGTGATGACGGCCGGGTGTACGAACTGTATGGATACCGGGCTCGGTGTGCAGCCGAGTCTGACGATTGTTTGAGTTTCTGCAGGTAATCTTACCACGAAATGGTAGACGTGTAGCATCCGTGTGCGAGTGACATTTAGTGCCACTGAATTAAGGAAGCCGGCTAAGTCCGGTATAGGTTTTTCTTTGTGAGGACGTAGTACCGACATGATCTGGTGACGCATGTGACGCATCGACGTCACATCCCACTAAATGAACAATTTCATTGTAAAAACTTTAAGGTTTTGATCCAAGGCACTAAAACTTGATGTAACTTCTTCCCTTAATCAGGATATTCAAGGTTAACAAGTTTCAACTTATAGGTTGCTAAGGACAGAGCACTCTGTTTTCAGCTGAATTAAGGCTGAGGTTAATCAGAGGTTAGAGGTTGAGTTATTTCGAGGTTGGGGGCATATGATACATTTCTGGAAAGCTTTGGAAGATATTTACAACTTTTGTGTTGAGGTCCAGAGGTGTTTCATCCCTTAACCAGTCGAAAAATGCAGTAGAGTTGAAACTGTCCAGAAAACAGGGCAGAGCGAAGACTCTCTGTAAATTGAGCATAACTTCCTGCTTAAAAATCCAAAAATAGAAAATGAGGTAGTTCTGGGAAGCTTATGAGATGGGTTACAACTTTGTAACAGAACGTTTTGTCAGATTGAGAGCAGAATTAACTGGAATTCTTGGATCGAAACAGTACCTAAAGCAGGGAGGTGCTGTCCAATTTTCTCCAAAAATTCTGTTAACTTTGACATCTCATAACTTTTGAACCAGGACAGATGTTAGGCCATGCAAATACTTTCTGGAAAGCTATTGAAGTTAGCTTTAACTTTGATGTTGAGCTCCAGAATTGGTTTTGCTTTTAACATGGCCTAAATCAGGTTGATATGGGAACTGATCAGGGCTGTCATTTTGAACAGCAGATCAGCAGTCAATTTTGCTTAAAATTTGAACTATGATTCCAAGTTTTATGGGTTCAATGACATGTCTTATGTTATAACTCAATGGTTTACTGTTTAAATAAATATTTGACATTTCTCAAATATATTTTTACAGATGACAGCAGATAAGCAGTTGGAGAACGGGTGGGTAGTGTCCCACTGTTCTCACTGCAGCGGCTATCCGGAAGCATTGAGGCATATGCTTCAATATTTCGGGTACAGCCAGATGCTGCAGTACTTCGCCAAGGAAGAAGGCGAAGAGGGGTTTGGTGCCGTTCACCGTCACGATGAAAGGTAGACAGCCGGAAGAGATGTGGCAAGTGGCAGCCCGTGACACCATGTCACGTTTCTGCCAACTGCACGTGCAGGCTATGGAGGGCACTCCATACGCGCTCGTTCCGGTGGAGGGATGGGCTTAGCATGTGTGGGAAGAGAGGTACCTGGAGGCAACGGACCCGAGTTGCCCAAGGTACAACCCCGCGGAGGCAAATCTCAGCCTCCAGATGAGGGCGGGAAACGCCGTGATGGACAGCCAAGATGTTCATACAGAGCATCTCGCCGCAAGGCTCAAGGAGAGCACAAGCCGTGGAGATCATTTCGAGAGTGCTCACAGCGCACTCAACAATGTGCTCCTTCAGACGATCAAGCGACTGAATGAACAGCACAATCAGTTGCATCGTCTGAAGAAGGCGAAGAAGAAAACCCGTGTCGACATCGCGGTGTTGCAAGAGCTGGTGCAGACCCTAACCCAGCAGAATGAGGACCTTGCTCAAGAGCGGGACGGCGCTATTGAGGAAGGGCAAGGCTGGGAATAGGACTACAACCAGGCTATGGACGAGGTGCATGCATTGCAGGACCTCGTACCTCTGGTATTGGGCATACCGGTGGTCTTGGGTCTTTCAGCCATGGGAGAACCCGAGATGGGAGAAGAGGTGGTAGATCCGGAACCACCAGCAGAGGTACCGGAGGAGGACGACCCGCAGGAGGTCGAGTTCTACTCCGAGTAGGGGGTTACAGTTGCCAAGTAGGGCAGCTAGAGTAGTGTAACCCAACTTTTGTAAACGGTGACATGTCGTGTAGGCAGTAACGTATGTATAGGTAGTGACGACATGAGCACGACTTCTCGGAAAACCGAGAATAATGTGAATGTTGTGCAGATTATTCATGTGTCACTTCAATACCTACTGTTGCATATGGAATTTTAAGTATGACATGTGCTAATCGCTGCTGTTTTTAACTTCAGAATGACTCGTACTCGTGCCAACCCGGACGTTGGGGGTACTTGTGACACCCTCATCTCGGGTGTCAGCGTATGTTCATGTTTTATGAAGAGGAAACATTTTAAGAAAAGTAGGAACAGAGAAAAATAACAAAAGGATAGCCAATAAGAGCCGAATCCAGCTCCTAGAAAGCGCCGAAGACAACTTACCGCGGCCGCTGGCCACGTGGTGTGTTCGGAGCTCGTCCCTGCGAGGTGGGGAGAAGTCCGCCGCTAAAATAGCTACGTGGCAGGTTCGGCACTGTCGGTACCCTTGATATGGGGTACCCCCACGCAGAGGGGAAATGCCTAAGGATCTCGCCCTTCTCCGCAGGGAGAGCTCCGAAGGCGCCACGCGTCCAGCGGGGCCAGACCTCCCTCTCCTCAGAGGAGAGCTCCGGGCCCACCACGTGGCATACAGAAGCCGGACCTCCCCCTCCGCGGGAGAGAGGTCCGAAGGTGCCGCGTGTCCGGAGAGGCCGGACCTCCCTCTCCTCAGAGAGGAGCTCCGGGCTCGCCGCGTGGCCAACAGAAGCCGAACCTCCCCCTCCGCGGGGAGAGTTCCGAAGGCTCCACGTGTCCTGCGGGGCCGGACCCCCCTCTCTTCTGAGGAGGGCTCCAGGCCCGCCACGTGGCCAGCAGAACGGCGCTGCCTGCCCCCAAGCGATAGGCAGCGGGTGTAAAGACTCCCCATACCTTGCCCGTACAAGGTATTCAAGGTCCGCGCCTTCCCAAGATGCGGAGACGCGGAGCACGCCTCTGTCAGGTGTCGCATCACAAACTGGTGTGCAGTGTCAGAGGCTGCCAACCAATAAACGCAGTGACAAGACATCCCATGCCACCCCCGCCATCATCATCCACTACGACTAGCATGCGGCATGGGCAGAGCTACAAGATGAAGACTCAGAAGCCTTTGGCAGAGACAACTACCGGCATAACTGCAGATACGGTAGATATCAGTCAATCTCCCCGGGACCACCTGTCAGGTCCCGGCCCCCCATGTAAGCCACCCGAGTCTTGGACTATAAAAGGCTCGGGTAGGCGACGTTAGCAGGGGTTCAGACTCTAGACATCCGCACCCCTGGGTTCGCACTTCTGCAACTCAGACTCTAGCCATCCGCACCCCTGGGTTCGCATCTCTGCAACTCATACGCTAGCCATTCACACCCAAGCTGTAACTCACCCCCAAGCTCAGGACTCCGGCCCTGAGCAGCAAGCAATACAGCGAGCTCCATAGCTCGCCGTGGACGTAGGGTTTTATACTCCGGCGGCTTGAACCACGTAAAACTCACAGTGTCAAGCTCTTACTAACTCGTCCATCCACGCAAGCTCTCCGCAAGGGACTAGCCCTACCGAAAAAAGAACCTCCGTGGGCTGCCCAGTGCAGGCCCGGGGGAAGTGTCGACCGAACACTTCGACATTTGGTGCACCAGGAAGGGGGCTTTTCCCCTTGCGCGACGAGTTTCCGCCGACGAAGATGACCAAGCTTCCTTCAGCGGCAAACTCTCCCCCCCCCCCTGCGTCCGTGGCAAACCGTGACCCGGGGAGAGTACATGATGACACACTCAGGACGGAGTGTGTCAGGGCAAGCTGGGAGCCAGCAACCGGCTCTTGCAGCGCCGACCCCGGCAATGCAGGCTCCAACCAGTGTCAGGCCTTCAGTAGCGCCGGGCATACCCGGTGGGGGTGCGCTAGCAGCCGCAAGGGCGCTACTGCACAATCCGCCTGCTGGGGACGCGCCTCAGGAAGCGACCCAGCAGTGGATTCGCGAGGTAGACCGTCTTGTCGTCGCCGCCGTAAACCATTGACTTCGGTGGGGACGACGCTCCGGCCAACCGGCTGTGTCGCTGACGCGCACGCCAACGTTGACGGGCAGACGGCGGGTTCCAGCTCCACCAAACTTCCGTCGACGGACCTGAGGACAGAGCTGGAACGGTGCCACTTGGGCCAAGATAACCGAGTGTTCCTCGAGCGACGTCGAGAAAGGCGTCGCACTCAAGAGGCTGGCGACAACATGACGTCGGCCTCGACCCAGCCTGGAGGGCAGACCTTCGCTACGCGAGCTCTGCCCCAGGCGTACGCCGCACAGCATAAGCCACAACCATGTGCTCTGCAAGCGGCGTCCCTGGCCTATGGCGCAACCTTGCCCATACCGGGGTACACTGTGCCAGGCGCAACCAAGCGTTCGCGGCACCAGTACCTGCACTGGGAGCCAGCAACCTGCTCTGGCAGCGCCGACCCCGGCAATGCAGGCTCCAACCAGCGTCAGGTCTTCAGTAGCGCTGGGCGTACCCGGCGGGGGTGCGCTAGCCGCAACAAGAGTGCTACTGCACAATCCGCCTGCTGGGGACGCGCCTCAGGCAGCGACCCAGCAGTGGATTCGCGAGGTAGACCGTCTTGTCATCGCCGCCGCAAACCCTTGACTTCGGCGGGGATGACGCTCCGGCCAACCGGCTGTGTCGCTGACGCGCACGCCAACGGTTGATGGACAGACGGCGGATTCCAGCTCC
Organism: Neostapfia colusana; assembly: GCA_030760725.1. Taxonomy (NCBI): domain Eukaryota; kingdom Viridiplantae; phylum Streptophyta; class Magnoliopsida; order Poales; family Poaceae; genus Neostapfia; species Neostapfia colusana. Next base: position 46,449,414 of record JASWHV010000017.1, read on the forward strand.
ACCAGGCTTCCGTCGATGGACCTGAGGACTGAGCTGGAACGATGCCACCTGGGCCAAGACGCCCGAATGTTCCTCGAGCGGCGACGAGAAAGGCGTCGCAGCCAAGAGGCCGGCGTCAGCATGACGACTGCCTCAACCCTGCCTGAGGCGCAGACTTTCGCCACGCGAACTCTGCCCCAGACATACGCCACGCAGCATATGCCACAGCCATATGTCCTGCAAACGGCGCCCCCGGTCTATGGCGCAGCCTTGCCCATACCGGGGTACACTGTGCCAGCGGTGAACCAAGCGTTCGCGGCACCAACACCTGCAGCAACAGGGGCAGGATGTACGGCCCTGAAGCCCCACCTCCGCTTCACGAGGTGGCCGCGCAAGTTTCGGCTGCACCTGCCCGAGAAGTACGACGGCAGCGTCAACCCGGCGGGGTTCCTCCAGTTCTACTCCACAGCCGTACTTTCCGCAGGAGGGGATGAGGCCGTCATGGCCAAGCTACTTCCCCGTTGCCTTGACTGGCCCATCCCGGTCTTGGCTAATGAACCTCCCTCAGGGTTCCATAACTTCCTGGGGAGAGCTCTGCCGGCAGTTCATCGCCAACTTCGGCAGCTCCTACACCCGTCCCGGCACGGAGCTTGACCTCCAAGCCATCAAGCAACAACCTGGGGAGTCGCTGCGCTCCTTCATCCAGCGATTCTCCCAGGTACGCAACACCATTCCGCATATTCAAAGTGCTTCTGTGGTGGCGGCACTTCGACAGTGTCCAGGACAAGAAGATGCTTGGGAGGCTTGCAACCAGAGAGGTCTGCGATGCCTCCGAGCTCTTCAGCCTGGCGGACAAGTGCGCCAGAGCAGCCGGAGGGCGGAGCTGGCACTCTCTGCCAGCTTCCGAAGCCGGAAGACAGCCCGAAAACGGTGGAGTTCAAGCTGAGCTCCCGACCACGTCAGACAGCCAAGAGCCAAGCACTGGCTGACTTTGTGGCTGAGTGGACGCCAACGAAGGCTGACCCAGGGGGCCGCGAAGACGGCGAACCAAAGTACCGAGCTCCGGTCTTCACCGGGCCTCACTGGACGCTCTTCTTCGACGGCTCCTCGCGAAAGCAGGGGGCCAGTGCCGGCGTACTGCTTCTCATGCCATCGGGGGAGCAGTCTGGGTACATGGTGCGTCTCAATTCCAAGGCAACCAACAACTTGGCAGAGTATGAAGCACTCATCTTTGGCCTAAAAGACAGTCCTGTCTCTGGGCGCTCGCCAGTTGTTGGCGCAGGGCGACTCCCAGCTAGTTATCAAGCAAGTTAAGGGTGAATGCCCCTGCAATGACCCACAGCTAGCTGCTTATCTGCTTCACGTGCGGATGTTGGAGAAAGAATTCCTCGCCTTGGACCTGCGCCATGTACCGCGCGCTTGCACGGCCGCAGCTGACGACCTCTCAACGAAAGCCTCCATCGGAGCCCCTGCGCATGAAGGAGTCTTCGAGAGAACGTTGCTGCGGTCCACAGCCCGGCCCGCCGAGCCAGGCGAAGGGGGCTGAACCAGTGCCTCGAAGCTAGGCAGTCCCGGCGGCCCTGGATGCCGCCAAAGGATCGTAAGAGTCACTGGGGACTCCGTGCAACCCAGCGCTCAAGATCCAGAAGCTCAAGTAGTCCCGATGCATGGACCACGGAGGTCCGGGACTCCTTGAAGGACATCCTTCCTGATGAACGTGCATCCGCTGAACGGGTGGTGCGGATGGCTAAGTGCTACGCGCTGGTATCTTTACTGGCGTGGCGCCACGACATCCTATTGCGGTGCATAACCCAGGAGGAAGGCTGCGATTAGCTTGCAGTAGTTCAAGGAGGCGAGTGCTGGGAACCCTCATCGTCCCGCACGTTGGTCGGTTAAGCCACCCGGCATGGCTCCTACTGACCGAGAGCCACCTGGACGCCGTCAAACTGGTTAGGGATGCAATGCGTGCCAGGTCCACGCCAAGCAGACCCACACAACCGGTGCAGACGCGCACCCAGAGCCGTCGGGGGATACCGGCTCCTCCATGTCGAGGGCCAGCTGTACTTCCCAGGGCCGGGTCATGGGAACTACCCTTCCACATGGTATGCGGGGCCGAAGCCATGCTTCCCCCTGATATAGCCATGGGGGTCCCCCCGTGTCCGGCGTACGACGAAGCCACGCATGACCCGCTCTGCGTGAAGACAGGCGCTCCGACGCTACCCAGTAAGTTCACCATGCTTACTTAGGTGTTTATTTAAATTACGCATCAATTTATATGAACACCTCCCCACGCTCTAGACAGTGTGCGTCCATTGTACACTCGGCTCCTCTTTCCGGCTCTCATGCATAGTCGATATTTGTCGTCCGGCCGAAGGCGGTAGTGCTTGGGGTACCCGCGAGAGGCCCGGTGGCCTTTTGGATCTCCCCCTATAAGGGTACTGCACCGCCAGTTGGTCTCCTCTGAGAAAAGACCTACGCTAGAACGGGGGGTCAAGAGCCTTGCTTTGCCCGGTGTTGCACCCAAAGCATGCGCGCTCTGCCTCCCGGCGCTACGGTCTGAGTACCAGGGGGCCGGGCAGTTACACCCTGACTGGGTCTGGGGCCAGACCTCCGGGACCAAGTGCACTGGATTACCCAAGCCCCGTATTCCGGCCTGGGACAGTAAGCCAAATGAGACTAAGGGGTAGGAAAGGGGGGACCACTGAGCAGTTCCGGACCTCCGCCCCCACAGCTGGGCTGAGCTCCGAGGCCAGCCCTCGCCCTCCTTTCAGAGGCGAGCGCTGATGCCGGACCTCACGCCCTTCGCTGGCCTGAGCTCCGATGACTTCCGGACTCCGCCTCCACAGCCAGGCCGAGCTCCGAGGCAAGCCCTCGCCCTCCATTCAGAGGCGAGCGCTGATGCCGGACCTCTTGCCCTTCGCTGGTCTGAGCTCCGATGACTTCCGGACTCCGCCTCCACAGCCAGGCCGAGCTCCGAGGCCAGCCCTCGTCCTCCTTTCAGAGGCGAGCGCTGATGCCGGACCTCACGCCCTTCGCTGGCCTGAGCTCCGATGACTTCCGGACTCCGCCCCCATAGCTGGGCCGAGCTCTGAGGCCAGACCTCGCCCTCCTTTCAGAGGCGAGCGCTGATGCCGGACCTCACGCCCTTCGCTGGCCTGAGCTCCGATGACCTCCGGACCTCACGCCCTTCGCTGGCCCGAGCCCCGATGACTTCCGGACTCCGCCCCCATAGCTGGGCCGAGTTCCGAGGCCAGCCCTCGCCCTCCTTTCAGAGGCGAGCGCTGACGCCGGACCTCACGCCCTTCGCTGGCCTGAGCTCCGATGACTTCCGGACTCCGCCTCCACAGCCAGACCGAGCTCTGAGGCCAGCCCTCGCCCTCCTTTCAGAGGAGAGTGCTGATACCGGACCTCACGCCCTTCGCTGGCCTGAGCTCCGATGACTTCCGGACCTCCGCCCCCACAGCCGGGCCGAGCTCCGATGCCAGGCTTCACCCTCTCCTTAGAGGCTGAACACCGAAGCCGTGAAGACCCTGCCAGCACAGGGAGTACTCAAGACAAGAAAGTGTGCGGATCAGAAGAGACGAAGGTCCCACCTCGGGCTCGCTATCTCCCCCGAGATGGGCCCGGGGGCCACTGTCGGTACCCTCGATATGGGGTACCCCCGCGCACAGGGGAAAATGCCTAAGGATCTCGCCCTTCTCCGCAGGGAGATCTCCGAAGGCGCCACGCGTCCAGCGGGGCCGAACCTCCCTCTCCTCAGAGGAGAGCTCCGGGCCCACCACGTGGCATACAGAAGCCGGACCTCCCCCTCCGCGGGAGAGAGGTCCGAAGGTGCCGCGTGTCCGGAGAGGCCGGACCTCCCTCTCCTCAGAGAGGAGCTCCGGGCTCGCCGCGTGGCCAACAGAAGCCGAACCTCCCCCTCCGCGGGGAGAGGTCCGAAGGCTCCACGTGTCCTGCGGGGCCGGACCCCCCTCTCTTCTGAGGAGGGCTCCAGGCCCGCCACGTGGCCAGCATAACGGCGCTGCCTGCCCCCGAGCGATAGGCAGCGAGCGTAAAGACGCCCCATACCTTGCCCGTACAAGGTATTCAAGGTCCGCGCCTTCCCAAGACGCGGAGACGTGGAGCACGCCTCTGTCAGGTGCCGTTACGCCCAGTCGCATCACAGACTGGCGTGCAGTGTCAGAGGCTGCCAGCCAATAAACGCAGCGACAAGACATCCCATGCCGCCCCCACTGTCATCATCCACTACGACTAGCATGCGGCATGGGCAGAGCTACAAGACGAAGACTCAGAAGCCTTCGGCAGAGACAACTACCGGCATAACTGCAGATACGGTAGATATCAGTCAATCTCCCCGGGACCACCTGTCGGGTCCCGGCCCCCCATGTAAGCCACCCGAGTCTTGGACTATAAAAGGCTCGGGTAGGCGACGTTAGCAGGGGTTCAGACTCTAGCCATCCGCACCCCTGGGTTCGCACTTCTGCAACTCAGACTCTAGCCATCCGCACCCCTGGGTTCGCATCTCTGCAACTCATACGCTAGCCATTCACACCCAAGCTGTAACTCACCCTCAAGCTCAGGACTCCGGCCCTGAGCAGCAAGCAATACAGCGAGCTCCATAGCTCGCTGTGGACGTAGGGTTTTACGCTCCGGCGGCCTGAACCACGTAAAACTCACAGTGTCAAGCTCTTACTAACTCGTCTATCCGCGCAAACTCTCCGCAAGGGACTAGCCCCACCGAAAAAAGAACCTCCGCGGGCTGCCCAGTGCAGGCCTGGGGGAAGTGTCGACCGAACACTTCGACAGGCACTCATCTCCGCAAAAGGGGAGAGGCCCGACCCTGGGGGACACGTGTTGCTCTCGGAGCTTTCCTCTGCGGAAGAAGCAAAGGCATTTCCGCAGGACACATGTCACCTTCGGAGCTAGTCATCACAGAAATCAGAGGACCAGTCGCACAGGATACGTGTCGATCTCGGAGCTCACCTCCGAGAGGTCCGGTTCTATCGGACACGTGTCACCACCGGAGCTTATCTCCGGGAGGTCCATCACTGTTGGACACGTGTTAACCTCGGAGCTCGTCTCTGAGGAAAGAAGAGAGGAAAGGTCCGGCACTGACACGTGGCGTGCGCAGAGTCACCTCTGAAGAAAAGGGAGGTCTCGATCGTTTGACACGCGGCACAACCGGAGCTCATCAATGCGGAGAAGGAGATACCAGGCCCCGGAGGACACGTGTAGCTTCCGGATCTCATCACCGCGGAGGTAACGAGTTCTGGAGCGGCTGCTTACTCGTAAGAATACCGGTACGTAAAGGAAACCGACCTGAATTCCACAACGTTACCGCACCAAATCAACTAAAGATAAGATGATAGGATCCAACGACGATCTGAATAAGACTCTTATTCAGGATACAATCAGATTAGGACTCTTCTCTTCCCGATTATAAATAGAACCCACAACCCCTGGCCAAAATACAAAACTTCTTTTCCAACTCCTGAGCCGACGACTTAGAGCCCTAAGTCCCAACCCGCCGAGTAGACCATTGCCCGAGTGCAGCAGGGAAGAACGCCGGAGGAAAGCCCAACGATCTGAGGAGGACCTCGAGATAGAGAAGAACGTAAGGTAGATCTCCAATACCTCCTTACGACATCGTTGTGGTTTCTTTGCATCTATTCTTTGATCCCTTTCGAACAAAAGTCTTCTCGTGGACAGATCATTTGATGGTCAGGTTGATCTAAAGACAAGATCATCGCCACGTCCACCATTGATCCAAACACCCCTGTTCATCATAAATCCATGCAAGCCATGCAGGAACACGTACAGACCAATCAAATAAAAATCATAGGATAGCATGCATATGCATCATCGCATCTAGTTTAAGGTTTGTGCATCATATTGATTGCTGTGAATCTTGTGTGCACGAAATCCGACCTAGCAGGTCAAGCTCAGGGAGCTGTCTACGACGAGCTGCAGCAACAAGGTTTTGAGATCCAAGAACCCCCTGAACCGCAAGAACAAGGCAAGTGCTCCTTGACCATATTGATCCTATGTTTTGGATAAAACTGTTTTGTTTTGCGAAAAGCTGTGCGTACTGAGTCAAACATGATGGGAAACCTTTTTATAGGAGTTTATTAGCTTTGGTTAAACCACCCTTGTCGCCAGGGAAGTTTATGAGTCGGGTACGGTTTTTGCTTTACGCTTCGCTGAGTCTATGGGATTGGGAAGCGAGATAGATGTGTCTAGCTAACTGCACTCGTAATGATAATGAGAAACTGATGATGTTAAATGAACATGGATCGGAGGGAGATCTAGGCAAGACTGGGTTTGTGAATGAGGTAGCATGAGATGGTGGTTTACTTGCCATAGATCTAAGTACTGGTTCATGCATGCACATGCCAGGATAACAGTGCCACCACAAGGCCAAGTATGGGTGCGGCTTAGCTGAGTAATTAGGAAAGTTGCTAGAGTGTTATGGACTGTGGAAGGCGCGGGGAATGGGAGTCAAGTGAGGACTGCCCTGGGAACTGCATGGCACAAGAGGGGGCCCGTGGGTGGGAGAATTGGAGATTCTAGCCTGCCGGTGAAACCTTAGTGAGTCCATACATCTAGTAACCCCTTTGTAAAGGCTATTTTGTGATCTCTTGACCAAACACCGACGGTTGTGTACTGGTATAATGGAGGTTCTGCAGTCGCCGTCGGGTGATGAAATCACAAACTTGTGGGTAAAGAGGTGCAAACTCTGCAGAGTTATTAAAACTATCATGATAGCCGAGCTTACGGACACAAGCACCTGGCTAAACTGCCATGATTAGTTGGGATGGTTATTGGGAAGGTTCTTGGTTATGGTTAATGAGTTTGTTTATGGTTTGGTTGTTGGGACTGTTAAGTCCGGGTGATGAGATGGTTGCATGACTGTTGAGTCGTGACATAAGATTGGTCTCGGTACGAGAAGGAGTTGTTTTATGAGATGGGATGGTAGCGAATACGGGAAGGTATTCGTGAGATGGTAGCGAATACGAGGAGGTATTCGTGAGTGTGAATAAAGGTTGGTTAATGTTCGGAAGGAACATGGAAAGGGATGAAGGTATGTTGGTAATTTAATTCATGTTGGAATTACATTCATTTAAAGTTAAGCTGCTGTTTTATAATGATTTTATAAATTTGCTTTTCTGCAAATGAGCCTTTTTATACCTACCTTGTTATGAGCTGCATATCATGTTTTTCCCGCACTTGCTGAGTACATCATTTTACTCAAACTTGCATTATTATTTCATCATCAGCAGCAGGAGAAGCCTACTATGAAGACCAAGTGGAGCATTACGGCGTGTGATCTATTCTCAACCTTGCCTGTGGAGGGTGTAGAGATGGAGCCACTTCTGCTTAGATTTGCTTCCGCATTAGCTAAATTGTTTTTGCATTAGAATAAAGACTTCCTCTGCATAGAAATAAGACTTCCGCTGTGAGCATGAGTCCAAGACTCATGAGGTATTGTAATAAACTCTGTTATTCGTGGTAATATATAATATGAATTAAGTTTGTGGAACGTATGTGTATGTGTGATGAACATCCTGGGCACACATATGCATTAGTTCTCGGTTCCGTTGTTTTTCCACAGAATTGAGGGCGTCACAGATTGGTATCAGAGCCACGGGTTGACAGTAGGTTACACACCTAGATAGAAACCTTAGATTGACATTAGAGCCATGGGTTAACAGTAGGGTACACCCCTAAATAGGAGTCACAGACTGGACACAGATTGGTAGCTAAGCCACGTTGACCAAAGGAAGCACCCTAGGACGCTTAGATTGGCTTTAAACCCACCTTGACATAGGAAACCATCCTTGAATAGGAGTTGTATGAGCCCTTGCAATGATTATTTGTAATTGTGTGCTTAGTGTGAGCTGTGGGACGTCCCCAAACGTTGTCCATATCCACACATAAGAAGAAAAGAGGTGTGAGATGCTTCGGCACTTGTTCGCATCCTCATATGGGCTAATATATATATATATAGTCCAACTCACCTTGATGCATATAGTTGAAGGGACCTACTTAACCTTCTAACATTGTATTCTATTTTGTCCTCTCTCACATATGGTGAGGGGAAACACCGGCCGAAGGAACGCCCGTGACAACCAAGAGGATGATCACGATGAAGTTCCTGTTAACCCCGGAGCTGGCGAGAACAACCTGGAAAGGTTGATGGCCATGCAAAACCAGCTTATGCAAACCATGATCCAAACTTTGGGTCAGTTGCAGGCCAACAACAACCCCGTTCCGGCACCGCCGCCACCACCACCGCCGGCTCACAACAGACTGGGAGGGTTCATGAGGACTCGACCACCCACCTTTGCTCAAGCTAGTGACCCCATGGAGGCTGACAACTGGTTGAAATCCATGGAGAAGAAGCTTGCCATTGTTTAGTGCAATGACCGAGAGAAGGTTCTCTTTGCGTCGCACTAACTTATGGGAGCTGCCGCTGACTGGTGGGATGCCCTATGCAACGCCCACGTCAACCCGGAAACAATCACTTGGACTGAGTTCAAGGACAGTTTCCGCTCTCATTACATCCCTGCTGGTGTAATGATGCTCAAGAGACAGGAATTTGAAGGCCTCCGCCAAGGACAGAGAAGTGTGAATGAGTACCTCAACAAGTTCACGCAACTGTCCTGGTATGCCCCCGAGGATGTCAACTCAGACCAGAGGAAGCAGTACCTGTTCATGGGAGGGTTGAACAATGAGATCCAGGTTCAGCTCTTCAACAATGACTACATAAGCTTCCAGAAGCTGGTTGACAAGGCTATAGTGGTCGAAAGTAAAATCAAAGAAATCGAGCGAGAGGGCAAGAGGAAGATGCCATACCAGCCCCAAGGGAGCAACGTACGGCCTTGGTACATGCCCCCAACTCCACCACAGTATGGATCAACCACTCCTGTATACCGCCCTGGTCAGCCACCACAGCAACCATTCGTTGCACCAGCACCTCGCGTGCCCATGCCTCCCGCGCCCCGACCTAACAATGGCGCCCCTGTTCAAAACCCCCGCCCCAACGTACCTGCTGCCGTATGCAACAGGGCATGCTTTGCATGTGGGGAAGTAGGCCACTTCGCGAACCAGTGCCCGAGGAGGGGCCCTGGACAGCAAGGTAACGTGCCTAAGCAGAACCAACGACCGAACGGAGGAAACAATCAAGGAAACCATGGACAACAGAACTATGCTCGTGGCCACGTGAACCATGTCACTGCCGAGGAGGCACAACAGGCTAAGGACGTCACAATTGGTATGTTCCTTGCCAACTCCAACCCAGCCGCTATTTTATTTGATTCTGGAGCATCACATTCCTTCATATCATCCAAATATGTTGCCAAACATCATCTACCCGTATCCCACTTAGAATGTGCTATGTTAGTTAATTCTCCCGGAGGAGAAATGAGGACTAATATAGTATCTCCTAAAGTAAGCCTTAAAATAAGGGGGGTAGACTTCCTTGCCAACCTTATTGTCTTGGACTCCCAAGGGATTGACATCATACTCGGGATGGATTGGTTAAGCAAGCACAACGGAGTAATCCAATGTGCTGAAAGGAGCGTGCAGTTGACAAACGAGCACGGTATTCGTGTCGAGTTTAAGTCAGCCCAGCAAACAACCGAACTGGCAAATTTGAACCACGTTGAAGGAGCAACATTGGACAGCATTCCAGTGGTTCAGGAATTTTCGGACGTATTCCCAAAAGAGCTTCGAGGTATGCCACCTGACCGGGACATTGAGTTTGCCATAGATATGGTACCCGGAACTGCACCCATAGCCAAGAGACCATATAGGATGCCCGTCAACGAGCTAGTTGAACTCAAGAAGCAAATTCAAGAACAGATGGAGAAGGGTTTTATCCGTCCAAGCTCGTCACCATGGGGAGCTCCGGTGCTCTTCGTAGACAAGAAAGATGGAACCCAAAGGATGTGCGTAGATTATAGGTCTCTCAACGAGGTAACAATCAAGAACAAATACCCTCTGCCCCGTATAGAGGACCTATTCGACCAAATGAAGGGAGCCTGAGTGTTCTCCAAGATTGATCTTCGGTCGGGATACTTCCAGCTGAAGATTAAGCCCTCCGATATACCTAAGACAGCCTTTCGGACACGGTAAGGTTCGTATGAATATACCGTCATGTCTTTTGGTTTGACAAATGCACCCGCATACTTCATGAACCTTATGAACAAGGTTTTCATGGATCACATGGACATGTTTGTCGTGGTTTTCATCGATGACATTATGGTGTATTCAAAAGTGAGGAGGAGCATGAAGAACATCTGAGATTGACCTTGCAGAAGTTGCTTGAGCATCAATTGTATGCCAAGCTCAACAAGTGTCAATTTTGGCTAAAGGAAAGATCTTTCCTAGGCCACATTATCTCCAAGGAAGGGGTATCGGTTGATCCTGGAAAGGTGAGAGATGTTCTGAAGTGGGACCAACCGAAGAGCGTGAGGGATATTCGGAGTTTCCTTGGGATGGCAGGATACTATCGACGCTTCATTAAAGACTTCTCTAAGATAGCAAAACCTGTGATGGAGTTGCTAATGAAGGGAAAGGTCTTTAAATGGACACCAGCCTGCCAAGCAAGTTTTGAGGAACTCAAGAAAAGGCTAACCACAGCACCAGTTCTGGTATTGCCAGACGTGAGCAAGAGCTTTAACATATATTGTGACGCATCCAGACAGGGGCTCGGATGTGTGCTCATGCAGGAAGGACAAGTGGTAGCCTATGCCTCACGGCAATGAAAGAAGCACGAGCTTAATTATCCTACACATGACTTGGAGTTAGCAGCAGTAGTGCATGCCTTGAAGATTTGGAGACATTAAATCCTTGGCCATCGATGTGAGATCTATACGGATCATAAAAGCCTCAAGTACATATTTACCTAAACGGATTTGAATTTGAGGCAATGTTGATGGATAGAGCTTATCAAGGATTACGATGTTGGAATTAATTATCACCCCGGGAAGGCCAACGTGGTAGCTGATGCATTGAGCAGAAAGGGAGCATGTCACCAACTCACGGTTCGGGAGCTACCACCCGAACTATGTAAGGAGTTCGAACGGTTACACCTCGGATTCTTAAACAATATGGAAATAATGGGGATCCACTCTTCATTGGAGCATGGGATAAGAGAGGGCCAAGCAATCGATGAGGGGATCAAGGAGATTAAGGAAAGAATCCGACAAGGAATAGAGAAGGATTTCAAGGAGGATGAGAAGGGTACGCTTTGGCTAGGAAAAAGGATTTGTGTGCCGAACATAAGACACCTCCGCGACATGATATTGAAGGAGGCACATGACTCACCCTATTCCATACATCCCGGAAGCACCAAAATGTACAAGGACTTGAAAACATGTTATTGGTGGGATGGTATGAAAAGGGATATAGCCGAATACGTTGCCCTATGCGACACATGCCAACGGGTGAAGGCCGAACATCAAAGACCCTCTGGATTGTTGCAACCCTTGAAGAAACCCGAATGGAAGTGGGAGGACATCAGTATGGATTTCATCGTCGGATTGCCACGTACTCAGTCGGGTTATGACTCCATCTGGGTTATCGTGGACCGATTGACGAAAACCGCCCATTTTCTCCGTGTAAAGGCCAGTTACAACGTTGCACAATTAGCCGAGTTGTACATGGAACAGATCGTGTGCCGTCATGGAGTCCCGAAGAGGATAGTCTCAGATCGCGGTTCTCAGTTTGCCTCTAGGTTCTGGAGGAAGCTGCAGAAAGCCATGGGTACACGACTGGATTTTAGCTCCGCCTATCACCCACAAACTGATGGGCAAACCGAAAGGACAAACCAAATTCTGGAGGACACGTTGAGAGCTTGCGCCTTGAAACGTGGGCGTAGTTGGGATAGGAGTTTACCGTATGCCGAGTTCTCCTATAACAACAGCTATCAAGCTAGCTTGAAGATGTCGCCTTTCGAGGTATTATATGGTAGACGGTGTAGAACGCCACTGTTCTGGAACGAGACAGGAGAGAACCAGGTGTTTGGACCCGAAGTACTACAAGAAGCTGAAAAACAAGTCCAAACGGTACGGGAGAACTTAAAGGCTGCTCAGTCACGACAGAAAGGCTATGCGGATAATAGGCGAAGGAAGTTGACTTTCGAAGTAGGGGACTTCGTATACCTTAAGGTATCGCCTATCCGAGGCCAACGACGTTTCAACGTCAAAGTCAAGCTAGCACCTTGCTACATCGGACCATTTAAGATACTGGACAAGCGAGGAGAAGTAGCCTATCAACTAGAGCTCCCAACCCACCTCTCCGACGTACATGACGTGTTTCATGTATCCCAGCTCAAGAAGTGCTTGAGAGTACCAGAGGAACAAGTATCAATTGGAGAGCTTGAACTTCAAAAGGACCTGACTTATGCGGAACACCCTGTCCGAATCTTGGACGTAAAGGAAAGGGTCACCCGGAACAAGGTGATTCGATGGTGCAAGGTACAATGGAGCCATCACACAGAAGCTGAAGCCACATGGGAGCATGAAGAGGATATCAAGGCAGAATTTCCCCGTCTGTTTACTACTAACGAATCTCGAGGGCCAGATTCAATTTAAGGGGGTAGATTTGTGACACCCTCCTCTCGGGTGTCAGCATATGTTCATGTTTTATGAAGAGGAAACATTTTAAGAAAAGTAGGAACAGAGAAAAATATCAAAAGGACAGCCAATAAGAGCCGAATCCAGCTCTCAGAAAGCGCCAAAGACAACTTACCGCGACCGCTGGCCACGTGGCGTGTTCGGAGCTCGTCCCTGCGAGGTGGGGAGAAGTCCGCCGCTAAAATAGCTACGTGGCAGGTTTGGGACTCATCTCCGCAAAAGGGGAGAGGTCCGACCCTGGGGGACACGTGTTGTTCTCGGAGCTTTCCTCTGCAGAAGAAGCAAAGGCATTTCCACAGAACACATGTCACCTTCGGAGCTAGTCATCACGGAAATCAGAGGACCAGTCGCACGGGATACGTGTCGATCTCGGAGCTCACCTCCGAGAGGTCCGGTTCTATCGGACACGTGTCACCACCAGAGCTTATCTCCGGGAGGTCCATCACTGTTGGACACGTGTTAACCACAGAGCTCGTCTCTGAGGAAAGAAGAGAGGAAAGGTCTGGCACTGACACGTGACGTGCGCGGAGTCACCTCTGAAGAAAAGGGAGGTCTCGATCGTTTGACACGCGGCACAACCGGAGCTCATCTCTGCGGAGAAGGAGATACCAGGCCCCGGAGGACACGTGGAGCTTCCTGAGCTCATCACCGCGGAGGTAACGAGTTCTGGAGCGGCTGCTTACGCGTAAGAATACCGGTACGTAAAGGAAACCGACCTGAATTCCACAACGTTACCGCACCAAATCAACTAAAGATAAGATGATAGGATCCAACGACGATCTGAATAAGACTCTTATTTGGGATACAATCAGATCAGGACTCTTCTCTTCCCGATTATAAATAGAACCCAAAACCCCTGGCCGAAATCACAAACTTCTTTTCCAACTCCTGAGCCGACGACTTAGAGCCCTATGTCCCAACCCGCCGAGTAGACCATCGCCCGAGTGCAGCAGGGAAGAACGCCGGAGGAAAGCCCAACGATCTGAGGAGGAACTCGAGACAGAGAAGAACGTAAGGTAGATCTCCAATACCGCCTTACGACATCATTGTGGTTTCTTTGCATCTGTTCTTTGATCCCTTTCGAACAGAAGTCTTCTCGTGGACAGATCATTTGATGGTCAGGTTGATCTAAAGACAAGATCATCGCCACGTCCACCATTGATCCAAACACCCCTGTTCATCATAAATCCATGCAAGCCATGCACGAACACGTACAGACCAATCTAATAAAAATCATAGGATAGCATGCATATGCATCATCGCATCTAGTTTAAGGTTTGTGCATGATATTGATTGCTGTGAATCTTGTGTGCACGAAATCCGACCTAGCAGGACAAGCTCAGGGAGCTGTCTACGACGAGCTGCAGCAACAAGGTTTTGAGATCCAAGAACCCCCGGAACCTCAAGAACAAGGCAAGTGCTCCTTGACCATATTGATCCTATGTTTTGGGTAAAACTGTTTTGTTTTGCGAAAAGGTGTGCATACTGAGTCAAACATGATGGGAAACCCTTTTATAGGAGTTTATTAGCTTTGGTTAAACCACCCTTGTCGCCAGGGAAGTTTATGAGTCGGGTATGGTTTTTGCTTTACGCTTCGCTGAGTCTATGGGATTGGGAAGCGAGATAGATGTGTCTAGGTAACTGCACTCGTAATGATAATGAGAAACTGATGATGTTAAATGAACATGGATCGGAGGGAGATCTAGGCAAGACTGGGTTTGTGAATGAGGTAGCATGAGATGGTGGTTTACTTGCCATAGATCTAAGGACCGGTTCATGCATGCACATGCCAGGATAACAGTGCCACCACAAGGCCAAGTATGGGTGCGGCTTAGCTGAGTAATTAGGAAAGTTGCTAGAGTGTTATGGGCTGTGGAAGGCGTGGGGAATGGGAGTCGAGTGAGGACTGCCCTGGGAACTGCATGGCACAAGAGGGGGCCCGTGGGTGGGAGAATTGGAGATTCTAGCCTGCCGGTGAAACCTTAGTGAGTCCATACATCTAGTAACCCCTTTGTAAAGGCTATTTTGTGATCTCTTGACCATACACCGACGGTTGTGTACTGGTATAATGGAGGTTCTGCAGTCACCGACGGGTGACGAAATCACAAACTTGTGGGTAAAGAGGTGCAAACTCTGCAGAGTTATTAAAACTATCATGATAGCCGAGCTTACGGACACAAGCACCTGGCTAAACTGCCAAGATTAGTTGGGATGGTTATTGGGAAGGTTCTTGGTTATGGTTAATGAGTTTGTTTATGGTTTGGTTGTTGGGACTGTTAAGTCTGGGTGATGAGATGGTTGCATGACTGTTGAGTCGTGACATAAGATTGGTCTCGGTACGAGAAGGAGTTGTTTTATGAGATGGGATGGTAGCGAATACGGGAAGGTATTCGTGAGATGGTAGCAAATACGAGGAGGTATTCGTGAGTGTGAATAAAGGTTGGTTAATGTTCGGATGGAACATAGAAAGGGATGAAGGTATGTTGGTAAGTTAATTTATGTTGGAATTACATTCATTTAAAGTTAAGCTGCTGTTTTATAATGATTTTATAAATTTGCTTTTCTGCAAATGAGCCTTTTTATACCTACCTTGTTATGAGCTGCATATCGTGTTTTTCCCGCACTTGCTGAGTACATCATTGTACTCAAACAGGCATTATTATTTCATCAGCAGCAGCAGGAGAAGCCTACTATGAAGACCAAGTGGAGCATTATGGCGTGTGATCTATTCTCAACCTTGCCTGTGGAGGGTGTAGAGATGGAGCCACTTCTGCTTAAATTTGCTTCTGCATTAGCTAAATTGCTTCCGCATTAGAATAAAGACTTCCGCTGCATAGAAATAAGACTTCCGCTGTGAGCATGAGTCCAAGACTCATGAGGTATTGTAATAAAATCTGTTATTCGTGGTAATATATAATTTGAATTCAGTTTGTGGAACGTATGTGTATGTGTGATGAACATCCTGGGCACACATATGCATTAGTTCTTGGTTCCGTGGTTTTTCCACAGAATTGAGGGTGTCACCGTACTAGCCAAGGGGGAGAGACCTCCCAACAGCCTCCCGAGGACTCCTCGGGACAGCAGCAGCAACAGCAACAGCAAACACCGCCACCGCCACTGCCAACGGTTACATTGGCCGACATCGTCGCGGCAATGGCGGGTTCTCATTAGCAGCACACGAAGTTGCTGCAAACTCTCATCGCTAATACGTCTCGCCCAGAGAGACGTCAAGACCGTGAGGAGCGTCAACAGATCTCCTACTCCGACTTCCGACTCATCCCCCGGTATTCTCAAGGGTGGATGAGCCTCTTGACGCGGACAACTGGCTCCGCGCAATAGAGATGAAGTTCGGGCTGCTACAGATAAGTGAGCAGCGTAAGACTCAGTTCGCGGTCCAGCAGCTCCAAGGATCCGCGAGCGCGTGGTGGGCAAACTTTTGTGCTTCACAGCCCACCGACCGAGTTATGACCTGGACGGAGTTCTGGACGGCCTTCAGGGCCTATCACATACCGCCAGGTCTGATGAAAAGAAAGACGCAGAAGTTCTTACACCTGCAGCAAGGGAGCCGAAACGCGCTGGAATACTCCAGGGCGTTCAACGATCTCGCGCTCTACGCGTCGTATCACGCAGATACCGACAAGAAGTGGCGGGACCACTTTCACAAGGGGCTTAACCCGCTCCTGAAGGACAAGTTGGCGATGTTCAATCGCGGCAGCCTCAACGACCTCATTGATGCTGCGATTGTTCAAGAGGACTCCGGCAAGGAGTTGGCGGCGGCGGAGAGAAAGCGAAGCGCGCCGCAAAGCAGCGGAGAAGGAGGCGGTCCTTCTCAGAAGTTTCGGATGGTGAATCGCCCACCATCAGGTTCATGCTGGCAGCCACCCCGGAGGTCGATGCCGTTCCGCAGTCAGCCGTACTCTTCACCGGTATTCAGGCCGGCAATGCCAGCACCACCTCCACAACAACAGCAGCAGCGGGCGATGCCGCGTGCATATGCACCTCAGCAACGCATGCTGGGCTTTCGTCCCCCGAGCACTCCATCAGCAGCGGCCACATGTTACAAGTGTGGTCGTCCTGGACACTTCGGGAGCAGTTGCCCGGAGAGGCAAGGCGGCGGAGTGGCACCGCAGATTCCGGGGAGGAATCAACCCCGGAACCCTACTAATCCGCGGCGGGCAAACCCTAGGCCCGGCACTGTCCACCAGCTTGCCATAGAGGACGTGCCGGGGGGTGAGCCAATCCTTGCGGGTATGTTCCAACTCCACCAGCATCCCGCCATAGTATTGTTTGATTCAGGCGCCACGGATAATTTTATTAGCCAAGCTTTCATTGCTAAACACAGCTTGCAAATACTACCCACCGATAGTCCATATTTAATTTGTTCACCGGGTGGGAAGATTTCAGCAAGCGTAATGGTTTCCAAAGCACCATTATGCTTAGCGGGTAGAGTGTACCCAAAGTCTCTCATCATTTTAGAGGGACAAAAGGTCGATGTCATCCTAGGGATGTCGTGGTTAACCCGCCACGGCGCTGTTTTAGAAACCGTCCTTCGAGTCGTGCACTTAAACTCAGAGGTGCACGGGTCTCACTAAAATAAAACTTCCAAGTGTCTATCAAGCCACAACCATCAGATTGGAAGATATTCCAGTGGTCCGAGAGTTCCCTGATGTATTCCCAGACGATTTGCCGGGGATGCCGCCCGATAGAGAGGTGGAGTTCAAGATTGAACTTGCACCGGGAACCATGCCAATATCTCGAAGGCCGTACAAGATGGCGCCCAAGGAGTTGGCTGAACTAAAGACTCAGCTCACGGACCTCCTGGAGAAGGGTTTTATTAGGCCGAGCTCTTCGCCATGGGGCTGTTCGGCATTATTTGTGAAGAAGAAGGATGAGACGTTACAGATTTGCATGGACTATCGTCCATTAAATGCCGTAACCATCAAGAACAAGTACCCGTTGGCACGGATCGACATGTTGTTTGATCAGTTGGTCGAAGCAAAGATCTTTTCCAAGATGGACTTAAGATCCGGGTACCATCAGATTAAGATAAGGGCTGAGGACATTCCGAACACGGCTTTCTCGACGAGGTACGGACTTTATGAGTACCTGGTCATGTCCTTCGGCCTCACCAATGCTCCAGCTCACTTCATGTACTTGATGAACTCGGTATTCATGCCGGATCTGGACAAGTTTGTCGTGGTCTTCATCGACGACATCCTGGTATATTCCAAGTCGGAGGAAGATCACAAGAAGCATCTGCGTATAATCTTGCAACGGCTGCGGGATCACAAGCTATACGTGAAATTCAGCAAATGCAAATTCTGGATATCGCAAGTGCCTTTCCTCGGGCATATCATCTCAGCGGAGGGTATCGCTGTAGACCCGAGCAAGATCACTCAAGTGCTGAATTGGAAGTCCCCGAGGACTGTTCACGAGGTACGGAGTTTCCTCGGACTCGCGGGATATTATCGGAGGTTCATTCCGAACTTCTCGAAGATTGCCAAGCCAATGACAGAGCTGCTGAAGAAGGCTACCAAATATGTTTGGAGTCCAGCATGTGAAGCAGCATTCAAGGCTTTAGTCAAGCACCTAACATCAGCACCGGTTTTGGCGCAGCCAGACACAACAAAACCGTTCGATGTGTACTGCGATGCATCCGTCATTGGGCTCGGATGTGTGCTGATGCAAGACCGAAGAGTGGTCGCGTATGGATCACGTCAGCTTAGAAACCATGAGCAGAATTATCCAACTCACGACTTGGAGCTCGCTGCCGTGGTACTTGCACTGAAAATGTGGAGGCACTACTTACTCGGTAACCTTGTACATCTATATACCGACCACAAAAGCCTCAAGTACATATTCACTCAGAAGGAGCTGAACATGAGGCAGCGAAGATGGTTAGAATTGATAAAGGATTACGAAATAGAGATCCATTATCATCCGGGCAAGGCAAACGTAGTGGCAGATGCGCTGAGCCGCAAGTCAAACGTCAACAATCTGACCATCACACTGTTGGAAGTGAGCTTACCACCACTACATGTGATTCCACACGGAGCTCTCTACTACCTAGCTTTGATCCCCACCCTCCGTGAAGAGATAGCGGCAGCTCAGAAACATGACAAGGGCATGTCGCATTTGCGGAGACGTGTAGACAGTGGGGAGTTGAAATGTTTCCGGAAGGACAGAGACGGCGTCCTATGGTTCAAGGACCGGATCGTCGTACCCCGTAACCTGGAATTACGGAAGAAAATCTTTGATGAGGCCCACTTGTCAAAGTTTTCTATTCATCCCGGCAGCAACAAAATGTATCAAGGGCTCAGAAGCAAGTTTTGGTGGACATGGATGAAGCGGGAGATCGCCAAGTACGTGTCCGAGTGTGATACATGCCGAAGGGTGAAGGTGGACCATATGCAGAAACCGGGACAGCTACAACCACTGGGCATTCCTGCCTGGAAGTGGGATGATGTGAGCATGGACTTCATCGTCGGTTTACCCACCACTCTTTAAAAGCATGATTCTGTGTGGGTGATCGTCGATCGGCTCACCAAAGTTGCCCATTTCATCCCGGTCAACACCAACTACAACGCCAAGAAGTACGCTGAACTGTACATCTCACGGATCCTATGCTTGTACGGCGTACCCCATACCATCATATCGGATCGGGGCACTTTATTTGTGTCCCGTTTTTGGGAGCAGCTGCACGCTGCCTTGGGGACGAAGCTGATCCGTAGTTCAGCGTACCACCGGCAGACGGATGGGCAAACCGAGCGGGTAAACAAAATCTTAGAAGACATGCTACGAGCTTGCAGTATCAACCACGGCAATAATTGGGATGATCACTTGCCGTTAGCCGAGTTCTCGTACAACAATGGGTACCAAGCCAGCATAAAGATGGCGCCCTACGAGGCGCTATACGGTAGGAAATGCCGCACACCATTGAACTTGTGTGAGTCTGGCGAAAGGGTTACCTTTGGGATTGACCTTGTCAACAACGCGGAAGAAAAGGTTCGACTGATTCAAGCGAACCTCAAAGCCGCCCAATCCTGGAAGAAACAGTATGCGGACCAGAGAAGACGCCCATTACAATTCGAAGTTGGAGATCACGTATATCTACGTGTGTCTCCAATGAAGGGCGTAAACAGATTTGGGGTGAGAGGAAAGTTAGCACCCCGATTCATCGGTCCATTCCAGATTTCCGAAAGATGTGGATCGGTAGCATACCGGCTGAAATTACCAGAAGCACTTTCCGGTGTGCACGACGTCTTTCACATTTCCCAGCTGAGGAAGTGTCTCAAGCTGTCTACTACCGTTCAGCTGGAGGACATTGAAGAACTGCAACCGGATCTCACCTATCGGGAGGAACCGGTTCAGATCATTGACGAAAAGGCCCGAACCACACGCAACCGTACGTTGTGGTTCTACAAGATTCTATGTAGTAATCACTCCGTGGACGAAGCGACATGGGAGAGTGAAGGATTTCTTCACGCCAACTACCCCAACTTTTTCACGTCGCATATCCGGTAATTTTCCACCGTCCTCTCTTTCATTTTCACCTTATAATCTCGGGACGAGATTCTATTAAGGGGGGAGGAATGTAAGGGCCTCAGTTTTTGACACATGTTTAAAGTGTTCATCACCACACCACACACCTCATTTGAAGCAAGTTGATGAACACAAATGAAGAGCAAGTAACCACCATCAACATGCTCATTAGAGAACAAACTCACATATTGCAAAAGTGGTATTGCCCACATGTGATATAGAGGGGCTGGGCATATGAAAACTCCTACATATTGCTAAGGATGTCCATGCCAAATTTCACCCAAATTCAAAACCTTTTAGAGTCATTTTGGGTATAGCTAGAAAGAGGCAGTTTGAAACCATATTCAAATTCAAACTGTTTTTATCCCATGAATTCAAAAGTGGGAGGCATATTCTTGTTCAGCATATTTTTATGAGCTCACACACCAATTTTCACTCCATTTGGAGTTGATCTTGACATGAGCTAAGTGGGGCAAATTCAAACTTTATTTGAATTTCAAACTGAACATGTGCTGAAATTCATTCAAACCAAACCCAATTTGAATTCTAATCAATTCAAATGGCTCATGGGTGAATAATTTGAATCACCATGGGTATTTTGGGGCTCACTGTTTACAACAGTGATTAGGTGTGAATTTCAGAGGTTAAAACCCCGGGTGGTACCCACATGTCAGTTACTGGTTCAAAGCAACCGACTGAGACTTTTTCCACTCGAGTCGCCGAGCTGCGGCTGCGATCGCCACCGAGGGAGGTCGCCGCGCCAGAAGCTGCTTGGCCACGCGCGGGCACAGGCGGTTCAGAGCCTTCTTAAGGCGTTCTTCCCCCTCCTCGGCTGAAGCCATCGCCATTTCTTCCCCCGCAAGAACACAGTGCTGGAAACTCCTTCCGCCGCTCAGAGCCGATCGGAGAGCTCCGATCACAGCCTCCCCGTTCCCTCCAGAGCTACAGCAAGGTACTAGGGACCCTCCTCCTTCCCCGTTGCTAAAACTCAGCTGAAACCGATTGATCTGGGCTATGCCGAAAGTTCAATTCGGTGACTTAAAACCGCCGCACCTCGGGCTCCCGTGGATATCCCAACCGGGGAATTGTCACTCCTGAGACAAGGCACCCTTGGACGCGCTGGTGACCGGTGCTGCTCACCCCCGAGCCACAGCCCGAGTGCTTGCTCACCGGCGGCGAATTTCCAGTTTTCCCCTTTCTTGGTGCAGAACGTCCTTCGGGTGCGGTTCTGTCAAATTCTTACTCTAGGAAGGATTAGAGGGCCTCAATCCGCTCTCACATACACTAGACACGGTAACGCACATGTTGCCTTCACAACCTTTGGCTGGAGAACCTCTGCACCCGGCGTATTTCGATGATTACCGATGGCGGAGCAAGCGGGAGACATCGGGCGCACGGTGAGGTCCTACTTTGGGCTTCCCCCGAGCTGCTTCAAGCTCATGTCGACCTTCCCTGAGGTCCACTGATGCTCCCCGACCGATTGCTCGAGTAGTTGAGGTTCTCGGAAAGTCAGCCGACACGGCCGAAGTCTTTCCGAGGCGGCGGCTCGTCGCCGACCATGCACCGGCCATTGTTATGACAAGCTGACCCCAGAATCCTGTTCCCCGAGTGAAAGTAGGTAGGGGCGGCTAAGATCGTGAAGTTTGGAGCTCCACAGAAGCTGCTGGCGAGGTCCCCCGGCGGCAGAGCGCGGGCGGTGGGAGGTAGACGAAGAGGGTGGACACCAGCTGTCAGCGGTTGATATTTTTAAATCGGGATCGGGCTGCGGCCGAGATCTGGTGTGCTGGCGCGCAAAAACCCTATGGGCCCCGGCAGATTTAAACTTTTCCCCGAATTTTCAGATTTCATTCAAACTTCAAATCCTCATAACTTTGGCTAGAAAGCTCCAAATTGAGTGAACCAAATTTTATTTGATTCAGCTCTCTGAGTACTTTCCAGAAAATCAAGTTTAACTTCATGAAAAATCCTTATTTCTCCAGAATTAATTCCTCAAAATTTAAACTGTTTGGAATTTTAACTGGAGTATACTTTGGAGGAAAATCCTGAAATTTGGCTAGGATGTTCAACAAAATATCCCTGAACTACCATAAAAAGTTCAGATCCATTTGAGCTCATTTGATCCACCTAATGGTGTGATTAGTGGAACTGTTCCAAAGAAAATAGAAAATGTTCAGAAACATTTTCAGAATTTTCTCTGAAATTGTTTAGCTCATATATTTAGTTAGGAAACTTCAAATTAAGTGAGACCAATTCCATTAGAACTCTATGAAAATCTAGTTTTCAGAAAGTCACAGTTTGTTTCATGAAAATCCTTACAACACCCTAAAAGCCTTCAATTAAGGTCAATTACATAATTAATTTTGGAGGGCTCAAATGAGCTTTGCTGAAACTAAAACTTGACCAAGTCTGTACTTAGGTTGTAACCAAGCCACAGTAAAAGTTCCACAGTCATTGAGTCTGTCTAGTGGGACTTATAAGCTTCACAAGTTCAAAATTAATATAAATGCATTCAAATTAATACATGTATGTCTTATATCATGTAGTCGCTAAGGTCGAGGAGGAACCCAAAGTCCTAGACTTCGTTACTCCGGAGGAGCAGATAGCCTATGACCAAGAGCAGCAAGGCAAGCTCCGGTTTGCATTAACCTTTTTACAAATTTTTATTGTTTTGAGCACATACTTGAATACTATTATTCTTTGATTTAGAGTCTTGTTTGGAAACCCAACTGCATAGCCAAGAAAACCACGGGTTGGGATTAAGATTGAAAACCCCGTTAGCTACTGCAATGCTAAGATAGAGTAAGATTCGGTACAAGTCGAGTAGTTGGAACTACTCACGAGCATAGGCTAGAGGCACTCGACTCGGGTAGAAATAGCACATGATACACATGGCAAGAAAAATGAGACCGAGCGGAGAGTAAGGGCATAAGGACTTTGGGACCTGTGTGCTATAGCTCCGTTTGTGTCGATTAAGGACCGAGCCGTGTGCAGGCCTGTTGAACAAGCTAGAACAGTACCGAAGACCTACCGGCTATATGGGAACCGGGAAACCGATGTAACTCGGGTAGCTGGGTATTGAGGCATTGCCCGTCGTTCAGAGGGTAGGTTGAGAGCTCGAGGTGTAAATCGGCTGGCGGCACTGAGATGCACATGCAGAGACCTCTTGCTCGGGACGATGGGACCAGTTCAATATTTGGCTGACGGGCGAAAGGTAGTTGCGTACAGCGTCCGTGATGGTTGTTGTAGGCAACATTGAGTACGGGCGTACGTGACGGGTTGTTCGGGTAACCCTGCAGGTGTAAATCGATTATAATCGCCGTCCCTCGCGGTCAGTGAGTACCACATGTTCACTGTACCATGATGTAGAAAGAACAGGCTAGTTACATGTTAAAATGTTGCTGATTGAAAGTTGGACTTTGCTTGTTAATGATTTGCTGTAGTTTAGAGCTTATTAAAGTTCCTTTCAACTTTGGCCAAAGTACATGAGAGAAATGCGTTTCTTGTTTGATTGCGGCTCTCTCATGTGCCTTAGCGTAAGGTTCTCCACAACCTGCAGCTAAAACTTGAAAGTAAGGTTCTACTAATTAGGCAAGTCCTTGCAAATGATTTTTACCTCATGTAACCTATCAACCTTCATGTAGAAGTTCCATGTTTAGGTGAGACGAGTCAGACTTGCTGAGCCTTCGTGCTCACTGCTTGTGTTTGAAGCTTTTGCAGGGTTCTATGAGGAAGGGACTCCCGAAGAGGAGACGGAACCCCAGGAGGGGAACCCCGTCGAGTGGGAGTCGTGCATGCCGCAGAGTTAGTGTGCGTGTGTGCTAGCGAGGACACAATCAAGGGCTGGACGTAGACATGATGCATAGTCTACGCCCGTGAGTGTAGACTGGATTTATTTTGATGTACATATGTTCATAAACCACTTTATGTAATAAAAGATTTGCTTCCGCTTTGTACCTTTGATGTGTGTTATACGGTGCTGTGCAACGCAGCACCCCTCAGCGTGATCCTGGCTCGACAAGACCGTGGGGTCGTGTCACTCGGAAGCCAGGGTTCCATGCCCGTTGGAGCGTTCGTGTCCCTCGGTAAGTGTTGCTCTTACCGGGTTCCAGAACTTGCGTCCTTTTCTTCTTTCCTTAACCCGAGAGCTTCCCATGCTTGCAGGGACTCATCTGCTGCCTGGGGCGAGTCTGTTCCCCGTCCATCTCCGGCTAGCGGAGGATCTACGCCGCAGCATCCGGAAGCTGCGGCGGCTTTGCCGGCCCCCAAGTCGGCGCAGGATTCTTCCGCGCTGACGGGATCAACCCCTGCGGTGGGGGCGGCAGCACCCATTCGTCCCTCTTCGCCAGCTTGGAAGCCGGCAGTTGTCGAGGGCTCGGCGGAGCTGGCTAGCAGCGTCCGACCCTCCGGTGCTGAGGCGGGAGGAGCAGCTGGCGGAGCAGCTACAGGCCCTCCAGCTTCCCCAGATTGGCGCCTCATCCAGGTCGCCAAGATGCCGGCATCTCCTCCACCGGACGACGACGTGATGGAGGAGGTCGGGGGCACGGCTTCGGCCTCTGCCGCCCCGCTGCCCCTGGCGGACGCCTTGGAGCTTGCCCAGCCAAGCGTCCGGCAGGTCAAGGCTGCCCTTAAGCGAGAGCGGGAGGTGCTGTCGTGGGAGAGGAACCGCCTCCTCAGCTGGGGGCACCTTCTGAAGCAGCGGACTCAGGAGGTTAGGGCGGAGCTCGACTCGAGGCGGTCGAGGCTCGATGTCATGGAGGCGCTCCTTGACCTTCAGAAGAAGGTCGTCGACCGCCTGGACTCCGAGACCCGGCGGCTCCACCAGGAGACCCGTGAGGCTCATGCCAGAGCCAAGGTGCACTCCACTGCCATGTAGGAGCTGCGGCTGCGGCTGGTGCGCCGCGAGTGCGCCGTCGCGGACCGGGAGCGCGCCGTGGCGGCTGAGGAGAAGAAGGTTGCCGCACGGTTGGAGGCCAGGGAGGGTGACCTGAAGGCCCGGGCCGGAGAGCTGGAGCTTCGGGAGGCAGCTCTGGCCGAGAGGGAAGAATAGGCCTCCTGGGAGCGTCATACGGCGCTGGAGCGGGAGCTGGCGGCCGACTTCCGGGCGTCAGAGCTGGAGCGGCTTGCCAGGGTCCTCGAGCTCCAGGAGAACTCCCTCTCCGCCAAGGAGAAGAAGTTCTCTGAGGATGGGCCCGGTGCCCTACTGGCTGCCCGCCAAGAGGTGGAGAAGCTCTAGGCTTCACGGTCCGTCGAGGCCCGAGCGGTCTGGAACTTCCTCGGCGAGGCGGGGTCCGCCCTGGTACCCCTTAGCTTCAGCCCCGTGAGAATGGGGGCTCCGGTGCATGAGGTGACCGAGGCGATCCCGGCGCTCGAGTCTGACGGCGCCAAGCTGGTCAGGCTCGAAGCCGTGATCGCTGACAAGCTTGAGTCAGAGGGACGGGGCTTAGCGAAGGAGGTCGCCACGCATGTGCTGGCGTGCTTCCGGAGCCGGGATCCGTCCCTCTCTCTGGAGCCAGTAAGACTGGGCCCCATCGTCGAGTGGGAGGAAGCTGCCAGGGTCAAAGTCGGGGATGTGACTGCCCTTGTAGCCTCCAGGTTCCAGCTCCTAGGCAGTTGCCCCCGCGGCCGGAAGGCCTCGTATCTTTTCTTTTTTGTTTTTGTTGAGTCTGTAGTCCAGCTCATGGAGCTTTGATGAATGAAAAGACTCTTGTTGTTTTTGTGTCTGTGTTTTTTATATTCTTCTTGGCTTGGCCCGTTCGAGTCCTTAACTCCGCAAGGACATCAGGTGGTCTTCACCGATCTTGAAGTCTTGTACAGGCACCTTCCTCGGGTCCTCCTTGTGATAAGGGCCCGAGGGGTCTTCGGAGCTCGCCCCATGAGGACGGGGACGGTCCGAATCTGCTGGCCATGTGGCTGGCCCGGAGCTCCTCTTAGGAGGGGGTGGTCCGGCCCCACGGGACACGTGGAGCCTTCGGAGCTTGCCCCTGCGGAGGGGGCGAGGCCCGGCTCTGCCGGCCACATGGCCGGCCCAGAGCTATCCTCTGAGGAGAGGGGGGCCCCGGCCCCGCTGGACACGTGGGGCCTTCGGAACGTGCCCCTGCGAAGGGGGCGAGGTCCGGATCCTCCGGTCTTGCGTTGGAGTAGTCAGGAGCTCCGGTCTCTCTTCGCACGGTCCCCGTAGTGGCCCCCTGGTAGGTGTGGCCAATGGTTTGGGCACACCTACCATACTCCTGCGGGAGAGCTAAGGCCAGGAGCTCCTGCATACAAGTAAGGGAACCATAATTCTCCTTGGGGGCTCTCCCCTCCCTATCTCACAGTCTTATTTGGCTTACGGTCCTGGTCCGGTATACGGGGCTTGGGCAATTCAGTGCGCCCGGCGCCGGGGGTCTGGCTCCCTCCGAGGTTAGGGTACGATCGTCCGGCCCCTAGTACTGGACCGTAACGCCAGGGAGGCAGAGTGCACAGGCTTTCGGTACGGAACCAGGCAAAGAAGGCTATACTCCCTTGGACCTCCGAAGGGCAGGGCGCGCACGCTTTGGGTCCGAACCAGGCAAAGAAGGCTACACACCCCGGACCCCCCTTGCACAGCGCAGGCTTTTCCTGGAGGTGACCAACTGGCATCCCAGCACCTTACTGGGGGAGGCCCGAGAGGCCCCCTGGGCATCGGCAGGTACCTCAAGCGCGACCGTCTTCGGTAGGATAGCAAATGCCGACTAGGGATGAGAGTGGGAAAGGAGAGCTAAGTGTATGGTGAGCATACACTAGGTTGATATGAAAGTGATCGTAAAAATTAATGCATAATTTAAATCAACACATTAGTAAGAGTGTGGTAGAACATGTTTTTCCCTGTATAAATGCCGATATGAGGAAGGCAGGCTAAACATGGAGGCAACGTCCACCCCATTATGAGGGGAAGCAAGATCCTACGCGCTTAGGGTCGGAACCAGGCCAAGCTAGACGTAGTCCTGGACCGTCCCCTAGAGCTTAGTTGCTCTGAGCGCTTTTCCTGGACTCTATGGGATCTATTACAGAAAGGAAAAGACCTGTGCTACCAATGCTCTGGGCATAGAACTTACAGAGGTGTTCCATGTTCCAAGGGTTCAGGAGCGGATCTCCATCCTTGGTGGAGAGGCGTACGCACTGGGGGCGGCAAACTTTTGTGACTCGGAAGGGACCTTCCCAGCTGGGGGAGAGTTTGTCGGTCTCTTCACAAGAAAGTATGCACCGCGGCACCAGGTCGCCTTCTTGGAGCTCCTGGACACGCACGGTCCTTTGGTGGTAGCGCCAGAGCGCCTGCCGGTCCCGTACGTTACGGAGCGTTTCTTGCAATCGAGCCTCTTCAACGAGGTCGATGTCTTCGCGCCGGAGCTGGTCCTGCGCGGCTTCTGCCTGGGGGACCTGGGGTGTCTTCCTCCATTGGCTCAGGCCTACAAGAGGTTGACAGAGCCAGGGCAGCCCTCAGGAGGTAAGGCCGAGGCACGGTGGCGCGCACTCGGGTGGAGCTGGCCCGGTTCAGCACCGCCAGGGGCTGGTGCTCGGGCTGCTGCAAGTGCTTGGAGCTTCTCCAAGGCTGATACTGCAGCAGTGCGGTCTCCACAGATCTTGAGCACGCTTGTTGGTGTAGGCATCTTCAATACAAGGTAGCCATAGTGGGCTACCGCCATGAATCGGTACAGGGCTGGCCTGCCTATGATGGTGTGTAAGGGGAGGTCGATCTCCGCCACATCGAACAGAATGTATTCTGTCCGGTAGCTGTTCGGTGCCCCGAAGGTGACCGGAAGGCTTATGTTGCTGTAGGGGACGACTTGTCCCGGCCCTACCCCTGAGAACGGGCTCGAGGGGGTGCGCTTGGCCATTGGGATTTGCATCTTCTGGAAAGCTGCTCAGCTGATGAGGTTCAGGCCGGCCCCGCCATCTACCAGAACGTGATACATCTTCACGTTGGCGATGGTGGGAGCTACCAAGAGCGGTATCTGCCCGGCCCCAGCCATGTTCTTGGGGCAGTCGGTGGCGTCGAAGCGGATGGGGGTCCCCATCCACTTGAGGTGCGGCGCTGTGCTTGGGACAGGAGCCACCGATGCCACTGCTCGGCGCAGAGTCTTGACTGCACCCCGAGACGAGGGGTCAGAGGACCCGCTGTAGATGACGTAGAGCGCCTTCTGGCACTCCTCATCGCTGGAGCTGGAGCCCTCGTGGCCGTGCACCACCTTTACGGCGCGCTGGGGCTCCTGGAACTCCATCTGGTGGTCGACGTTGTCGCGGGCGTCGACCTTCTGCTTGCCCTCCCTCTGACGGAAGGGAGGGGCATCCGCACGCGGTTGCTTCCCCCTGTGGAAGCGCTCCGCGAGCTTCTGGATTTCCCGGCACTCAGCAGCAGTGTGGCTTCTGGTGTTGTGCACGGGGCACAGCTCGCCGTGGTCACCGTCTGGGGCTGGTGACTGTCGCAGCCTCTTGTCGGGGCATGGCCCCCGAGCTCCGGTGGGTGCTGCAGCTGCAGCAACAGGAGCTTCGGTCGGCAGCATGATCTTGCCGCCGGCCTTCTTGACCTTCTTGCCGCTCCCAAGGGGAGCAGCGCTTGGTCTGGGCTGTCCTCCGGCTTCGGAGGCTGGCTGTGAGTGCCAGGTTGCGCCCTTCTGCTGCGCTGACGCACTTGTCTGCCAGGCTGAATAGCTCTGAGACGTTGCACACTTCTCTGGTCGCGAGCTTCTCGAGCATCTTTTTGTCCCTTACACCCTGCCGGAACGCCACCACCGCAGAAGCATTTTGGATATGGGGGATGGTGTTCTGTACCTGGAGAACCGCTGGATGAAGGAGCGCAGCGACTCTCCAGGTTGTTGTTGGATGGCGTGGAGGTCGAGCTCCGTGCCAGGCCGGTTGTAGGAGCTGCCGAAGTTTGCAGTAAACTGCCGGCAGATCACTCCCCAGGAGGTTTTGGAACCCTGGGGGAGATTCATGAGCCAAGACCGTGCTGAGCTGGTCAAGGCGACGGGGAAGTAGTTGGCCATGATGGCCTCATCCCCTCCTGCAGCAAGGATGGCGGTGGAGTAGATCTGGAGGAACTCCGCCGGGTTGACGCTGCCGTCGTACTTCTCTGGCAGGTGCGACCGGAACTTGCGCGGCCACTTCGCGAAGCGAAGGTGTGGCGCCAGGGCTTCACACCCTGCTCCTGTTGCTGCAGGTGTATGTGCCGTGAGCGCTTGGTCCGCTGTTGGCACCGTGTACCCCGGCATGGGCAAAGGTGCGTCATAAACCGGGGGCGCCATTTGCAAGGCATATGGCTGAGGCATATGCTGCGTGGCGTAGGCCTGGGGCAGAGATCACATACCGAATGTCTGCGGCCCAGGCTGGGTCGAGGCGGTCGACATGCTATCGCCGGCCTCTTGGTTTCGACGTCTTTCTCGTCGTCGCTCGATGGCCACGCGGGCATCTTCGCCCAGGTGACGTCGTTCCAGCTCCGACCTCAGGTCCGCAGATAGGAGCCTGGTGGAGCGGGAGTCTGCGTCTGCTGCCCGTCAACCGCTGGCGTGCGCGACAGCGACACATCCGGTTGAACGGGGCATCGTCCCCGCCGAAGCTGAGGGTTGGCGGCAGCGATGATGAGACGGTCTACGTCGTGAATCCACTGCTGGGTCGCTTCCTGAGGCGCGTCCCCAGCTGGTGGATTGCGCAGAAGCGCTCGTGCTGCAGCTAGTGCGCTCCCATGGGAGACACTTGGCGCTGCAGCAGATCTTGAGCTTTCTGGAGTCCGTGTTGCCGGAGTCGGCTGCTGGCTTCCAGCTTGCCCCGACACACTCCGTCCTGAGTGCGTCGAGACGTAGTCCCCGCTGGTCACCGTTCATTGGGAACATGGGCGAGGCGAGCTTGCCGCTGAAGGAAGCTTCGTCATCTTTGTCGGCATAAGCTCGTCGCACGAGGGAAAAGCCCCCTACCTGTCGCGCCAAATGTCGAAGTGTAGCTGTCGACACTTCCCCCGGGCCTGCACTGGGCAGCCCGCGGAGGTTCTTTTTCGAAGGGGCTAGTCCCCCACAGAGAGCTTAAGCGTAGTTGGACGAAGGAAAAGGATGAACACAGGGGTTTTTTACGTGGTTCAGGCCGCCAGAGCGTAAAACCCTACGTCCACGGTGAGCAGAGGTGCTCGTTGTATTGCTTGAGGATGAGCTGAGTGCTAGAATGTCTACCAGATTTCGAACCACTGGACTGCGAACGTGCAAAGAGCCGAACCGAACAGAGTTCGAACCGAACACAGTTCGAACCCCTTGTAACGTTGCCTACCCGAGCCTTTTATAGTCCAAGGCTCGGGCGGCTTACAAGGTTGGCCCGGGACCCGACAGGTGGTCCCGGGAAGATTGCCTGCCATCTACCGTATCTTGCAATTACGCCGGTAGTTGTCTCTGGCGAGGGCTTCTGAGTCTTCGTCTTGCCGCCCTGCCCACGCTGCAAGCTAGGCGTAGTGGTTGATGTCGGCAGGGGCGGCAGGGGATATCTTGTCGCTGTGTTTATTGGTGTACAGCTTCTGACGCGGCATGCCAGTCTTCACTGCGATGCGACTGGGCACAACGGAACCTGACAGTGGCGTGCTCCGTGTCTCCGCGTCTTGGGAAGGTGCGGGTCTTGAATACCTTGTACGCACAAGGTACGGCGCGTCTTTTACTCTTGCTGCCTACTGCGCGGGGGCAGGTAGCACTGTTCTGCTAGCCACATGGTGGGCCCGGAGCTCTCCTCTGAGGAGAGGGAGGTCCGGCAGTGCTGGACACATGGAGCCTTCGGAGCTCTCCCCACTGAGGGGGGAGGTCCCGCTCTGCTGGCCACGTGGCGAGCCTGGAGCTCTCCTCTGAGGAGAGGGAGGTCCATCCCCGCTTATCGAAGTGTGTAGCCGACACTTCCCCCGGACCTGCTCTGGGCAGCCCGCGGAGGTTCTTTTTCAGAGGGGCTAGTCACTCGCGGAGAGCTTCAGCGTTAGGGACGATTGAGGGAGAAGCTTGACACGGGGAGTTTTACGTGGTTCAGGCCGCCGGAGCGTAAAACCCTACGTCCATGGTGAGCAGAGGTGCTCGCTGTATTGCTTGCTGATCAGAACCGGAGTCCTGAGCTTGAGGGTGTGAGATGGCTAGAGTGCGAGTCAACAGAGTTCGAACCCTTGCTAACGTCGCCTACCCGAGCCTTTTATAGTCCAAGGCTCGAGCGGCTTACATGGTGGGCCCGGGACCCGACAGGTGGTCCCAGGAAGATTTCCTGCCATCTACCAAATGTGCAGTTATGCCGGTAGTTGTCTCTGGCGAAGGCTTCCGAGTCTTCGTTCTGCCGCCCTGCCCATTCCGCAAGCTAGTCGTAGTGGTTGATGATGGCAGGTGCGGCAGGGGATGTCTTGTCGCTGTGTTTATTGGCGGGCAAGCTCTGACACGGCGCGCCAGTCTGTGATGTGACTGGGCGCAACGGCACCTGACAGAGGCGTGCTCCACGTCTCCGCGTCTTGGGAAGGCGCAGGCCTTGAATACCTTGTACGGGCAAGGTATGGCGTGTCTTTACTCCTGCTGCCTACCGCGCGGGGGCAGGCAGCGTTGCTCTGCTGGGCACGTGGCGGGCCCGGAGCTCTCCTCTGAGGAGAGGGAGGTCCGGCCCCACGGGACACGTGGAGCCTTCGGAGCTCTCCCCGCGGAGGGGGGAGGTCCGGCTGCTGCTGGCCACGTGGCGGGCACGGAGCTCTCCTCTGAGGAGAGGGAGGTCCGGTCCCGCAGGACACGTGGAGCCTTCTAAGCTCTCCCCATGGAGGGGGAAGGTCCGCCTCAGTTGGCCACGTGGCGGGTCCGAAGCTCTCCTCTGAGGAGAGGGAGGTCCGGCCCCGTTGGACACGTGGCGCCTTCGGAGCTCTCCCTGCGGAGAAGGGCGAGGTCCTTAGGCATTTTACCCTGTGCGCGGGGGTACCCCATATCGAGGGTACCGACAGTGGCCCCCGGGCCCATCTCGGGGGAGATAGTGAGCCTGAGGTGGGGCCTCCGTCTCTTCCATTGCGCGCACCTTCTCTAAGTCTTGCATTGACCGTTGCCGGAGCACGAACAGCCGCGGGATCGTGGGAGCGTGTGCCCACTTGATTGTTGCTTTTACTGCGGCGGTTCCCAAGGCTGCCACTACTGCACGTCGCAGCGCTTTTTTCGGGAACCGCCGAAGCGTCTTGCCGGCTCGTCTCCTTGGGAGACTGACTTCTTGGCCCACCGCTTCAGCCAGACGACATGGGTCCACTTGTCATCGACTCTTGGTCTTGGAGCCGAAGCAGTTGCCCAAGCGGCGTATTCGAAGAGTTTCGAATCGCTTTGAATTGCACCTGGGAAGTTTTAAAAGGGGATCTTACCCACATCGCGGTTTCCCTTCGCACTTCCCAGCACTTGCACCTTCCTTGAGTTCTTGCGCCTTTGTCTTCCCTGTTCTTGAGCTCTCTCCTGCCATGGCTTCCAACCTGCTTCCGTCGCGTCTCGCTTGGTCGGCCGAGTTAGGACCAGTGCGCAGGCTGCTGGGCTGGCACGCGGAGGAGCAGAAACGCCGGCTCCACCAGGGATCTCTCCCCCTGCTCCTGAAAAAGGGGGAGATGGTCTTCTTCACTGCCTACGCCATGGCGGGGTTTGTCCCACCAATTTCTTCCTTCTTCGTCACGCTGCTGGAGACGTACGGTCTCCAGCTCCACCACCTTTCCCCCAACTCCTTCATGATGGCCGCCGTCTTCGTCCATTTCTGCGAGATGTTCATGGGGGTGCACGCTTCAGCGACGCTCTTCCTCTACTTCTTCGTGTTGCGGACGACCGGGCGCAGCTCAAAGACCCAGCTGGGCGCGTACTACTTCCAGCATCGCTGCAATGATCCGAAGGCCTCTGGGTACCTTCTACCTTTCGGTGTGTCGAGGTGGGAAAACTGGAGGGAGAACTGGGTGATCGTGCAGACCGACGAGCACGATCGCCTGCAGCTCCCAACTGCCGGCCCAACCACCGAGCATCATTTCTGGGAGGAGGTCCCAGAGCTGGAGCAGGAGTATGCACCGGTCTTGGAGCGGATCCGGTTCCTGGCCAACGAGGGGCTGACGTCCATGATGGTGCTAGTGGATTTCTTGTCACGCCGTATTGCGCCCTTGCAGCAGCGCAACCGCCCGACATGGTACTTGTCGAAGTGTGTGGTCGACACTTCCCCCGGACCTGCTCTGGGCAGCCCGTGGAGGTTCTTTTTCGGAGGGGCTAGACGCTTGCGGAGAGCTTCAGCGTTAGGGACGAGTGAGGGAGAAGCTTGACACGGCGAGTTTTACGTGGTTCGGGCCGCCGGAGCGTAAAACCCTACGTCCACGGTGAGCAGAGGTGCTCGCTGTATTGCTTGCTGCTCAGAACCGGAGTCCTGAGATTGAGGGTGAGTGATGTCTAGGGTGCGAGTTCACAGAGTTCGAACCCTTGCTAACGTTGCCTACCCGAGCCTTTTATAGCCCAAGGCTCGAGCGTCTTACAAGATGGGCCCGGGACCCGACAGGTGGTCCTGGGGAGATTTCCTGCCATCTAGTGTATCTGCAGTTATGCCGGTAGTTGTCTCTGGCGAAGGCTTCCGAGTCTTTGTTCTGACGCCCTGCCCATGCCGCAAGCTAGTCGTAGTGGTTGATGATGGCAGGGGCAGCAGTGGATGTCTTGTTGCTGTGTTTATTGGCATGCAGGCTCTGACACGGCGCGCCAGTCTGTGATGTGACTGGGCGCAACGGCACCTGACAGAGGCGTGCCCCGCGTCTCCGCGTCTTGGGAAGGCGCGGGCGTTGAATACCTTGTACGGGCAAGGTATGGCGCGTCTTTACGCCCGCCGCCTACCGCGCGGGGGCAGGCAGCGTTGTCCTGCTGGCCACGTGGCGGACCCAGAGCTCTCCTCTGAGGAGAGGGAGGTCCGGCGCCACGGGATACGTGGAGCCTTCGGAGCTCTCCCAGCAGAGGGGGGAGGTCCGGCTTCTTCCGGCCACGTGGCGGTCCCAAAGCTCTCCTCTGAGGAGAGGGAGGTCCAGCCCCCCGGGACATGTGGCGCCTTTGGAGCTCTCCCGGCGGAGGGGGGAGGTCCGGCTGCTGCTGGCCACGTGGCGGGTCCGGAGCTCTCCTCTGAGGAGAGGGAGGTCCGGCCCCGCTGGACACGTGGCGCCTTCGGAGCTCTCCCTGCAGAGAAGGGCGAGATCCTTAGGCACTTTCCCCTGTGCGCGGGGGTACCCCATATCGAGGGTACCGACAATACAACACCGGCGAGCTTGACTGCACCAGGTTGGAGAGGGGTCTCAGGTCTGATCCTTCCGATGAGGAGCTGTACGAGATGGTGGCCAAGGTGAGCAGCGACTACGTCACCGGTGGCGACCTCGCCTTCCCGACCTCTGGCACTCCCCTCTTCTTGGAGCCGCAGAGGAGGTCAGAGCTGTTGCGGAAGATGCCGAACCTCAACAACATTGGGATCTCCGTTCGTCAGGTTGGGGATGCCTTCCGGGGCATCTCGATCCCTGGGACCGAGAGCTCCGGATCGGAGCAAGAGGCGTCTGTCGCTGTCCAACCCGCACCGAGGGCCGGCGGAACTCAGGCCGACAACAAGGGGAAGGGGAAGGAGCCGGCCCCCAGGAAGCCAGAGAAGAAACGTGCCCGGTCTCCTCCGAGGGCGTCGTTTGCGCTGAGCCAGGGGGCCCGGGCACCCTTGCGCCCATCTCCCGGAGGCGCCGGTCCGTCGAGTGGCGACCCAAAGAGACCCCGGGTGTCCCACTCCGGTGGGTCTCTTCTAGGACAGCGGCAGTCCGAGGAACCCCAAGCGTCCCGCCACTATTCCTCAGGCGGAGGGGCTTCCAGGAAGGACACCGGTGGGGCGACGCCCGGGAGTGTGCCGGGGCTTAGACGCCACAGCCAGCGAGCGTTCCGGCTGCAGGTGCTGGCGGTTCTTGTAACAAAACAAACTTTTGTAAAGTTTGATGTCAGCTAATGAAACAAAGTTAAGGTGATAAAAGACTATAATTGTGTCACATGAAATAATGAACTCCAAAAATGGTCATATGAGGGAGTTGAGAATCTCCTTTAGCCAATGCTTAACACAAGTTGACATGAGGAAAGAAATGCACTCCACCAATCTCATTCATGTGTACACCCTATATGAATAGAAGGTGAGGGAGATTTAAACACAAATTTGAATCATTTAAAAGGGGTTCATGATCAGATTGTCTAAATGCATTCGAGTGAATTCACCAATGCATTCCTCAAGTTTTCAAGAGTTTAAATTCCAAGTTTGGAGAATTTTGGAGCTCATCTACCATTTATTTGGAGGAATATTTGTGAGCACATTCAAATTCAAATTTGAATTTGGAAACTGAGCCAAATGTGCTCAATTTTGAAATCAGGTTTCATATTCAATTTTTTCACATCATGTTTGGCCCCTCCTCCAAATTTGGGGAGATTTGGACAATGTTTAGGTGGGAATCTTAAAGCACAGTGAGGGAAAAAAATTTGGGAGATGTGGACCCAACATGTCAGCCTCTCAACACAGGGCACCACCTCTGTTTTTTTTTTCCCTCGGACGAGCGCGCGCCTGACAGCGCGCCGGCGCCCGGCGTTACCGCCATTCCCCAGCGCCAGCTCCTGCTTGCCACTCTCGCTCGACCTGATCGACTCCACCGCGGGTGCACCGAAGGAGTTCGCTTACTCCACTTCCCTCTCGCCTCGGTAGTTTGCCCACGATCACCAGAGCTCGGCCGCTCTCGATCTCCCGATCGTCAGCCGCCACCACACCTCCCCAGCTGAAGCTTCCAACACAGAAAAGGCGCGCAAGGGCATGCACAAGTTGTTCACCGGCGCACCTCGGTGTTGGGCGCTGCGATTCGGCGTGATTTTGAGATTTGGCGCCAAGAACCGAAGCTCACGGCGGAACTCCGACCGGCTCACCGTAGACACCGAGCTACAGACCATTTCACCGTTCCCCCTCTACACAAGAAAGGTGTGTCATCTTCCCTAGCTTGTGTAGCTGCAAACTGTACAACGATCCATCAGCCGAGTGAGGAGAATTTCCAGTTCTGCCGAAACGTGGTGTATCCGGGTAGAACTCGGTCTACTCCCGAATTTGAGTTGCTCGGGTAACTACTGCTCTAGCGAGCTTGCAAACATCTTCCTCACATCCTAGCGCTCCCTCTCGACCAAGAATCAGGCTAAACGATCCAGAAACGACCGAGTTCTTGCAGTTTTTCGGGCCACCATGGAAGAACGCCTCTGGTCTCCGTGGAACCCTACCAAAGCAGGTCGAGCCCACTTCTGAACCACAGCCGATGGGGCAGCTTCCTCCTGAGCTGGAATCTCCAGAGATTTAATGAGCTCATCAACCAATTCAACAGACCTCAATGGCTGGTACTTGACGACCCAGCCTTGATCATAGTTCTTGAAACTTGACCTTGCTCAAAGGTTTGGTGAGAATGTCACTCAGCTGATCCTCGCTGCTGACAAACTCAACATCAATATGCTTCTTTTCAGCACATTCCCTTACCATATGATACTTCACCTCGATATGTTTACTCTGCCCATGAACAACAGGGTTCTTGATCAATGCTATTGCTGATTTATTGTCCACTTTCAGCCTTGGAATGCATTGCTCAGACCCTTGAATGTCTGCTAGTAGCCTTGCAAGCCACATTCCTTGACAAGTTGAATTTGCAGAAGCTATGTATTCAACTTCCCAGCTAGATTGTGCCACTGCCTTTTTCTTCATGGACAGCCACGTGACAGGATTATCACCCAAGAAATACAACTCTCCAGTTGTACTCTTTCTAGTGTCAATATCTCCAGCATAATCGCTGTCACTATATCCTGTCAGTCTGACTTCTCCTTCCATCCTTCCAAACCAGAGTCCCCAGCTCTTGGTTCCTTGCACATACCGAAGGATATGTTTAACAGCTCCTAAATGGTCTTCCTTTGGGTCATCCAGAAACATGCTGACATAACCAACTAAAAAAGCAAGATCTGGATGTGTATTTACCAAGTAACTGAGACTTTCCACAGGACTCCGGAAGTAAGTAGCGTCAACTGATGCCCCACTGCTCTCTTTACTCAGTTTTGCTCGTGCTGCCATAGGTACCTGACATGGGTTGCAGCTGTCATCCCGCTTCTCTCAAGAATTTTCGTGGCATAAGTGCCCTGGCTGACAGATATTCCATCCTTTCCTTGATGAACTTAATTCTATGCCTATGTAATACCGAAGCAAGTGCAGATCACTCATTTTGAAAGTGCTTGCCATCTCCTTCTTGAATTTGCAAATATCATCACTGTTTGCTCCTGCAATTATCATGTCATCAACATATACTCCAACCACTAGTTGTGCATTACCACATTTCTTGATGTAAATAGCATGATCAAATGCACTCCTCCCGAAACCAAATGACAACAATGTATGGTCCAGTTTTGCATTCTAGGCTCTTGGTGCCTGGTGTAGACCATAGAGCGCCTTCTTGAGTTTATACACTTTGTGCTCTTCGCCAGGCTTTATGAAACCAGGTGGTTGTTCCACATAAACCTATTCCTGAAGATCACCATTCAGAAATGCGTACTTCACGTCCATTTGATGTACTTGCCATCGTTCACGTGCAGCTAATGCGATGAGTAGCCAGTGTTGAAGAGTGGGAAAGCGTTGAATCCTTTGTCTCGGGCCGCAAGTTTATTTATAGTTGAGGATTGGTGATACATGGAAAGAATATTACAATCATCTCCTACCCTGAATAATTGTTTCCTACCCTAAATTATCCTAGCAGGATGGTAACCAAGATATCAGATCGTAATCTGATATACTCTTTCTATTTTACAATATATCTTTCCTACTCACATATATCCTTCTATTCTTGCAATATATCTTTCTATTCTTACATCCCCCCTTAATCACAACTTAACTAAGTTGAGATTACGTCTAAACTCTTCCAACTTTCTGGTCGGCAGGGCCTTGGTAAAACCGTCAGCAACTTGATCACCAGAGTGAATAAATTTTATCCTCAACTGTCGGTTTGCAACTCTTTTTTGGACGAAGTGATAATCTATTTCAATGTGTTTTGTTCTGGCATGAAAGACAGGATTTGCAGACAAATATGTAGCACCCAAATTATCACACCATAGAAGGGGCACTTCACTTTCTTTGACTCCTAATTCACCAAGCAACGATTGTACCCAAATAACTTCCGAGGTTGCATTTGCCGGTGCCTTATATCCTGCTTCCGTGCTTGATCTAGACACAGTTGGTTGTTTCTTTGCACACCATGACACAAGATTGGAACCAAAGAATATAGCAAAACCTCTAGTGGAGCGTCTATCATCAAGGCATCCGGTCCAGTCAGCATCTGAAATGCGCTGACTGTTGATGTTTTAGACTTGGTGTACAACAACCCAACATTAGATGTACTTTTAATATATCTCAAAATACGTTTTACCGCCGTCCAATGCACTGAAGTAGGAGCATGTAGATACTGACATACCTTGTTTACTGAAAATGCAATATCGGGTCTTGTGAGTGTAAGATACTGAAATGCACCCACGATACTTCGACATTTTGTACTATCTTCAGAATCAAGAGATGTTCCTTCATGAGCCGTTAATTTTTCTGAGCTTGAGAGATGGGTTGGTGACGGCTTGCATGCTTTCATGCCAACTCTAGTCAGGAGATCCATTGCATACTTTTCTTGTGTGAGTATAATACCTTCATGTGTTCTTCTAACTTCAATTCCCATAAAAAAATGTAGATCGCCCAAGTCTTTTAGAGCAAAGTGCAATCTTAATTCTTGTAAGAGATCTGAAATAATTTTCTGAGAAGATCCAGTGATAATTATATCATCAACATAAATTAACATATAAATAGTAGCACCATGCTTGTTATAAACAAATAAAGACGTATCGGATTTAGATGACCTGAACCCGAACTCTTGAAGCTTTGTACTGAGTCGAGAGTACCAGGCTCTCGGAGCTTGTTTCAGACCATATAATGCCTTGTCAAGTTTGCATATATAAGAGGGTGTATTTTTGTCTTTTCAAACCCAGGTGATTGCCTCATGTATACCTCATCTTCCAGAACACCATGTAGGAACGCGTTCTGTACATCTAGCTGTCTCAAGTTCCATCCCTTTGACACCGCAATAGAGAGAATCAAACGAATAGTTGCTGATTTTACCACGGGACTGAAAGTATCTTCGTAATCAATACCGTACCGTTGCTTGAATCCTTTTGCTACCAGACTTGCCTTGTACCTATCAATTGTACAATCAGCCTTCCTTTTAATTTTATATACCCATTTGCAATCTATCACATTTTTCCCTTGACTTGACGG
This sequence comes from Neostapfia colusana, assembly GCA_030760725.1. NCBI lineage: Eukaryota > Viridiplantae > Streptophyta > Magnoliopsida > Poales > Poaceae > Neostapfia > Neostapfia colusana. The sequence goes on from JASWHV010000017.1 coordinate 46,488,890, forward strand.
AACAAGATGCCACGTCTTGTTCTTTATTAGTGCGCCATATTCTTCCTCCATAGCTCTTTTCCAATGTTTGTTCTGTAGAGCTTCCTCCGTACTTTCTGGTTCGCCTGTGGAAGTTAAAAGACCATAATGTATCAGACCGGGATAAAGTTCCTTAGGAATACTTATGCCTCTTTGAAGTCTAGTAACTGGTCGTGTGTGCATCTGATGCTCCACAGATGATCCCGTAGTCGATGAGGATCCGGGTGACGTGGCACTTTCCTGTTGGTTGCTTTCATCAATGTTGATTTGCTGTTGACTGGGTGACATGGAAAGTGCCGGCGCATCCACTCCTGATTGGTGGCCCGCACCCGCGCTTTGTTGTTCCACTCTTTCATCAGATTGCTGATGCGTCTGGGATTGCATGCTGCTGCTGCTGCTTGCAGTTATGGCAGGTGAATCAATTCTCTCTTCATTCCATGTTTCATTTTCATTCCGATCTCCTTCCAAATTTCCTGAAAATTCATGCTCACGCACAGGATTAACAGATATATATGGGTTAGTCATTTGATCATTATTTAATTCGCCCCCTTGATCAAAGAGTGTAGACTTAAGATTTTCCGGTAGGAGAAGGATTTCTTTTTGCATGATTGTACCAGCATTTGGATGAAGTTTCTTGAATGGAAAAATGGTTTCATCAAATACTACATACCCTAGAGACATAGACACGGCCAGTTTTGATGTCTAAACATTTTACTCCCTTATGATGAGAACTATAACCAATAAACACACACTGAGTGGATCGATATGAGAGTTTATGGGTGTTGTATGGTCTGAGGTTTGGCCAACATGCACATCCAAACACACGAAGACTAGAGTATGATGGTTTTGTGCCAAGGAGACGCTCAAAAGGGGTAGAATATTCAAGAATTTTGCTAGGTAGAATATTTATGAGGTGTGTGGCAGTGAGAAAAGCTTCATCCCAAAATTTCAAAGGCATACCGGCATTTGCTAGGAGTGTAAGTCCAATTTCCACAATATGTCGGTGTTTGCGTTCAGCGGATCCATTTTGCTGATGTGCATGCGGGCAAGAGATTGTAAAATCCCCAAAAGTGGTAGCAAGAAAATTCAGCTCATATACACTTATGAAAAATGAGGGGAATTAAAACTTTGAATTATAATAAGTGTGAGTTCAAAGTGAAGTTTTAGACTTCCCAAAACTTCCAACCATGGAGATCTAAATGCACAACTTGGATCTTCATAGTCCAAATATTCAACCTTCCAAATTTCAGCTCATTTGGAGGAGTTTTAATATTTGTTTGGGATTAAAAGGAGAAGCCCTCTAATCTGAATTTCAAATTCAGTTTCAAATTCCAATTCCCTCAATTTGAAAATTGGGTTTCACAAATGTGTTCTCCCCCTTTTAATAAGCAGCCATGCCAAAAATTGGAAAATTTGGAGCTGGTTTGCTATATTTTTGAGGCAATACAAAGTGGAGAATTCAAACTCCTTTTCAAATTCAAATGATCAAACCCCATTCAAATTCTACACCAGAATTCAAACCATTTGAATTCTGCAAATTCAAACTATGACTTGGGGTTGAAGTCAAGTCTTTAATGTTGAGTTGCTGGTGAGAAAATATCAGAAAAAATTGATTAAACAAAGAAGGGAGGTGGGGCCCATTTGTCAGCCACCCACTGGAGTTGCCGCCTCAGCCGACGGCGGTCGAACAGCGGGAGCGCACCAGCTCCCGGTTGAACCCGCGCCCGAGGGAGAGCCCGCGCCACCTCCTGCTGCCTCGGTGGCTCGGTTGGATCACGGCAAAGGGTGCGCCGGAGCTGTTTTCCTTCTTCCCCTGCTATAACTCGTGCCCCCGCCGTTTCCTTCCGTCCAGAACACCGCCGCCGTTCCTTCCGATCACACCACAGCCCTCCAAGCTCGATTGATCGAGCGCTCCACAGCAAAGAGCATCGCCTGGACGTGCTCTAGCCCTTGCCAAAGCCCCTTCGAGGTTTGCCGGTCCGAACTGCTCGAGAAACGCGGATTGGCGCCAAAGCTTCAAGGTGCCCGGACCTCGCCGTGCCGGCTCTCCGTCGACAGCAGCAACCGGCCACACTCTCCCCCGACTTCCTATACAAGAAAGGTGCGTGGACATGTCCTGGTCGTGTAGCCGGAGGCCGTTTAGTGTTTGTTAGAACCGGTGGTGAGAATTTCACCGTTTCCCCAAACTGTAGACCGACGGATAGAGCCGGGTCTAACCAAAAATTCGTTGTGCTTGGGATAGCTCCGCTCTAGATAAGCTTACAGTAGCTCCAGCACAGGCTTGCGCATCTCCCCGAAGTTCTAGCAGCTCAAATGAGCAAGTAGAGATGTCGGGTATCGAGTTTTTGTCGCCGCCGGAGTTTTGCGGGCTCAGGTCGCCGGTGAGGTCCCATCTCCGGTGGGTTTCTGGGAGAGCGAGCTATGGGTCGAGGATGTCCATGGGACACTGGTGCTTTTGGAGCCAACCCTAGCCCGAAAGACCCACTGTTGAGGGGGAGCGAGGTCGCCGAAATAAGGTTCGACATGGTCGCCGGTGCAAGCACCTTTCCGGCCGTTGTCATCGGCTCCCGACCCCACCATCGTGTTCAGCACGGTGTAGAACTCACAGGCGGCGAGTTTGACGAAGTTCGGACCACAGGAACCCTGTCCCGGCGAGCCTCGCAGGCGTGCGCCGCCGCGGAAGGTGCGGGCAGCGCGAGGAAGATGAAGGAGGGCCGGTCCCTCCGGTCAGCCTCCGGATTCGCGCGAGGATCAGTTTGTGGCGCCGGATCTGGTGCGGCTGCGCGGGAATAACCCCGTTGCCCCCGGTGTTGCCGAAATCTGACTGATCCGAATTAAAACAGTGGGCCCAGCCCAATTATTTGAAGTTTCTATTAGAGAAATAATTCCAGGAATTAGCTGAGCTTTACAAGGCCATAACTTTGTGTAGAAAACTCCAAAAAGAGTGAGACCAATTTTGTTGGGTTCCTCATGAGGGGTACTTCACAGAAAAACCAAATGTTGACTATGAAAATGCCCAGGAATTTCTTTAGAATTGTTTTTAGTAAATCCTTTAGGGATTTATTACAGGAGCAATTCTTTATGAAATATTCCCAAATTTGGGTAGCAAATCCTCTTCATAGATACTGATTTCCAGTAAAGATTTGGGCTTCATTGGAGGTCATTTGCTAGGTCAAATTACCTTCTCAAGTTCAGCCTTTATTTGAAAATTCAAATGTAAACAGAAGCTTTTTCAGAACTCCTATCCAACTTCAAAAATTCATATCTCTCTGATGGTAGCTCCAAAAATGGTGAAACAAATTTTGTTGGAACCATGGAGACTTACCCTAATCAGATATTCCACCATTAGCTATGTCAAGCTCCTGATTTGGGCTCCAAAATTCAGATAAGCATTGTACTTGTAGGAATTTTAAAGACTACATTATGCAATGACATGTCTCCAAATTTGGCTCAAATCATCCTTAGAAAGTCTAGTATCCACTGTAAAAATCCCAAAGCCAATTAAGGATTTTAAATAGCAGTTGCTATGAGTAGAAGTCCAATTCTTATAAATTCTTAATACTTATACATGTATTTTATTACATTTCATAATAGTGACCGAAGTTGAGGATACGCCGGAGCCCTTGGACGTCCTCCCACCAGAAGCCGACTTTCCGTTTAACTCGCAACCAGGCAAGCCCCGGTTTGCACTTAAGTACCTTTTATAAAGCTTTTTATTTGTATCATTTATGTCTAGCGTGAATGTTTGCATTAGAGTTAGGGTGATTGAAACCCCACTTGCATAGCCTCTTTAAATCCTATAAAGGGTTGGGTAGTTTACAAACCGACGAGTAGAGAATGCCATGCTAATGTATAGGATCTCGGTAGAAGTCGAGTGGTTGGAAGCTACTCACGAGATAGTACTTATTACACGGGAAGAAAAGAGGTAGATAATGGCTTGAGTTATGAAAATGAGACCCAGCAGGGGGGATAGGAAGCAGTGAGCAGAGGTCTCACGTGCGTAGCCCTGTTGGTGTCGGTTGAGGACCGTCCGTGTGCGGCCCTGCTGGACAAGTATCGAACAGTACCGGATGCATACTGGCATATGGGAACCAGGAAACCGATGTAATTGGTTAACCTGGGTGCCGAGGCTTACCCAACCGTAAATAGGAGCGGGTTGAGGGTAGCAAGGTGTAAATCTGCCGGTGGGCACAGTCACGCTCCATTCGGGGACCTCCTGCCCGTTACGGATGGACCGGTTCGGCATTTGGGTTGCCTTTGAAAGGTTGTTGCATACAACAGAGTAGGAAGGGGTGTGGAATCACGCTTCTGAAAGTGGGTGTATGTGACGTGTTATCCGGGTGTGTCTTGATTGCAATCACCGTCCCTCGCGGTTATTTGAGTACCCGCTTGTTCACTGTGCTGTGACGTAGTAAGAAGTGAAATAAGCCAACTGAAAATGCTGTATTGATCTTAATGTCTTGAATACCTTGATTGCTGTAGATATAGAGCTAATTAAGTTTACATTCCACTTTGGGCATCACCACATCGGAGGAAAGCGTTTCTTGTTTGATTGTGGACTTCCGATGTGAGGGCTGCCTAAGGCACATGAATCTGCTGCTATAAAACTGCAAGTAAGGACCAACTTATAGGCGTGTCTTTATTGCAAAACCCTTTCCTATCTTACATACCCTTGCACGTAGAGTTCCATGCCTAGGGTTGACGGTTAAGACTTGCTGAGCCTTCATTCTCACGGTTGCAATATTTGAGCTGTTTGCAGGTGAGAGTTATGAGGAAGGTTCCGACGACGAGGCGATGCCCCCGTCGGGGTACACGGCCGAGCTGGAGCCATGCACGCCGCCGTGATCTCCGGTTCCATGCTGCTAGTGTGTAGCGTTCCCGGGCTGGACGGCTACACTTTTGCATAGCTAGGATGAGAGGCTGTATATGTATATTACTTCCGCTGTTTGAATAGGTTTTGTAAAAGACTTCCGCTGTTTTATAACAAAGAAAAGTTGTATGTTGTTCTTTATTATTCTTTTCGTGTGTGCTGTTGGGTGCCGCATCGTACGGCACCACCCTATGCGATCCTTGAGTGGGTGAACCACAGGGTGGTCCCCACAGAGATGTGGTGTGCAATACCACATTTTTGTAAAAAACTGTTTAGCTTCTCATACTCTCCACCCCAATCAGATTGTAGAGCAATGATCTTCTTGTTGAATCGCCTCTCTACATGAGCTTGAAAATTTTGGAAGACATTAAGAACATCAGATTTTGTCTTTATGAGATAGATCCAAGTATATTTGCTGAAATCATCAATAAAGCTTACGTAATATTCAAAGACCAACTGATTTTGGAGCCTTTCCTCAAACATCGGAAAAAATTAACTCAAGCGGTGAATGCGACACACTGGTGGAAGTAAAATAAGGAAGTTGATGACTCTTTCCAAGCTGACAAGAGTCACAAATCTGTTCCAACCTCGATATCTCTGTTGGAACAATATTATTTTTACTAAGAATTTTTCTAACAATAGGAGTGGCAGGATGGCCTAGACGATCGTGCCACCGCAAGAAGGGTACTTTGGTGGCACTGAGGGTGATGTGGTCCGATCTCCAGTCTTGTGGAATGAGAGGATACAAGCCATGTCTACATTGGCCTCTGAATAGAACCTTCCTCGTGTCCTGATCCTTAATTAAAAAGAACCAAGGGTGAAATTATATAAATATGTGATTGTCACGAGTAAAGCGATGAACAGAGAGTAAACTTTTAGAAGTGCTTGGTACATGCAAGATATTGTCAAGTCTAAAACTCTTTTGAGGGGTACGAATAAATGAATGACCAACATGATTTATTCCCATACCTGTGCCATTTGCATTATGCACTTGATCCTGTCCATGATACCTTTCCTTTACAGACATTTTATCAAACTCTCCTGTGATGTGGTCTGTTGCACCACTATCCATGTACCAGTTTGTGTCGACTCCGTAGGCCGAAGTCATGGCAGATGCCGCCAATCTTTCATATGGTTCATATTCTTCCTTAAACCTGTGCCAACAACTAGATGCAGTATGACCCACCTTGAAGCAGATTTGACAGGTTAGTTTGTCGTTGTTGCGGTTGGCGGAATTATTTGAAGAGTATCCGCCACGTCTTCCACCAACGCCTCTACGATAATTACTTGTGTTTCGGACACCACGGTTTGCATCGTTGCGACCTCCTCCACGGCCGCCACGTGAGAACCCACGAGACGAGTTGCCACGTCCCCTTGATGCCGAGTTTACTGAGGACTTGAAATCACTTTCTCCTTGAAGGAGCTCTTGCCTGGTCTCAAAATTTAGCATCTGTCCAAAAAGATCACTAAGAGTGATGTCAGTCTTTTGGACGTTCAACGCCGTGACAAAAGAGTTGTACTCTTGGTCTAGTCCCGCTAGAATATATGCAATGATTTTGTCCTCCTCAAGAGGTTTTCCCGCAGCTGCAAGTTCATCAGCACAACTTGTGACTTCAGCAAAATAGGTGGACACCGACTTGTTACCTTTGGAGGCGTTGGCCAACTTGATTCTCAAGTTGTTAATCCTTGATTTTGAGTGGGCTGCATACATGTTCTCCAATGCAACCCATACGTCCCTGGACGTGTCATGCGAGATAACTTGACTCAAAATTTGTTTTGATAAAGTTCCAAGAAGATAACCTAAGATATGTTGATCTTGAGCCACCCATGCCCTGTATGCCGGGTTTTCTGCCGCCTGTCCCTTCTCTGTCCCTGCGATCTTCTCTTCAGGGGGAGCTATGGTTCCATCTAGGTAACCAAGCAGTCGCGCTCCCCTCACTTGAGGAAGTACTTGCGCCTTCCACAGGAGGTAGTTGTCTCTTGAAATTTTTTCAGAGACTGAGGAGCTCAGTAAGGTTGCCGACAACATAGTTGACGACATCGCCGCCATAACGCCGGCGAGCTTAGTCTAAGGCTAGATGTATTGTGGAAGATTGACTCTGATTACCATGTTGAAGAGTGGGAAAGCGTTGAACCCTTTGTCTTGGGCCGCAAGTTTATTTATAGTTGAGGATTGGTGATACATGGAAAGAATATTACAATCATCTCCTACCCTGAATAATTATTTCCTACCCTAAATTATCCTAGCAGGATGGTAACCAAGATATGAGATCGTAATCTGATATACTCTTTCTATTTTACAATATATCTTTCCTACTCACATATATCCTTCTATTCTTGCAATATATCTTTCTATTCTTACAGCCAGACGGTGTCTAACCATTCTACAGGGGCAAAGACCTCATCATAGTCAATCCCACGTTTCGAGCATAGCCTTTAACGACCAGACGGGCCTTGTGTTTCACCACCACTCCTTTCTCATCCCTTTTCACTTTGTAGACCCATTTCAAACCGATCCCCTGTCAGCCCTGGGGAAGCTCAACCAAGGACCATGTTTCATTTTCCTCTATTGATTTCATCTCCTCCTTCATTGCCCTCAGCCAGCTTTGTTGTTTTTCTTCCTCAGTAATTAAACAATGTTGGTTCATCTGAACTCGTCACATTCAGACTCACGGCCACCAGGGCCCGTGGTGCAGAACCAGCCGGAGAGATTTGCTCGAGTGGACCAAGTCTTCTGAACCTCAGTGATGCACCTTCACCTATCCCAGCATCAAGGAGCTCTTGGTAATTGCTTGGAGGAGTGGCAAACCCAACTTCAGCATCATCTCGCCCAACACCAACACCAGACCCCCCAGCCAATGGTGACTGGACTTCATCTTCTGGCTGCCAACTCACAGTTTCCTCTATGACACCTTCAGCCTGTGGTGAAACTTGATCACTTGTGTGGTATTCAAACGTGAAAACATCATCTCCACTTCCACTCCCTTGATCAGTTTCGTCTCCCCATCCCCACTGAGCTTGCTCATCGAATACAACATCCCTGCTCACATGAACTCGGCCCGTCAAAGGATCATAAGCTCGGTATGCTTTCGACTCACTTTCATAGCCAACAAAGATCATTTTGTGACCTCGACCATCCAACTTTCTGAAGTGTGGGACTGTGTTCCTCACATAAACAATGCAACCAAAGACCCTCAGATGATAAACCGATGGTTTCCTGCCGTGCCAAGCTTCAAACGGTGTCATTCCCTCTACAATCTTGGTGGGACACCTATTCAGTACATAAACGTCAGTCATCACTGCCTCACCCCAAAACCACCCTGGTAGTCCCTTAGTTTTCAGCATACTTCGTGCTGTCGCAACCAGTTCCGTTCCTTCATTCTACTACACCATTTTGCTGTGGACTGTAGGGAGCTGTATGATGGCGTTGTACTCCCTGCCTTGCGCAATACTCAGAGAATTCATGCGATGTGAACTCACCTCCCCTGTCCGTGTGAAGTATCCCCAACTTCTCTCCTGACTCCGTTTCTGCACGATCCTTGAAACCCTTGATTGCTTCTGCCGCAGTCTTTGGAAGGCAATGGTCACACCCACATGTACCGACTTTGATCGTCGACGAGCAGTAGGAAGTATTTACTACCTCTTGGCGTCTCTGGTGTAATTGGCCCACATAAATCACTGTGAACAAGCTCCAACAGACGTTGTACCCGACACTGTGCTTCCTCCAGAAAGGGAGTTCTTTTCTGTTTTCCTGCAAGGCATGCATCACATAGATGATCAAGGTGACCAACCGTGGGCAAGCCTCGCACAAGCTCCTCTCGGGCCATCTTTCTCACCGCAGCCACGTTCACGTGCCCAAAGCGGGCATGCCACCTCCAAGCTTCCTCATTTCCCTTCACTGCTGTCGAAGTGTAGCTGTGGACACTTCCCCCGGGCCTGCACTGGGCAGCCCGCGGAGGTTCTTTTTCGGAGGGGCTAGTCCCCCTGCATTAGTCTCGCTGTTCTGGACGAATGAAACAGATGAACACGAGGGTTTTTTACGTGGTTCGGGCCACCAGAGTGTAATACCCTACGTCCACGGTGAGCAGAGGTGCTCGTTGTATTGCTTGGTGCTCAGAACCGGAGTCCTGAGCTTGAGGATGAGCTGAGTGCTAGAATGCTGAATCAGGGTGTGAACTTGCGTGAGCGCGAACCTAGAGTGTGAGTGTGCAAAGAGGCGAACCCTTTGTAACGTTGCCTACCAGAGCCTTTTATAGTCCAAGGCTAGGGCGGCTTACAAAGTGGGCCCCGAGACCCAACAGGTGGTCCCGGGGTGATCTCTGCCATCTACCGTATCTGCAATAACGCCGGTAGTTGTCTCTGGTGAGGGCTTCTAAGCCTCCGACCTGCTGCCCTACCCACGCCGCAAGCTAGGCGTAGTGGTTGATGATGGCAGGGGTGGCAGGGGATGTCTTGTCACTGCGTTTATTGGTGTACAGCTTTTGACATTGCGTGCATGTCTTCACTGTGATGTGACTGGGTGCAACGCCTCCTGGCAGGGGCGTACCCCACGTCTCCGTGTCTTGAGAAGGCGCGGGTCTTCAATACCGTTTCTTGGGAAGGCGCGGGTCTTGAATACCTTGTACGAGCAAGACATGGTGTGGCTTTACTCCTGCTGCCTACCGCGCCGGCTAGACAGTGCTGCTTTCTGCCACATGGCGGGCCCGGAGCTCTCCTCTGAGGAGAGGGAGGTCCGGCCCCGCTGGACAAATGGAGCCTTCGGAGCTCTTCCCGCGGAGGGGGAGGTCCGGATCTGCTGTCCACGTGGTTGGCCCGGAGCTCTCCTCCGAGGAGAGGGAGGTCCGGCCCCGCAGGACACGTGGAGCCTTCGGAGCTCTCCTCGTGGAGGGGGAGGTCCGGCTCTGCTGGCCACGTGGTGGGCCCGGAGCTCTCCTCTGAGGAGAGGGAGGTACAGCCCCGCAGGACACGTGGAGCCTTCGGAGCTCTCCCTGCGGAGAAGGGAGGTTCGGCTCTGCTGGCCACGTGGCGGGCCCGGAGCTCTCCTCTGAAGAGAGGGAGGTCCGCCCCTGCAGGACACGTGGAGCCTTCGGAGCTCTCCCTGCGGAGAAGGGAGGTCCGGCTCTGATGGCCACGTGGCAGGCCCAGAGCTCTCCTCTGAGGAGAGGGAGGTCCGGCCCCGCAGGACACGTGGAGCCTTCGGAGCTCTCCCTGCGGAGAAGGGAGGTCCGGCTTGGATACCCTAGGAGTTCGCCCCTGCGGGAGGGGCGAAGTCCTTAGGCGATTTTCCCCTGTGCGTGGGGGTACCTCATATTGAGGGTACCTGCGGCGGAGCGGAATCCGCTCATCCAGGATCGCAGAGGGTGGTGCCGTGCGATGCGACACCCGACAGCACACGTCATAAGAACACATTATATTACATGGGAAAACAAACTGAACGTACAAAGTAGTACACTTCTCAGTTACAAACTAGGGTCTTTATTACACAGCGGAAGTTTCTTTTGTACAACTCACGCCCGCCTATCTAGCAAAAGTTTGTTGCCCGGCCCTAGGGCAACCCACACTAGCTGCACTCCTCAGCTCAGCGCGGCGTGTACGGCTCCCACACAGCCGTGGTCCCCGACGGAGGGCAACCTTCGCCGTTGGACTCGTACTCCGAGTCCGTGGGTGGCTCCTCACCTGAAAAACACTTAAGCAGCAACCGTGAGCATGAAGGCTCAGCAAGACTTAACCGACTCACCTAAGCATGAAACTCTACATGAGGTGTACAATGACATAGGATAGCAATGTTGCAGTAAATGGACACGCCTACAAGTTCATCCTTAGTTCATCTTTTAGCAACACGTTAACAGTTTATGAAGCTGAAATTTAGTAAGCAATATTTGGTGGCACACATGTAGCAATACAATTATTTCATAACAGCAATATTGAATCATAACATTTCATCCATTAGTCTACGTTACGATGCAGTGAACAAGCGGCACTCGTCACCGCGAGGGACGGCGAATCGACTCGATATACACCTGCAGGGAAACCCAAAGAGCACGTCATGTACGCCCACCCGTGGAGCTGCACAGCACGCTCACTCGATGTCGTACAGGACAACCTTTCACCCAACAGCCCAAACGTTGAACCGGTCGCACCGAAACGAGCAGGAGGTTCCCCACACGAAGCATCTCTCTATGCCCGTTGGCAGATTTCCACCTTGCTGCCCTCATCCTACACCTATAAATCGCTGCGTTATGCCTCGACGCCCGGAGGTTTAGGCTACATCGGTTTATCGGGGCCCATATATCCGATATGCCTTCGGTACGTTCAATACTTGTTCAGCATGGCCGCACACGGATCGGTCCTCAATCGACAAGGACAGGGCCGCGCACACAAGACTCCCTCTTGCTGCGCCCTAGCCCCTGCCTAGTCTCATTTTCATTACTAAAGTGATCTCACATCACTCCACCGAACCCGTGTGTTCCCAAGCCTAAACTCGCGAGTAGATTCCAACTACTCGACTTGTACCGAAGTCCTATGAAACATTAAGCATAGCCTGTCTACTCGTGGTCTTAGACACTACCCTCACTCTTTTAGGAACCTTTGGTTATGCCAGTGGGGTTCCATTCATCCTACACCTAATGCACAATCATACTTCACATGACTCATGTAAACAAAGTAAAACTTATAAAAGGGTTAATGCAAACCGGGGTTTGCCTTGTTGCTTCTGGTCAGGAGTCTGTTCTTCCTCTGGAAGCAGGAAGTCGAGAACCTCCGGAGCTTCCTCGCCTTCAGCGACTACACGTTATTGAAATACTACATGTTAATGAATATGCATACAGGTTTATTGTAATACTACTGCTATTAGTTCTTATAACCAGTCTCTAACAACTGGAACTCTGTTTAAGAATTTAAAGATGAACTGGGTGTTGGTGGCTTGGGCTCAGACCTAAGCACATGGTTAAGTGCTAAGTTGTTTTCCCCCTTTTCCATATTAATCCCTCAAGTGATTAAACAGGACAGGGGTGATCCAGAGCTCCAATGGAGCTGAGAATTTTTGTGTGAGTTCCTTGTCACAAGAAAACTCTCTGGACCAAAATTTAGCACTTTTCATTGAGTGGTTTGCTCAAGATAATTCTCTCAGCAAATAAGCAAAGCAGAATTAATTCTGAGGTAACACCTCTGTTCATGCCCAACTTAGTGAACTACAATTTCAATTATAGCTCATAGAGTTTGCATGAATTTTCCTAGCATTTGTGGAGCTAAGATTTGCCCAGAACTGAATTTCCAAGTTTTGGAAATTCTCTGGAAATGTTTCTGTATTCAAATGAACACAGCATCTTCACATTTGAATTGCTCTGAACAAATCAACTCCAAATGGTCTGAAACTTTTACAAGGGTTCACGAACATCCTAAGGAACATTCTGGCAAAATTTGGGGATTTTTGGATGAACCAAACTCCCTCTAAAATTCGTTTGCTGAAATGATTTAAAGAATTTTCCAGAATTAATTAATGGGTTTCATACAAATTGGGTTTTAGATTTGGATTGTACTCTGTAAGAGGAATCCAACAAAATTTCTTTCATAATTTTTGGATTCTCCTACCCCAAGTTGTGGTCCTCCAAAGTTTGCACTACAAACTGGACATTTCAAATTGTTTAAATGTCTGCCAGTGGGTCCCACCCGGCAGTCTTCTCCTTCCTCGCGCCAAACAGGGGTCCGCGGCGGCGCACTCCGGCGAGCGTCGCCAGAACCACTTTCCCGGCCGTCTCCCGACCCCAAACTCGCCGCCCCGCCCTAAGTCATGACGCTGAACTCATCTCGGGGTTCGCCGGCGGCCGTAGCTCACCGGAACAGGGCTCCTGACGGTGACAGCGGCGGTTAGGGTTCCGGCGTGGTAGGGAATGCATTACAACGCATCAAAACGATCGGCAAAGGGTCGGAGAGCACCACGGGAGTTCGGGGTTGACGGAAATGGCCGCCAAATCCCATGAAACGGTCGGAAACCTAGGGCTCCGCGGTTACCCGAGCTATTATTCTATGGTGGCCCGAAAAACAGCGAGAACCTGGCCATTTCTGGACCAAACCGCTTGATTCTTGGTCAAGGAGGGCTGCTAGGGAGTACGGAAGGTGCTGACAAGCCTGCGCGGCCAATAGCTAAACGAGTAGCAGGAATTTTGGGGTAGACCGCGCCCTACCCGAACACACTACGTTTCGGAAGAACTGGAAATACTCTTCATCCGATGGATCAACCGCTATACGGCTTGCATCTACACGATCTAGAGAGCACGGCGCACCTTTTTCGTGTAGGAGAGGATCGGTGAAAACGGCTGTGGAGCGCTGCCCACGGTGAGTCAGTTGCGGCTCTGCCGGTTGCACCTCGGTCCTCAGCTGCGATCGTCGATTGGTGGCCAAATGAAGTGGTAACGCCGCAAGGTGGTGAGGGGGTTAGTTAGAGCACACACAGGCGCTCCCTTTTTTTGTTGGGAGCTCGGGCAAAGCCGAGCAGATGTCGGCGTGCAGGGGAGAATCGGGGGAGCGGCGCCGGTGACCGAACAGAGCCAGGGCTCGCTGTTTTGCAAAGAAGCACGCGTACGTCTCGGTGGCTTGGCGAGGGGGTCACATAGAGGAGAGGGCGCGCTGTTTCCCGGCTTCCAGCGTGAGCGACAGGAACCAGGAGGTGGCCGCTCGGCCGGTGGCGCGCACGCGGCAGCTGGCTGCGCCCGGTTGACTGAGAAACAGAGAGAAGACTTGGGGGCTAAGTCTATTCCACCCAATGACATGTGGCCCCACTGGTCAGTGCTCTCCCACTTCTCAAAAGATCTCCAAAACTTGACAAATGATGAGTTCAAATGTTGGGACTCTCAAACTGAGCTACATTTGTAGGGTTTGGCAATTTTCCCTCAAATTCAAATGTATATTTGAATTCTTTGCATATTTGGATCCTTTTTGGAAAAATGGGTAGAAAACCTTTTCAAAAATTATTGAAACTATGCCTTCTCACTAATTTGGACCTGAGGAATCCAATTATGCACTTTGATCCTTGTTTTAGATGCTGCAACCATGAATTTGAATGCAACAGTTTTGAATCACCCCTCATGTGTCATGTGTAAAATTCCCACTTTGTGAAAGTGTAGGCTTCCACTCTAACCACTCTTTTGATGGATGTTACTTGCTCTTCCCACTTTTTCACCATCTATCCACAACATGAACTGTGGTGTTGTGAGGTGAAGAAAAGTTTTTGCAAGTCCCTTTTCTTGGGCTTTTACATCCCCCCCCCTTAAAAGAATCTCGTCCCGAGATTATAAAAGAAGAGACAGCGATGTAACAGGGACTTACCCGTGTTGAGATGCCATGAACTCCGGGTAATTTGAGCGAAGGAACTCCTCGCTCTCCCACGTCGCTTCTTCGGCGGTGTGGTTGCTCCAGAGTATCTTGTAGAACCACAACGTTCTGCTACGCGTGGTTCGGGCTTTCTCATCAAGAATTCCACCGGATACTCATCATATGTTAAATCCGGTTTTAGCTCACCGATGTCTTCGGTAGGAACAGCAGCGGTATGCTTCAAGCATGTTCGCAGTTGTGAAACATGGAAAACATCATGGACACCAGCCAGAGATGCCGGTAGCTCCAATCGGTACGCTGCTGGTCCACACTTCTCGGTGATAGCGTAGGGTCCAATAAAACGGGGAGCGAGCTTCCCCTTCACACCGAACCGGTGCACGCCCTTCATCAGAGACACGCGGAGGTACACGTGTTCCCCAACGTCAAAGTGCAACGGTTTACGCCTCTTATCAGCGTAGCTCTTCTGCCGGGATTGAGCGGCCTTCAAGTTAGCCTGAATCACCCGAACACGTTCTTCGGCGTCGTTCACCACATCAACCCCGAATGTGACCCTTTCACCGGACTCGCACCAATTTAATGGGGTGCGGCATTTTCGACCGTAGAGAGCTTTGTAGGGTGCCATCTTGATACTCGCCTGGTAGCCATTGTTGTACGAGAATTCCACAAATGGTAGGTGATCATCCCAATTCCTACCATGGTGGATGGCACATGCTCTCAACATGTCTTCTAGAACCTGATTCACCCTCTCTGTTTGGCCATCTGTCTGAGGGTGGTAGGCGGAGCTCCTGATCAACTTAGTAGCCAATGCAGCGTGTAGCTGCTCCCAAAAGCGAGATACAAATAATGCACCTCGATCTGAGACGATGGTCTTGGGTACCCCGTACAAACACAGAATCTTTGCTATGTATAGCTCCGCATATTTGCCGGCATTGTAACGTGTATTCACCGGAATGAAGTGAGCCGTCTTGGTCAACCGATCAATGATTACCCAAATGGAATCATGCTTGTTTGATGTTAGGGGTAATCCCACAATGAAATCCATGCTCACATCTTCCCATTTCCATGCCGGGATCTTCAGGGGTTGCAACAGCCCTGATTTCTTCATGTGATCAGCTTTCACTCGTCGGCACGTATCGCACTCGGATACGTACTTCGCTACCTCCCGCTTCATCCGTGTCCACCAAAATTTCTGTTTCAGATCTTGGTACATCTTGTTGCTGCCCGGATGAATGGAGTATTTAGACAAGTGAGCTTCATCGAGGATTTTCTTCCTCAGTTCGATATCTCGGGGTATGACTATGCGGTCATTAAACCATAGTGTACCCACATCATCCTTCCGGAAACATTTGATCTCCCCGTTGTCTATCCGTCTCCGGAGATGTGCCATACCTTTGTCATTCTTCTGAGCTGCAATGATGTTCTCCATAATAGTAGGGATGAGGGCAAGGTTGTACAGCGATCCATAAGGAACCAAGTATAAACTTGGCTCTTCCTCCGCCACCGGGGTAATGGTGAGGTGATGGACATGTGATTTCCGACTCAGCGCGTCGGCAACCACATTCGCCTTGCCGGGGTGGTAATGGATCTCAATCTCATAATCTTTGATCAGCTCTAACCACCTCCTTTGCCTCATGTTCAGCACCTTCTGGGTGAAAATATATTTCAAGCTCTTGTGGTCGGTGTAGAGATGCACCAGATTCCCCAGGAGATAGTGCCTCCACATTTTCAGTGCCAAAACCACTGCAGCAAGCTCCAGATCATGAGTGGGATAATGCTGCTCATGGTTCAGAAGTTGGCATGAGCCATAAGCGACCACACGTCCTTCCTGCATCAACACGCAGCCAAGCCCAATACCGGAGGCGTCACAATACACGTCGAAGGGCTTTGTTGTATCCGGCTGAGCTAAGACTGGGGCTGTGGTGAGATGCTTCACCAATGTTTGGAATGCTCCTTCACACGCCGTGTTCCAAACATATTTCGTTCCCTTCTTCAGCAATTCTGTCATCGGCTTAGCGAGCTTGGAGAAACTTGGAATAAATCTCCGATAGTATCCCGCTAACCCGAGGAAGCTTCTGACTTCATGAACTGAAGTGGGAGCTTTCCTTTTCAGCACTTGCTCTATTTTTCTTGGGTCAACCGCAATGCCTTCTGCTGAGATGATATGTCCCAAGAATGGCACTTGGCTGATCCAAAACTCGCATTTACTGAACTTGGCGTAGAGCTTCTGGTCTCGTAATCGTTGAAGAACGATCCGCAAGTGTTCGGCATGTTCGGCTTCTGTCTTGGAGTAAACCAAGATATCGTCGATGAACACTACCACGAACTTGTCCAGCTCTGGCATGAACACCAAGTTCATGAGATACATGAAATGGGCTGGAGCGTTTGTGAGACCAAAAGACATGACGAGATATTCATATAATCCATATCTCGTCGAGAATGCCGTCTTTGGAATATCCTCCGCCCGTATCTTTATCTGGTGATATCCAGAGCGAAGGTCCATCTTTGAGAACACACTTGCACCCACAAGTTGATCAAACAATATGTCGATGCGGGGCAGTGGGTACTTATTCTTGATGGTGACGGTGTTGAGCGGCCGGTAATCCACACACAGCCTCACGGTTTCATCCGTCTTCTTTACAAACAGCGCCGAGCATCCCCAAGGTGAGGAACTCGTCCTAATGAAACCCTTGCTCAACAGATCATTGAGCTGTTCTTTCAGTTCCGCCAGCTCATTTGGAGCGATCTTGTATGGTCTCCGTGATATGGGCGTAGTCCCGGGTGCAAGCTTGATCTTGAATTGGACATCCCGCTCAGGTGGCATACCCGGAAGATCATCCGGGAACACGTCGGTTACTCCCGGACTACAGGGATGTCCTCTAACTTGAGGGCTTCAGTATTGTTGATCGCTGAAACCTCCCGGACTGGATTATCTAATAAGAGGGACTGCGGACGGTGTAATGGGGAGTTGAGGTGAACCGTCCGTGATAGGGTTTCCAGGACAGCGCCATGGTAGCTTAGCCATGACATTCCCAAGATTGCATCAATCTTCTGCCCCTCAAGGATAATCATAGTGGTGGGATATATCTTCCCACCTAAGCACAGTGGTGCTTTCGGAACCATCATCGTTGCTGAAATCTTTCCTCCCGCTGAGCAGATCATATAAGAACACTCGGTTGGAAAGGCTTCCAGCTGATGCTTAACCACATATGATGCACTTATGAAGTTATGGGTTGCACCAGAATCAAAAAGTATGATGATGGCTTGATGGTTGAGAGTGAACGTACCCGCCAGCACGTTATCTCCCTCCGGGGCGTCCTCATTGTCGAGGTTGCGGACACCTCCAGTCCGCTGACCAACCTTCTTCATCGGAGGTCGGCCTCGAGCACCGCCCTGAAACTGGGCTTGCCCGCTGCTCTGCTGCACCTGGGGACAGTCCTTCGCGAAGTGGCCCGCCTGGCCACATGTGAAACAGGTTAAACGGGGCGGTCCCCCGCTGATCGGTGGACGGAATCCCGGGGTGCGTTGTGGCGGTGGAAACGCCCGGGGTACCGTTTGCTGCTGCTGCTGTCTTGGTGGTGGCATCGGCGGACGGAACGGAGGTGCCTGAAAGGAACGTCCCCCGAACCGTTGAGGTCGCGCCGGTGGTTGCCACTGCTGCCCGGATGGCGTCCGATACACCATCCGGTACTTCTGGGGCGCGCCACCACCGCTGCTTCGTGGAGCGCTGCACTTCCTCTGCTCAGCTGCCAACTCCCGCTGAGCATCCTCTTGCATAATCGCGGCATTGACTAAGTCGTTGAATGTGCCGTGATTCCACGGCACGAGATGTGTCTTCATCTCGCGGTGTAACCCCCCATAGAAGTGCTCCCGCTTCTTCTCCTCCGTGGAGATATAGTCTGACACGTAATGCGCCAGATGGTTGAAGGCACGGGAGTAGTCATGGGCACTCCTCCCGCCCTGCTTCAGCTCCAAGAATTCTTGGAACTTCCTCTTCATAATTCCAGGAGGGATATGATAGGCGCGGAACGCCTCCCAGAACTCTTGCCATTCCACGGCATGGCCAGCCGGACGTGAGGCGACATAGTTCGCCCACCACGCACCAGCGGCACCGTGGAGTTGCTGCGCTGCGAACAGAGTCTTCTGCCGCTCCGTACATTGGAGCAGCCCGAACTTGGACTCGATGGTCCGCAGCCAGTTGTCAGCCTCCAATGGTTCTTCGGCTTCTGTGAACACTGGAGGGTGCGTACTCATGAAGTCCGAGTACGACACTTCCCGGGGCTCACGAGGCCCTCGCTCTTGACATCCCCCCGCCTAGGATGTATTCTGCACGATCGTGCGGAGCAGGTCGGTCTGCTCCTCACAACCTCCCACCAGGGCCGCTATCACATCCGCTAGAGTAAGCGGAGGCGGCGGTGGTGGCTGCTGCTGCGGGGTGCTGTCGTGGGCCGGTGGCTGGGAGTCATCGCCTCCCCCTTGGCTAGAGCCACCAACCTCGTGCGTGGTCCTAGTGCGAACCATCTGCAACCATACGACAATAACATCAGTCCCGCAACAGATTGCATGCAGTCCAATAACAATAGGCGTAACAACATAATGACAATAAAAACATGCGATACATCTCGTAAGTAGATAATGTAATAACTTTGCACAAGCTACACCATTACGAGACCAAACACAAGCTAGTTTAATCCAACTTGATGAACCTCCTCTTTGGAAGCTCACCATAACTAGGTTTGGTCATTACGAGATATTACTATCGCGTTGTCATCACGTATACCACCCTTAGGGTACAACACCCTCTCCAATGAGTTCAACTGTCACTCTTCTGTCCGAATGGCCAGTATCTACCTATTCCAAGTTTTGATCTGGTTCTGGGCATTTTCATGACTCAAGTTGAATACCAAAGTTAAAGTTAACTTCAGTATCTTTCCAACGAGTATTCATTTGCCCCCAGATCAGCTTTGGTTAAAAAGTTATGCTAATTCAAAGTCAGCAGAATTTCTGGAAGAATTTAACAGCACCTCCCTTGGAAGTGGCTGTTTTCATCCCTGGTTTCCACTGAAATCTGTGCTGAAATTTCAGAAACTTTGAATTGCAAAGATGTCACACATCTTATACTCTTTCTAAGGATGTATCATATGAAATTTTTTTTTCTACTAGGAGTTATGTTTGAAAAACAGAACAGTCCAGAGAATGTTTTAACACTGTCCTGGTTCTGGACAGTTACCTGCCTCTGGGATTTAAGCCATCTTAAGGTGTGTTTCAGCACTGGAAGTCTACAACAAAGTTGTAGAGTACTTAAATACCTTTCCAGGACTATATCACATACCTCTCTGGGCTAAAAGATCAGTGAGTTATGCCCTGTTGAAGATCAGCAACTTGCTGTCCAAAACAGAGCACTCTGTTTTTCAGTCTTTTGGATCTACACTCATCAATTATTAACTTTTCTACCCAACAAAAGTCCTAGATGTTGATCCTAGTGATTATAATTCCTTGTTATCATTATTTTCATGCATATGCCTACAATATCTCGGTACTATGTTCCTCACAAAAGAAAATCCTAACCGGATTCCACCGGCATATACGTCTCAAGTGTGGCACTAAACGGTCTCTCGCACACGTTTACTACACGGATACATACGTGGTTAGTACCTGCAGAAGACCACACAATAATGGTGCACTCAATGGTTGTTTTGATTTCAGGCAGGATCATATTTAAAATTAAATACAAACGCCCGTATCATTGTCATACGGCTGTCCTTGAGTTAGGTCACGTCTCAAGGTACGTGATCGTGTTTCAATACCACACGACGGGGAACCCGAGTATGTCATGAACGGGTCGTCACGGTTGGGAATGTTATCAACCCAACAGATACCACCTACTGCCCTGCAGGGCACGCCGATGGCAAGCGCTGCGTATGTCCTCCTGGGCTATTTCCAGACGAACACACTCTCGCGTTACTGACCACGCGATGGGGTTTCCACTTACTTGCCTAATGCACGCTAGGGATCAGCGTTTCATATGAACTCAGGGACATGAAGAGTCCAAGAGGTTCATATTGACGTCTCACACCAAGCTGTGAGATCAATCCCTGAACCACGTTCCTCGTCAGGGGGAGCTAACTGAAATTGAACCGCTTTCGGTGGCATTCCTTACCATGCTTACCAGAGCCTAGGTGCGTCGTTACATAATTAAAATTCAGAATTATAACACATAAGTTAGTCTTTGCCACTTTAAGTAACTATGCTAGTATAGTCCTTACTTGGGCAACTACCGAATCCTCACCGTAAACCTAAGCTTTTCCCGTAATACGGTCCTTAAGTACTGTGCTATCCCCAATGCAGCTCTGATACCAGGCTGTGGCGGACCGGAATCCGCTCATCCAGGATCGCAGAGGGTGGTGCCGTGCGATGCGACACCCGACAGCACACGTCATAAGAACACATTATATTACATGGGAAAACAAACTGAATGTACAAAGTAGTACACTTCTCAGTTACAAACTAGGGTCTTTATTACACAGCGGAAGTTTCTTTTGTACAACTCACGCCCGCCTAGCTAGCAAAAGTCGGTTGCCCAGCCCTAGGGCAACCCACACTAGCTGCACTCCTCAGCTCAGCGCGACGTGTACGGCTCCCACTCAGCCGTGGTCCCCGACGGAGGGTAACCTTCGCCGGTGGACTCGTACTCCGAGTCCGTGGGTGGCTCCTCACCTGAAAAACATTTAAGCAGCAACCGTGAGCACGAAGGCTCAGCAAGACTTAACCGACTCACCTAAGTATGAAACTCTACATGAGGTGTACAATGACATAGGATAGCAATGTTGCAGTAAATGGACACGCCTACAAGTTCATCCTTAGTTCATCTTTTAGCAACACGTTAACAGTTTATGAAGCTGAAATTTAGTAAGCAATATTTGGTGGCACACATGTAGCAATACAATTATATCATAACAGCAATATTGAATCATAACATTTCATCCATTAGTCTGTGTTACGATGCAGTGAACAAGCGGTACTCGTCACCGTGAGGGACAGCGAATCGACTCGATATACACCTGCAGGGAAACCTAAAGAGCACGTCACGTACGCCCACCCGTGGAGCTGCACAGCACGCTCACTCGATGTCGTACGGGACAACCTTTCACCCAACAGCCCAAACGTCGAACCGGTCGCACCGAAACGAGCAGGAGGTTCCCCACACGGAGCATCTCTCTATGCCCGTTGCCAGATTTCCACCTTGCTGCCCTCAGCCTACACCTATAAATCGGTGCGTTATGCCTCGACGCCCGGAGGTTTAGGCTACATCGGTTTATCGGGGCCCATATATCCGATATGCCTTCGGTACGTTCAATACATGTTCAGCAGGGCCGCGCATGGATCGGTCCTCAATCGACACGGACAGGGCCGCACCCACAAGACTCCCTCTTGCTGTGCCCTAGCCCCTGCCTAGTCTCATTTTCATTACTAAAGTGATCTCACATCACTCCACCGAACCCGTGTGTTCCCAAGTCTAAACCTGCGAGTAGATTCCAACTACTCGACTTGTACCGAAGTCCTATGAAACATTAAGCATAGCCTGTCTACTCGAGGTCTTAGATACTACCCTCACTCTTTTAGGAACCTTTGGTTATGCAAGTGGGGTTCCATTCATCCTACACCTAATGCACAATCATACTTCACATGACTCATGTAAACAAAGTAAAACTTATAAAAGGGTTAATGCAAACCGGGGCTTGCCTTGTTGCTGCTGGTCAGGAGTCAGTTCTTCCTCTGGAAGCAGGAAGTCGAGAACCTCCGGAGCTTCCTCGCCTTCAGCGACTACACGTTATTGAAATACTACATGTTAATGAATATGCATACATGTTTATTGTAATACTACTGCTATTAGTTCTTATAACCAGTCTCTAACAACTGGAACTCTGTTTAAGAATTTAAAGATGAACTGGGTGTTGGTGGCTTGGGCTGAGACCTAAGCACATGGTTAAGTGCTAAGTGGTTTTCCCCCTTTTCCATATTAATCCCTCAAGTGGTTAAACAGGACAGGGGTGATCCAGAGCTCCAATGGAGCTGAGAATTTTTGTGTAACTTCCTTGTCACAAGGAAACTCTCTGGACCAAAATCTATCACTTTTCATTGAGTGGTTTTCTCAGGATAACTCTCTCAGAAAATAAGCAAAGCAGAATTAATTCTGAGGTAACACCTCTATTCATGTCCAACTTAGTGAACTACAATTTCAATTATAGCTCATAGAGTTTGCATGAATTTTCCTAGCATTTTTGGAGCTAAGATTTGCCCAGAACTGAATTTCCATGTTTTGGAAATTCTCTGGAAATGTTTCTGTATTCAAATGAACACAGCATCTTCACATTTGAATTGCTCTGACCAAATCAACTCCAAATGGTCTGAAACTTTTACAAGGGTTCACTAACATCCTAAGGAACATTCTGGCAAAATTTGGGGATTTTTGGATGAACCAAACTTCCTCTAAAATTCTTTTGCTGAAAAGCTTTAAAGAATTTTCCATAATTAATTAATGGGTTTCGTACAAATAGGATTTCAGATTTGGATTGTACTCTGTTAGAGGAATCCAACAAAATTTGTTTCATAATTTTTGGATTCTCCTACCCCAAGTTGTGGTCCTCCAAAGTTTGCACTACAAACTGGACATTTCAAATTGTTTAAATGTCTGCCAGTGGGTCCCACCCGGCAGTCTTCTCCTTCCTCGCTCCAAACAGGGGTCCGCAGCGGCGCACTCCGGCGAGCGTCGCCGGAACCACTTTCCCGGCCGTCTCCCGACCCCAAACTCGCCGCCCCGCCCTAAGTCATGACGCTGAACTCATCTCGGGGTTCGCCGGCGGCCGTAGCTCACTGGAACAGGGCTCCCGACAGTGACAGTGGCGGTTAGGGTTCCGGCGTGGTCGGGAATGCGTTACAATGCATCAAAATGATCAGCAAAGGGTCGGAGAGCACCACGGGAGTTCGGGATTGACGGAAATGGCCGCCAAATCCCATGAAACGGTCGGCAACCTAGGGCTCCGCGGTGACCCGAGCTATTATTCTATGGTGGCCCGAAAAACAGCGAGAACCTGGTCATTTCTGGACCAAACCGCTTGATTCTTGGTCGAGGAGGGCCGCTAGGGAGTACGGAAGGTGCTGACAAGCCTGCGCGGCCAATAGCTAAACGAGTAGCAGGAATTTTGGGGTAGACCGCGCCCTACCCGAACACACTACGTTTCGGAAGAACTGGAAATACTCTTCATCCGGTGGATCAACCGCTATACGGCTTGCATCTACACGATCTAGAGAGCACGGCGCACCTTTTCTTGTAGGAGAGGATCGGTGAAAACGGCTGTGGAGCGCTGCCCACGGTGAGTCAGTTGCGGCTCCGCCGGTTGCACCTCGGTCCTCATCTGCGATCGTCGATTGGTGGCCAAATGAAGTGTTAACCGCAAGGTGGTGAGGGGGTTAGTTAGAGCACACACAGGCGCTCCCTTTTTGTGTTGGGAGCTCGGGCAAAGCCGAGCAGACGTCAGCGTGCAGGAGAGAATCGGGGGAGCGGCGCTGGTGACCGAACAGAGCCGGGGCTCGCTGTTTTGCAAAGAAGCACGCGTACGTCTCGGTGGCTTGGTGAGGGGGTCACGTAGAGGAGAGGGCGCGCTGTTTCCCGGCTGCCAGCGCGAGCGACAGGAACCAGGAGGTGGCCGCTCGGCCGGTGGCGCGCGCGCAGAAGCTGGCTGTGCCCGGTTGACTGAGAAACAGAGAGAAGACTTGGGGGCTAAGTCTATTCCACCCAATGACATGTGGGCCCCACTGGTCAGTGCTCTCCCACCTCTCAAAAGATCTCCAAAACTTGACAAATGATGAATTCAAATGTTGGGAGTCTCAAACTGAGCTACATTTGTAGGGTTTGGCAATTTTCCCTCAAATTCAAATGTATATTTGAATTCTTTGCATATTTGGATCCTTTTTGGAAAAATGGGTAGCAAACCTTTTCAAAAATTATTGAAACTCTGCCTTCCCACTAATTTGGACCTGAGGAATCCAATTATGCACTTTGATCCTTGTTTTAGATGCTGCAACCATGAATTTGAATGCAACAGTTTTGAATCACCCCTCATGTGTCATGTTTAAAATTCCCACTTTGTGAAAGTGTAGGCTTCCCCTCTAACCAGTCTTTTGATGGAGGTTACTTGCTCTTCCCACTTTTTCACCATCTATCCACAACATGAACTGTGGTGTTGTGAGGTGAAGAAAAGTTTTTGCAAGTCCCTTTTCTCGGGCTTTTACAGTACCAACAGTGGCCCCCCGGGCCCATCTCGGTGGAGATAGCGAGCCCGAGGTGGGGCCTCCATCTCTTCTACCCCGCGCACCTTCTCGGCGACTCCCTTTGACCGTTGCTGGAGCACGAACGGTCGTGGGATCGTGGGGGCGTGAGCCCTGCTTGATGGCTGCTTTTACTGCGACGGTTCCCAAGGCTGCCACCACTGCCACTACTGCACGTAGCAGCGCACGTCACAGCACCATGTCAGGAACCGCCGGGTTCTCCGCCTGGGGAGCTGACTTCCCGGTCCACCGCTTCGGGCCCGGCGGCCTGGGCCCGCTTGTCACGGACTCCGGGGCTTGGCCCCGAGGCGGTTGCTCTGAGCGGCGCAGGCAAAGCGTTTTGAATCGCTTCTGGGAAGTTTAAAAGGGGATCTCATCTGCATCACAGGCTTCCCTTTGCAAACTTCCCTGTGCCCGAGCCCTCTATGTCTCTTCGAGCTCTTGCGCCTTCGCCTTCCATGTCTTGTGCTTCCACCGCCGATGGCTTCCAGCTTGCCTCTGCCGCGCCTTGCCCGGTCGAAAGACCTCAGGTCGGTGCGTAAGCTGCTAGGATGGCACACGGAGGAGCAGAAGCGCTGGCTCCGGCGGGGATCTCTCCCCCTGTTCTTGGAGAAAGGGGAGGTGGTATTCTTCACCGCCTACGCCTTGGCGGGATTCGTCCCGCCAATCTCTTCATTCTTCGTGACGTTGCTGGAGACGTACGGTCTCCAGCTCCATCACCTCTCCCCCAATTCCTTCGCCATGGCCGCCGTCTTCGTGCACTTCTGCAAAATGTTCGTGGGGGTGCACGCATCAGTGATGCACTTTTGCCACTTCTTCGTAATGCGGATGACCGGGTGCGGATCAAAGAACCAGTTGGGTGCCTACTACTTCTAGCATCGTTGCAAGGACCCGAAGGTCTCTGGGTACCTTCTACCTTTCAGCGCGGCGAGGTGGGAAGGCTGGAAGGACAACTGGGTGGTCGTGAAGACTGATGAGCACGACCGCCTCCAGTTGCCAACCGGTGCTCCAACTACCAAGCGTCGTTTCTGGGAGGAGAGCCCGGTGCTGGGCCCGAATATGCGCCAATCATGGCGTGGATCCGGTTCCTGGTGGAGCAGGGATTGATGTCTCTGATGGTGCTGGAAAGCTTCCGGTCGCGGCGCATTGCACCGCTGCAGCAGCGCTACCGCCAGGCATGGTACTTCACCGGCATACATTACTGCATCAGGGTGGAGAAGGGCTTGGACTCGGTTCCTTCCGAGGAAGAACTGAGGGAGATATTTTTGTATGTCAGCAGTGACCTCCTTGATGACAACTCTCTCACGTTGCCAGCTTCCTGCCCCCCTCTCTCCATGTAGCCGTTGTTGAGGTCGAGGCTGCTGCTGGAGCTGCCAACGCTGGAGATATTGGCATCGCCGTTTGTCAGGTCGGGGACACCTTCCAGGGAATCTCGATTCCCGGGATTGAGCAATACGGAGCGGATTGCAAGGCGTCTGCTGATGCCCAACCCACGCCGAGGGTCGACGGAGCTCGGACTGCCTACAAGGGGAAGGGCAAAGAGCCGGCCTCCGGCCTGCCGGAGAAGAAGCGTGCCAGGTACCCTCCGAGGGCGTCGGTTGCGCCAGGCCAGGGGTCCGGAGCACCCCTGCAGCCTCATTCACGGGGTATCGGCTCGTCGGGCGGTGACCCCAAGGCTACGGGTCTTCCGCTCCGATAGGACTCCTCTTGGCCAGCGGCGGTCCGAGGAGCCTCGGGCGTCCCACCCTCCCTCCACAGGCGGTGGAGCTCCAAGGAGGGACGCCGGTGCTGCTGTGTCCGGGGGCGAGTCGAGGGCTCAGGCGCCGCAGCCGACGAGCATCCCGGCTGCAGCTTCGGCAGGCGGTGGCGCTGGAGGGAGCAGCGCCGGGATTCATCCGGGGACGCAGGCGTCCCGGGCTTCAGGGGCTGGATCAGCGAGCGGAGCCATGAGCACTGCTGGCGGGAGCCCTGCTGCTCTGTCTCTCAGGGGGGCTCCGGCTGCACCCCCTGTTTCACCGGTCCGGGCGCCTTCAGCGCCGGCCCTGGCGGCGACGGGAGGCTCCGGCGGTCCTGCCCCGACTCGGAAGCCGGGGCTCCATGCCCGCTGGAGTGTTCGAGTTCCTCGGTAAGTTCGTACCCCCCTAGTCTCGACACTTGTGTATTTCCTTTCTTCTTATTTTGAGAGGTCCCCACGCTCGCAGGAACTCACCGGCGGCCGGGGACACATCTGTTCCCCGGCCTTCTCCAGCTAGCGGAGGTCCTGGGCCGCAGCGTCCAGAGGCTGCGGCGGCTTCTACGGCCCCTGAGCCGGTGCGAGTGCCTCCACCTTCTGTGCCGGCTGGACCGGCTCATGCGACGTCAGCGGCGGCGCCCGCTCCTCCTCCTTCGCCTATTCGAAGGTCAGCGGCTGCCGATGCCGTGGAGGAGCTGCGGCTGCAGTTGGCGCGTCGTGAGTGTGCCGTTGCAGATCGGGAGCGAGCTGTGGCTGCCAAGGAGAAGAAGGTCGCCAAGCGGCTGGAGGCTGGCGCGGGCAACCTGAAGGCCCGGACCGAAGAGCTGGAGCTCCGGGAGGCAGCTCTGGCCAAGAGGGAGGAGCAGGCCTCGCGGAAGCTCCAGGCGGCGCTGGACCGGGAGTTGGCGGCCGACTTCGGGGCATCGGAGTTGGAGCAGCTCACCCGGGATCTCCAGCTTTGGGAGGACTCTCTGGCGGCCAAGGAGAAGAGATTCTCCGAGGAAGAGCTCGGCGCCCTGCTGGCAGCCCGCCAGGAGGCAGAGGAGCTCAAGGCTTCGCGGTCTGTTGAGGCCAGAGCGGTCTGGAGCTTCATCGGCAAAGCGGAGTCTGCTCTGTTGCCCCTCGGCTTCAGTCCCGTGAGGCCGGGGGCTCCTGCGCAGGAGGTGGACGAGGCGCTTCCGGGGCTCGAGGCTATCAGCGCTAAGCTGAAGCGGCTCGAGACTATGGTCGCCGACGAGCTCGAAGCCGAGGGGATGAACTTGGCGAAGGAGGTCGCTACGCATGTGCTGGCATGCTTCCGGAGCTGGGATCCCTCCCTCTCTCTGGAGCTGGTGAGGCAGGGCCCTGTCGTCGAGCGAGAGGAAGCCACCAGGGCCGGAGTCGGGGACTTGGCTGCCCTTGTAGTGTCTAGGTTCCAGCGGGAGTCCGAGGACTCCTAGGCGTCTGCCCTTGTAGCTGAAGGGCTTGTATCTTTTTGTTTTTGTTGAGTCTGTAGTCCAGCTCATGGAGCTTTCAATGAATGAATGGACTTTTGCATTTGTGTGTCTTGTGCTTTTGACCTCTTCTTGGCCAGGCCTGCTCGAGCCCTTAGCTCCGCAAGGGCTTCTGGGGGTCTTTCACCGATCTTGAAGCTTTGCACAGACACCTTCCTTAGGTCCTTGCTGACTTAAGGACCCAAGGGGTCTCCGGAGCTTGCCCCGTGAGGACGGGGGAGGTCCGGCTCTGCTGGCCAAATGGCCGGCCCGGAGCTCTCCTCTTAGGAGAGGGAGGTCCGGCCCCGCTGGACACGTGGAGCCTTCGGAGCTCGCCCCTGCGGCGGGGGTGAGGTCCGGCTCTGCCAGCCACGTGGCGTGCCCGGGGCTATCATCTGAGGAGACGGGAGCTCTGGCCCCACCGGACACGTGGGGCCTTCGGAGCCCACCAGTGCGGAGGGGCTGGATCCGGCTCCTCCGGTCTTGAGTTGGAGTAGTCGGGAGCTCCGGTCCATCCTTGCGTGGTCCCTGTAGTGGCCCCCTGGTAGGTGTGGCCAATTGTTTGGGCACACCTACCATATTCCTGCAGGGGAGCTAAGGCCAGGAGGTCCTGCACACAAGTAGGGGAACCGTAATTCTCCTCGGGGGCTCTCCCTTCCCTGTATCTTAGTCTTATTTGGCTTACGGTCCTGGTCCGGTATACGGGGCTTGGGCAATTCAGTGCGCCCGGCGCCGGGGGTCTGGCTCCCTCCGAGGTCAGGGTACGACCGTCCGGCCCCTAGTACTAGACCGTAACGCTGGGGAGGCAGAGTGCACAGGCTTTCGGTATGGAACCAGGCAAAGCAGGCTGTACTCCCCTGGACCTCCAAAGGTGTGACACCCTCAATTCTGTGGAAAACCACGGAACCGAGAACTAATGCATATGTGTGCCAAGGATGTTCATCACACATACACATACGTTCCACAAACTGAATTCAGATTATATATTACCATGAATAACAGAGTTTATTACAATATCTCATGATTCT
The DNA here is from genome assembly GCA_030760725.1 of Neostapfia colusana. Taxonomy (NCBI): domain Eukaryota; kingdom Viridiplantae; phylum Streptophyta; class Magnoliopsida; order Poales; family Poaceae; genus Neostapfia; species Neostapfia colusana. The sequence continues at coordinate 46,517,666 of JASWHV010000017.1, forward strand.
TGGACTCATGCTCACAGCGGAAGTCTTTATTTCTATGCAGCGGAAGTTTTTATTCTAATGCGGAAGCAATTTAACTAATGCGGAAGCAAATCTAAGCAGAAGTGGCTCCATCTCTACTCCCTCCACAGGCATGGTTGAGAACAGATCACACGCCTTAATGCTCCACATGGTCTTCATAGTAGTCTTCTCCTGCTGCTGATGATGAAGTAATAATGCAAGTTTGAGTACTATGATGTACTCAGCAAGTGCGGGAAAATTATGATATGTAGCTCATAACAAGGTAGGTATAAAAAGGCTCATTTGCTAAAAAGCAGATTTATAAAATCATGATAAAACACCAACTTAACTTTAGATGAATGTAATCCCAGCATGTATTAAATTACCAACATACCTCCATTACTTTCCATGTTCCACCCGAACATTAACCAACTTCATTCTTGCTCACGAATACCTCCTCGTATTCTCTACCATCTCATGAATACCTTCTCGTATTCGCTACCATCTTATCTCATAAACAACTTCGTCTCACACCGAGAACAACCTCGTTGCCATGACTCACAAGTCATGCAACCATCTTATCACCCGGACTCAACAGTCCCAAAACCAAACCATAACCATAATTAATAACCATAACCAAGAACCATCCCAATAACAATCCCAACTAATCATGGTAGTTTGGCCAGGCGCTTGTGACCATAAGCTCGGCTCTCATGATAGTTTTTAAGAACCCTGCAGAGTTTGCACCTCTTTACCCACAAGTTTGTGATTTTGTCACCAGTCGGGCTAGGGCTCTAAGTCGTCGGCTCAGGAGTTGGAAAAGAAGTTTGTGGTTTCGGCCAGAGGTTCTGGGTTCTATTTATAATCGTGAAGAGAAGAGTCCTAATCTGATTGTATCCCGAATAAGAGTCCTATTCAAATTTGTAGTTGAATCTTAGAACTTATCTTTAGTTGATTTGGTGCGGTATCATTGTGCAATTCAGGTCGGTTTCTATTCCGGTATTTTTATGCGTATAGAATCCAAAAACCGTCCCTAGAACTCGTTACCTCCTCAGTGATGAGCTCCGGAGGCTCCACGTGTCCATCGGGTCTGGTCTCTCCTTTTCCGCAGAGACGAGCTTCGGGGGTGCCGCGTGTCAAGTGAGCAAGACTTCCCTCTCCTTCAGAGGTGAGCTCTGCATGGGCCACGTATCCTGGCGGTCGGGACCTCCTCTTTTATTCGGAGGTGGCTCCGCGCATGCCACGTGTCAGTGCCGGACCTCCCGAAGATAAGCTCCGGTGGCGACACACGTCCGATAGAACCGGACCTCTTATTTCCATGGTGACTAGCTCTGAAGGTGACATGTGTCCTGCAGAAATGCCTTTGCTTCTTCCGCAGAGGCTAGATCCGAGAGTAACACGTGTCCCACAGGGTCGGACCTCTCCCCTTTTGCGGAGATGAGCCCCGAGCCTGCCATGTAGCCATTTTAGCGGCGGACCTATCCCCACTTCGCAGGGATGAGCTCCGAACACGCCACATGGCCAGCGGGCCGCGGAAGTTGTCTTCGACGCTCTCTATGGACTGGATTCGGCTCTTACTGGCTATCCTTTCGATATTTTTCTCTGTTCCTACTTTTCTAAAAACATTTTCTCTTAATAAAACATGAATATATGCTGACACCAGAAATGAGGGTGTCACAATTCTACCCCCCTTAAATTGAATCTCGCCCTCCAGATTCGTCGGTAGAGAATAGATAAGGAAATTCTGCCTTGATGTCTTCTTCACGCTCCCATGTGGCTTCAGCTTCGGTGTGATGGCTCCATTGCACCTTGCACCATCGAATTACTTTATTCCTGGTGACCCTTTCCCTTACGTCCAAAATTCGGATAGGGTGTTCCACATAAGTCAGGTCCTCTTGAAGTTCAAGCTCTTCCATTGGTATTTGCTCCTCTGGTACTCTCAAGCACTTCTTGAGCTGGGATACATGAAACACGTCATGTACGTCAGAGAGGTGTGTCGGGAGCTCTAGTTGATAGGCTACTTCTCCTTGCTTATCCAATATCTTAAATGGTCTGATGTAGCGAGGTGCTAGCTTGTCTTTAATGTTAAAACGTCATTGGCCTCGGATAGGCGACACCTTAAGGTATACGAAGTCTCCTACTTCGAAGATCAACTTCCTTCGCCTATTGTCCGCGTAGCCCTTCTATCGTGACCGAGCAGCCCTTAAGTTCTCCCGTATCGTTTGGACTTGCTTTTCAGCTTCTTTTAGCACTTCGGGTCCAAACACCTGGTTCTCTCTGGTTTCGCTCCAGAACAGTGGCGTTCTACACCGCCTACCATATAATGCTTCGAAAGGCGACATCTTCAATCTAGCTTGATAGCTGTTGTTATAGGAGAATTCAGCATACGGCAAACTCCTATCCCAACTACGCCCACGTTTCAAGGTGCAAGCTCTCAACATGTCCTCCAAAATTTGGTTTGTCCTTTCGGTTTGTCCATCAGTTTGTGGGTGATGGGCGGAGCTAAAATCCAGTCGTGTACCCATAGCTTTCTGTAGCTTCCTCCAGAATCTAGAGGTAAACTGAGAACCTCGATCTGAGACTATCCTCCTTGGGACTCCATGACGGCACACGATCTGCTCCATGTACAACTCGGCTAATTGTGCAATGTTGTAATTGGCCCTTATAGGGAGAAAATGGGCGGTTTTCGTCAATCGGTCCACAATAACCCAGATGGAGTCGTAACCCGACTGAGTACGTGGTAATCCGACGATGAAATCCATACTAATGTCCTCCCACTTCCATTTGGGTACCTTCAAGGGTTGCAACAATCCAGTTGGTCTTTGATGTTCGGCCTTCACCCGTTGGCATGTGTCGAATAGGGCAACGTATTCGGCTATATCCCTCTTCATACCATCCCACCAATAACAAGTTTTCAAGTCCTTGTACATTTTGGTACTTACGGGATATATAGAATAGGGTGAATCATGTGCCTCCTTCAATATCATGTCGCGGAGGTGCTCCACGTTAGGAACACAAATCCTTTTTCCTAGCCAAAGCGTACCCTTCTCATCTTCTTTGAAATCCTTCTATATTCCTTGTTGGATTCTTTCCTTGATCTCCTCATCCATTGCTTGGCCATCTCTTATCTCTTGCTCCAATGAAGAGTGGATTTGCATCATTTCCATGTTGTTCAAGAATCCGAGGTGCAACCGTTCGAACTCCTTACGTAGTTCGGGTGGTAGCTCCCGAATTGTGAGTTGGTGACATGCTCCCTTTCGGCTCAATGCATCAGCTACTACATTGGCCTTTCTAGGGTGGTAGTTGATTCCAACATCGTAATCCTTGATGAGTTCCAACCATCGATGTTGCCTCAAATTCAAGTCCATTTGGGTAAATATGTACTTGAGACTTTTATGATCCGTATAGATCTCACATCGATGACCAAGGATATAATGTCTCCAAATCTTCAATGCATGCACTACTGCTGCTAGCTCTAAGTCATGTGTAGGATAATTAAGCTCGTGCTTCTTTAATTGTCGTGCCGCATAGGCTACCACTTGTCCATCTTCCACGAGCACACATCCGAGCCCCTGTCTGGATGCGTCACAATATATGTCAAAGCTCTTACTTACATCCGGCAATACCAGAACCGGTGCTGTGGTTAGCCTTTTCTTGAGTTCCTCAAAACTTCCTTGGCATGCTGGTGTCCATTGGAAGGCTTTTCCCTTCGTTAGCAACTCCGTCATAGGCTTTGCTATCTTAGAGAAGTCTTTAATGAAGCGTCGATAGTATCCAGCCATCCCAAGAAAACTCCGAATATCCGTCACGCTCTGCGGTTGGTCCCACTTCAGAACATCTCTCACTTTTCCAGGATCAACCGATACCTCTTCCTTGGAGATAATGTGACCTAGGAATGATATTTCCTTTAGCCAAAATTGCCACTTGTTGAGCTTGGCATACAATTGATGCTCACGCAATTTCTGCAAGGTCAATTTCAAATGTTCTTCATGCTCCTCCTCACTCTTTGAATACACCATAATGTTGTCAATGAAATCCACGACGAACTTATCCAGATACTCCATGAAAACCTTGTTCATGAGGTACATGAAGTATGCGGGTGCATTTGTTTACCCAAAAGACATGACGGTATATTCATACGAACCATACCGTGTTCGAAAGGCAGTCTTGGGTATATCGGAGGGCTTAATCTTCAGCTGGAAATATCCCGAACGAAGATCAATATTGGAGAACACTCGGGCTCCTTTCATTTGATCGAACAGGTCCTCTATACGGGGCAGAGGGTATTTGTTCTTGATTGTCACCTCGTTGAGAGACCTATAGTCTACGCACATCCTTTGGGTTCCATCCTTCTTGTCTACGAAGAGCACAGGAGCTCCCCATGGTGACAAGCTTGGACGTATAAAACCCTTCTCCAACTGCTCTTGAATTTGCTTCTTGAGTTCTACTAGTTCATTGACGGGCATCCTATAGGGTCTCTTGGCTATGGGTGCAATTCCGGGTACCAAATCAATAGCAAACTCAATGTCCCGATCAGGGGGCATACCTGGAAGCTCTTCCGGAAACACGTCCGAAAATTCCTGAACCACCAGAATGTTGTCCAATGTTGCTCCTTTAACATGGTTCAAATTTGCCTTTTCAGTGGTTTGTTAGGCTGACTCAAACTCGACGAGGATGCCGTGCTCATTTGTTAACTGCACGCTTCTTTCAGCACATTGGATTACCCGGTTGTGCTTGCTTAACCAATCCATCCCGAGTATAATGTCAATCCCTTGGGAATTCAAGACAATAAGGTTGGCAAGGAAGTCTACCCCCCTTATTTTAAGGCTTACTTTCAGACATACTATATTAGCCCGCATTTCTCCTCCGGGAGAATTTACTAACATAGCACATTCTAAGTGGGATACGGGTAGGTGATGTTTGGCAACATACTTGGATGATATGAAGGAATGTGATGCTCCAGAATCAAATAAGATGGTGGCTTGGTTGGAGTTGGCAAGGAACATAACAATAAGGGCTCTAAGTCGTCGGCTCAGGAGTTGGAAAAGAAGTTTGTGGTTTTGGCCAGAGGTTCTGGTTCTATTTATAATCAGGAAGAGAAGAGTCCTAATCTGATTGTATCCAGGATAAGAGTCCTATTCAAATTTGTCGTTGAATCTTACAACTTATCTTTAGTTGATTTGGTGCGGTATCATTGTGGAATTCAGGTCGGTTTCTGTTCCGGTATTTCTACGCGTACAGAATCCAAAAACCATCCATAGAACTTGTTACCTCCTCGGTGATGAGCTCCGGAGGCTCCACGTGTCCATCGTGCCTGGTCTCTCCTTTTCCGCAGAGACGAGCTCCGGGGGTGCCGCGTATCAAGCGAGCAAGACTTCCCTCTCCTTCGGAGGTGAGCTCTGCGTGCGCCACGTATCCTGGCGGTCTGGACCTCCTCTTTTATTCGGAGGTGGCTCGGCGCATGCCACGTGTCAGTGCCGGACCTCCCGAAGATAAGCTCCGGTGGCGACACGTGTCCGATAAAACTGGACCTCTTATTTCCATGGTGACTAGCTCCTAAGGTGACATCTGTCCTGCAGAAATGCCTTTGCTGTAAAAGCCCAAGAAAAGGGACTTGCAAAAACTTTTCTTCACCTCACAACACCACAGTTTTTGTTGTGGATATCTTAGGAAATATTGTGAAGAGCAAGTAACCTCCATCAAAAGATGGATTAGAGGGGAAAGCCTTCACTTTCACAAAGTAGGATTTCTACACATGAACATGAGAGGTTGAGCTCACCCCTAGAACTTAAAAAGTCTTGGGAAGGTTCAGGCCAAGTTTCATGTAAATCCAACACTTTTTGAGGCACTTTTGGAGGTATTTGAAAAAGAGGCCAATTTGAGTGTAAATTCAAATTTCAGCAACTTTCATCACTCAAATTTAAAAGTTAGATTCATATTCAAACTCAGCACATTTTTCTGAGTTAGCCCACCAATTTCCATCCCCATTGGAGTTCATCTTGTCGAGAGCTAAATTTGCAAGAATTCAAAACTGAATTTGAATTTCAGTTTAAACATGAAGCAAATTTAACCCAACAAAGTTTAAATTTGAGAACTCAAATTCAAGCCAATACTTGGGGGCTAAGTCTCCCATTCAATGTTTAGTAGCTGGGTATATTTACAGCAGAAGGGGGAGAAAGAATTAGAGGGGAGAAGGGGGCCCACTGGTCAGCCACACAGGACTTAAACCGACTCAGTCACGCGGTCGAACACTTCTGCGGGCGCCAGCGCACGGGGTCGACCCCGTCCCAACGTGACCACCGCGCCACCTCCTGCTCGGAGGATGAGAGCGCCGGCTACAGAGCGTTCGGTTGCACCGCTGGGCTGCGTGAACCTCCCCGTATCCTCTCTGTTCCACTGCATACAAACACGGCGACACACTCGGTCTTTTGCCACCCACTGATCGCCGGCATCCGAGCAACCCAGGCGCTCTCGTGCCCGACGCTCAACACAAGAAACGACCGCCATAAGGTGCTGGTTCTGCTCGTCCCTGCCGTTCAGCATTTCATGCACCGTCGGGGGAGAATTTCTCCCGGGAACGTATCGGTGTTCTTAAGGCCGAGTTATACCAAATCCGGAAATTCGCGGGTGTTAGCTCATCACCGAGCATACTGAGCCACACACACGCTCTACACCCTGCCACGACCACCTAGGATCAAAAACCAGCAAGAACTATGGGCTAGGGTTACGGTTCTTCGAAGTTTTCTGAGCACAGCCGATATCGGGCCTAGGTCGACGGTGAGGTCCTAGCTCCGGCAATTTTCATGGCAAACCGAGCTCATATTCGTGCTCAGCATGTTACGGCGGAGCTATAGAAGCAAACCGCTTGAGACATAAGGCTCTGAGTAGCCCGGGCTACGTCGCCGGAGTAGAGAGAGGCTCTGCCACCGCCGCGGGCATAGTTCCGGCCATTGCCGAGCTCCGGTGAGGGCACCAGCGTGTTCTCCGAGTCGAGTTAGGCACAGGCGGCAAGTTTCCGGCCGAGAGGTGGCCGGGAAGCCAGGTCCGGCGAGCTTCAGTGCGGTGCCGGCGAGGGGGCGGCGCGGGAAAAGGGGCTGGCGTAAGGAAGAAGACGAGCCGGCCGGGCCCGCTCGTCAGCCGCTCAATACATAGTAGGGGGATTCTCTGTTGCACCGGATCAGCTGTGACCACGCGGAGGACAGTTCTGTGGCCCCGTGTGGCGTAGCCGAGGTGGTGACACGTGGGGGCCGGGCCCGCTGTCAAGGATTTGAACTTTTCCCGGTTAATTCAAATTCCAGAATTTCCCCAAACTTCAAAACCTCATAACTTTTGCTAGGAAGCTCCCAATTTAGTGATTCAAATTGGGTTGGATTCATATGGCATAACTCTATCCAAATATGCAACCCAATTTGTATGAAAACCATTATTTAATTCTGGAAAATTATTTATAGCTTTTCAGCAAATGAATTTTAGAGGGAGTTTGGTTCATCCAAAAATCCTCACATTTGGCCAGAATATTCTTTAGGATGTTAGTGAACCCCTGTAAAAGTTTCAGACCATTTGGAGTTTATTTGATCAGAGCAATTCAAATTTGAAGGTGCTGTGTTCATTTGAATACAGAGACATTTTCAGAGAATTTCCAAAACTTGGAAACTCAGTTCTGGGCAAATATTAGCTCCAAAAATGCTAGGAAAATTCATGCGAACTCTATGAGCTATAATTGAAATTTTAGTTCACTAAGTTGGGCATGAACAGGGGTGTTACGTCAAAATAAATTCTTCTTTTCTTATTTGCTAAAAGAATTATTCTGAACAAACCACTTAATGAAAAGTGCTAAATTTTGATCCAGAGAGTTGTCTTGTGACAAGGAACTCACACAAAAATTCTCAGCTCTATTGGAGCTCTGGATAACCCCTGCTCTGTTTAATCCACTCGAGGTGATCAATGGGGAAGAGGGGGATAACCACTTAGCACTTAACCATGTGCTTAGGTCCAAACCCAAACCACTAGCCTCAGTTTCATTTTAAATTCTTGAACAGAGTTCCAGTTGTTAGAAACTGGTTATTAGAACTAATAGCAGAAGCATTACAATAAACTTATGTGCATATTCATTAACATGTAGTATTTTATTAACGTGTAGTCGCTGAAGGCGAGGAGGCTCCAGAAGTACATGACTTCCTTCTTCCGGAAGAAGAGCTAACTACTGACCAGCAGCAACAAGGCAAGCCCCGGTTTGCATTAAACTATTTTTCAAGTTTTGCTTTATGAACACTTAGTATGAAGTATGGATGTGCATTAGGTGTAGGATGAATGGAACCCCACTTGCATAACCAGAATTTTTCCATAAGAGTAAGGGTAGTGTCTAAGACCTCGAGTAGACAAGCTATGCTTAGTGATTCATAGGACTTCGGTACAAGTCGAGTAGTTGGAATCTACTCGCGAGTTAGGCTTGGGACACACGGGATTGGTTCGAGTGATGTGAGATCACCTTAGTAATGAAAATGAGACTTGGCAGGGGTTAGGGCGCAGCAAGAGGGAGTCTTGTGTGCGCAGCCCTGTCCGTGTCGATTGAGGACCGATCCGTGTGCCGCCCACGCTGATCAAGTTTGAACGTACCGAAGGCATATCAGATATATGGGCCCCGATAAACCGATGTAGCCTAAACCTCCGGGCGTCGAGGCATAGCACACCGATTTATAGGTGTAGGTTGAGGACAGCAAGGTGGAAATCTGCCAACGGGCATAGAGAGATGCTCCGTGTGGGGAACCTCCTTCTCGTTTCGGTGCGACCGGTTCGACGTTTGGGCTGTTGGGTGAAAGGTTGTCCCGTACGACATCGCGTGAGCATGCTGTGCAGCTCCATGGGTGGGCGTACGTGACGTGCTCTTTGAGGTTCCCTGCAGGTGTATATCGAGTCGATTCGCCGTCCCTCGCGGTGAAGAGTACCACTTGGTCACTGAGTCGTGACGTAGGCTAATGTATGAAATATGATGATTCAATATTGTTGATTGGTATAATTGTATTGCTACATGTGTGCCACCAAATACTGCTTGCTAAATTTCAGATTCCTGAACTGTTAACTTGTTGCTAAAAGATGAATTAAGGGTAAACTTATAGGTGTGTCCATTTGCTGCAATGTTACTATCCCATGTGCTTTGTACACCTCATATAGAGTTTCATGCTTAGGTAAGTCGGTTAAGTCTTGTTGAGCCTTCGTGCTCACGGTTGCTGCTTAAGTGTTTTTCAGGTGAGGAGCCACCCACGGACTCGGAGTACAAGTCCACCGGCGAGGGCTACCCTGCGTCGGGGACCACGGCTGAGTGGAAGCCGTACACGCCGCGCTGAGCTGAGGAGTGCAGCTAGTGTGAGTTGCCCTAGGGCTGGGCAACCGACTTTTGCTAGGTAGGCGGGCGTGAGATGTACAGAGTAGACTTCCGCAGTGTAAAATAAATACTAGTTTGTACTGAAGTTGTACCTGTTTGTGCAGTTCAGTTTGTTTTTCCCATGTAATATATTGTGTCCTTATGACGTGTGCTGTCGGGTGTCGCATCGTGCGGCACCACCCTCTGCGATCCTGGATGGGCGGATTCCGGTCCGCCACAGCCTGGTATCAGAGCTGCATTGGGGATAGCACAGTACTTAAGGACTGTTTTACGGGAAAACTTAGGTTTACGGTGAGGATTCGGTAGTTTGCCCAAGTAAGGACTATATTAGCATAGTTACTTAAAGTGGCAAAGATTATCCTATGTGTTATAATTCTGAATTTTTATTATGTAACGACGCACCTACGCTCTGGTAAGGATGGTAAGGAACGCCACCGAAAGCGGTTCAATTTCGGTTAGTTCCCCTGATGAGGAACGTGGTTCAGGGATAGGTCTCACAGCTTGGTGTGATACGTCAATATAAAACTCTTGGACTCTTCATGTTCCAGAGTTCATATGAAATGCTGATCCCTAGCATGCATTAGGCAAGTAAGTGGAGACCCCATCGCGTGGTCAGTAACGCAAGAGTGTGTTCGTCTGGAAATAGCCCAGGAGGACATACTCAGCGCTTGCCATCGGCCTGCCCTGCAGGGCAGTAGGTGGTATCTGTTGGGTTGATAACATTCCCAACCGTGACGACCCGTTCATGACATACTCGGTTTCCCCGTCGTGTGACACGACCCCACGGTCTTGTCGAGCCAGGATCACGCTGAGGGGTGCTGCGTTGCACAGCACCGAATAACACACGTCAAAGGTACAAAGCGGAAGCGAAATTTTATTACATAAACAAGTTTATGAACATGTTTACATCAAAATAAGTTCAGTCTACACTCACGGGCGTAGACTAAGCATCAAGTGCACGTTCAGCCTTGAACGTGTCCTTGCTAGCACACACGCACACTAACTCTGCGGCGTGCACGACTCCCACTCGACGGGGTTCCCCTCCTGGGGTTCCGTCTCCTTTTCGGGAGTCCCTTCCTCATAGAACCCTGCAAAAGCTTCAAACACAAGCAGTGAGCACGAAGGCTCAGCAAGTCTGACCCGTCTCACCTAAACATGGAACTTCTACACGAGGGGTGATGGGTTACATGAGGTAAAAATCATTTGCAAGGACTCGCCTAATTAGTAGAACCTTACTTTCAAGTTTTAGCAGCAGGTTTTGGAGGACCTTACGCTAAGGCACATGAGAGAGCCGCAATCAAACAAGAAACACATTTCTCTCATGTACTTTGCCCAAAGTTGAAAAAGAACTTTAGTTAGCTCTAAACTACAACATATCATTAACAATCAATGTCCATAATTCAATCAGCAACATTTTATCATGTGACTAGCCTGTTCTTTCTATGTCACGGTACAGTGAACAAGTGGTACTCACTGACCGCGAGGGACGGCGATTATAATCGATTTACACCTGCAGGGTTACCCGAACAACCCGTCACGTACACCCATACTCGATGTTGCCTACAACAACCATCACGGACGCCGTACGCAACTACCTTTCACCCGTCAGCCAAATATTGAACCGGTCCCATCGTCCCGAGCAAGAGTTCTCTGCATGCGCATCTCAGTGCCGCCAGCCGATTTACACCTCAAGCTCTCAACCTACCCTCTGAACGACGGGCAATGCCTCAATATCCAGCTACCCGAGTTACATCGGTTTCTCGGTTCCCATATAGCTGGTAGGTCTTCGGTACTGTTCTAGCTTGTTCAACAGGCCCGCACATGGCTCGGTCCTCAATCGACACAAGCGGAGCTACAGCACACAGGCCCCAAAGTCCTGCTGCCCTTACCCTCCGCTTGGTCTCGTTTTCTGGCCATGTGTCTCATGTGCTATCACTACCCGAGTCGAGTGCCTCTAGCCTATGCTCACGAGTAGTTCCAACTACTCGACTTGTACTGAATCCTACTCTATCATAGCAATGCAGTAGCTAACAGGGTTTGCAATCCTAAAACCAACCCATGGTTCTCTTGGCTATGCAGTGGGGCTTCCAAACAAGACCCTAATGCAAAGAATAAAGTACACAAGTATGTGCTCCAAACAATAAAAATTTGTAAAAAGGTTAATGCAAACCGGAGCTTGCCTTGCTGCTCTTGGTCGTAGGCTAGCTGCTCCTCCGGAGTTACGAAGTCTAGGACTTCGGGTTCCTCCTCGACCTTAGCGACTACATGATAGAAGTAATACATGTATTAATTTATATGTAGTTGTATTAAGTTTTAAACTTGTGAAGCTTATAAGTCCCACTAGACAAACTCTATGACTGGGAAACTTTTACTGTGGCTTGGTTACAACCTAAACAGAGCTTTGGTCAATTTTTAGTTGCAGCAAAGCTCATTTGGGCCCTCCACAATTAATTATGTCCTTGACCTTAATTGGAACTCTTAGGGTGCTCTAAGGATTTTCATGAAACAAACTATGACTTTCTGAAAACTAGATTTTCAGAGGGTTCTAATGGAGTTGTCTTACTTAATTTGGAAGTTCCTAACTAAGGATATGAGCTAAACAATTTCAGAAAAAATTCTGAAAATGTTTCTGAACATTTTCTATTTTCTCTGGAACAGTTTCACTAATTGCATCATTAGGTGGATAAAATGAGCTCCAATGGGTTTGAAATTTTTATGGTAGTTCAGGGATATTTTGGTGAACATCCCAGCAAAATTTCAGGATTTGCCTCCAAAGGATTCTCCAGTTAAAATTCCAAACAGTTTAGACATTGAGGAATTAATTCTGGAGAAATAAGGAATTTCATGAAGTGGAACTTGATTTGCTGGAAAGTACTCAGAGAGCTGAATCCAGCAAAATTTGGTTCACCCAAGTTGGAGCTTTCTAGCCAAAGTTATGAGGATTTGAAGTTTGGAAGAATTCTGAAAATCAGGGAAAAAGTTTAAACTTTCGGGGGCCCGCGGGGACACGTGTCGAGCGCGGAGGTGTCCAGCACACCGGAGCTCACAGGGTATTTGCGCGCCAGCACAGCCGATCCCGGCCACACCCGATCCCGATTTAAATTCTTCAGCCGCTGACACGTGGGCCAGCCGGCTTCGTCTTCCTCCCGCCGTTCTCTCGCGCCCGCGCCGCCGACCTCGTCGGAGCAGACTTGGGTCTCGCCGGCTCGCCGCTGCCGGACCTCCCATGGTCTGAAACTCGCCGCCAGGGGGTTGTCGACGTCAAGGAACACGTCGGTGGTGTCAGGTCAGGCTGGGGGTGACCGGAAATAGCTCGGCGATGTGCCACGGCCTCGGTTGAGGTTCGGCGCTGTCAACCGTGGGTCCTAACCCGCCAACACCTCGAACAAACGGTCCTACAGCATCAGTGTACCTCTAGGAAGCTCGACAAGGTGTCAAAAGGGTTTAGGGATGGCGGCAAGTCGGTCGGCCCCGTGTGACCGGTCGTGCCCGCCATGGCCGCCCTCGATCGAGCTCAAAATTCGTTACTCCTAGACAGTTTTACACCACGGATGCAGAAAAGAACTTGATCGCCGGCTAGTCCAGCGTCTATGTGCAGGATTTGATGACCTCCGAAAGATCATAGAGCGAGAATTTAAAAAAACCGTACCGGAAGCTCGGTTTACGGTCGCCGGAGCAAAAACTGAGAATTCGCCAGCGAGAGTTCACGGCGTGGCTTGAGCTTCGGGTGGAAGCAGCGTGGAGTCCGTGTGCTCCTGTTGCCGCCCTTGCTCGGCCGTGGAAGTGGCTATAGTGTGCTGCCCACGTGAGACTGATCGCCGTCCTTCAGCTAAACTGCGGCGGTCGTCGTTGATCACGGGAACAGGTGCCAAAACCGGGTATTTCAGGCATTGGGAGGGTGGTGCTTGAGCTCAGGATGTTGCCTGGCAGCTCGGAGAGGCGAGGACACGATTGTTTGCTGTGTTTTCCTGATCGACCGAGAGCTCGGGAAGAAAAGGAATGGCGCCGCCCAGTGTCGCTCACGGGGATAAGAAGGCACCCGGTCTTCACCCCGTTGAGGCGGTGACGGTCGCGTGGGGGCGCGAGCAAGCCGCCCTGGGCGCCAGCGCACGGAGAGGGGAAGCAGCTGGTGGCGCCGGCAGCTGCTCGGTGGCACAGCCGACAGCTGCTCGGTGGAATTTCCCACCGAGGATGTGACTTTGTGTGCAAGTTTTTCCTCCTTCTCTCTATGACATGTGGGTCCCACCGGGGGTTTTAACCTCTGAATTTTACTCCTAATCACTGTTGTAAACAGTGAGCCCCAAAATACCCCTGGTGATTCAAATTATTCACCCATGAGCCATTTGAATTGATCAAAGTTCAAATTGGGTTTGGTTTGAATGAATTCCAGCACAAGTTCAGTTTTGATTTCAAATAAAGTTTGAATTTGTCCCACTTAGCTCATGTCAAGATCAACTCCAAATGGAGTGAAAATTGGTGTGTGAGCTCACAAAAATGTGCTGAGTAAGAATATGCCTCCCACTTTTAAATTCATGGGATAAAAACAGTTTGAATTTGAATGTGGTTTCAAACTGCCCTCTTTCTAGCTATACCCAAAATGACCTCAAAAAGGTTTTGAATTTGGGTGAAACTTGGCATGGACATCCTTAGCAATGTGTAGGAGTTTTCATATGTCCAGCCCCTCTATATCACATGTGGGAAATACCCCTTTTGCAATAGGTGAGTTTGTTCTCTAATGAGCATGTTGATGGTGGTTACTTGCTCTTCATTTGTGTTCATCAACTTTCCTCAAATGAGGTGTGTGGTGTGGTGATGAACACTTCAATTGTGTGTCAAAAACTGAGGCCCTTACATTCCCCCCTTTAAAAGAATCTCGTCCCGAGATTATAAGGTGAAAATGAGAGAGAGGACGGTGGAAAATTACCGGATATGCGACGTGAAAAAGTTGGGGTAGTTAGCGCGAAGAAATTCTTCGCTCTCCCATGTCGCTTCGTCCATGGAGTGATTACTCCATAGAACCTTGTAGAACCACAACGTACAGTTGCGTGTGGTTCGGGCCTTTTCATCAATAATCTGCACCGGTTCCTCCCGATAGGTGAGATCCGGTTGCAGTTCTTCAATGTCTTCCAGCTGAATGGTAGTTGATAGCTTGAGACACTTCCTCAGCTGGGAAATGTGAAAGACGTCGTGCACACCGGAAAGTGCTTCTGGTAATTTCAGCCGGTATGCCACTGATCCACATCTTTCGGTAATCTGGAATGGACCGATGAATCGGGGTGCCAACTTTCCTCTCACCCCAAATCTGTTTACGCCCTTCATTGGAGACACCCTTAGATATACGTGATCTCCAACTTCTCCAGTCCGCATACTGTTTCTGACGGGATTGAGCGGCTTTTAGGTTCGCCTGAATCAGTCGAACCTTTTCTTCCGCGTTGTTGACGAGGTCAATCCCGAAGGTAACCCTTTCGCCAGACTCACACCAGTTCAATGGTGTGCGGCATTTCCTACCGTATAGCGCCTCGTAGGGCGCCATCTTGATGCTGGCTTGGTACCCATTGTTGTACGAGAACTCAGCTAATGGCAAGTGATCATCCCAATTCTTGCCGTGGTTGATAGCGCAAGCTCGTAGCATGTCTTCTAAAATCTGATTTACCCGCTCGGTTTGTCCATCCGTCTTCGGGTGGTACGCTGAACTACGGATCAGCTTCGTCCCCAAGGCAGCGTGCAGCTGCTCCCAAAAACGGGACACACATAAAGTGCCCCGATCCGATATGATAGTACGGGGTACGCCGTACAAGCATAGGATCCGTGAGATGTACAGTTCAGCGTACTTCTTGGCGTTGTAGTTGGTGTTGACCGGGATGAAATGGGCAACTTTGGTGAGCCGATCGATGATCACCCACACAGAATCATGTTTCTGCAAGGTGGTGGGTAAACCGACGATGAAATCCATGCTCACGTCCTCCCACTTCCAGGCAGGAATGCCCAGTGGTTGCAGCAGTCCCGGTTTCCGCATATGGTCTGCCTTCACCCTTCGACATGTATCACACTCGGACACGTACTTTGCGATCTCCCGCTTCATCCGTGTCCACCAAAACTTGCTTCTGAGTTCTTGATACATCTTGTTGCAGCCAGGGTGAATAGAAAACTTTGACAAGTGAGCCTCATCAATGATTTTCTTCCGTAATTCAGGGTTACGGGGTACGACGATCCGGTCCTTGAACCATAGGACGCCGTCTCCGTCCTTCCGGAAACATTTCAGCTCCCCACTATCTACACGTCTCCGCAAATGTGACATGCCCTTATCATTCTTCTGGGCTGCCGCTATCTCTTCACGGATGGTGGGGATCAAAGCTAAGTTGTAGAGAGCTCTGTGTGGAATCACATGTAGTGGTGGTTCGCTCTCTTCCAACGGTGTGATGGTCAGATTATTGACGTGTGACTTGCGGCTCAGCGCATCTGCCACTACATTTGCCTTGCCCGGATGATAATGGATCTCTATTTCGTAATTCTTTATCAATTCTAACCATCTTCGTTGCCTCATGTTCAGCTCCTTCTGAGTGAATATGTACTTGAGGCTTTTGTGGTCGGTATATAGATGTACGAGGTTACCGATTAGGTAGTGCCTCCACATCTTCAGTGCAAGTACCACGGCAGCGAGCTCCAAATCGTGGGTTGGATAATTCTGCTCATGGTTTCTAAGCTGCCATGATCCATACGCGACCACTCTTCGGTCTTGCATCAGCACACATCCGAGCCCAATGGCGGATGCATCACAGTACACATCGAACGGCTTTGTTGCGTCTGGCTGCGCCAAAACCGGTGCTGATGTCAGGTGCTTGACTAAAGCCTTGAATGCTGCTTCACATGCTGGACTCCAAACATATTTGGTAGCCTTCTTCAGCAGCTCTGTCATAGGCTTGGCAATCTTTGAGAAGTTCGGAATGAACCTCCGATAATATCCCGCGAGCCCGAGGAAACTCCGTACCTCGTGAACAGTTCTCCGGGTTTCCAATTCAGCACTTGAGTGATCTTCCTCGGGTCCACAGCGATACCCTCCGCTGAGATGATATGCCCGAGAAAAGGCACTTGCGATATCCAAAACTCGCATTTGCTGAATTTCGCGTATAACTTGTGATCCTGCAGCCGTTGCAAGACTATACGCAGATGCTTCTTGTGATCTTCCTCGGACTTGGAATATACCAGGATGTCGTCGATGAAGACCACGACAAACTTGTCCAGCTCCGGCATGAATACCGAGTTCATTAAGTACATGAAGTGAGCTGGAGCATTGGTGAGGCCGAAGGACATGACCAGGTACTCATAAAGTCCGTACCTTGTCGAGAAAGCTGTCTTTGGAATGTCCTCCGCCCTTATCTTAATCTGATGGTACCCGGATCTTAAGTCCATCTTGGAAAAGATCTCTGCTTCGACCAACTGATCAAACAACATGTCGATCCGTGGCAACGGGTACTTGTTCTTGATGGTTATGGCATTTAATGGACGATAGTCCACGCAAAGCCGCAACATCTCATCCTTCTTCTTGACAAATAACGCCGAACAGCCCCATGGCGAGGAGCTCGGCCTAATAAAACCCTTCTCCAGAAGGTCCGTGAGCTGAGTCTTCAGTTCAGCCAACTCCTTGGGCGCCATCTTGTACGGCCTTTGGGATATTGGCATGGTTCCCGGTGCAAGTTCAATCATGAACTCCACCTCTCTATCGGGTGGCATTCCTGGCAAATCATCCGGGAATACGTCAGGGAACTCTCGGACTACTGGAATATCTTCCAATCTGATAGTTGTGGCTTGATAGACACTTGGAAGTTTTATTTCTGGACTGTCCAGAAATAATGAGTGAGAACCGTGCACTTCTGAGTTTAAGTGCACGACTCGAAGGACGGTGTCTAAAACAGAGCCGAGGCGGGTTAACCACGACATCCCTATGATGACTCGACCTTCTGTCCCTCTAAGATAATGAGAGACATAGGGTACACTCTACTCGCTAAGCATAATGGTGCTTTGGAAACCATTACGCTTGCTGAAATCTTCCCACCCGGTGAACAAATTAAATATGGACTATTGGTGGGTAGTATTGGCAAGCTGTGTTTAGCAATGAAAGCTTGGCTAATAAAATTATGCGTGGCGCCTGAATCAAACAGTACTATAGCGGGATGCTGGTGGAGTTGGAACATACCCGCAAGGATTGGCTCGCCCTCCGGCACGTCCTCAATGGCAAGCTGGTGGACGGTGCCGGGCCTAGGGTTTGCCCGCCGCGCATTAGTAGGCTTCCAGGGTTGATTCCTCCCCAGAAACTGCGGTGCCACTCCGCCACCTTGCCTCTCCGGGCAACTGCTCGCGAAGTGTCCTAGACGACCACACTTGTAACATGTGGCCGCTGCTGGTGTAGTGCTCGGGGGACGAAAGCCCGGCATGCGTTGCTGAGGTGCAAACGCACGTGGCATCGCCCGCTGCTGCTGTTGTTGTTGCGGTGGTACTGGCAGTGCCGGCCTGAATGCCGGTGAAGAGTACGATCGACTGCGGAACGGCATCGACCGCTGTGGTGGCTGCCAGCGTGGACCTGATGGTGGGCGATTCACCATCCAAAACTTCTGAGAAGGACCGCCTCCTTCTCCTCTGCTTTGCGGCGCGCTTCGCTTTCGCTCTGCCGCTGCCAACTCCTTGCCGGAGTCCTCCTGAACAATCGCAGCATCAATGATGTCGTTAAGGCTGCCGCGATTGAACATCGCCAACTTGTCCTTCAGGAGCGGGTTAAGCCCCTGGTAAAAGTGGTCCCGCCGCTTCTCGTCAGTATCTGCCTGATATGACGCGTAAAGCGCGAGATCATTGAACGCTCTGGAGTATTCCAGCGCGTTCCGGCTCCCTTACTGTAGGTGTAAGAACTCCTACGTCTTTCTTTTCATCAGACCTGGCGGTATATGATAGGCCCTGAAGGCCGTCCGGAACTCCGTCCAGGTCATCACTCGATCGGTGGGCTGTGAAGCACAGAAGTTTGCCCACCACACGCTCGCGGATCCTTGGAGCTGCTGGACCGCGAACTGAGTCTTGCGCTGCTCGCTTATCTGGAGCAGCCCAAACTTCATCTCTATGGCGCGGAGCCAGTTGTCCGCGTCAAGTGGTTCATCCGCCCTTGAGAATACCGGGGGATGAGTCGCCAGGAAGTCAGAGTAGGAGATCTATTGACGCTCCTCCCGGTCTTGACGTCTCTCTGGCCGAGACGTATTGGCGATGAGAGTCTGCAGCAACTCTGTGTGCTGCTGATGCGAGCCCGCCATTGCCGCGAGGATGTCGGCCAATGTAACCGTTGGCAGTGGCGGTGGTGGTGTTTGCTGTCGCTGTTTCTGCTGCTGTCCCGAGGAGTCCTCGGGAGGTGGTTGGGAGGTCTCTCCCCCTTGACTGGTACCCCCAACGTCAGGGTTGGCACGAGTACGCGTCATTCTGAAATTCAAAACAGCAGCGATTAGCACATGTCTTACTTAAAATTCCATAAGCAACAGTAGGTATTGAAGTGACACATGATTAATTTGCACAACATTCACATATATTGATAAAGCATAAACTTTATACAAGATACATTATTCTCGGGTCTCCGAGAAGTCGTGCTCATGTCGTCACTACCTATACATACGCTACTGTCTACACGACATGTCACTGATTACAAAAGTTGAGTTACGCTACCCTGGCTGCCCTACTTGGCAACTGTAACCCCCTACTCGGAGTAGAACTCGACCTCCTGCGGGTCGTCCTCCTCCGGTACCTCTACTGGTGGCTCTGGATCTACCACCTCTTCTCCCATCCCGGGTTCTCCCATTGCTGGAAGGCCCAAGACCACCGGTATGCCCAATACCGGAGGTACGAGGTCCTGCAAAGCATGCACCTCGTCCATAGCCTGGTTATAATCTTCTTCCCAGCCTTGCCCTTCCTCAATAGCGTCGTCCCGCTCTTGAGTAAGTTCCTCGTTCTGCTGGGTCAGATTATGTACCAGTTCTTGCAACGCCGCGATGTCGACACGGCTTTTCCTCTTCGCCTTCTTCAGACGATGCAACTGATTATGTTGTTCATTCAGTCGCTTGATCATCGGAAGGAGCACATTGCGGAGTGCGCTGTGAGCACTCTCGAAATGGTCTCCACGGCTCGTGCTCTCCTTGAGCTTTGTGGCGAGATGCTCCGTATGAACAGCTTGGCTGTCCATCACGGCGTTTCCCGCCCTCATCTGGAGGCTGAGATTTGCCTCCGCGGGGTTGTACCTTGGGCAACTCGGGTCCGTTGCCTCCAGGTACCTCTCTTCCCACACATGCTGAGCCCGTCCCTCCACCGGAACGAGCACGTATGGAGTGCCCTCCATAGCCTGCACGTGCAGTTGGCAGAAACGTGACATGGTGTCACGGGCTGCCACTTGCCACATCCCTTCCGGTTGTCTTCCTCTCACAGTGACGGTGAACGGCACCCAACCGGGTGGCGTAGGTCCTGCAGGGACCTCGACATGGATCGTCCACGCCTTGTTCTCCTCTTCGCCTTCTTCCTTCGTGAAGTACTGCGGCATCTGGTTGTACCCGAAATATTGGAGCATTTGCCACAATGCTTCCGGGTAGCCGCTACGGTGAGAACAGTGGGACACCACCCACCCGTTCTCCAACTGCTGATCTGCTGTCATATGTAAAAATATATTTGAGAAATGTCAAATATTTATTTGAACAGTAAACCCTTGAGTTATAACATAATACATGTCATTGAACCCATAAAACTTTGAAACACAGTTCAAATTTTAAACAAATTTGACTGCTGATCTGCTGTTCCCATGACAGCCCTGACCAGTTTCCATTTCAACCTGATTTAGGCCATGCTGAAGGCAAAACCAATTCTGGAGCTCAACATCAAAGTTAAAGCTAACTCCAATAGCTTTCCAGAAAGTATTTGCTTGGCCTAAGATCTGTCCTGGTTCAAAAGTTATGAGATGTCAAAGTTAACAGAATTTCTGCAGAAAATTGGACAGCACCTCCCTGCTTTAGGTACTGATTTGATCCAAGAATCCCAGTTAATTAATTTACTAATATGTCAAAACTTTCTGTTACAAAGTTGTAACCTATCTCATAAGCTTTCCAGAACTACCTCATTTTCTATTTTTGGATCTTTATGCAGGAAGTTATGCTTAATTTACAGAGAGTCTACAGAGAGTCTTTACTCTGTCCTGTTTTCTGGACAGTTTCACTCTACTGCATTTTTCGAGTGGTTAAGGGATGAAACACCTCTGGACCTAAACAGAAGAGTTGTAAAGCTCTTCCAAAGCTTTCTATAAATGTATCATACGACTCCAATCTCGAAAGAACGCAACCTCTAACCTCTGGTTAACTTCAGCCTTATTTCAGCTGAAAACAGAGTGCTCTGTCCTTAACAACCTATAAGTTGAAAACTTGTTAACTTTGAATATCGTGTTCAAGGGAAGGAGTTACATCCAGTTTTACTACTTTGGATCAAAACCTTCAAGTTTTAAATGAAGTTGTTCATTTAATGGGCAGTGACGTTGATGCGTCACCAGATTATGTCGGTACTATGTCCTCACAAAGGAAAAACCTATACCGGACTTAGCCGGCTTCGTTAATTCAGTTGCACTAAACGTCACTCGCACACGGATGCTACACGTCTACCGTTTCGTGGTCAGGCTACCTGCAGAAAACTCAAGCAATCGTCAGACTCGGCTGCACACCGAGCCCGGAATCCATACAGTTCGTACACCCGGCCGTCATCACTCGCTCGGATGTTCTCAAGCCAACCACGCCTTGAGTTACGTGTTCACGTTTCAGACCACGTGACGGGGTCTCCCAAGTTGCACCACGCACGCCAGGGATAGACGTTGCTCGAATACCCCAAACGACATGAAGAGTCGTAGAGGATACCAAAGCAGGTCGGGTTACCTGCCACCCGTGGGGCTCCACCCTTCAGCTTGTGCGCACTGGTGGACAGCGCTCACGTGTACCCCCCAAGACATAAACGTCCCGAGATACACGATTTTCCGACATAACAAATAGGTTAATATGCCACTTTCTATATGCTAATAACATCCTTATACGGGCTACTAACTCATTCCTCACTGGATTTTTGAAAAAGATGACCTTTGTACTGTGTTAAACCTCAGGCGAGCTCTGATACCAACGCTGACACGACCCCACGGTCTTGTCGAGCCAGGATCACGCTGAGGGGTGCTGCGTTGCACAGCACCGAATAACACACGTCAAAGGTACAAAGCGGAAGCGAAATTTTATTACATAAACAAGTTTATGAACATGTTTACATCAAAATAAGTTCAGTCTACACTCACGGGCGTAGACTAAGCATCAAGTGCACGTTCAGCCTTGAACGTGTCCTTGCTAGCACACACGGACACTAACTCTGCGGCGTGCACGACTCCCACTCGACGGGGTTCCCCTCCTGGGGTTCCGTCTCCTTTTCGGGAGTCCCTTCCTCATAGAACCCTGCAAAAGCTTCAAACACAAGCAGTGAGCATGAAGGCTCAGCAAGTCTGACCCGTCTCACCTAAACATGGAACTTCTACATGAGGGGTGATGGGTTACATGAGGTAAAAATCATTTGCAAGGACTCGCCTAATTAGTAGAACCTTACTTTCAAGTTTTAGCAGCAGGTTGTGGAGAACCTTACGCTAAGGCACATGAGAGAGCCGCAATCAAACAAGAAACACATTTCTCTCATGTACTTTGCCCAAAGTTGAAAAAGAACTTTAGTTAGCTCTAAACTACAGCATATCATTAACAATCAATGTCCATAATTCAATCAGCAACATTTTATCATGTGACTAGCCTGTTCTTTCTACGTCACGGTACAGTGAACAAGTGGTACTCACTGACCGCGAGGGACGGCGATTATAATCGATTTACACCTGCAGGGTTACCCGAACAACCCGTCACGTACACCCGTACTCGATGTTGCCTACAACAACCATCACGGACGCCGTACGCAACTACCTTTCACCCGTCAGCCAAATATTGAACCGGTCCCATCGTACAGAGCAAGAGGTCTCTGCACGCGCATCTCAGTGCCGCCAGCCGATTTACACCTCAAGCTCTCAACCAACCCTCAGAACGACGGGCAATGCCTCAATACCGAGCTACCCGAGTTACATCGGTTTCCCGGTTCCCATATAGTCGGTAGGTCTTCGGTACTGTTCTAGCTTGTTCAACAGGCCCGCACACGGCTCGGTGCTCAATCGACACAAGCGGAGCTACAGCACACAGGCCCCAATGTCCTGCTGCCCTTACCCTCCGCTTGGTCTCGTTTTCTGGCCATGTGTTTCATGTGCTATCACTATCCGAGTCGAGTGCCTCTAGCCTATGCTCGCGAGTAGTTCCAACTACTCGACTTGTACCGAATCCTACTCTATCATAGCAATGCAGTAGCTAACGGGGTTTGCAATCCTAAACCCAACCCATGGTTCTCTTGGCTATGCAGTGGGGCTTCCAAACAAGACTCTAATGCAAAGAATAAAGTACACAAGTATGTGCTCAAAACAATAAAAAATTGTAAAAAGGTTAATGCAAACCGGAGCTTGCCTTGCTGCTCTTGGTCGTAGGCTAGCTGCTCCTCCGGAGTTACAAAGTCTAGAACTTCGGGTTCCCCCTCGACCTTAGCGACTACATGATAGAAGTAATACATGTATTAATTTATATGCAGTTGTATTAAGTTTTAAACTTGTGAAGCTTATAAGTCCCACTAGACAGACACTATGACTGGGAAACTTTTACTGTGGCTTGGTTACAACCTAAACAGAGCTTTGGTCATGTTTTAGTTGCAGCAAAGCTCATTTGGGCCCTCCACAATTAATTATGTCCTTGACCTTAATTGGAACTCTTAGGGTGCTCTAAGGATTTTCATGAAACAAACTATGACTTTCTGAAAACTAGATTTTCAGAGGGTTCTAATGGAGTTGTCTTACTTAATTTGGAAGTTCCTAACTAAGGATATGAGCTAAACAATTTCAGAGAAAATTCTGAAAATGTTTCTGAACATTTTCTATTTTCTCTGGAACAGTTTCACTAATTGCATCATTAGGTGGATTAAATGAGATCCAATGGGTCTGAAATTTTTATGGTAGTTCAGGGATATTTTGGTGAACATCCCAGCATAATTTCAGGATTTGCCTCCAACGGATTCTCCAGTTAAAATTCCAAACAGTTTAGATTTTGAGGAATTAATTCTGGAGAAATAAGGAATTTCATGAAGTGGAACTTGATTTGCTGGAAAGTACTCAGAGAGCTGAATCCAGAAAAATTTGGTTCACTCAATTTGGAGCTTTCTAGCCAAAGTTATGAGGATTTGAAGTTTGGAAGAATTCTAAAAATCAGGGAAAAAGTTTAAACTTTCGGGGGCCCGCGGGGACACGTGCCGAGCGCGGAGGTGTCCGGCACACCGGAGCTCACAGGGTATTTGCGCGCCAGCACAGCCGATCCCGGCCACACCCGATCCCGATTTAAATTCTTCAGCCGCTGACACGTGGGCCCGTCGGCTTCGTCTTCCTCCCGCCGTTCTTTCGCACCCGCGCCGCCGACCTCGCCGGAGCAGACTCGGGGCTCACCGGCTCGCCGCTGCCGGACCTCCCATGGTCTGAAACTCGCTGCCATGGGGTTGTCGACGTCGAGGAACACGTCGGTGGTGTCAGGTCGGGCTGGGGGTGACCGGAAATAGATCGGCGACGTGCCGCGGCCTCGGTTGAGGTTCGGCGCTGTCGACCGTGGGTCCTAACCCGCCAACACCTCGAACAAACGGTCCTACAGCATCAGTGTACCTCTAGGAAGCTCGACAAGGTGTAAAAAGGGTTTAGGGATGGCGGCAAGTCGGTCGGCACCGTGTGACCGATCGTGCCCGCCATGGCCACCCTCGATCGAGCTCGAAATTCGTTACTCCTAGACAGTTTTACACCACGGATGCAGAAAAGAACTTGATCACCGGCTAGTCCAGCGTCTATGTGCAGGATTTGATGATCTACGAAAGATCATAGAGCGAGAATTTAAAGAAACCGTACCCGAAGCTCGGTTTACGGTCGCCGGAGCAAAAACTGAGAATTCGCCGGCGAGAGTTCACGGCGTGGCTTGAGCTTCAGGTGGAAGCAGTGTGGAGTCCGTGCGCTCCTTTTGCCGCCCTTGCTCGGCTGTGGAAGTGTCTGTAGTGTGCTGCCCACGTGAGACCGATCGCCGTCCTTCAGCTAAACTGCGGCGGTCGTCGTTGATCACGGGAACAGGGGCCGAAACCCGGTGGTTCAGGCATTGGGAGGGTGGTGCTCGAGCTCAGGATGTTGCCTGGCAGCTCGGAGAGGCGAGGACACGATTGTTTGCTATGTTTTCCCGATCGACCGAGAGCTCGGGAAGAAAAGGAATGGCGCCGCCCAGTGTCGCTCACGGGGATAAGAAGGCACCCGGTCTTCACCCCGTTGAGGCGGTGACGGCCGCGTGGGGGCGCGAGCGAGCCGCCCTTGGCGCCAGCGCGCGGAGAGGGGAAGCAGCTGGTGGCGCCGGCAGCTGCTCGGTGGCACAGCCGACAGCTGCTCGGTGGAATTTCCCACCGAGGTTGTGACTTTGTGTGCAAGTTTTGCCTCCTTCTCTCTATGACATGTGGGTCCCACCCGGGGTTTTAACCTCTGACATTTACTCCTAATCACTGTTGTAAACAGTGAGCCCCAAAATAACCCTGGTGATTCAAATTATTCACCCATGAGCCATTTGAATTGATCAAAGTTCAAATTGTGTTTGGTTTGAATGAATATCAGCACAAGTTCAGTTTTGAATTCAAATAAAGTTTGAATTTGTCCCACTTAGCTCATGTCAAGATCAACTCCAAATGGAGTGAAAATTGGTGTGTGAGCTCACAAAAATGTGCTGAGTAAGAATATGCCTCCCACTTTTAAATTCATGGGATAAAAACAGTTTGAATTTGAATGTGGTTTCAAACTGCCCTCTTTCTAGCTATACCCAAAATGACCTCAAAAAGGTTTTGAATTTGGGTGAAACTTGGCATGAACATCCTTAGCAATGTGTATGAGTTTTCATATGTCCAGCCCCTCTATATCACATGTGGGAAATACCCCTTTTGCAATAGGTGAGTTTGTTCTCTAATGAGCATGTTGATGGTGGTTACTTGCTCTTCATTTGTGTTCATCAACTTTCCTCATATGAGGTGTGTGGTGTGGTGATGAACACTTCAATTGTGTGTCAAAAACTGAGGCCCTTACATCGTGTGGTGTTGAAACACGATCACGTACCTTGAGACGTGACCTAACTGAAGGACGGCCGTATGGCAATGATACGGGTGTTTGTATTTACTTTTAAGTATGATCCTGCCTGAAATGAAAACAACCATTGAGTACACCATTATTGTGTGGTCTTCTGCAGGTACTAACCACGTATGTATACGTGTAGTAAACGTGTGCGAGAGACCGTTTAGTGCCACACTTGAGACGTATATGCCGGTATAATCCGGTTAGGATTTTCTTTTATGAGGAACGTAGTACCGAGATATCATAGGCATATGCATGAAAATAATGATAACAAGGAATTAAAATCATTAGGTTCAACATTTAGGACCCTGGTTGGGTAGACAAAATAGATAGTGATGAGTGTAGTTCCAAAAAGACTGAAAAGCAGAGTGCTCTGTTTTGGGCAGCAAGTTTGCTGAACTTCAACAGAGCACAACTCATAGGTATTTTAGCCCAGGGAGGTGTGGTATATAGATATGGAAAGGTATTTTGGTACTCTACAATTTTGTTGCAGACTTCCAGAGCTAAAACTCACCTTAAGATGGCTTAAATCCCATAGAAATGTAAACTGTCCAGAATCAGGACAGAGTTAAACACTCTCTGGACTGTTCTGTTTTCAAACCTAACTTCCAGTAGAAAAATCTAAAATTTTCATATTATACATCCTTAGAAAGGGTAGAAGATGTGTTACATCTTTGCAATTCAAAGTTTCTGAAATTTCAGCACAGAATTCAGTGGAAATCATAGTTGAAAACAGCAACTTCCCCAAAGGAGGTGCTGTTAAAATTCTTCCAGAAATTCTGCTGATATTGAATGACCATAAATTTTTAACCAGAGGTGATCTGAGGGAAAGTAAATACTCGTTGGAAAGATACGGAAGTTAACTTTAACTTTGGTATTCAACTTGTGTCATGAAAATGCCCATAACCAGATCAAAATCTGGGATATGTAGAAACTGGTCATTCTGACAGAGGATTGACAGTTGAACTCATTTGAGAGATTGTTGTACCCTAGAGGGGGTTTGAATACTTCCAATGGCGTAGAACATGCTCATAAGAGGTTATCTTCAACTAGTGAAAGATTTGAGTATAGGTCTCACTCAAGTTTCTTTTACTAGAGACCATGTTTGTGTCGTATTGAAGATAAAAGGGTGGTTTACGTGATGACAAAGCGATAGTAACGTCTCGTAGTGACCAAACCTAGTTGAGGTGAGCTTCCAAAGAGGAGGTTCATCAAGTTGGATTAAACTAGCTTGTGTTTGGTCTGGTAATGGTGTAGCTTGTGCAAAGTTATTACATTATCTACATACGAGATGTATCGCATGTTTTTATTGTCATGATGTTTTTACGCCTATTGTTATTGGACTGCATGCAATATGTTGCGGGACTGATGTTTATTGTCGTATTGTTGCAGATGGTTCGCACTAGGACCACGCACGAGGTTGTTTGCTCTATCCAACAGGGAGGTGATGACTCCCAGCCACCGGCCCACGACAGCACCCCGCAGCAGCAGCCACCACCGCCGCCTCTGCTTACTCTACCGGATGTGATAGCGGCACTGGTGGGTGGTCGTGAGGAGCAGACCGACCTGCTCCGCACGATCGTGCAGAATACATCCCAGGCGGGGGGACGTCAAGACAGAGGGCCCCGTGAGCCCCGTGAAGTGTCGTACTCAGATTTCATTAGTACGCACCCTCCAGTGTTCACAGAAGCTGAAGAACCACTGGAGGCCGACAACTGGCTGCGGACCAACGAGTCCAAGTTCGGGCTGCTCCAATGCACGGAGCGGCAAAAGACCTTGTTCGCAGCGCAGCAACTTCACGGTGCCGCTGGTGTGTGGTGGGCGAATTATGTCACCTCACGTCCGGCTGGCCAGGAGTGGGGAGAATTCCGGGAGGCGTTCTGCGCCTATCACATCCCTCCCGGGATAATGAAGAGGAAGTTCCAAGAATTTTTGGAACTGAAGCATGGCGGGAGGAGTGCCCATGACTACTCCTGTGCTTTCAACCACCTGGCGTAATATGCGTCCGACTACATGTCCACCGAGGAGAAAAAGCGAGAGCACTTCTATCAGGGGTTACACCCCGAAATGAAGACACATCTCGTGCAATGGAATCGCGGCACCTTCAATGACCTAGTCAATGCCGCGATCATGCAAGAGGATGCTCAGCGGGAGTTGGCAGCTGAGCAGCGGAAGCGCAGCGCTCCACCCAGCAGTGGGAGTGGCGCTCCCCAGAAATACCGGATGGTGTATCGGACGCCATCCGGGCAGCAGTGGCGTCTACCAGCGCGACCTCAACAGTTCGGGGGACGTTCTTTCCAAGCACCCCCGTTCCGACCGCCGATGCCACCACCGAGACAGCAGCAGCAGCAGACGGCACCCCAGGCGTTTCCACCGCTACAATGCGCCCCGGGTTTCCGTCTACCGATCAGCGGGGGACCGCCCCGGTTCACTTGCTTCACGTGTGGCCAGGCGGGCCATTTCGCGAAGGACTGTCCCCAGGGGCAGCAGAGCAGCGGACAAGCCCAGTTCCAGGGCGGTGCTTGAGGCCGACCTCCGGTCAAGAAGGTTGGTCAGTGGACTGAGGGCATCCGCAACCTCGAAAATGAGGATGCCCCAGAGGGAGACAACGTGCTGGCGGGTATGTTTACTCTCAACAATCAAGCCATCGTCATACTGTTTGATTCTGGTGCAACCCACAGCTTCATAAGTGCATCCTATGTGGCTAAGCATCAAATGCAAGTCTTCCCAACCGACTGCACCTATATGATCAGCTCACTGGGAGGGAAGATCTCGGCGAATATGATGATCCCAAAGGCACCACTGCGCTTAGGTGGGAAACTATATCCCACCACCTTGATAATCCTTATGGGGCAAAAGATTGATGCAATCTTAGGGATGTCATGGCTACAATACCATGGCGCTGTCCGGGAGACTCGGACATGGAAGGTTCATTTAAACTCTCCATTTCACCATCCACATTCCATGGTGTTAGACACGCCAGTCCGGGAAATTTCAGCAATTGATAATGCTGAAGCTCTCAAGTTAGAGGACATCCCCGTAGTCCAGGAGTACCCTGACGTGTTCCCGGATGATCTTACGGGCATGCCACCTGAGCGGGACGTCGAGTTCAAAATTGAACTTGCACATGGGACTACGCCCATATCGTGGAGACCATATAAAATGGCTCCAAATGAGCTAGCTGAACTGAAAGAACAGCTCAATGATCTGTTGAGCAAGGGTTTCATTAGGCCGAGTTCCTCGCCTTGGGGATGCTCGACGCTGTTCGTAAAGAAGAAGGATGAAACCTTGAGGCTGTGTGTGGACTACCGGCCGCTCAACGCCGTCACCATCAAGAATAAGTACCCACTGCCCCGCATTGACATATTATTTGATCAACTTGTGGGTGCAAGTGTGTTCTCCAAGATGGACCTTCGTTCTGGATATCATCAGATCAAGATCCGGGCGGAGGATGTCCCGAAGACGGCTTTCTCGACGAGATAAGGCTTATACGAATATCTCGTCATGTCCTTTGGTCTCACAAATGCTCCAGCCCATTTCATGTATCTCATGAACTCAGTGTTCATGCTGGAGCTGGACAAGTTCGTGGTAGTGTTCATCGATGATATCTTGGTTTACTCCAAGACAGAAGCCGAACATGCCGAACACTTGAGGATCATTCTTCAACGATTGCGAGACCACAAGCTCTACGCCAAGTTCAGCAAATGCGAGTTTTGGATCAACCAAGTGCCATTCATTGGACATATCATTTCAGCTGAAGGCATTGCGGTTGACCCGAGCAAAATTGAGCAAGTGCTGAAATGGAAAGCTCCCACTTCAGTTCATGAAGTCAGAAGCGTCCTCGGGTTAGCGGGATACTATCGGAGATTTATTCCAAGTTTCTCCAAGCTCGCTAAGCCGATGACATAATTGCTGAAGAAAGGGACAAAATATGTTTGGAACACGGCGTGTGAAGGAGCATTCCAAGCATTGGTGAAGCATCTCACCACAGCCCCGGTCTTAGCTCAGCCGGATACAACAAAGCCCTTCGACGTGTATTGTGACGCGTCCGGTATTGGGCTTGGCTGCGTGTTGATGCAGGAAGGACGTGTGGTCGCATATGGCTCACGCCAACTTTGGAACCATGAACAGCATTATCCGACTCATGATCTTGAGCTTGCTGCCGTGGTGTTGGCGCTAAAAATGTGGAGGCAGTATCTCCTGGGGAATCTGGTGCATCTCTACACTGACCACAAGAGCTTGAAATACATTTTCAACCAGAAGGAGCTGAACATGAGGCAAAGGAGGTGGTTAGAATTGATCAAAGATTATGAAATTGAGATTCATTACCACCCCGGCAAGGCGAATGTGGTTGCCGACGCGTTGAGTCAGAAATCACATGTCCATCACCTCACCATTACCCCGGCGGAGGAGGAAGAGCCGAGTTTATACTTGGTTCCTTATGGATCGCTGTACAACCTTGCCCTTATCCCTACCATCAGGGAGGACATTATTGCAGCTCAGAAGACTGATAAAGGCGTGGCACATCTCCGGAGACGGATAGGCAATGGGGAAATCAAGTGTTTCCGGAAGGATGATGTGGGGACGCTATGGTTCAATGACCGCATAGTCGTACCCCGCGATATGGAGTTGAGGGAAAAGATCCTCGATGAAGCCCACTTGTCTAAATACTCCATTCATCCGGGAAGCAAAAAAATGTACCAAGATTTGAAAAAGAAATTTTGGTGGACATGGATGAAGCGGGAGGTAGCGAAGTACGTATCCGAGTGTGATACATGTAGACGAGTGAAGGCGGATCATATGAGGAAATCAGGGCTGTAGCAACCCCTGAAGATCCCAGCATGGAAATGGGAGGATGTGAGCATGGATTTCATTGTGGGATTACCCCTAACATCAAACAAGCATGATTCCATTTGGGTGATCGTTGACCGACTAACCAAGTCGGCTCACTTCATTCTCGTGCATACACATTTCCATGCCAACAGATATGCGGAGTTATATATCGCCAGGATCCTATGCTTGCATGGCGTACCCAAGACCATAGTCTCAGACCGAGGTGCATTGTTTGTTTCTCGCTTTTGGGAGCAGTTGCATGCTGCTTTGGGTACTAAACTAATTAGAAGCTCCGCTTACCACCCTCAGACAAATGGCCAAATAGAGAGGGTGAATCAGGTTCTGGAAGACATGTTGAGAGCATGTGCCATCCACCATGGTAGGAACTGGGATGATCACCTACTATTGGCGGAAAGGGTCACATTCCGGGTTGATGTGGTGAACGACGCCGAAGAGCGCGTTCGGACGATTCAAGCTAATTTGAAGGCCGCTCAATCACGACAGAAGAGCTACGCTGATAAGAGGCGTAGACTTTTGCACTTTGACGTTGGTGAACACGTGTACCTCCGCGTGTCTCCGATGAAAGGCGTGCACCGGTTCGGTGTGAAGGGGAAGCCCGCTCCCCGTTTCATTGGACCCTATGCTATCACCGAGAAGTGTGGACCAGTGGCGTATAGACTGGAGCTACCGGCATCTCTTGCTGGTGTCCATGACGTTTTCCATGTGTTTACAACTGCGAAAATGTTTAAAGCATACAGCTGCTGTTCCTACCGAAGACATCGGCGAGCTGAAGCCGGATTTGACATATGATGAGTATCCGGTGGCAATTCTTGATGAGAAAGCCAGAACCACGCGTAGAGAACATTGTGGTTCTACAAGATACTCTGGAGCAACCACACCGCCGAAGAAGCAACGTGGGAGAGCGAGGAATTCCTTCGCTCAAATTACCCGGAGTTTATGGCTTATCAGCACGGGTAAGTCCCTATTACATCGCTATCTCTTCTTTTGTAATCTCGGGACGAGATTTTTAAGGGGGGAGGGATGTAAAAGCCCAAGAAAATGGACATGCAAAAACTTTTCTTCACCTCACAACACCACAGTTTTTGTTGTGGATATCTTAGGAAATATTGTGAAGAGCAAGTAACCTCCATCAAAAGTTGGATTAGAGGGGAAAGCCTTCACTTTCACAAAGTAGGATTTCTACACATGAACATGAAAGGTTGAGCTCAGCCCTAGAACTTAAAAAGTATTGGGAAGGTTCAGGCCAAGTTTCATGTAAATCCAACACTTATTGAGGCACTTTTGGAGGTATTTGAAAAAGAGGCCAATTTGAGTGTAAATTCAAATTGCAGCAACTTTCATCACTCAAATTCAAAAGTTAGCTTCATATTCAAACTCAGCACATTTTTCTGAGTTAGCCCACCAAGTTCCATCCCCATTGGAGTTCATCTTGTCGAGAGCTAAATTTGCAAGAATTCAAAACTGAATTTGAATTTCAGTTTAAACATGAAGCAAATTTAACCCAACAAAGTTTAAATTTGAGAACTCAAATTCAAACTAATACTTGGGGGCTATGTCTCCCATTCAATGTTTAGTAGCTGGGGATATTTACAGCAGAAGGGGGAGAAAGAATTAGAGGGGAGAAGGGGGCCCATTGGTCAGCCACACAGGAGTTAAACCGACTCAGTCACGCGGTCGAACACTTCTGCGGGCGCCAGCGCACAGGGTCGACCCCGTCCCAACGCGACCACTGCGCCACCTCCTGCTCGGGAGATGAGAGTGCCGGCTACAAAGCGTTCGGTTGCACCGCTGGACTGCGTGAAACTCCCCGTATCCTCTCTGTTCCACGGCATACAAACACGGCGACACACTCGGTGTTTCG
This sequence comes from Neostapfia colusana, assembly GCA_030760725.1. NCBI lineage: Eukaryota > Viridiplantae > Streptophyta > Magnoliopsida > Poales > Poaceae > Neostapfia > Neostapfia colusana. The sequence continues at coordinate 46,550,057 of JASWHV010000017.1, forward strand.
CCACCCACTGATCGCCGGCGTCCGAGCAACCCAGGCGCTCTCGTGCCCGACGCTCAACACAAGAAACGACCGCCATAAGGTGCTGGTTCTGCTCGTCCCTACCGTTCAACATTTCATGCACCGTCGGGGAGAATTTCTCATGGGAACGTTTCGGTGTTCTTAAGGCCGAGCTATACCAAATCCGGAAATTCATGGGTGTTAGCTCATAACCGAGCATACCGAGCCACACACACGCTCTACACCCTGCGACGACCACCTAGGATCAAAAACCAGCAAGAACCATGGGCTAGGGTTACGGTTCTTCGAAGTTTTCTGAGCACAGCCGATATCGGGCCTAGGTCGACGGTGAGGTCCTAGCTCCGGCCATTTTCATGGCCAACCGAGCTCATATTCGTGCTCATCATGTTATGACGGACCTATAGAAGCAAACCGCTTGAGACATAAGGCCCTGAGTAGCCCGGGCGACGTCGCCGGTGTAGAGAGAGGCTATGCCACCGCCGCGGGCATAGTTCTGGCCATTGCCGAGCTCCGGTGAGGGCACCAGCGTGTTCTCCGAGTCGAGTTAGGCAAAGGCGGCAAGTTTCCGGCCAAGAGGTGGCTGGGAAGCCAGGTCCGGCGAGCTTCAGTGCGGTGCCGGCGAGGGGGCGGCGCGGGAAAAGGGGCTGGCGCGAGGAAGAAGACGAGCCGGCCGGGCCCGCTCGTCAGCCGCTCAATACACAGTAGGGGGATTCTCTGTTGCACCAGAACAGCTGTGACCACGCGGAGGACAGTCCTGTGGCCCTGTGTGGCGTAGCCGAGGTGGTGACACATGGGGCCGGGCCCGCTGTCAAGGATTTGAACTTTTCCCGGTTAATTCAACCTCATAACTTTTGTTAGGAAGCTCCCAATTTAGTGATTCAAATTGGGTTGGATTCATCTGGCATAGCTCTATCCAAATATGCAACCCAATTTGTATGAACCAATTATTTAATTCTGGAATATTCTTTAAAATTTTCAGCAAAAGAACTTTAGAGGGAGTTTGGTTCATCCAAAAATCCTCAAATTTGGCCAGAATATTCTTTAGGATGTTAGTGAACTCCTGTACAAGTTTCAGACCATTTGGAGTTGATTTGATCAGAGCAATTCAAATTTGAAGGTGCTGTGTTCATTTGAATACAGAGACATTTTCAGAGAATTTCCAAAACTTGGAAGTTCAGTTCTGGGCAAATATTAGCTCCAAAAATGCTAGGAAAATTCATGCAAACTCTATGAGCTATAATTAAAATTGTAGTTCACTAAGTTGGGCATGAACAGGTGTTTTACCTCAAAATAAATTCTTCTTTGTTTATTTGCTAAAAGAATTATTCTGAACAAACCACTAAATGAAAAGTGCTAAATTTTGATCCGGAGAGTTGTCTTTTGACAAGGAACTCACAAAAAAATTCTCAGCTCCATTGGTGCTCTGGATCACTCCTGCTCTGTTTAATCCACTTGAGGTGATCAATGGGGAAGAGGGGGGATAACCACTTAGCACTTAACCATGTGCTTAGGTCCAAACCCAAACAACTAGCCCCAGTTTCATTTTAAATTCTTGAACAGAGTTCCAGTTGTTAGAAACTGGTTATTAGAACTAATAGCAGAAGCATTACAATAAACTTATGTGCATATTCATTAACATGTAGTATTTTATTGACGTGTAGTCGCTGAAGGCGAGGAGACTCCTGAAGTACTTGACTTCCTTCTTCCGGAAGAAGAGCTAACTACTGACCAGCAGCAACAAGGCAAGCCCCGGTTTATATTAAACTATTTTTCAAGTTTTTCTTTATGAACACTTAGTATGAAGTATGGATGGGCATTAGGTGTAGGTTGAATGGAACCCCACTTGCATAACCAGAATTTTTCCATAAGAGTGAGGGTAGTGTCTAAGACCTCGAGTAGACAAGCTATGCTTAGTGATTCATAGGACTTCGGTACAAGTTGAGTACTTGGAATCTACTCGCGAGTTAGGCTTGGGGCACACGGGATTGGTTCGAGTGATGTGAGATCATCTTAGTAATGAAAATGAAACTTGGCAGGGGTTAGGGCGCAGCAAGAGGGAGTCTTGTGTGCGCAGCCCTGTCCGTGTCGATTGAGGACCGATCTGTGTGCGGCCCACGCTGATCAAGTTTGAACGTACCGAGGGCATATCGGATATATGGGCCCCGATAAACCGATGTAGCCTAAACCTCCGGGCGTCGAGGTAGCACACCGATTTATAGGTGTAGGTTGAGGGCAGCAAGGTGGAAATCTACCAACGGGCATAGAGAGATGCTCCGTGTGGGGAACCTCCTGCTCATTTCGGTGCGACCGGTTCGACGTTTGGGCTGCTGGGTGAAAGGTTGTCCCGTACGACATCGAGTGAGCGTGCTGTGCAGCTCCACAGGTGGGCGTACGTGACATGCTCTTTGGGGTTCCCTGCAGGTGTATATCGAGTCGATTCGCCGTCCCTCGCGGTGAAGAGTACCACTTGGTCACTGAGTCATGACGTAGGATAATGTATGAAATATGATGATTCAATATTGTTGATTGATATAATTGTATTGCTACATGTGTGCCACCAAATACTGCTTACTGAATTTCAGATCCCTGAACTGTTAACTTGTTGCTAAAAGATGAATTAAGGGTAAACTTATAGGCGTGTCCATTTGCTGCAATGTTACTATCCCATGTGCTTTGTACACCTCATGTAGAGTTTCATGCTTAGGTAAGTCGGTTAAGTCTTGTTGAGCCTTCGTGCTCACGGTTGCTGCTTAAGTGTTTTTCAGGTGAGGAGCCACCCACGGACTCGGAGTAGGAGTCCACTGGCGAGGGCTACCCTTCGTCGGGGACCACAGCTGAGTGGGAGCCGTACATGCCGTGCTGAGCTGAGGAGTGCAGCTAGTGTGGGTTGCCCTAGGGCTGGGCAACCGACTTTTGCTAGGTAGGCGGGCGTGAGTTGTACAGAGTAGACTTCCGCTGTGTAAAATAAATACTAGTTTGTACTGAAGTTGTACCTGTTTGTACAGTTCAGTTTGTTTTTCCCATGTAATATATTGTGTCCTTATGATGTGTGCTGTCGGGCGTCGCATGGTGTGGCACCACCCTCTGCGATCCTGGATGGGCGGATTCCGGTCCGCCACATTTGCTTCTTTCGCAGAGGCTAGCTCCGAGAGTAACACGTGTCCCACAGGGTCGCACCTCTCCCCTTTTGCGGAGATGAGCCCCGAGCCTGCCACGTAGCAATTCTAGCGGCAGACCTCTCCCCACTTCGCAGGGATGAGCTCAGAACACGCCACGTGGCCAGCGGGCCGCGGAAGTTGTCTTCGACGCTCTCTGTGGACTGGATTTGGCTCTTACTGGCTATCCTTTCTATATTTTTCTCTGTTCCTACTTTTCTAAAAATGTTTTCTCTTCATAAAACATGAATATATGCTGACACCAGAAATGAGGGTGTCACAGAAGAGTAGGGTGCGCACGCTTTGGGTCGGAACCAGGGAAAGCAGGCTACGCACCCTGGACCCCCCATGCACAGGCGCAGGTTTTTCCTGGAGGTGAACAACTAGCATCGCAGCACCCGACTGGGGGAGGCCTGAGAGGCCCCCTGGCCATCGGCAGGTACCTCAAGCGCGACCGTCTTCGGTAGGATAGCAAATGCCGACTAGGGATGAGAGTGCGAAAGAAGAGCTGAGTGTATGGTGAGCATACACGGTGTTTGGTATGAAAGTGTGATCATAAAAATAATGCGTAATTTAAATGAACACATAGGTAAGAGCGTGGTTGAACAGGATTCTTTCTGTATAAATGCCCGTAGGATGAAGGCAGGCTAAACATCGAGGCAACGACCCGCCCCATTAAGAAGGGAAGCAAGATCCTACGCGCTTAGGGTCGGAACCAGGCCAAGCTGAAACGTAGTCCTGGACCGTCCCCTGGGACTTAGCTGCTCCGAGCGCTGTTCCTGGACTCTATGGGATCTATGACAGAAAGGAAAAGACCTGTGCTACCAATGCTCTAGGGATAGAACTTTTGGAGATGTTCTATGTTCCAAGGGTTTGGGAGCGGATCCCCATCCTCGGTGGAAAGGCGTACGCACCCGGGGCGGCAAACTTTTGTGACTCGGAAGGGACCTTCCCATCTGGGGGAGAGTTTGTTGGTCCCTTCACGAGAAAGTATGCGCCGCAGCACCAGGTCACCTTCTTTGAGCTCCCGGACACGCATGGTCCTTTGGTGGTAGCGCCGGAGTGTCTGCCTGTACCGTGCGTTGCGGAGCGTTGCTTGTAATCGAGCCTCGTCGACGAGGTCGATGTCTTCACGCCGGAGCTAGTCCTGCGCGACTTCTCCCTGGGGGACCCTGGATGTCTTCCTCCATTGGCTCAGGCTGACAAGAGGTTGACAGGGCCAGTGCAGCCCCCGGGAGGTGGGGCTGAGGCACAGTGGCGTGCGCTCGGGTGGAGCTGGCCCGGTTCCACACTGCCAGGGGCTGGTGCTCGGGCTGCTGCAAGTGCTTGGAGCTCCTCCAAGGCTGACACTGCAGCGGTGCGGTCTCCACGGATCTTGAGGACGCCTGTTGGTGTAGCCATCTTCAATACGTGGTAGCCGTAGTGGGCTACTGCCATGAACCGGTACAGAGCTGGCCTGCCGATGATGGCATTGAAGGGGAGGTCAACCTCCGCCACGACGAACAGAATGTACTCTGTTCGGTAGTTGTCTGGTGCCCCGAAAGTCACCGGCAGGCTGATGTTGCCGTACGGGACAACTTGTCAAGACCCTACCCATGAGAACGGGCTCAAGGGGGCGAGCTTGGCCATCAGGATCTGCAGCTTCAGGAAGGCTGCACGGCTGATGAGGATGAGGCCGGCCCCGCCATCCACCAGGACGTGGTACATCTTGACGTTGGCGATGGTGGGAGCTACCAAGAGCGGTAGCTGCCCGGCTTCCCCTTGCAGAAGCATTCCGCGAGCTTCTGGATCTCCCGGCACTCAGCAACAGTATGGCTGCTGGTGTTGTGCACAGGGCACGGCTCGCTGTGGTCACCGCCAGGGGCTGGTGACTGTCGCGGCCTCTTGTCGGGGCGTGGCCCCCAAGCTCCGGTGGGTGAGGCAGCTGCAGCAACAGGAACTCCGGTCAGCAGCATGATCTTGCCGGCCTTCTTGACCTTCTTGCCGCTCCCATCGGGAGAAGCGCTTGGTCCGGGCTGTCCTCCAGCTTCGGTGGCTGGCTGTGAGTGCCAGTTGCGCCCTTCCGCCGCTCTGGCGCACTTGTCCGCCAGGCCGAAGAGCTCCGAGACGTCGCGCACCTCTCTGGTGGCGAGCTTCTCGAGCATCTTCTTGTCCCTTACACCCTGCCGGAACGCCACCACCACAGAAGCATTCTGGATATGTGAGATGGTGTTCCGTACCTGGGAGAACCGCTGGATGAAGGAGCGCAGCGACTCTTCGGGCTGTTGTTGGATGGCGTGGAGGTCAAGCTCCGTGCCATGACGGGTGTAGGAGCTGCCGATGTTGGCGGTGGACTTCCGGCAGAGCTCTCCCTAGGAGGTTATGGAACCCTGGGGGAGATTCATGAGCCGAGACCGTGCTCGGCCGGTCAAGGCGACGGGGAAATAGTTGGCCCTGACGGCCTCATCCCCTCCTGCAGCAAGGATGGCAGTGGAGTAGATCTGGAGGAACTCCGACAGGTTGACGCTGCCGTCGTACTTCTCTGGCAGGTGTGGCCGGAACTTACGCGGCCACTTCGCGAAGCGAAGGTGTGGCGCCAAAGCTGCACATCCTGCTCCTGTTGCTGCAGGTGTCGGTGCCGCGAGCGCTTGGTCCGCTGTTGGCACCGTGTACCCCGGCATGGGCAAAGGTTCGCCATAACCCGGGGGCGCCATTTGCAGGGCATATGATGCGTGGCGTATGCCTGGGGCAGAGATCGCGTAGCGAACGTCTGCTGCCCAGGCTGGGTCGAGGCGGTCGACATGCTGTCGCGGGCCTCTTGGTTGCGACGCCTTTCTCGTCGTCGCTCGATGGCCACGCAGGCATCTTCACCCAGGTGACGTCGTTCGAGCTCCGACCTCAAGTCTGCAGGTGGGAGCCTGGTGGAGCGGGAGTCTGCCGTCTGCCCATCAACCGTTGGCGTGCGCGACAGCGACACATCCGGTTGACTGGGGCGTCGTCCCTGCCGTAGCTGAGGGTTGGCGGCGGCGACGACGAGACGGTCTATGTCGCAAATCCACTGCTGGGTCGCTGCCTGAGGCGCGTCCCCAGCAGGTGGGTTGCGCAGAAGCACTCGTGCTGCAGCTAGTGCGCTCCCATGGGAGACACTCGGCTCTGCAGCAGATCTTTAGCTTGCTGGAGTCCGCGTTGCCGGAGTCAGCTGCTTTCTTCCAGCTTGTCCCGACACACTCCTCCCTGAGTGCGTCGACACATAAGCCTCGCTGGTCACCGTTCGCCGGGAACGAGGGCGAGGAGAGCTTGCCACGGACGGAAGCTTGGTCATCTTCGTGAGCGAAGACTCGACGCGAAAGAGGGAAAAGCCCCCTACCTGGCGCGCCAAATGTCGAAGTGTAGCTGTCGACACTTCCCCCGGGCCTGCACTGGGCAGCCTGCGGAGGTTCTTTTTCGGAGGGGCTAGTCCCCCTGCGTGAGTCTCGCTGTTCTGGATGAAGGAAACAGATGAACACGAGGGTTTTTTACGTGGTTCGGGCCACTGGAGCGTAATACCCTACATCCACGGTGAGCAGAGGTGCTCGTTGTATTGCTTGGTGCTCAGAACCGGAGTCCTGAGCTTGAGGATGAGCTGAGTGCTAGAATGCTGAATCAGGGTGCGAACTTGCGTGAGCGCGAACCTAGAGTGTGAGTGTGCAAAGAGGCGAACCCTTTGTAACGTTGCCTACCCGAGCCTTTTATAGTCCAAGGCTCGGGCGGCTTACAAAGTGGGCCCCGGGACCTGACAGGTGGTCCAGGGGTGATCTCTGCCATCTACCGTATCTGCAACAACGCCGGTAGTTATCTCTGGCGAGGGCTTCTGAGTCTCCGACCTGCCGCCCTACCCACGCCGCAAGCTAGGCGTAGTGGTTGATGATGGCAGGGGCGGCAGGGGATGTCTTGTCACTGCGTTTATTGGTTTACAACTTCTGACATTGCGTGCCTGTCTTACTGTGATGTGACTGGGCGCAACGCCTCCTGGCAAGGGCGTGCCCTGCGTCTCCGTGTCTTGGGAAGGCGCGGGTCTTGAATACCTTGCACGAGCAAGGCATGGTGTGGTTTTACTCCTGCTGCCTACCGCGCCGGGTAGACAGTGCTGCTTGCTGCCACGTGGCGGGCCCGGAGCTCTCCTCTTAGGAGAGGGAGGTCCAGCCCCGCTGGAAACGTGGAGCCTTCGGAGCTCTCCCCGCGGAGGGGGAGGTCCGGCTCTGCTGGCCACGTGGCGGGGCCGGAGCTCTCCTCTGAGGAGAGGGAGGCCCGGCCCCGCAGGACACGTGGAGCCTTCGGAGCTCTCCCCGCGGAGGGGGAGGTCCGGCTTTGCTAGCCACATGGTGGGCCCGGAGCTCTCCTCTGAGGAGAGGGAGGTCCGGCCCCGCAGGACACGTGGAGCCTTCAGAGCTCTCCCTGCGAAGAACGGAGGTCCGGCTCTGCTGGCCACGTGGCAGGCCCGAAGCTCTCCTCTGAGGAGAGGGAGGTCCGGCCCCGCAGGACACGTGGAGCCTTTGGAGCTCTCCCTGCGGAGAAGGGAGGTCCGGCTCTGCTGGCCACGTGGCAGGTCCGGAGCTCTCCTCTGAGGAGAGGGAGGTCCGGCCCCGCTGGACACGTGGAGCCTTCGGAGCTCTCCCTACGGAGAAGGGAGGTACGGCTTGGATGCCCTAGGAGTTCGCCCCTGCGGGAGGGACGAAGTCCTTAGGCGATTTTCCCCTGTGCGTGGGGGTACCCCATATTGAGGGTACTGACAACTGCCATTCACTTCGACTCCACAAGGTTCACTCGCAGCATATAAAGTCGGTTCTCTCCACACGACACCTTTGCCATTAGTTGTCCGCCCGATTCATGGATCTTCAGAGAACCCTCCTTGATACCCAGCTTCATCAAGTTGGCCAACACTAATAATATTTGTCATCAACCGTGGAATGAAGTATACCTAGAGAATGTGCGTTGTTTGCCGTTCTTGCATTGGAACATCACCGTTCCACACCCTTTGATCCTGGCCACTGAATCTTTCCCAAAACGCACCGACCCAATCACACCGGTGTCCATCTTAACGAACGCTGCACGAGACCCGGTCATATTATTCGTAGCCCCTGTATCCATGCCCCAAGATCTCTCATCACGTTTGTCGAAGTGTAGCTGTCGACACTTCCCCTAGGCCTGCACTGGGCAGCCTGTGGAGGTTCTTTTTCGGAGGGGCTAGTCCCCCACGGAGAGCTTAAGTGTTGGGGACGAAGGAAGGATAAGGTTGACACAGAGATTTTTTCTGTGGTTCTGGCCGCCGGAGCGTAAAACCCTATGTCCACGGTGAGCAGAGGTGCTCGTTGTACTGCTTGGTGCTCAGAACCGGAGTTTTGAGCTTGAGGATGAGCTGAGTGCTAGAATGCTAAATCAGGGGGTTTTGCCAAAATTCCGAACCCCTTGTAACGCTGCCTACCCGAGCCTTTTATAGTCCAAGGCTCGGGTGGCTTACAAGGTGGGCCCGAGACCCGACAGGTGGTCCCGGGGAGATTGCCTGCCATCTACAGTATCCTGCAGTTACGCCGGTAGTTGTTTCTGGCGAGGGCATCTGAGTCAATGCCTTGCCGCCCTGCCCACGCCGCAAGCTAGGCGTAGTGGTTGATGATGGCACGGGCGGCAGGTGATGTCTTGTCGCTGTGTTTATTGGTGTAGATATTCTGACGTGGCGTGCCAGTATTCACTATGATGTGGCTGGGCACAACGACACTTGACAGCGGCGTGCTCCGCGTCTCCGTGCCTTGGGAAGGCACAGGTCATGAATACCTTGTACGAACAAGGTATGGCATGTCTTTACTCTTGCTTCCTACCGTGCGGGGGCAGGTAGCGCTGTTCTGCTGGCCACGTGGCAGGCCCGGAGTTCTCCTATGAGGAGATGGAGGTCTGGCCCCGCTGGACAGGTGGAACCTTCGGAGCTCCCCCAGCGGAGGGGGGAGGTCCGGCTCTGCTGGCCACATTGCGGGCCCGGAGCACTCCTCTGAGGAGGGGGAGGTCCGGCCCCGCGGGACACGTGGAGCCTTCGGATCTCTCCCCACGGAGGGGGGAGGTCCGGCCCAGCGGGACACGTGGAGCCTTCGGATCTCTCCCCATGGAGGGGGGAGGTCCGGCTTTGCTGGCCACGTGGTGGGCCCGGAGCTCTCCGCTGAGGAGAGGGAGGTCCGGCCCCGCTAGACACGTGGGGCCTTCGGAGCTCTCCCTGAGGAGAAGGGAGGTCCGGCTCTGCCGGCCAAGTGGTGGGCCCAGAGCCCTCCTCTGATGAGAGGGAGGTCCGGCCCCGTAGGACACGTGGGGCTTTCGGAGCTTGCCCCTGCGGAAGGGGCAAAGTTCTTAGGTGATTTCCCTTGTGCGCAGGGGTACCCCATATTGAGGGTACCGACAACGTTCCTCCTCATCTCCAAGATGTGCAAGCACCTTTCCTTCATGTAACTGGATCATGGACGCGTCTGTTGGCAAGGACACCGCAGCAATGGGGTTACCGGTGAGGACTTCACCACTAGAAGTGAAGCCTCCTCCTCTTCTGTGACATGGTGATCTTGCTCTTTCTTCGGCTTCAATCTGCAGTCTCGAGCCCAGTGGCCCAGCTTGCCACATCTTCGGTGTCAAAGTGTTTCCTGCGACACTTCCCCCGGTCTGCCCTGGAGCATCCCGCGGAGGTTTTTCTTTTTTAGGAGGGGCCTAGTGGTTTCGAGCATCGGATCACGGTGGCGAGATGAACATGAGGATTTACGTGGTTCAGGCCACCGGAGCGTAATACCCTACGTCCATGGTGTGATTGTTGTATTGCTTGCGCGTATGAGAGTGTGAGATTGCATGGTTGCAAACCCTTTGCCTGGAGGCTGCCCCGGTCCTTTTATAGCCCAAGGCCGGGGCAGTTACAATGTGGCCTGGGGTCCGACAGGTGGCTCCACGGCTGTCCGTACCCTATACATGAGCTAGGGCATTTATAACTATATGTAATGTCGCTGTCGGAGGAGTCAACGCACGCCGCCTGACGCACCGGGCGTCTTGTTGCCGCGTCTTCTCGCTTTACTGAGCGGCTCTGTGCCGTTGGGCGGCACTGTTTCACCATCACGCCTCGCCGCTTTGTCGTGTCACCGTAATGTTGAACATGCGGAGGATGGAGGCGTGCGCCATGAGCCATGCTTCTGGGGAAGGCGCTAGCCTTTAATGCACGGCCTGACTTTGCACCTTCCTCTTTACTCCTTGGCTACCTGCTAGTTGCTTGTCGGTGCGGCGTCTGGGTGGCTAGCCCCCGGGACGCGCGTCGTCACCGGAGCTGTCTTGCGGAGTAGCGAGGGGTCCGGAGTCATTGGACACGTGGCAGAACCGGAGCCCTCCCTTGCTAGAGGTCAGGCCCAGGTCCATAGGACACGTGGCACCTCCGAAGCTCTCCTTGGCAGGAAGAGACGCATGGAGTTGTTGCCCACATTGCAGCACCGGAGCCCTCCCATGCTGGAGGTCGGGCCCGGAGCCATAGGACATGTGGCACCTCCGGAGCTATCCTTGGTGGGAGACGTGGCTCGGAGGTTTCGGACACATGGTAGCGCCAGAGCCCTCCCTGCTGGGAGGTCGGGCCCAGCACCATTGGACACGTGGCGGCTCCGGAGCCATCCTCGTCCGGTAGTAAGTCTAAGAGCCTGAAGACACATGGCAGCTTCGGAGCCCTCCTTAGCAGGTGGTCGGACCCGAGGCCTAGATCACGCGCCTTCTCATGAGTGCTTCTTAGCTGCCGGTGGAACCCAGCCTGCAGGCAGGGTCCCTGTCTTCTGAATATGTGTTGGCGTACGACTTCTCTTGCTCTTACACGAGGAGGTACCCAGTCTTGAGGGTACGGACAGTGGCCCCTGGGCCCATCTGGACAGAGATGAAGGCTCTTGCGGATGGGGTCTCCGTCAAAAATCCTGCGCGGTGGTCTTCTGATCTTGCTTCAGTCGAAGAGACTCTACTGCTGTCACGGACAAGTGTCCCTTTATTGTTGGAGGGTCGTGGTGGCGCACACTGTGCCCAACTACCACATTACTTGCTACGGTTCCCAACACGACCCCTGCTCTTCCTCTGGCCAGGCTTTATCGGGAAACCAATTTTACCTATTGTAACCGCGGTGCTTCTTGCCCACACTGCCTGCCGAGTGGGCCTGGCGCCTCTGTACTTGGCAGTAAAGCCGATGTGGGCGCGATTCATCGGGCACGTCGCGCTCGGCGGTTTCCGAAGGGTCAGGGGCAAATAAAGAGATCCTATGCAGCTGGCAGGAGTCCCCTCCTTCATTTACTTCCTTGCGCCTCTTCTTCCTTTCTTTTGCTCCAATCTCCTCGCCTCCTTGCTTTCTCTTCTTGCTCCAATGGCGACTGCCGGTACCCTCAATATGGGGTACCCCACGCACAGGGGAAATCGCCTAAGGACTTTGCCCCTTCCGCAGGGGCAAGCTCCGAAAGCCCCACGTGTCCTGCGGGGCTGGACCCACCTCTCCTCAGAGGAGGGCTCCGGGCCCGCCACGTGGTCGGCAGAGCCGGACCTCCCTTCTCCGCAGGGAGAGCTCCGAAGGCTCCACGTGTCCAGCCGGGCCGGACCTCCCTCTTCTCAGAGGAGAGCCCCGGGCCCGCCACATGGCCAGCAGAGCCGGACCTCCCCCCTCTGCGGGGAGAGCTCCAAAGGCTCCACATGTCCAGCGGGGCCGGATGTGACACCCTCAATTCTGTGGAAAACCATGGAACCGAGAACTAATGCATATGTGTGCCCAGGATGTTCATCACACATACACATATGTTCCACAAACTGAATTCAGATTATATATTACCACGAATAACAGAGTTTATTACAATATCTCATGAGTCTTGGACTCATTCTCACAGCAGAAGTCTTTAGTTCTATGCAGCGGAAGTCTTTATTCTAATGCGGAAGCAATTTAACTAATGTGGAAGCAAATCTATGCAGCAATGGCTCCATCTCTACTCCATTCCCACATGCAAGGTTGAGAATAGATCACACGCCTAACGCTCCATTTGTTCTTCATAGTAATCTTCTCCTGCTGCTGCTGATGAAATAATAATGCAAGTTTGAGTACAATGATGTACTCAGCAAGAGCAGGAAAATATGATATGAATCTCATAGCAAGGTTGGTATAAAAAGGCTCATTTGCAGAAAAGCAAAGTTATTTATCAAAAGCACGATAAAACAGCGACTTATCTTTAAGTGAATATAATCCCAACATGTATTAAAATACCAATCATACCTCCGTTATGCTCATTACTTTCCATGTCGCAATCAATCAACCTCATTCTCGCTCACGAATACCTCCTCGTATTCGCTGCCATCTCACGAATACCATCCTGTATTCGCTACCATTTCATCTCATAAAACAACTTTGTCTCCCACAGAGACCAATCTTGTTGCCATGACTCAACAGTCATGCAACCCATCTTATCACCCGGACTCAACAGTCCCAAAACCAAACCATAACCAAAACCATACCCAATAACCACCCCAATAACCATAACCAATAACCATCCCAATAACCATCCCAACTAATCATGGCAGTTGGCCAGGCGCTCGTGACCATAAGCTCGGCTATCATGATAGTTTTAAGAACTCTGCAGAGTTTGCACCTCTTTACCCACAAGTTTGTGATTTCGTCATTCGTCGGCGACTGCAGAACCTCCATTATACAAGTACACAACCGTCGGTGTATGGCCAAGAGATCACAAAATAGCCTTTACAAAGGGGTTACTAGATGTATGGACTCACTAAGGTTTCACCGGCAGGCTAGAATCTCCAATCCTCCCACCCACGGGCCCCCTCTTGTGCCATGCAGTTCCCAGGGCAGTCCTCACTCGACTCCCATTCCCCGCGCCTTCCACAGTCCATAACACTCTAGCAACTTACCTAATTACTCAGCTAAGCCGCACTAATACTTGGCCATGTGGTGGCACTGTTATCCTGGCATGTGCATGCATGAACCGGTCCTTAGATCTACGGAAAGTAAACCACCATCTCATGCTACCTCATTCACAAACCCAGTCTTGCCTAGATCTCCCTCCGATCCATGTCGATTATCAGTTTCTCATTATCATTACGAGTGCAGTTAGCTAGACACATCTATCTCGCTTCCTAATCCCATGGACTCAGCGAAGCATAAAAGTAAAAACCATACCCGACTCATAGACATCCCTGGCGACAACGGTGGTTTAACCAAAGCTAGTAAACTCCTATAAAAGGGTTTCCCATCATGTTTGACTCAGCACACACACCTTTTCGCAAAACAAAACAGTTTTTCCCAAAACATAGGATCAATATGGTCAAGGAGCACTTGCCTTGTTCTTGCGGTTCCGGTTGCTCTTGGATCTCGAAACCATGTTGTTGCAGCTCATCGTAAACAGCTCCCTGAGCTTGTCCTGCTATACAGGATCGCGCATATACAAGATTCACAACAATCAATATTATGCACAAACTTTAAAGTAGATGCGATGATGCATATGCATGCTATCCTATAATGCAGTTTTATTAGATTGGTTTGTACGCGTTCTTGCATGGTTTTATGATGAACAGAGGTGTTCGGATCAAATGTGGACTTGGCGATGACCTTGTCTTTAGATCAACCCGATCAACAAGTGATTTGTCCATGAAAAAGCTTCTGTTCGAAAGGAATCGAAGAACAGATGCAAAGAAAACACAACGATGTTGTAAGGTGGTATTGGAGACCTACCTTACGTTCTTCTCGGTCTCGCATCTTTCATAGATTGTTGGGCTCTCTTCCGGCGATCTTCCTTGCTGAACTCCGACTATGGCTTTCTCGGCGAGTTGAGGCTAGGGCTCTAAGTCGTCGGCTTAGGAGTTGGGAAAGAAGTTCGTGGTTTCGGCCAGGGGTTCTCGGTTCTATTTATAATCGGGAAGCAAAGAGTCCTAATCTGATTGGATTCCGAATAAGAGTCCTATTCAGATCGTCGTTGAATCTTAACATCTTATCTTTAGTTGATTAGGTACGGTAACATTGTGGAATTCAGGTCGGTTTCTTCTCCGTACCGGTATCTCTATGCGTACAAAATAAAAAAACCGCTCCAGAACTCGTTACCGTGATGAGCTCCGGAAGCTCCACGTGTCCACCGGGGCCTGGTCTCTCCTTTTCCGCAGAGACGAGCTCCGGTTGTGCCGCGTGTCAAGCGAGTGAGACCTCCCTCCTCCTTCGGAGGTGAGCTCCGTGTGAGCCACGTATCCTGGCGGTCGAGACCCCCCTCTTTTATTCGGAGGTGGTTCCACACATGCCACGTGTCAGTGCTGGCCCTTTCCTCTCTCCGGAGGTAGCTCCAGCGCCAGACTTCCTTTCTTCTCAGAGACGAGCTCCGAGGTTAACACGTGTCCAACAGTGACGGACCTCCCGGAGATAAGCTCCGGTGGCGACACGTGTCCGATAGAACCGGACCTCTCGGAGGTGAGCTCCGAGATCGACACGTATCCTGCGCGACTGGTCCTCTGATTCCCGCGGTGACTAGCTCCGAAGGTGACATGTGTCCTGCGGAAATGTCTTTGCTTCTTCCGCAGAGGCTAGCCTGCCACGTAGCCATTTGCGGAGATGAGCCCCGATCCTGCCACGTAGCCAGTTTAGCGGCGTACCTCTCCCCACTTCGCAGGGATGAGCTCCGAACATGCCACGTGGCCAGCGGCCGCGGCAAGTTGTCTTCGGCGCTCTCAGTGAACTGGATTCGGCTCTTATTGGCTATCTTTTGATAATTTTCTCTGTTCCTATTTCTTTTAAAATGTTCTCTCTTCATGAAACATGAATATATGCAGAAACCGAAATTGAGGGTGTCACAAATCTAGCCCCCTTAAATTGAATCTCGCCCTCGAGATTCGTTGGTAGAGAATAGATAACGAAATTCTGCCTTGATGTCTTCTTCACGCTCCCATGTGGCTTCAGCTTCGGTGTGATGGCTCCATTGCACCTTGCACCATCGAATCACTTTGTTCCTGGTGACCCTTTCCTTCACGTCCAAAATTTGGACAGGGTGCTCCGTATAGGTCAGGTCTTCTTGAAGTTCTAGCTCTTCCATTGGTATTTGTTCCACTGGTACTCTCAAGCACTTCCTGAGCTGGGATACATGAAACACGTCATGTACGTCGGAGAGATATGTCGGGAGCTCTAGTTGATAGGCTACTTCTCCTCGCTTGTCCAAAATCTTAAATGGTCCGATGTAGCGAGATGCTAGCTTGCCTTTGACGTTGAAACGTCGTTGGCCTCGGATAGGCGATACCTTAAGGTATACGAAGTCTCCTACTTCGAAGGTCAACTTCCTTCGCCTATTGTCCGCATAGCCTTTCTGTCGTGACTGAGCAGCCTTTAAGTTCTCCCGTATCGTTGGGACTTGCTTTTCAGCTTCTTGTAGCACTTCGGGTCCAAACACCTGGTTCTCTCCGGTCTCGCTCCAAAACAGCGGTGTTCTACACCGTCTACCGTACAATGCTTTGAAAGGCGACATTTTCAAGCTAGCTTGATAGCTGTTGTTATAGGAGATTTCGGCGTACGGTAAACTCCTATCCCAACTACGCCAACGTTTCAAGGCGCAAGCTCTCAACATGTCCTCCAAAATTTGGTTTGTCCTTTCGGTTTGCCCATCGGTCTCGGGGGTGATAGGCGGAGCTTAAATCCAGTCCTGTACCCATAGCTTTCTGCAGTTTCCTCCAGAATCTAGAGGTAAACTGAGAACCTCGATCTGAGACTATCCTCTTCGGGACTCCATGACGGCACACGATCTGCTCCATGTACAACTCGGCTAGTTGTGCAACGTTGTACTTGGCCCTTACAGGGAGAAAATGGGTGGTTTTCGTCAATCGGTCCACGATTACCCAGATGGAGTCATAACCTGACTGAGTACGTGGCAATCCGACGATGAAATCCATACTGATGTCCTCAAACTTCCATTTGGGTACCTTCAAGGGTTGTAACAATCCAGCGGGTCTTTGATGTTCGGCCTTCACCCGTTGGGATGTGTTGCATAGGGCAACGTATTCGGCTATGTCCCTTTTCTTACCATCCCACCAATAAAAAGTTTTCATGTCCTTGTACATTTTGGTACTTCCGGGATGTATGGAATAGGGTGAATCATGTGACTCCTTCAATATCATGTCGCGGAGGTGCTTCACGTTAGACACACAAATCCTTTTTCCTAGCCAAAGCGTACCCTTCTCATCTTCTTTGAAATCTTTCTCTATTTCTTGTCGGATCCTTTCCTTGATCTCCTCGATCTCCTCATCCGTTGCTTGGTCATCTCTTATCTCTTGCTCCAATGAAGAGTGGATCTCCATCATTTCCATGTTGTTCAAGAATCCAAGGTACAACCGCTCGAACTCCTTACGTAGTTCAGGTGGTAGCTCCCGAACCGTGAGTTGGTGACATGCTCCCTTCCGGCTCAATGCATCAGCTACTACATTGGCCTTCCCGGGGTGGTTGTTGATTCCAACATCCTAAGCCTTGATGAGTTCCAACCATCGACGTTGCCTCAAATTCAAGTCCGTTTGTGTAAATATGTACTTGAGGCTTTTATGATCCATATAGATCTCACATCGATGACCAAGGATATAATGTCTCCAAATCTTCAATGCATGCACTACTGCTGCTAGCTCCAAGTCATGTGTGGGATAATTGAGCTCATGCTTATTTAATTGTCGTGAGGCATAGGCTACCACTTGTCCTTCTTGCATGAGCACACATCCGAGCCCCTATCTGGATGCGTCACAATATATGTCAAAGCTCTTTCTTACGTACGGCAATACCAAAACCGGCGCTCTGGTTAGCCTTTTCTTGAGTTCCTCAAAACTTTATTGGCATGCTGGTGTCCACTGAAAGGCTTTTCCCTTCGTTAGCAACTCCGTCATGGGCTTTGCTATCTTAGAGAAGTCCTTAATGAAACTTCGGTAGTATCCAGCCATCCCAAGAAAACTCCAAATATCCCTCACGTTTTGCGGTTGGTCCCACTTCAGAACATCTCTCACTTTACCGGGATCAACCGATACCGCTTCTTCGGAGATAATGTGGCCTAGGAACGATATTTCCTTTAGCCAAAATTGACACTTGTTAAGCTTGGCATACAATTGATGCTCACGCATTTTCTGCAAGATCAATTTCAAATGGTTCTTCATGCCCCTCCTCACTTTTTGAATACACCATAATGTCGTCGATGAAGACCACGACGAACTTATCCAGGTACTCCATGAAAACCTTGTTCATGAGGTACATGAAGTATGCGGGTGCATTTGTTAACCCAAAAGACATGACGGTATATTCATATGAACCATACCATGTTCGGAAGGCAGTCTTGGGTATATCGGAGGGCTTAATCTTCAGCTGGAAATATCCCGACCGAAGATCAATCTTTGAGAACACTCGGGCTCCTTTCATTTGGTCGAATAGGTCCTCTATACGGGGCATAGGGTATTCGTTCTTGATTGTCACCTCGTTGAGAGACCTATAGTCCACGCACATCCTTTGGGTTCCATCCTTCTTGTTTACGAAGAGCACAGGAGCTCCCCATAGTGACGAGCTTGGACGTATAAAACCCTTCTCCAACTGCTCTTGGATTTGCTTCTTGAGTTCTACTAGTTCATTAACGTGCATCCTATAGGGTCTCTTTGCTATGGGTGCAGTTCTAGGTACCAAATCAATGGCAAACTCAATTTCCCGGTCAGGGGGCATACCTGGAAGCTCTTCTGGAAACACGTCCGGGAATTCTTGAACCACTGGAATGCTGTCCAATGTTGCTCCATCAACGTGGTTCAAGATTGCCTTTTCGGTTGTTTGTTGGGCTGACTCAAACTCGACACGAATAAGGTTGGCAAGGAAGTCTACCCTCCTTATTTTAAGGCTTACTTTCGGACATACTATATTAGTCCTCATCTCTCCACCGGGAGAATTAACTAACATAGCACATTTTAAGTGGGATATGGGTAGATTATGCTTGGCAACATACTTGGATGATATGAAGGAATGTGATGCTCCAGAATCAAATAAGATGGTGGCTGGGTTGGAGTTGGCAAGGAACATATACCAATTACGACGTCCTCAGCCTGTTGTGCTTCCTCAGCAGAGACATGGTTCACGTTGCCGCGAGCATAGTTCTGCTGTCCCTGGTTTCCTTGATTGTCCCCTCCGTTCGGTCGCGGGTTTTGTTTGGGCACGTTGCCTTGCTGTCCAGGGCCTCTCCTCGGGCACTGGTTCGTGAAGTGTCCTATTTCCCCGCTTGCAAAGCATGCCTTGTTGCCTACGGCAGCAGGTACGTTGGGGCGGGGGTTTTGAACAGGAGCGCCGATGTCAGGTCAGGGCACAGGAGGCATGGGCACACGAGGTGCTGGTGCAACGGATCGTTGCTGTGGTGGCTGACAAGGGCGGTATGCAGGAGTGGTCGATCCATACTGCGGTGCAGCTGGGGGCATGTACCGAGGTCGTACGTTGCTCCCTTGAGGCTGGCATGGCATCTTCCTCTTGCACTCTCGCTCAATCTCTCGGATCTTGTTTTCATCCACTATAGCCTTGTCAACCAGCTTCTGAAAGCTTGCGTAGTCATTGTTGAGGAGCTAACCTAGATCTCATTGTTCAACCCTCTCATGAACAGGTATTGCTTCCACTGGTCTGAGTTGACATCTTTGGGGGCAATACCGGGACAGTTGTGTGAACTTGTTGAGATACTCATTCACACTTCTCTGTCCTTGGCGGAGATCTTCAAACTCCTGTCTCTTGAGCATCATTACACCAGCAGGGATGTAATGAGAACGGAAACTTTCCTTGAACTCAGTCCAAGTGATTGTCTCCGGGTTGACATGAGCGTTGCTTAGGGCATTCCACCAGTCAGTGGCGGCTCCCGTAAGTTGGTGCGACGCAAAGAGAACCTTCTCTCGGTCATTGCACTGCACTATGGCAAGCTTCTTCTCCATGGATTTCAACCAGTCGTCGGCCTCCATGGGGTCGTTGTCTTGAGCAAAGGTGGGTGGTCAAGTCCTCATGAATTCCCCCAACATGTTATGAGCCGGCGGTGGTGGTGGCGGTGGTGCCGGAACAGGGTTGTTGTTGTTATTGGCCTGCAATTGACCCAAAGTTTGGATCATAGTTTGCATAAGTTAATTTTGCATGGCCCTCAACTGTTCCAGGTGGTTCTCGCCAGCTCCAGGGTTAACAGGAACTTCCTCGTGACCATCGTCTTGGTTGTCACGAACGTTCCTTCGGCCGGCGTTTCCTCTCACCATCTGTGAGAGAGATCGAAATAGAATAGAAGGTTAGAAAGTTTAGGTAGACTCCCTCAACTATATGCATCAAGGTGAGTTGGACTATATATATTAGCCCATATGAGGATGTGAACAAGTGCCGAAACATCTCACACCTCCTTCTACTTACGTGTGGATATGGACAACATTTTGAGACGTCCCACAACTCACACTAAGCATACAATCACAAACAATCATTGCAAGGGCTCAAACAACTCCTATCCAAGGATGATTTCCTATGTCAAGGTAGTTTCAAGGCCAATCTAAGCATCCTGGGGTGCTTCCTTTAGTCAGCGTGGCTTAGCTACCAATCTGTGTCTGATACTAATCTGTGATTGTATCTAGGTGTGTATCCTACCCCTATCTGGGGCTTTTGATACCACTCTGTGTTTCCTATTTAGGCGTGTAACCCATTGTCAACCGTGGCTCTGATACCAATCTGTGACGCCCTCAATTCAGTAGAAAACCACGGAACAGAGAACTAATGCATATGTGTGCCCAGGATGTTCATCACACATGCACATATGTTCCACAAACTGAATTCAGATTATATATTACCACGAATAACAGAGCTTATTACAATATCTCATGAGTCTTGGACTCATGCTCACAGTGGAAGTCTTTATTTCTATGCAGCGGAAGTCTTTATTATAATGCGGAAGCAATCTAACTAATGCGGAAGCAAATCTAAACAGCAATGGCTCTATCTCTACTCCATTCCCACGGGCAAGGTTGAGAATAGATCACACGCCTAATGCTCCATTTGTTCTTCATAGTAATCTTCTCTTGCTGCTGATGATGAAATAATAATGCAAGTTTGAGTACAATGATGTACTCAGCAAGTGCGGGAAGATATGATATGAAGCTCATAGCAAGGTAGGTATAAAAAAGGCTCATTTGCAGAAAAGCAAAGTTATTTATCAAAAGCACGATAAAACAACGACTTATCTTTAAGTGAATGTAATCCCAACATGTATTAAAATACCAATCATACCTCCGTTATGCTCATTACTGTAAAAGCCTAAGAAAAGCACTTGCAAAAACTTTTCATCACCTCACAACACCACAATTTTTATTGTGGATATCTTAGGAAAAATTGTGAAGAGCAAGTAACCTCCATCAAAAGAGTGATTAGAAGGGAAAACCTACACTTTCACAAAGTGGGATTTCTACACATGAACATGAGAGGTTGAGCTCACCCCTAGAACTTAAAAAGTCTTGGGAAGATTCAGGCCAAGTTTCATGTAAATCCAACAATTTTTGAGGCCCTTTTGGAGGTATTTGAAAAACATGCCAATTTGAATGTAAATTCAATTTGTAGAAACTTTCATCACTCAAATTCAAAAGTTAGCTTCATATTCAAACTCAGCATATTTTTCTGAGTAAGCCCACCAATTTTCATCCCCATTGGAGTTCATCTTGTCAAGAGCTAAATTTGCAATAATTCAAAATCAAATTTGAATTTCAGTTTAAACATGAAGCAAGTTTAGCCAAACAAAGTTCAAATTTGGGAAACCAAATTTAAACTATGACTTGGAGATTAAGTCCCACATTCAATTGTGAGAAGCTGGAGATATTTTCAGCAAAAACAGAGATGAAAAATGAAAAATACATTAGGGGGGAGAGGAGGGCCCACTGGTCAGCAGGCTTAAGGCCGAAGGCAGCTCGGGCGAGTCATCCGGCAGCCGGCGATTAGCGCTCGACACCTCCTGCTCCTGTGCCCGAGTGAACGAGGCCACCGCACGGTGAAAACCGTGAGTCAACACGCTAGCGTGACACCCACTCAGTTGTTCTAACGGTGCCCCGGCCGACCGACGTTCTCCCACCCCCCGACGCCTCAGCTCGCAAGCGTTTTCATCGCCACTCTCTGGTCGCCGGCGTCCGGCCAGCACAGGCGCTCTCGTGCCCGACGAGCAACACAAGAAAGAACCGCCTTGAGGTGCTGATCCTTCTGGTCCAAACCGTTCTTCATTTCGTGTACTGTCGGGGGAGGATTTCACCGGGGAAGTTTCGGTGGTCCTAAGACCGAGCCACCACCAAATCCTAAAATTCACAGGTATTGGCTCATCACCGGGCATACCAAGCTACACACAGGATCTACACCCTGCCACGACCACCTAGGATCAAAAACCAGCAAGAACCATGGGCTAGGGTTACGGTCCTTCGAAGTTTTCTGAGCACAGCCGATATCGGGCCTAGGTCTATGGTGAGGTCCTAGTTCCGGCTATTTTCATGGCCAACCAAGCTCGTATTCGTGATCAGCATGCCACGGCGGAGCTTTAGAAGCAAACCGCATGGAAAATAAAGCCCTGGGTAGCCCGGGCGATATCGCCGGAATAGGGAGAACCTCTGTCACCGTCGCGGGCATGGTTCTGGCCATTGCCGAGCTTCGGTGAGTGCACCAGTGTGTTCTCCGAGTCGAGTTAGGCACAGGCGGCAAATTTCATTGAAGGTCGGGCGGTGGAACGCCCGGCAGCGAGCGATCCGGTGAACGCCGCGGGAGCTGCGGGATGGCGCGAGATAGACGAATCGGGGGGGGGGGGGGGGCGGGTCCACCGGTCAGCCTCTGATCTCGCACGGGGATCTGTTTGCGGCCGGGATTCGATGCGGCAGCGCGGGTAAAACCCCGTGGGCCACGGTGTGGCCGCATTCTGAGTGGGCCGGCTTGAGGAGTGGGCCCCACCAGAATTTAAACATTTTGGGAATTTCCAGTTTTAGTTCAAACATCAAATGAATGGAACTTTTGCTAGGAAACTCCAAATCCAATGAACCAAATTTTGCTGAACTTAGAATTTTGAGTACTTTCCAGCAATACCAATTTCAGCCCATGAAACTCACTAGTTTTCCAGAATTAATTCTCTAAAGTTTAAACTGTTGGGAATTTTATCTGAAGAATTACTTTATGAAAAATGCTGAAATTTAGCCGAGAGGGTCATTGGAAAATCCTTGAGTCACAGTAAAATTTTAAGATTCATTCTGTAAAATCCCCAAAAGTGGTAGCACGAAAAATCCTTCTCATGTACACTTATGGAAAATGAGGGGAATTAAAACGTTGGATTATAATGGGGTGAGTTCAAAGTGAGGGTTTAGACCTCCCAAAACTTCCAAACATGGAGATCTAAATTCATAACTTGGATCTTCATAGCCCAAATATTCACCCTTCCAAATTTAAGCTCATTTGGATGAGTTTTCATATTTGTTTGGGATTAAAAGGAAAAGCCCTCTAATCTGAATTTCAAATTCAGTTTCAAATTCCAATTCCCTCAATTTGAAAATTTGCTTTCACAAATGTGTTCCCCACCTTTGAATGAGCAGCCATGCCAAAAATGGGAAACTTTGGAGCTGGTTTGCTATAATTTAGAGGCAATACAATGTGGAGAATTTAAACCCCTTTTTAAATTCAAATGATCAAACCCCATTCAAATTCTACACCAGAATTCAAACCATTTGAATTCAGCAAATTCAAACTTAACTTTGGGGTGAAGTAAAGCTTTTAATGTGGAGTTGCTGGAGGGAAAAATATCAGAAAAGTTTGACTAAACAAAGGGGAGGTGGGGCCCAATTGTCAGCCACCTAAAGCAAACAAACCGACTGTTTTTCCCTCTCTCTCTCTCTGTTCCCCGGTGATCGCGGCGTGACAGCTCCCGGAAAAGCGCTCCACCCGACGTCCTCACCAAGCCACCGAGCTGGTTCTCGCTGGCCAACGTCGGCGCGCGCGCGTGGGCGATAAGAGCGGCCGCCCGAGTACCACAGCTCTACTTCTCCTCCTCCTCAGCTCGGTTACCGCAGCTGCTTTGTCCACAACGAGCACCACCGATAGCTTTCTCTCCCGATCGACCACCGCCTGCTGAGATCGGCTGCTCGGGCCATCCATAGCAAAAAGTAGCGTCTGGACGTGCTCTAGCCCTCGCCAAAGACCCTTCAAGGTTTGCCGGTCCAAACTGCTCGAGAAACGCGGATTGGCGCCAAAGTTTCAAGGTGCCCGGACCTCGCCGTTTCGTCTCACCGTCGACAGCAGCACCCAGCCACCCTCTCCCCCGACTTCCTATACAAGAAAGGTGCGTGGACATGTCCTGGTGGTGTAGCCAGTGGCCATTTAGCGATTGCTAGGACCGGTGGCGAGAATTTCACCATTTTCACAAACTGTACACCGACGGATAGGGCTCGGTCTAACCGAAAATTCATGGTGCACGATCCTTTAGACCTCGATTAAGCTTGCACAGAGCTTCCCTACTTCCTAGCGCCTCTCCTAAACGAAGAACCAAGCAAAAACATCAAGAAACGGGGGAGCCCTAGCTGTTTTCTTAGCGGCCAGTGCAAAAACACCTCGGGTCGCCGGTGAGGTCTCCTCTCCGGTGGTTTTCATGGAGAGCGAGATATGGGTCGATGTTGTCCATGGGACACTGGTGCTTTGGAGCAAACCCTAGCCCGAAAGAACCACTGTTAAGTGAGAGCGAGGTCGCCGAAGTAAGGTTCGACATGGTCGCCGGTGCGAGCACCTTTCCGGCTGTTGTCATCGGCTCCCGACCCCACCATCGTGTTCAGCACGGTGTACAACTCACAGGCGTCGAGTTTGATGAAGTTTGGACCACGGGAACCCCGTCCCGATGAGCCTTGCCGGCATGCGCCACCGCGGGAGGCGTGGGCAGCGCGAGGAAGACGAAGGAGGGCCGGGTCCCACCGGTCAGCCTCCGTATACGCGCGGGGATCGGCTTGTAGCGCCGGATCCAGTGTGGCTGCGCAGGAATAACCCCGGAGCCCCCGGTATTGCCGAAATCTCACTGGTCCGATTTAAAACAGTGGCCCCAGCCCAATTATTTGAAGTTTCTATTAGAGAAATAATTCCAGGAATTAGCTGATCTTTGCAAGCCCATAACATTGTGTAGAAAACTCCAAAAAGAGTGAGACCAATTTTGTTGGAATCCTCATGAGGAGTACTTCACAGGGAAACCAATTTTAGGCTATGAAAATGCCCTGGAATTTCTGTAGAATTGTTTTTATTAAATCCTTTAGGGATTTACTACAGGAGCAATTCTTTATGAAATAGTCCCAAATTTGGGTACAAAATCCTTTCCATACTTACTGATCTTCAGTAAAAATTTGAGCTTCATTGGAGTTCATTTGCTATGCTAAACTACCTTCCCAAGTTCAGCCTTAATTAGAAATTCCAATCTAAACAGAAGCTTTTTCAGAACTCTGGCCCAACTTCAAAAATTCATATATCTCTGATGGTAGCTCCAAAAATGGTGAAACAAATTTTGTTAGAACCATGGAGACTTACCCTAATCAGATCTTCCACTACTAGCTATGTCAAAGCTCCTGAATTGGGCTCAAAATTCAGAGAACCATTGTACTTGTAGGGATTTTAAAGACTACATTGTGCAATGAAATGTCTCCAAATTTGGCTCAAATCATCCTTAGAGAGTCTAGTATTCCCTGTAAAAATGCCAAAGCCAATTAAGGATCCTAAATAGCAGTAGATATGAATAGAAGTTCAATTCCTATAATCCTTAATGCTTACACATATATTCTGTTACATCTCATATAGTGACCAAAGTTGAGGACGCACCGGAGCCCTTGGACGTCCTCCCACCAGAAGCTAACTTCTTCTCTGACTCGCAACCAGGCAAGCCCCGGTTTGCACTTAAGTACCTTTTATAAAGCCTTTCATTTGTATCACTTATGTCTAGGTGGAAATGTATGCATTAGAGTTAGGGTGATTGAAACCCCACTTGCATAGCCTTTTAAATCCAATAAATGGTTGGGTAGTTTACAAACTCGACGAGTAGAGACTGCCATGCTAATGTTTAGGATCTCGGTAGAAGTCGAGTGGTCGGAAGCAACTCGCGAGATAGTACTTATTACACGGAATGAAAAGAGGTAGAAAATAGCTTAAGTTATGAAAATGAGACCCAGCAGGGGGGATAGAAAGCAGTGAGCAGAGGTCTCACATGCGTAGCCCTGTTGGCGTCGGTTGAGGACCGTCCGTGTGCGGCTCCGCTGGACAAGTATCAAACAGTACCGGATGCATAATGGGAACCAAGAAACCGATGTAATTGGTTAACCTTGGTGCCGAGGCTTACCCAACCGTAAATAGGAGTGGGTTGAGGGTAGCAAGGTGTAAATCTGCCGGTGGGCACAGTCACGCTCCACGCGGGGACCTCCTGCCCGTTACGGATGGACCGGTTCAGAATTTGGGTTGCCTTTGAAAGGTTGTTGCATACAACAGAGTAGGAAGGGGTGTGGAATCACGCTTCTGAAAGTGGGTGTATGTAACGTGTTATACGGGTGTGTCTTGATTGCAATCACCGTCCCTCTCGGTTATTTGAGTACCCACTTGCTCACTGCGCTGTGACATAGTAAGAAGTGAAATAAGCCAACTGAAAATGTTGTATTGATCTATAAGGTCTTGAATACCTTGATTGCTGTAGTTATAGAGCTAATTAAGTTTATATTCCACTTTGGGCATCACCACATCGGAGGAAAGCGTTTCTTGTTTGATTGTGGACTTCCGATGTGAGGGCTGCCTAAGGCTCAATAAACTGTTGCTATAAAACTGAAAATAAGGATCAACATGTAGGCGTGTCTTTATTGCAAAGTCCTTTCCTACCTTACACATCCTTGCACGTAGAGTCCCATGCCTAGGGTGGACGGTTAAGACTTGCTGAGCCTTCGTGCTCACGGTTGCAATATTTGAGCTGTGTGCACGTGAGAGTTATGAGGAGAGATCCGAGGACGAGGCGATGCCCCCATCGGGGTACACGGCCGAGCTGGAGCCCTGCACGCCGCCGTGATTCTCCGGTTCCTTGCTGCTAGAGTGTAGCGTCCCGGTGCTGGACGGCTGCACTTTTGCATAGCTAGGATGATAGGCTATATATGTATATTACTTCCGCTGTATGAATAGGTTTTGTAAAAGACTTCTGCTGTTTTATATCAAATAAAAGTTTGTATGTTGTTCTTTAATCTTTACGTGTGTGCTGTTGGGTGCCGCATCGCACGGCACCACCCTATGCGCTCCTGGAGTGGGTGAACCACGGGGTGGTCCCCACAGTCGTGGTATCAGAGCCGCATTGGGAATAGCACGCTCGAAAAGAGCTTATTTTGAAAACTTAGGAGTAGTCGAGTGAGGATTAGTCATTAAACCCACATAAGGTCTATGATATTAGTAGTTACTAAGGTGGAAAAGCTAACTTATGTGTTATACATTCTGTAACGACGCTCCGACGCCAGGTAAGAGGTAAGGTATGCCACTGCAGGCGGATCAATTGCGGTAACTCCCCATACGAGTAATAGTATGGAAGTATATACCATGGCTTGGCACGGTAGTGAATATGAGTCTCTGAATCTCTTAATGGTTCTGAGAGCATATGAAAACGCTGTTCTCCAGCGTGCTTTAGTCAAAAGTGAGAATACCCCATCGTGTGGTAAGCAACACGATAGTATGCAACTCTTGAACGTTCAAGGTTCAAAGGGCCATACGCAGCGCTCGCCATCGGCGTGCCTCAATGGTCATGAGGCAGTGGGTGGTATCCGTTGGGTTGATAAAATTCCCAACCGTGACGACCAGTTCGCGCTCTACTCGGGTTCCCCGTCGTGTGGTGTGAAAACACGACCATGTACCTTGAGACATGGCTTGACTCAAGGACGATCCGTATGGCAATGATACGGACCGTATGTTTTTATTATGATATGGAACTGCCTGAAATTCTAAAACCTTTGTGTGCACCATTATTGTGTGTTTTTCTGCAGGTACGCTAACCACGTTAGTGCATAACGTTTAGTAACCGTTTGTGAGTGACGTCTTTAGTTCCACCATTTGACACGTATAAGCTGGAATAGCGGTTTAGGATTTTTCTTTGGTGAGGAAACGTAGTACCGACTGCATAAAAGCATATTTTTAAATAAGAGAGTCAAAATGAAGTTTAGGATTTCAATTAGGGGTTAGTAAACTCCTATATTGAACTAAGAGTCAATTGGTAGAATAGATTCGATCTCAAAAACTCAGGAACAATCTCCCCTATTTTCGGCAGAAATTTTGCTGAACCTGAACAGGACACAACTTAAGATTGGTTGAACCAATGAAGGTGTGCGATACCATTCTGGAAAGGTTTTGAAGTTCCCTACAACTTTTCTGTAGAGCTCCAGAACAAAATCTCCCTCCAATGGGATGAAAATCTCAGATGAGTAGGCACTGTCCAGAAACAGGGCAGACCAAAATGCTCTCTGGAATTTTCTGTATTTCAACCACAATTTCCTGTAGAAAATTTTCCAAGGGTCAAGCAAGACACCGTTGGAAAGTACAGGAAATGTGCTACAACTTTGTTGTTGAACACTAGTCCAGATTTTTCCTCTATAGAGGTCAAAACTGTTGAATTATCCAGACTGGTCAGCTTGACCAGAAGCTGAACTGTGAGCACCATGTGAAGTGTTTCCACCAAAACACTTAGTTTCACCGTTCGACGTCCAGTGGCTGTTGTAAAACAGCGAGTTGGAGTCGAAAAGTTTTTGCATTCAACGTATCATTTCGAGCGAGTACATGTTGGGTCCCGTACAATAGCGAGGAATTACGCATGCTAACACACTTAATATCCCGTGGTAACCCCGATGGTCGAAATGAACTTTTAACCCATAAAGTTCCATACTTTGGAACTCGATCATGGGACAAGATCCAGGGATGTATATGTTGCATAAAGTATATACTTTATCCATATGTGTGATTGTTATGCGCATTGTTTATCCCATTCTCGCATTACTATTGTATAGACTGGATGAGCTCAGCCAACATGTGCTGATTGTTTGAATGATATGAATGCAGAAGGGTGCAGACACGTTCAACACAAGAGGAGGGAGGTCCGAGTCAAGTTCGTGGTGATGGGTCTCCACCTCTGGAGCAGACCACGACGCAACAGCAACCACCTCCTCCACCGCCAGAACTTCCAAGAAACCTGGCGGAGGTTCTTGCCGCAGTGCTCGGCTCGCGCGACGAGCAAACTGAGCTGCTGCGGATGTTGGTGCAGCAGAATGTGTCCCATCAGGGAGGACGCCAAGACAATGGGCAACGCCAGCCCCAACAAAGTTCGTATTCAGAATTCATGGCGACCCATCCACCGGTCTTCATGGAGGTCGAAGAACCTTTGGAGGCGGACAGTTTTATCCGCACTCTAGAGGCGAAGTTGGGGCTGCTACGATGCACCAAACACCAGAAGGCGCTGTATGCAGCGCAACAGCTTCTAGGCGAAGCCGGTACCTGGTGGGCGAACTACACCGCCTCCTTACCAGCTGGCCAGGCCGTCACATGGACGGAGTTCCGGGAGGCATTCCGCGCATATCACATACCTCCCGGGGTTATGGAAATGAAGCTCCAAGAGTTCCTGGCATTACGACAAGGCGAGAGGAGTGCTCATGAGTACTCCAGGTTATTCAACCGGCTGGCGCAGTATGCGCAAGGATTTGTGGGGACGGAAGACAACAAGCGCAATGCGTTCTTCCGGGGCCTGAAAATTCCAAGATGAAGGTCCATCTCGCCCAGAGCAATTGCGGCACATTCAACGACCTAGTTAATGCCGCGATTCTACAAGAGAATGCTCAGCGTGATCGCGGTTCTGACAAGAGGAAACGCAGCGCGCTGATGAGCAGCAGTGGTGGAACGCCACAAAAATACCGCGTGGTGTATCGCTCACCATCCGGTCAGAGATGGCAGCCACCGTCGCGACTGCCCCAGTTCCGCGGTCGACAATATAGTGTGCCGGGCTATCGACCGATGTATCCATCACAGCAACAACAGCAGCAAAGGATGGTCCCACGTGCGCCTCAGTTTCAACAGCGTGCACCGGGATTCCGTCCTCAAGTCGGCGGGACCCCGACACCTTACACGTGCTACACGTGTGGCTGTGTCGGGCACATTTCGAGGGACTGCCCCAAGCCACGACAGGGCAGGGGTGCAGCACCATATCAGGGTGCTAATCAGCCCCGCAACCAGCCCAAGAAACCAGCACCAAAACCCGGCAACTTCCACAACTTAGCTATCGAAGACGTGCCGGAAGGCGAACCCGTCCTCGCGGGTACGTTCTCTTGCCTAGATCATCCCGTAGTCATAATTTTTGACTCCGGTGCCACCCGCAATTTCATAATTCAGTCTTATGTTATTAAATATCAACTGCCTATCATTCCCACAAATAATTCATATTTGATATGTTCTCTGGGTGGGAAAATAACAGCTGATAGAATGGTCTATAGAGCACCATTACAGTTGGGTGGGAATATATATCCGACTTCTCTAATCATGTTAGAGACTCAAAAACTTTATGTCATTTTAGGAATGTCATGGCTACATCGCCATGGGGCTGTTCTTGACATCATTCCACGTGTGGTTCGTTTAAACTCTCCACTTCATGAACCACATGTTCTTATTCTTGACCATTCGGTTCACGAAGCTCCAGCCACCTATAACACGGAAGCCACTAAACTTGAGGATATTCGTGTGGTCCGTGAATACCCGGATGTCTTCCGGATGATCTTCCGGGCATGCCACCCGAAAGAGATGTCGAGTTCAAGATTGAACTCGTACCTGGGACGACACCGATCTCCCGGAGACCGTACAAGATGGCTCCGAATGAACTGGCTGAACTGAAGGAGCAGCTCAACGATCTAATGAAGAAGGGTTTTATTCGACCGAGTTCCTCACCATGGGGATGCTCGGCGCTGTTTGTGAAGAAGAAGGATGAAACCTTGAGGTTGTGTGTGGACTACCGACCTCTTAACGCCGTCACCATCAAGAATAAATATCCACTGCCCCGCATCGATATCTTATTCGATCAACTTTTGGGTGCGAGTGTATTTTCCAAGATGGATCTTCGCTCCGGATATCATCAAATCAAGATCCGAGCGGGGGATATCCCAAAGACGGCCTTCTCGATGAGATATGGGTTGTATGAATACCTCGTCATGTCCTTTGGTCTCACCAACGCCCCGGCACACTTCATGTATCTCATGAACTCAGTGTTCATGCCGGAGTTGGACAAGTTTGTGGTGGTGTTCATAGACGACATCTTGGTTTACTCCAAGTCTGAAGAAGAACACGCCAAACATTTGCATATTGTACTTCAACGATTAATAGACCATAAGCTTTTATGCCAAGTTCAGCAAGTGCGAGTTTTGGATCAGCCAAGTGCCATTCCTTGGTCATATCATTTCTGCAGAAGGCATTGCAGTTGATCCAAGCAAAATCGAACAAGTGCTGAAATGGAAGTCTCCCACATCAGTCCACGAAGTCAGAAGTTTCCTCGGGTTAGCAGGATATTATCGGAGATTCATACCCAACTTCTCCAAGCTTGCTAAGCCGATGACTGAACTGTTGAAGAAGGGGATCAAATATGTTTGAAGCTCAGCTTGTGAAGAAGCTTTCCAGGCATTAGTGAAGCATCATACAACAGCCCCGGTGTTAGCTCAACCGGATACAACCAAGCCCTTCGACGTATATTGTGATGCGTCCAGTATCGGGCTTGGCTGTGTATTGATGCAAGGAGGAAGAGTGGTCGCCTATGGCTCACGTCAACTCCGTAACCATGAGCAGCACTATCCGTCTCATGATCTTGAGCTCGCTACTGTGGTATTGGCCTTGAAGATGTGGAGGCACTATTTGCTTGGGAACTTAGTGCACCTCTACACCGACCACAAAAGTCTGAAATATATATTCACTCAAAAGGAGTTGAATATGCGGCAACGGAGATGGATAGAACTGATCAAAGACTATGAGATCGAGATTCACTACCATCCCGGTAAGGCAAACATGGTTGCCGATGCATTAAGCCGCAAATTCCATGTCAACAATCTGTCCATCACCCCACTTGAAGAGGAGGAGCCGAGTCTGTACTTGGTTCTATATGGGGCATTGTATAATCTTGCTCTCATCCCAACCATAAGGGAGGAGATTATGGAAGCCCGGAAGAAGGACATGGGAATGTCGCACATTCGGAGAAGGATGGAGAATGGCGAAATGAAGTGCTTCCGAAGAGATGAACACGACACTCTATGCTTTAAAGACCGTATAGTGGTACCCCGTGACATGAAGCTTCGGAAGAAAATCTTGGACGAAGCTCATTTGTCCATGTATTATATTCATCCGGGCAGCAACAAGATGTACCAGGATCTGAAAACCAGGTTTTGGTGGACACGGATGAAAAAGAAATCGCAAAATACGTATTTGAATGTGATACGTGTTGGCGGGTGAAAGCCGACCATATGCGTAAAGCCGGACAGCTGCAACCATTGAACATTCCGGCGTGGAAGTGGGAGGATATTAGCATGGACTCCATAGTCGGGTTACCTCTCACATCTCACAAACATGACTCGATTTGGGTGATAGTCGATCGACTAACCAAGTCGGCTCATTTTATCCCCGTACATACAAAGTACGTGGCCAAGCAATATGCGGAGCTGTACATTGCAAAGATCTTGTGTTTGCACGGTGTTCCCCGCTCCATCATTTCAGATCACGGTGCGCTGTTCGTCTCTCGGTTCTGGGAACAGCTGCATGCATCATTGGGGACCAAACTGATCCGAAGCTCCGCGTATCACCCGTAGACGGATGGTCAAACCGAACGGGTGAACCAAGTGTTGGAAGACATGCTACGCGCTTGTGCCATCCACCACGGCAAGAATAGGGACGATCATTTGCCATTGGCGGAGTTTTCTTACAACAATGGCTATCAAGCTAGCATCAAGATGGCGTCGTATGAAGCTCTCTACGGCCGGAAATGCCGCACACCTCTCAACTGGTGCGAGTCCGGCGAACGAGTAATCTACGGCATTGAACTTGTGAATGAGGCTGAAGAACGAGTGCGAGTAATACAAGCCAATCTTAAGGCTGCTCAATCTTGTCAGAAGAGCTATGCGGATAAAAGACGCCGCACTCTCCACTTCGACATCAGTGACCATATTTATGTCCGTGTGTCTCTGATGAAGGGAATTCATCGTTTCGGAGTGAAAGGTAAACTTGCGCCACGGTTCATTGGTCCTTTCACAATCATTGAAAGATGCGGACCCGTGGCCTATCGCTTGGATTTACCGGCATCGATCACAGGCATTCACAACGTCTTCCACATCTCTCAGCTGAGGAAGTGCCTCAAACCCTCGGCTGAAATCCGCACAGAAGACATAGAAGTTCTTCAACCGGACCTCACGTATAAGGAGTATCCAATCCGGAACATCGATGAAAAGACTCGCGCTACAAGAAACCGGACCTTATGGTTCTACATGGTCTTGTGGAGTAACCATACCGCTGATGAGGGACATGGGAAAGCGAGGATTATCTACAAACGTATTATCCGGACATGCTATCATCCTATACCCGGTAAAGTTCTCCCCGCTTTGCTTTTCCTTTGGAATCTCGGGATGAGATTCTTTTTAAGGGGGGGGGGGGGATGTAAAATCCCCAAAAGTGGTAGCAAGAAAAATCCTGCTCATGTACACTTATGGAAAATGAGGGGAATAAAAACGTTGGATTATAATGGGGTGAGTTCAAAGTGAGGGTTTAGACTTCCCAAAACTTCCAAACATGGATATCTAAATTCATAACTTGGATCTTCATAGCTTAAATATTCACCCTTCCAAATTTCAGCTCATTTGGATGAGTTTTCATATTTGTTTCGGATTAAAAGGAAAAGCCCTCTAATCTGAATTTCAAATTCAGTTTCAAATTCCAATTCCCTCAATTTGAAAATTTGGTTTCACAAATGTGTTCCCCACCTTTGAATGAGCAGCCATGCCAAAAATGGGAAACTTTGGAGCTGGTTTGCTATAATTTTGAGGCAATACAAAGTGGAGAATTCAAACCCCTTTTTAAATTCAAATGATCAAACCCCATTCAAATTCTACACCAGAATTCAAACCATTTGAATTCAGCAAATTCAAACTTAACTTTGGGGTGAAGTAAAGCTTTTAATGTGGAGTTGCTGGAGGGAAAAATATCAGAAAAGTTTGACTAAACAAAGGGGAGGTGGGGCCCAATTGTCAGCCACCTAAAGCAAACAAACCGACTGTTTTCCCCTCTCTCTGTTCCCGGGTGATCGCGGCGTGACAGCTCCCGGAAAAGCGCTCCACCTGACGTCCTTACCGAGCCACCGAGCTGATTCTCGCTGGCCGACATCGGCGCGCGCGCGTGGGCGATAAGATCGGCCGCCCGAGTACCCCAGCTCTACTTCTCCTCCTCCTCAGCTCGGTTGCCGCGGCTGCTTTGTCCCACGAGCACCACCGATAGCTTTCTCTCCCGATCGACCACCGCCTTCTGAGCTCGGCTGCTCGGGCCATCCATAGCAAAAAGTAGCGCCTGGACGTGCTCTAGCCCTCGCCAAAGCCCCTTCGAGGTTTGCCGGTCCGAACTGCTCGAGAAACGCGGATTGGCACCAAAGCTTCAAGGTGCCCGGACCTCGCCGTTTCGGCTCACCATCGACAGCAGCACCCAGGCACCCTCTCCCCCGACTTCCTATACAAGAAAGGTGCATGGACATGTCCTGGTAGTGTAGCCGGAGGCCGTTTAGCGATTGCTAGGACCAGTGGCGAGAATTTCACCATTTTCTCAAACTGTACACCGACGGATAGGGCTCGGTCTAACCGAAAATTCGTGGTTCACGATCCTTTAGACCTCGAGTAAGCTTGCACAGAGCTTCCCTACTTCCTAGTGCCTCTCCTCAACGAAGAACCAAGCAAAAACATCAAGAAACGGGGGAGCCCTAGCTGTTTTCTTAGCCGCCAGTGCAAAAACACCTCGGGTCGCCGGTGAGGTCTCCTCTCCGGTGGTTTTCATGGAGAGCGAGCTATGGGTCGATGTTGTCCATAGGACATTGGTGCTTTTGGAGCAAACCCTAGCCCGAAAGAATCATTGTTAAGGGAGAGCGAGGTCGCCGAAGTAAGGTTCGACATGGTCGCCTGTGCGAGCACCTTTCCGGCCATTGTCATCGGCTCCCGACCCCACCATCGTGTTCAGCACGGTGTAGAACTCACAGGCGGCGAGTTTGATGAAGTTTGGACCACGGGAACCCCGTCCTGGCGAGCCTCGCTGGCGTGCGCCGCCGCGGGAGGCGCGGGCAGCGCGAGGAAGACGAAGGAGGGCCGGGTCCCACCGGTCAGCCTCCGTATACGCACGGGGATCGGCTTGTAGCGCCGGATCCGGTGCGGCTGCGCGGGAATAACCCCGTAGCCCCCGGTATTGCCAAAATCTCACTGGTCCAATTTAAAACAGTGGGCCCAGCCCAATTATTTGAAGTTTCTATTAGAGAAATAATTCCAGGAATTACCTGATCTTTGCAAGCCCATAACTTTGTGTAGAAAACTACAAAAAGAGTGAGACCAATTTTGTTGGAATCCTCATGAGGAGTAATTCACAGAGAAACCAATTTTAGGCTATGAAAATTCCCAGGAATTTCTGTAGAATTGTTTTTAGTAAATCCTTTAGGGATTTACTACAGGAGCAATTCTTTATGAAATAGTCCCAAATTTGGGCAGAAAATCCTTTCCATAGTTACTGATCTTCAGTAAAAATTTGGGATTCATTGGAGTTAATTTCCTAGGCTAAACTACCTTCCCAAGTTCAGCCTTAATTAGAAATTCCAATTTAAACAGAAGCTTTTCAGAACTCTGGCCCAACTTCAAAAATTCATATATCTCTGATGGTAGCTCCAAAAATGGTGAAACAAATTTTGTTAGAACCATGGAGACTTACCCTAATCAGATCTTCCATTACTAGCTATGTCAATGCTCCTGAAATGGGCTCAAAATTCAGAGAAGCATTCTACTTGTAGGGATTTTAAAGACTACATTGTGCAATGACATGTCTCCAAATTTGGCTCAAATCATCCTTAGAGAGTCTAGTATTCCCTGTAAAAATGCCAAAGCCAATTAAGGATCCTAAATAGCAGTAGCTATGCATATAAGTGCAATTCCTATAATCCTTAATGCTTACACATATATTTTGTTCCATCTCATATAGTGACCGAAGTTGAGGACGCACCGGAGCCCTTGGACGTCCTCCCACCAGAAGCTAACTTCTTCTTTGACTCGCAACCAGGCAAGCCCCGGTTTGCACTTAAGTACCTTTTATAAAGCTTTTCATTTGTATCACTTATGTCTAGGTTGAAATGTATGCATTAGAGTTAGGGTGATTCAAACCCCACTTGCATAGCCTTTTAAATCCTATAAAGGGTTGGGTAGTTTACAAACTCGACGAGTAGAGACTGCCATGCTAATGTTTAGGATCTCGGTAGAAATCGAGTGGTTGGAAGCTACTTGCGAGATAGTACTTATTACACGGAATGAAAAGAGGTAGAAAATGGCTTAAGTTATGAAAATCAGACCAAGCAGGGGGGTAGGAAGCAGTGAGCAGAGGTCTCACGTGCGTAGCCCTGTTGGCGTCGGTTGAGGACCGTCCGTGTGTGGCCCTGCTGGACAAGTATCGAACAGTACAGGATGCATACTGGCATATGGGAACCAGGAAACCGATGTAATTGGTTAACCTGGGTGCCGAGGCTTACCCAACCGTAAATAGGAGTGGGTTGAGACTATCAAGGTGTAAATCTTCCGGTGGGCACAGTCACGCTCCACATGGGGACCTCCTGCCCGTTACGGATGGACCGGTTCGGCATTTGGGTTGCCTTTGAAAGGTTGTTGCATACGACAGAGTAGGAAGGGGTGTGAAATCACGCTTCTGAAAGTGGGTGTATGTAACGTGTTATCCGGGTGTGTCTTGATTGCAATCACCGTCCATCGCGGTTATTTGAGTACCCGCTTGTTCACTGCACTGTGACGTAGTAAGAAGTGAAATAAGCCAACTGAAAATGCTGTATTGATCTATAATGTCTTGAATACCTTGATTGCTGTAGTTACAGAGCTAATTAAGTTTATATTCCACTTTGGGCATCACCACATCGGAGGAAAGCGTTTCTTGTTTGATTGTGGACTTCCTATGTGAGGGCTGCCTAAGGCTCAATAAACTGTTGCTATAAAACTGAAAATAAGGATCAACATGTAGATGTGTCTTTATTGCAAAGTCCTTTCCTACCTTACACATCCTTGCACGTAGAGTTCCATGCCTAGGGTTGACGGTTAAGACTTGCTGAGCCTTCGTGCTCACGGTTGCAATATTTGAGCTGTGTGCAGGTGAGAGTTATGAGGAGGGATCCGAGGACGAGGCGATGCCCCCGTCGGGGTACACGGCCGAGCTGGAGCCCTGCACGCCGCCGTGATTCTCCGGTTCCTTGCTGCTAGCGTGTAGCGTCCCCGGGCTGGACGGCTGCACTTTTGCATAGCTAGGATGAGAGGCCATATATGTATATTACTTCCGCTGTATGAATAGGTTTCGTAAAAGACTTCCGCTGTTTTATATCAAATAAAAATTTGTATGTTGTTCTTTAATCTTTACGTGTGTGCTGTTGGGTGCCGCATCGCACGGCACCACCCTATGCGATCCTGGAGTGGGTGAACCACGGGGTGGTCCCCACACATCCAATCTCATTTAGTCCCCCTAATGGGGTGATTAAGGGAACTGTCCTGAGAAAATAGAAAAATGAACAGAAGCATTTTTCAGATTTTCTCCAAACCTTATTTAGGGCAGAACTTTCAGTAGAATTCCTCAAATGACATGAAACCAATTCCATTAGAACCATCTTAAATTCTAGTTTCCAGAAAGTAATGTTTAGAGCCATGAAAAACCCTGGAATTGCTTAGAGGCTCAATTATTGACCAAATAGGCTTTTATTTGTACAAAGTTCAAATGAACTTGGTTTCAAATGAAACTTGGTCAAGACTATGGTTAGGACCCTACCAAGCCACCATAAAAATTTCAGAACCAAAGGGGTAGGCTAGCTAGAGTTATTAGTAATTAAGTATTCAAGTTTACACATTGCATTTAAATTGACATGTAGTGTTACATTAACGTGTAGTCGCTGAAGGCGAAGAGACTCCGGAAGTGCTGGACTTCCTTCGTCCGGACAAAGACCTAACCCCTGACCAGCAGCAACAAGGCAAGCCCCGGTTTGCATTAAGCCTTTTATAAAGTTTTTGCTTTGTTCACATGTCTAGTGTGAAGTATGAATGTGCATTAGGTGTAGGATGAATGGAACCCCACATGCATAACCAGGATTTTTCCCTAAGAGTGAGGGTAGTGTCTAAGACCTCAAGTAGACAGGCTATGCTTAATGATTCATAGGACTTCGTACAAGTCGAGTAGTTGGAATCTACTCGCGAGTTAGGTTAGGGACACACGGGATTGGTTCGAGTGATGTGAGATCACTGTAGTAATGAAAATGAGACTAGGCAGGGGCTAGGGTGCAACAAGAGGAAGTCTTGTGTGCGCAGCCCTGTCCGTGTCGATTGAGGACCGATCCGTGTGCGGCCCTTCTGAACAAGTATTGAACGTACCGAAGGCATATCGGATATATGGGCCCCGATAAACCGATGTAGCCTAAACCTCCGGGCACCGAGGAATAGCACACCGATTTATAGGTGTAGGTTGAGGGCAGCAAGGTGGAAATCTGCCAACGGGCATAGAGAGATGATCCGTGTGGGGAACCTCCTGCTTGTTTTGGTGCGACCGGTTCGACGTTTGGGCTGTTGGGTGAAAGGTTGTCCCGTACGGCATCGAGTGAGCGTGCTGTGCAGCACCACGGGTGGGCGTACGTGACGTGCTCTTTGGGTTTCCCTGCAGGTGTATATCAAGTCGATTCGCCGTCCCTCGCGGTGACGAGTACCGCTTGTTCCCTGTGTCGTAACGTTGATAATTTATGGAATGTTATGATTCAATACTGCTGTTATGATAGAATTGTATTGCTACATGTGTGCCACCAAATATTGCTTACTAAATTTCAGATTTCTGAACTGTTAACTTGTGGCTAAAAGATGAACTAAGGATGAACTTGTAGGCGTGTCCATTGATGCACTGTTACTATCCTATGTCCATTGTACCCCTCATGTAGAGTTTCATGCCTAGGTGAGTCGGTTAAGTCTTGTTGAGCCATCGTGCTCACAGTTGCTGCTTAAGTGTTTTTCAGGTGAGGAGCCACCCACGGACTCAGAGTACGAGTCCACCGGCGAGGGTTACCCTCCGTCTTGGGACCACGGCTGAGTGGGAGCCGTACACGCCGCGTTGAGCTGAGGAGTGCAGCCAGTGTTGGCTGCCCTAGGGCTGGGCAGCCGACTTTTGCTAGATAGGCGGGCGTGAGTTGTATAGTGTAGACTTCCGCTGTGTAATAGAAACAATAGTTGTAACTGAAGTTTGTACCTGTTGTACATTTCAGATGTTTTTCCCATGTAATATATTGTGTTCTTACGACGTGTGCTGTCGGGTGTCGCATCATGCGGCACCACCCTCTGCTATCCTGGATGAGCGGATCCCGGTCCACCACAGCCTGGTATCAGAGCTGCATTGGCAATAGCACAGTACTTAAGGACTGTATTATGGGAAAACTTAGGATTACGGTGAGGATTCAGTAGTTGCCCAAGTAAGGACTATACTAGCATAGTTACTTAAAGTGGCAAAGACTAACCTATAAGTTATAATTCTGAATTTTCATTATGTAACGACGCACCTACGCTCTGGTAAGATTGGTAAGGAACGCCACCGAAAGCGGTTCAAATTGGGTTAGGTCCCCTGACGAGGAACGTGGTTCATGGATAGGTCTCACAGCTTGGTGTGAGACGTCAATATGAAACTCTTGGACTTTTCATGTTCCTGAGTTCATATGAAACGCTGATCCCTAGTGTGCATTAGGCGAGTAAGTGGAGACCCCATCGCGTGTCAGTAACGCGAGAGTGTTTTCGTCTGGAAATAGCCCTGGAGGACATACGCAACGTTTGCCATCGGCGTGCCCTGCAGGGCAGTATGTGGTACTGTTGGGTTGATAACATTCCCAACCGTGACGACCCGTTCATGACATACTCGGGTTCCCCGTCGTGTGATGTTGAAACACGATCACGTACTTTGAGACATGACCTAACTCAAGGACGGCCGTATGGAAATGATACGGGCGTTTGTATTTAATTTTAAATATGGTCCTGCCTGAAATGAACAACCATTGAGTGCATCACTATTGTGTGGTCTTCTGCAGGTACTAACCACGTATGTATCCGTGTAGTAAACATATGCGAGAGACCGTTTAGTGCCACACTTGAGACGTATATGCCGGTATAATCCAGTTAGGATTTTCTTTTGCGAGGAACGTAGTACCAAGATATCATAGGCATATGCATGAAAAATATTGATAACAAGAAACTAAAATCATCAAGTTTCAACATTTAGGACCCTGATTGGGTAGAAAAAAAATTGGAGGGTGATGAGTGTAGTTCCAAAAACACTGAAAAACAGAGTGCTCTTGTAAGGGCCTCAGTTTTTGACACCTATTTGAAGTGTTCAT
Organism: Neostapfia colusana; assembly: GCA_030760725.1. NCBI lineage: Eukaryota > Viridiplantae > Streptophyta > Magnoliopsida > Poales > Poaceae > Neostapfia > Neostapfia colusana. The sequence goes on from JASWHV010000017.1 coordinate 46,589,895, forward strand.
CACCACACCACACACCTCATTTGAGGAAATATGATGAACACAAATGAAGAGCAAGTAACCACCATCAACATGCTCATTAGAGAACAAACTCACATATTGCAAAAGTGGTATTTCCCACATGTGATATAGGTGGGCTGGACATATGAAAACTCCTACACATTGCTAAGGATGTCCATGCCAAGTTTCACCCAAATTCAAAACCTTTTTGAGGTCATTTTGGGTATAGTTAGAAAGAGGGCAGTTTGAAACCATATTTAAATTCAAACTGTTTTCATCCCATGAATTTAAAAGTGGGAGGCATATTCTTACTCAGAACATTTTTGTGAGCTCACACACCAATTTTCACTCCATTTGGAGTTGATCTTGACATGAGCTAAGTGGGGCAAATTCAAACTTTATTTGAATTCAAAACTGAACTTGTGCTGAAATTCATTCAAACCAAACCTAATTTGAATTCTAATCAATTCAAATGGCTCATGGGCCAATAATTTGAATCACCAGGGGTATTATGGGGCTCACTGTTTACAACAGTGATTAGGAGTAAATTTCAGAGGTTAAAACCCCGGGTGGGACGCACATGTCATACAGAGGAGGAGGCAAAACTTGCACACAAAGTCACAGCCTCGGTGGGAAATTCCATCGAGCAGCTGTCGGCTCTGCCACCGAGCAGCCGCAGGCGCCACCAGCTGCTTCCCCTCTACGCGCGCTGGCGCTCAGGCGGCCTGTTCGCGCCCCCACGCGACCGTCACTGCCTCAAAGGGGTGAAGACCGGGTGCCTTCTTATCCCCGTGAGCGACACTGGGCGGCGCCATTCCTTTTCTTCCCGAGCTCTCGGTCGATCGGGAAAACACAGCAAACAATCGTGTCCTCGCCTCTCCGAGTTGCCAGGCAACATTCTGAGCTCGAGGACCACCCTCCCAACGCCTGAACCACCGGGTTTCGGCCCCTGTTCCCGTGATCAACGACGACCGCCGCAGTTTAGCTGAAGGACGGCGATCGGTCTCACGTGGGAAGCACACTACAGCCACTTCCACGGCCGAGCAAGGGCGGCAACAGGAGCGCACGGACTCCACGCTGCTTCCACCTGAAGCTCAAGCCACGCCGTGAACTCTCGCCGGCGAATTCTCAGTTTTTGCTCCGGCAACCTTAAACTGAGCTTCCGGTACAGTTTCTTTAAATTCTCGCTCTATGATCTTTCGGAGATTATCAAATCTTGCACATAGACGCTGGACTAGCCGGCGATCATTGACGACGGCCAGTTTTATTGTCGACGGGGCCGTCGTCTTTAAATTTATTGACGATGGCTAGAAAAAGCCGTCGTCAATAACACAGTTATTGACGACAGCTGAGCGAGTACCGTCGTCAATAAATAATTGACGACGGTGCCCGTCGTCTTTAACTTAATTCGGGCCCACCCCAGGAGTTATTGATGACGGTGACCTAGCACCGTCGTCAATAACACAGTTATTGACGACGGCTGAACGAGCACCGTCGTCAATAAATTATTGACGACGGTGCCCGTCTTCTTTAACTTAATTCGGGCCCACCCGAGGAGTTATTGACGACGGTGACCAGGCACCGTCGTCAATAACGGGACATATAACCCGTACGCGAGCCGGGAGGCGGCCACTGCCGCCTCCCGACTCGCGCCGAGGTCTCGTCGCCGCCGCCCTCCCCGCCGGTCCCCGCCACCGCCACCGCCGGTCCCCGCCGCCACCGCCGAGGTAAGTCCCCCTCCTCCTCCCCCTCCGGCCTCTCCCCCGCTTTCCTCGCCCCCCGGCCGCGCCGCCGGCAACCGGCCGGCAGGCCTCGCCGTCCTCCCCCCGTCTGGCCTCTCCGGACCCTCCCCCGTCCCGGTGACCGCGACTTGCATGGAGAGCGACAGCGCCAAACACATCCAGGACTGATCTCCCATGCCCACCCTGCCCTCCGCATAAACCTGCTAATGGTTCGGTTTGGAACCGGTTTTGAAAACTCTGTACAACTTTATATCCCAGCCTCTGGATTTTCTTGCGCCCGTGTCAACTCTACTGCAACTACATTCCACCCTACATCCAATTTCAGCATTTTTTCATCTTCTGATCCTGAATCCTAATGGCTTCAGACCATCAGTGTAGATGCCAGCTTTAGGATCTAATTTTTTTGTTCTACCAAAGTTTTTGTTCAGTTTCTGGTGATTGCGCCATTTTTGCTCTTTTGTTGTGGCATTCAGGATTCACATTCTAGTTTTCCAAATTTCTAGCGTGCATTTTCATTTTGCTTCTTCCTGTAACACTTTTTTATAAACTGTAACTGATTTTCTTTTTCATAAAAAGTAGATGTGCTGAAATTCAAGTTTAGCAGGCATTTTCACAGACACTTTCTTAATTAATTAAATTGGCTTCACCTGATTTGCCCTCTTGGAAGTTTTGACTAGGCTACAATAGTTATGTAGTAATTCATCTGATGATGTAATCTAAATTGGCTTCATGAAAGCAGTGAAACAAAAGGCGGTAAAAGGTGGCCGCTTGGGCGCGCCTTAGCGCTCCGCGCAGCCCTCCCGCCTTGCCTCGGTGGGTAGGCGGTCGCGGCGACCGGTCAACCACCAAACAGGCTGAAATGAAACCAAGTGCCTAGTGGGCTGGGGCATGTGACAATTGGAAACGGGGAAAGAGAGAGAAAATAGAAGTGGGCTGTGGAAAATTAATCAACACAGCAGAAATATGTGCTACTATATTTTTTAAAAATTATAAAACACCACTGCTACAGTATATAACGCCTAGGCACACTTAGGCTCTAGGCGGAGGGTCACCGCCCGCCTAGCGCCTTTGGAACCTTGCATGAAAGCATGGCTTCCAGCATTTTTCCTACATAGTTGCTAAACATTAGTTACTCATGCCAACTAAGGCACTAGTGAATCATTTTCAGTTTGTAACACACAATGGAGCTTTAGTCCAGGCCGTGTTAACTAGAGAATTTCAGTAACTTTTCCATGTTACAGGTGGGGTTGGATGAACTTAAGGGCACATGTTTAGACTGTGTTTAGTTGTAAGACAATGTTGGATGGGATTGCATTATGTCCATGTTTTGTAGGATTGAGAAATCTAAATTGCTTGTTTGGTTGATCGGAGAGGACGAGTTGATTTCTTCTTTGGTTGGAGGAACAAAGATGGATGGGACAGTATTAATTAGCTAAATTTGCAGACTGAGTATCCCGCAAGAAAATTGGTTTTCGTTCGGTTGGAATTGGACTGGGTAAAAACAGGCCGAAGTGAATAACGGGTTGGTTTAGACTGGTTTCACGCTAATAACAGTTCGGTTCAGTTTGGGTTGGGTCTGTACCATCCGGACCTAGAGTGGGCTTAGAATCAGGTCTTGAACTGTGGGTACGGATTGGATCGAGATCTCGCTCTCCTATATCCCCCTCTGCAGCAGCAGTCCACCAGGCCGAACTCTGAAACGCGTGCAAGAGAATCCAGCTCACCACGGGGAGCGGCCGAATGTATGCGAGAGAATCCACAGGTCGATCGCTAGCTAGCCTGCTAGGCTGGGAACCTTTTTTGCTAATGGGCTCAGACCAGTTTCAAACTGTAGTGTGGGATGTGCATTGGTTTGGGTTGGGTTGCTTTTTTTTTACAGTCTGGTCTGGTTTGGTTTGAGCACATAAATTAATGGGCTGGTTTGGGTTAAATTAAATTTACACAGTCTATGGTTTGATCTGGATTTGGAGTTGGTTTTCGGCCCAGTGACAGGTTTACCTCCGCAGCCTTCTTTCTCTGCAGCATCATCCCTGCCTACTTGCCACGATGATCACCCCTTCCCGCTGCTGCAGTAGCTAGTTTGCGATGAGATGTTTTGAGCGAAGCGAGGCCACTCACTTATCGAAGAAGCGATGATGGGAGGATAGCTGGTGCTTGGAAGGGTCAGGTGGGGAGGCCGATCAAGATGAAACTGGTTCGCGCGCGGAATTGAAGTATTGAATGCTATACAGACGTCTGCATCCTCGAGTTGCATTCGTGGATTGTTGCGCTTATTTGTCTAACCTCCCCACTCACGCCGAGGTCTCATCACCGCCGCCCTCCCCGCCGGTCCCCGCCCCCTCCCCCCTCTGTCCCCCGCCTCTGTCCCCCGCGGAAGGCGGGCTCGAGGTTGTAGGATGGACGGCGCCAGAGGGATTGGTGGTGGCGTTGCTAGTGGTTGAGCTGCTGCTGCAAGTGGTAGAATAATAAGATGAAGCACCACTATGAGGAGGATTATTTAATTCGTTAAGCTTCATTTTAATTAGGAACTTCAGCTCAGTGCACAGTTCACTCTTATTCTTGCAATTTTTATGTGGCCACTCATTGTTTAATTAGTATTGTAATTGATTATTGTTTAATTAATACTTTGATTGATTGTGTGATTAGTTACTATATGTAAATAAATGGGTTTCGGCCCGGTCCGGCCTGACACGACCCATTTAGGGTCTGTCACGGCTCATTTAGTGGTAATGTATTAGTCGAGACAGGCACGGAGGACGGGAAGCTCGCGCGCGTGGACGGCGGGCCCCAACGGTGGGGTTTCATCTTTGAACCACTTACAACGGGGTATAACGTACGACGGCTAACCCTAAAGGCGTCGTAAGATAATGGCAGGCCCCAACGGGGCATAACTTAGGACGGCTGACCCACTTCTTTGTCTCTCCTTTTTTCCTTCTCTCTCGTTCTTTCCTCTCTCTCTTTTAAATGACTCAAAAACGAAAGATTGACGTAAACCTATACAACATGCGTCACCCGTTTCGAACGGGCCCGTCTCACATGTGTTGCGCATGTGAGGCGTGTACGTTCGGAATTGTCCCTTTTTGGACAGCCTGGGAGTGACCGAGGGGGCGTGGCATGTGATGAAACGCGGGTTTAGATCTAGAAAAGATTTCGACGGCATAACCCTGTTGTTCTCTGCTGCACCATTTTCGGGCGTGCAGTGGAGAACAGCGGGGTTATGCTGCCGAAATTTCGTTCGGATCCATACCACGCGTCTCGTCGTGAGCACGCTCCGCTCGATCACTCTTGGGTGGGTTTAGGACCTATCCTTTCCAATAGATGTAGGGCCGTGACATAAATAAATTATAAAGTAAATATAATTTCCTTGACATTAAACTGCAGATTCAAACATGGGTGAGGATCGTAGTTGGATGTATACCGGTTGGAAGAACAGTTCTGGTGGTCACTCGGATGAGTGGTTCGCAAAGACAGATGCTTTTGTAGATCGAGCGTTTTCATTGTCAAAGATCGATAAGGTGCGGTGCCCATGTACGAAATGTCAAGGTGCAAAGTGTTGGGACAAAGTGAATTTGGCGTTTCACTTATGTCGATACGGTTTCATGCAAGATTATGAGGTGTGGACCTTTCATGGTGAGACATCTTCTCAACCCTTACAAGTTTCAGATGAGGATGACAACACGGGGATCGATAGGATGGACGAGATGCTTGATGCTATAAATCCTGAATTGATGGAGGATCCTCCTCCAACGGAGGTTGAAGCGTTTTTCACGCTTCTCAAAGCTTCAGAAGAGCCGTTGCATGAACACACCGAAGTGACGCTCCTTACTTTCATGACTAGATTTATGGCCATTAAGTCTAAGTATTTCTTCTCCAATAACTGCTACAACGATCTTATCAAATTGATCAGCGATATCCTTCCACAACCACATAAAGTGCCTAAAGATATGTATCAGTCTAAGAAGTTGATTTCTGGTCTAGGTATGAAATATGAGAAGATTGATATGTGTCTAGACAATTGCATGCTTTTTTGGAGAGAGCATGCGAACGAGAACAAGTGCTTAAAATGTGGTAAAGCGAGATTTGTCGAAGTTGTTAATGACGACGGTTCAAAAGTAATGACTCAAGTCGCACAGAAGCAGCTTCGCTACTTGCCTGTCACACCTAGGTTCAAGCGTTTGTTTCTATCTAAAAAAACAGCTAGACACATGAGGTGGCATAAAGAAGGTGTACGTGAGAACAACAGCATGATGGTGCACCCGTCGGACGGTGAGGCATGGAAGGCGCTTGACCACTTCGATCTAGATTTCGCCAATGACGCGAGAAATATTCGCTTTGGGTTGGCGACAGATGGCTTCTCACCGTTTAGTACAAACGCCACACCATACTCATGTTGGCCCGTGTTCGCTATTCCGTACAACTTACCACCATCGCTTTGTATGAAGTATGAGTTCATGTTCCTATGCCTTATTGTACCTGGACCGGATCATCCTGGTTCACGACTGAACGTGATGATGCAGCCATTGATTGAAGAGTTCAAAATGTTATGGACAGGAGTCGAAGCGTACGACTGTTATAGAAAACAGAAATTCAACCTTCGAGCTGCGTACTTGTGGTCTATTCATGATTTTCCAGCTTACGGCATGTTTTCTGGCTGGAGCACTCATGGTCGATTGACATGTCCAATATGTGCTTCGGACACGGATTGTTTTCGTCTAATTCATGGTGGCAAGATATGCTACTTTGATTGTCATAGACGTTGGTTACCGCCAAATCACGTGTTTAGGCAACAGAGAAATGCCTTCAGGAAGGGTACCATTGTAAAAAAGGGACCACCACAACGTCTGAACGGGTCGGAAATTGTTAAACAGCTCAATAATCTAGTGCCAGATGAAGGTCGTCCTGGATATTTTGTTGGTTACGGAGAGGATCACAATTGGACTCATATATGTGCACTATGGGAGTTACCGTATATGAAGTCTTTAATTCTAATGCATAACATTGATGTCATGCACCAGGAACGTAACATGGGCGAATGCATCATAAGCACGTGCTTGGATATGACGGGAAAAACAAAAGACAATATAAAAGCTCGGAAGGATTTGGCAGAGGTTTGTAACCGACCAAGTCTTGAGCTCTCCGAAGCTGGTGGCAAACCACGAGCTTGTTTCTGCCTTCGACCAAAAGAAAAGAAAGAAGTCTTCAAGTGGTTGAAACAGTTGAAGTTCCCAGACGGTTATGCTGCTAGCCTGAGAAGAGCCGTTAATGTTAAGACTGGAAATCTTACTGGTTTGAAGAGCCATGATTATCACATAATCATGGAAAGACTTCTGCCGGTTATGTTTCGAGGCTATCTTGACGATGAGGTTTGGAAGGTGTTAGCCGAGCTTAGCTATTTTTATAGACAGCTTTGTGCTAAAGAAATCAAAAGGGAGATGATGGAGAAGTTGGAAAAAGAGATACCCGTGCTTTTATGTAAGATGGAAAAAGTATTTCCTCCAGGGTTCTTCAATCCAATGCAACACCTTCTAATCCATCTTCCATATGAAGCTAAAGTAGGTGGCCCTGTTCAATATAGGTGGATGTACCACATTGAAAGAGCACTCAGATGTCTAAAACCGATGGTTCGTAATAGGGCAAGGGTTGAAGGATGCATCGCCGAAGCATTTACACTTCAGGAGATAGGATACTTTTCAAGTGTCTACTTTGCAGAAGAACACAATGTTAATGCATCGGTGTTACGGTATAATATGGCTGAAGCAACCTCTTGTAGCGAACTCTCACTTTTTCAAACGAGAGGCACCACTGTTGGTAGTGGCACGAGCTATGATGCTTCAGCAGATGAAAAGACAGCTGCTTTGTTATACATGTACGCTAACATAGATGGGATGGACAATTTTTTTCAGTAAGTGGTTGTTCAACATCTATACAAATTTGTGTGGTGTGTTATACATCTACACCAATAATTCTTTTTTGTCCTGATTTAGTGAGTTCGATCGACAAAATTGGAAGTCTAAGCAGCAACCTACTAGCAAGCAAATACAAACAATGCGACACTATGGAGTAAATGGAGGACCTAACTTCCAAACGTGGTTTCGAAATCATGTAACGTTTTCCTTGTCTTGTTCCTCTTAGTAATTATGTTCATAGCATAAAATAGTCTTCTTACTTCATATGTTGGACAGTGCAAGACACAAGTCGGTGTTCATGAAGATTTGCGACAACTGTCCAACGGATCCATTAAAGTTAAACTCTTCGATCGATATGATGTCAATGGGTTCCAATTCCGTTCAACTCAATTTGAAGCTCAACGTCCTCTAAGGGCAACATCAAACACCGGAGTTGTGACAAGGGCCGCCGATGCCGAAGGACATGAAACTAATTTCTATGGGATCATAAAGAAAATTCTAGAATTTAGTTTTGCCGGGAATAAAGACCTTAAAGTAGTCTTCTTTGACTGTGATTGGTTTGATAATAACAATGGAACTCGACAAAACCAATTTGGCATGGTAGAAGTCAAACACAAGGACCGACTACGAGGCTATGACACCTTTGTCCTTGCACACCAAGTCGAACAAGTGTATTATCTACAATATCCGTGCGAAAAACTTAGTGCATGGTGGGTTGTACAAAAGGTGAATCCTCGTGAGCGGTTATATACACCGGACAATACTGGTTACATTGATGAGGCAGATGTTGTTTACCAAGAAGAAGAGTTGCCGGATTCTTTTGTCGTTGAGCCTGGTCTACGACTCGATGAATTAGTTGGAGATGCACAAGATGTACAGACTCATAATGTGAAAAAACGAAAACGGCGAACAACCATGACAAAAGATCGATGGTCCGGTTTACGAAGTAGAGTACATGATCGTGATACTGATGAATTTTGAAATTAAGTACAAGTATCGTTTCTTCCATCTCTTCTTTCGTTTTCTATATTTTCCTTTAAATTCATTATCAAATTTCCTTTCATCAGGATGTCATCGAGCAGTAGACGACGGGGGACGCGGGGCTTTCTGCCCCCGAGAGCAGACTCTGTTTTCCAGGGCTGTCAGTCTAGCAATGGTAGACTGTCTCAGCTGTTGGGCCTCGACAGAGGCCAGGGGTCACGAGAGCGGTCACGACAGGTAAAGAATAATTAATTACATAAATTATATAAATAACTTTCTTAAATCTATATTACCAATCTTCAAATTTTTAGGACGACTCTACGTCTGAGGAGACAGAGGTCAGGGGTCCTCTTCAGACACCACAGGTTTCGGAGCCTGTTACAGATCCTGCTTCGGATCCTCTTCAGGTTCCGGCACCGCAGGATTCAGACCCTGCTTCAGAGCCTTCCACAGAGCCTGATGTGGAGCCGGCTCCACAGCGGCGTTACAGGAGGAGCCACTACGTGGCTCCTCCTCCGGTTCCTGCACGGCCAGAAGATCGGGTCGTTATTCGTCCGGTTGGCGATAGGTAAGTAAATCAATAACAAATCAATTTAGATATTTTAACACTTATATATGTACTAATTGAGAATCGTGTATTAGGTCTTGGGCCGATGACTCGTTCACGGGTCAAGGACGCCATCGCCAGGTCAACGCTGTCCTGGGCCAGCTCATCCGTTGTCACTACCCCGGTCTAGTGAACGGACGGGCTGCTACGTCTTGGGACGATTACGCTACGGCCCAGGACATTACCTACGGCAACCACCAGGAGCATGTGTGGCATGAATTCATGGTAAGCAAATCGTCTATTTGTTAAATGCGAACCTATTATATGTTAAGTACATTAACTTGTATATTTCTACTTGTAGAAATATTACCGTTTGGAGGACGAGGCCCAGCTGGATCACGCTCGCCTGGTCTTCAACAACAACGCTAGGAAGCTCCTGACGCAGTCGATTTCAACGGCTCGCATTCAGGCTACGAAGGCGTACTATAAGTTGCATCCGGACGAGGGTGAGCCGGGGCAGTTTAGGGATGTGGCGGACAAGTACTTGACGGAGGCACAGTACGCAGAGGTAAATTCTTTATTTTACTTTGCTTCATTATCCAATTTTCATCAATGTTTTCATCCAACAACAAATGTGTGCAGGTCAGCGTACCGTGGCTTGAGTCCTGTCCGGACGCCTACAGTTCCCTGTGTGCTCGTTGGGCGAGCCAGGGCTTCCAAGGCGTGTCGATGACCCGCCGACAGAGTCGAGGGACGGACGGGAAACACCGTCTTGGCGGGGACGGCTACGTACGCCTTGCTAAACGGATGGTAAGTGATACTCGAATTATATTCTAGTTAATTTCTATCGCTACCATTATGCTAACACGTATCGATAGGAGCGCGAGATCGGTCAGGAGCCGACCGCTATCCAGGTGTGGAGGAGGGGTCACATGGAAAGTGACCCCTCGCAGCCTGATCAGCTGTCTTCTCAGACAGCGACAGAGACGTTGGTGAGTTCTTTAGTTGACTTAATTGTATTATCTTTAAAACTTCTGATGACTTTAATTTTTTGTATTTTCAGGAAAAGTATGGGGAGGAGGTGCGGAGGCTTCGAGGCGACGATTACGATTGGCAGAACTCGCCGATCGTACCTGAAGCCGCCTATGCAAGCGGTGGCGGTAAACCTCACGGCCGGTGAGTTCTGTTGTTTTCATTTACTTTCATTAACTTCGAGATACGAAACTTTAATACTCTTACTTCGTTGTGTAGGTTGGCCATCTTCGATGGAGTAGTAGACTCGAGGGAGGCGCGGTCTTACTCGAGGGCCTCTTCATCGCAGGGTGGATCCAGCAGGCGTGGCAGCCGTGATCTGGAGCTCCAGAGTGTCCAGGAGGAGCTCCAGAGGACGCAGGAAGCGTTGAGGCTCGCGAACGAGAGGCAGGCAGCCGAGCTCCGGGCTAGGGACGAGTATCAACACTCGTACATGCTACAACTGCAAGCTGCCATGCAGGTAAGTTCAGATCAATGTACTCAACGTTTCTAATATATAAATGACATGTATAATAATTTACTTCATATTTGCAGGCTATGGCCACAGGACAACCCGTTGTCTTTCCTTAGTGGGCGCCGCCACCGATACAGCTACCACAGGGGCCGACGTCAGGAGCACAGGTACAAAATTTCTCATAATAGCTGCAACTAGTTAAATTTGCTCAAATTTAGTTGAATTTGATCAAACTTACTTAAACTTAGAGAAAACTAGTTAAACATCCTCAAACTGAGTAAAATATGGTACAACTTACTCAACTATAGTCAAATATGACCAAACTTACTCAAACATAGCCAAAACTTTTTGAACTAGCTCAAACACAAACACTACTAGTCCATACTTCTTAAACTTAGTAAAATATGAGCAAACTTACTCAAACATAGCCAAATCTAGCTAACTTGCTCAATTTTAACTTGTAATGAGTTTATTTAATCATATACACATTTGTGAACTTCTAATTTGTCTACCTATACATGTACATCATAGGGATCGGCGACACGGGCTCAGGAAACTCCATCCCCTCAGCAACCAGCGTTTGGACGAGCGCACGACGACTTCCTGGACTCCGGTGGCAGCGGTCGGGGTAGCGTAGGGTAGTATGGCGTGCGTATAGTGTTTTTGTGCCTGCCTGTGATGTATGTTTTAATTGCCTGTGATCTGGCCATCGAGCCAGGGCTGGCCTCGAAGCCAGGGCAGGATTTTCTGTTTTTTTAAAAAAAATTGAAAAGCTTATTAACGACGGTTTCTGGTACTTGGCCGTCGTCAATAAGCCACTAGTATTGACGACGGCCAGGTACCAGAAACCGTCGTCAATAAGCAATTGTTATTGACGACGGCCTAGTGTAAACCATCGTCAATAAGCCACGGTTACTGACGACGGTTTCCTGGCCGTCGTCAATAAGCTTATTGACGACAGCCTGATTTAGCTGTCGTCAATAAGTTTATTGACGACAGCTAGATTTAGCTGTTGTCAATAAATTTATTGACGACGGTTACCGTCGTCAATAAACTTATTGACGACTAATAATTGACGACAGCTCAAAACCTTCGTCTATAAGCTTTTACCGTCGTCAATAACTTATTGACGACGGTAGTGCCCTTATTGACGACGGTTTCCGGCCGTCGTCTATAGTCCCGATTCCTGTAGTGGTGCCGAGGCTTACCCAACCGTAAATAGGAGTGGGTTGAGGCTATCAAGGTGTAAATCTTCCGGTGGGCACAGTCACGCTCCACATGGGGACCTCCTGCCCGTTACGGATGGACCGGTTCGGCATTTGGGTTGCCTTTGAAAGGTTGTTGCATACGACAGAGTAGGAAGGGGTGTGAAATCACGCTTCTGAAAGTGGGTGTATGTAACGTGTTATCCGGGTGTGTCTTGATTGCAATCACCTTCCATCGCGGTTATTTGAGTACCCGCTTGTTCACTGCACTGTGACGTAGTAAGAAGTGAAATAAGCCAACTGAAAATGCTGTATTGATCTATAATGTCTTGAATACCTTGATTGCTGTAGTTACAGAGCTAATTAAGTTTATATTCCACTTTGGGCATCACCACATCGGAGGAAAGCGTTTCTTGTTTGATTGTGGACTTCCTATGTGAGGGCTGCCTAAGGCTCAATAAACTGTTGCTATAAAACTGAAAATAAGGATCAACATGTAGGTGTGTCTTATTGCAAAGTCCTTTCCTACCTTACACATCCTTGCACGTAGAGTTCCATGCCTAGGGTTGACAGTTAAGACTTGCTGAGCCTTCGTGCTCACGGTTGCAATATTTGAGCTGTGTGCAGGTGAGAGTTATGAGGAGGGATCCGAGGACGAGGCGATGCCCCCGTCGGGGTACACGGCCGAGCTGGAGCCCTGCACGCCGCCGTGATTCTCCGGTTCCTTGCTGCTAGCGTGTAGCGTCCCCGGGCTGGACGGCTGCACTTTTGCATAGCTAGGATGAGAGGCCATATATGTATATTACTTCCGCTGTATGAATAGGTTTTGTAAAAGACTTCCGCTGTTTTATATCAAATAAAAGTTTGTATGTTGTTCTTTAATCTTTACGTGTGTGCTGTTGGGTGCCGCATCGCACGGCACCACCCTATGCGATCCTGGAGTGGGTGAACCACGGGGTGGTCACCACACATCCAATCTCATTTAGTCCCCCTAATGGGGTGATTAAGGGAACTGTCCTGAGAAAATAGAAAAATGAACAGAAGCATTTTTCAGATTTTCTCCAAATCTTATTTAGGGCAGAACTTTCAGTAGAATTCCTCAAATGACATGAAACCAATTCCATTAGAACCATCTTAAATTCTAGTTTCCAGAAAGTAATGTTTAGAGCCATGAAAAACCCTGGAATTGCTTAGAGGCTCAATTATTGACCAGATAGGCTTTTATTTGTACAAAGTTCAAATGAACTTGGTTTCAAATGAAACTTGGTCAAGACTCTGGTTAGGACCCTACCAAGCCACCATAAAAATTTCAGAACCAAAGGGGTGGGCTAGCTAGAGTTATTAGTAATTAAGTATTCAAGTTTACACATTGCATTTAAATTGACATGTAGTGTTACATTAACGTGTAGTCGCTGAAGGCGAAGAGACTCCGGAAGTGCTGGACTTCCTTCGTCCGGACGAAGACCTAACCCCTGACCAGCAGCAACAAGGCAAGCCCCGGTTTGCATTAAGCCTTTTATAAAGTTTTTGCTTTGTTCACATGTCTAGTGTGAAGTATGAATGTGCATTAGGTGTAGGATGAATGGAACCCCACATGCATAACCAGGATTTTTCCCTAAGAGTGAGGGTAGTGTCTAAGACCTCAAGTAGACAGGCTATGCTTAATGATTCATAGGACTTCGTACAAGTCGAGTAGTTGGAATCTACTCGCGAGTTAGGTTAGGGACACACGGGATTGGTTCGAGTGATGTGAGATCACTGTAGTAATGAAAATGAGACTAGGCAGGGGCTAGGGTGCAGCAAGAGGAAGTCTTGTGTGCGCAGCCCTGTCCGTGTCGATTGAGGACCGTTCCGTGTGCGGCCCTTCTGAACAAGTATTGAACGTACCGAAGGCATATCGGATATATGGGCCCCGATAAACCGATGTAGCCTAAACCTCCGGGCACCGAGGAATAGCACACCGATTTATAGGTGTAGGTTGAGGGCAGCAAGGTGGAAATCTGCCAACGGGCATAGAGAGATGATCCGTGTAGGGAACCTCCTGCTCGTTTTGGTGCGACCGGTTCGACGTTTGGGCTGTTGGGTGAAAGGTTGTCCCGTACGGCATCGAGTGAGCGTGCTGTGCAGCTCCACGGGTGGGCGTACGTGACGTGCTCTTTGGGTTTCCCTGCAGGTGTATATCAAGTCGATTCGCCGTCCCTCGCGGTGACGAGTACCGCTTGTTCCCTGTGTCGTAACGTAGATAATTTATGGAATGTTATGATTCAATACTGCTGTTATGATAGAATTGTATTGCTACATGTGTGCCACCAAATATTGCTTACTAAATTTCAGATTTCTGAACTGTTAACTTGTGGCTAAAAGATGAACTAAGGATGAACTTGTAGGCGTGTCCATTGATGCACTGTTACTATCCTATGTCCATTGTACCCCTCATGTAGAGTTTCATGCCTAGGTGAGTCGGTTAAGTCTTGTTGAGCCATCGTGCTCACGGTTGCTGCTTAAGTGTTTTTCAGGTGAGGAGCCACCCACGGACTCAGAGTACGAGTCCACCGGCGAGGGTTACCCTCCGTCGGGGACCACGGCTGAGTGGGAGCCGTACACGCCGCGTTGAGCTGAGGAGTGCAGCCAGTGTTGGCTGCCCTAGGGCTGGGCAGCCGACTTTTGCTAGATAGGCGGGCGTGAGTTGTATAGTGTAGACTTCCGCTGTGTAATAGAAACAATAGTTGTAACTGAAGTTTGTACCTGTTGTACATTTCAGATGTTTTTCCCATGTAATATATTGTGTTCTTACGACGTGTGCTGTCGGGTGTCGCATCATGCGGCACCACCCTCTGCTATCCTGGATGAGCGGATCCCGGTCCACCACAGCCTGGTATCAGAGCTGCATTGGCAATAGCACAGTACTTAAGGACTGTATTATGGGAAAACTTAGGATTACGGTGAGGATTCGGTAGTTGCCCAAGTAAGGACTATACTAGCATAGTTACTTAAAGTGGCAAAGACTAACCTATAAGTTATAATTCTGAATTTTCATTATGTAACGACGCACCTACGCTCTGGTAAGATTGGTAAGGAACGCCACCAAAAGCGGTTCAAATTGGGTTAGGTCCCCTGACGAGCAACGTGGTTCATGGATAGGTCTCACAGCTTGGTGTGAGACGTCAATATGAAACTCTTGGACTTTTCATGTTCCTGAGTTCATATGAAACGCTGATCCCTAGTGTGCATTAGGCGAGTAAGTGGAGACCCCATCGCGTGTCAGTAACGCGAGAGTGTTTTCGTCTGGAAATAGCCCTGGAGGACATACGCAACGTTTGCCATCGGCGTGCCCTGCAGGGCAGTATGTGGTACTGTTGGGTTGATAACATTCCCAACCGTGACGACCCGTTCATGACATACTCGGGTTCCCCGTCGTGTGATGTTGAAACACGATCACGTACTTTGAGACGTGACCTAACTCAAGGACGGCCGTATGGAAATGATACGGGCGTTTGTATTTAATTTTAAATATGGTCCTGCCTGAAATGAACAACCATTGAGTGCATCACTATTGTGTGGTCTTCTGCAGGTACTAACCACGTATGTATCCGTGTAGTAAACATATGCGAGAGACCGTTTAGTGCCACACTTGAGACGTATATGCCGGTATAATCCAGTTAGGATTTTCTTTTGCGAGGAACGTAGTACCAAGATATCATAGGCATATGCATGAAAAATATTGATAACAAGAAACTAAAATCATCAAGTTTCAACATTTAGGACCCTGGTTGGGTAGAAAAAAAATTGGAGGGTGATGAGTGTAGTTCCAAAAACACTGAAAAACAGAGTGCTCTTGTAAGGGCCTCAGTTTTTGACACCTATTTGAAGTGTTCATCACCACACCACACACCTCATTTGAGGAAATATGATGAACACAAATGAAGAGCAAGTAACCACCATCAACATGCTCATTAGAGAACAAACTCACATATTGCAAAAGTGGTATTTCCCACATGTGATATAGGTGGGCTGGACATATGAAAACTCCTACACATTGCTAAGGATGTCCATGCCAAGTTTCACCCAAATTCAAAACCTTTTTGAGGTCATTTTGGGTATAGTTAGAAAGAGGGCAGTTTGAAACCATATTCAAATTCAAACTGTTTTTATCCCATGAATTTAAAAGTGGGAGGCATATTCTTACTCAGAACATTTTTGTGAGCTCACACACCAATTTTCACTCCATTTGGAGTTGATCTTGACATGAGCTAAGTGGGGCAAATTCAAACTTTATTTGAATTCAAAACTGAACTTGTGCTGAAATTCATTCAAACCAAACCTAATTTGAATTCTAATCAATTCAAATGGCTCATGGGCCAATAATTTGAATCACCAGGGGTATTATGGGGCTCACTGTTTAGAACAGTGATTAGGAGTAAATTTCAGAGGTTAAAACCCCGGGTGGGACGCACATGTCATACAGAGGAGGAGGCAAAACTTGCACACAAAGTCACAGCCTCGGTGGGAAATTCCATCGAGCAGCTGTCGGCTCTGCCACCGAGCAGCCGCAGGCGCCACCAGCTGCTTCCCCTCTACGCGCGCTGGCGCTCAGGCGGCCTGCTCGCGCCCCCACGCGACCGTCACTGCCTCAAAGGGGTGAAGACCGGGTGCCTTCTTATCCCCGTGAGCGACACTGGGCGGCGCCATTCCTTTTCTTCCCGAGCTCTCGGTCGATCGGGAAAACACAGCAAACAATCGTGTCCTCGCCTCTCCGAGTTGCCAGGCAACATTCTGAGCTCGAGGACCACCCTCCCAACGCCTGAACCACCGGGTTTCGGCCCCTGTTCCCGTGATCAACGACGACCGCCGCAGTTTAGCTGAAGGACGGCGATTGGTCTCACGTGGGAAGCACACTACAGCCACTTCCACGGCCGAGCAAGGGCGGCAACAGGAGCGCACGGACTCCACGCTGCTTCCACCTGAAGCTCAAGCCACGCCGTGAACTCTCGCCGGCGAATTCTCAGTTTTTGCTCCGGCAACCTTAAACTGAGCTTCCGGTACAGTTTCTTTAAATTCTCGCTCTATGATCTTTCGGAGATTATCAAATCTTGCACATAGACGCTGGACTAGCCGGCGATCAAGTTCTTTTCTGCATCCGTGGCGTGAAACTGTCTAGGAGTGACGAATTTCGAGCTCGATCGAGGGCGGTCATGGCGGGCACGATCGGTCACACGGTGCCGACCGACTTGCCACCATCCTTGAACCCTTTTGACACCTTGTCGAGTTTCCTAGAGGTACACTGATGCTGTAGGACCGTTTGTTCGAGGTGTTGGCGGGTTAGAACCCACGGTCGACGGCGCCAAACCTCAACCGAGGCCGCGGCACGTCGCCGGGCTATTTCCGGTCACCCCCAGCCCAACCTGACACCACCGACGTGTTCCTCGATGTCGACAACCCCCTGGCGGCGAGTTTCAGACCATGGGAGGTCCGGCGGTGGCGAGCCGGCGAGCTCCGAGTCTGCTCCGGCGAGGTCGGCGGCACGAGCGCGAGAGAACGGTGGGAGGAAGACGAAGCCAGCTGGCCCACGTGTCAGCGGCTGAAGAATTCAAATCGGGATCGGGTAGGGCCGGGATCAGCTGTGCTGGCGCGCAAATACCCTGTGGGTCTCAGTGTGCCGGACACCTCCTCGCTCAACACGTGTCCCCGCGGCCCCCGCAAGTTTAAACTTTTCTCCCGATTTTCAGATTCCATTCAAACTTCAAATCATCATAACTTTGGCTAGGAAGCTCCAAATCGAGTGAACCAGCTCTCTGAGCACTTTCCAGCAAATCAAGTTTCACTTCATGAAAACCCTTACTTCTCCAGAATTAATTCCTCAAAATTTAAACTATTAGGAATTTTAACTGGAGAATCCTTTTGAGGAAAATCCTGAAATTTTGCTGGGATGTTCACCAAAATATCCCTGAACTACCATAAAAATTTCAGATCCATTTGAGCACATTTGATCCACCTAATGGTGTTATTAGTGAAACTGTCCAGAGAAAATAGAAAATGTTCAGAAACATTTTCAGAATTTTCTCTGAAATTTTTTAGCTTATATCTTTAGCTAGGAACCTTCAAATTAAGTGAGACCAATTCCATTAGAACCCTCTAAAAATCTAGTTTCCAGAAAGTCATAGTTTGTTCCATGAAAATCCCTAGAACACCCTAAGAGTGCCAATTAAGGTCAAGTACATACTTAATTGTGGAGGGCTCAAATGAGCTTTACTGCAACTAAAACTTGACCAAGTATGTATTTAGGTTGTGACCAAGCCACAGTAAAAGTTTCATAGTCAGTGAGTCTGTCTAGTGGGACTTATAAGATTCACAAGTTCAAACTTAATACAAATGCATTTAAATTTATACATGTACTTCTTCTATCATGTAGTCGCTAAGGTCGAGGAGGAACCCGAAGTCCTAGACTTCGTTACTCCGGAGGAACAGCTAGCCTACAACCAAGAGCAGCAAGGCAAGCTCCGGTTTGCATTATTTTAGAAGTTTTATTGTTTTGAGCACATACTTGATTACGTTATTCTTTGCATTAGTCTCTTGTTTGGAAACCCAACTGCATAGCCAAGAAAACCATGTTTCACGTGCTTCACGTGTGGCCAGGTGGGCCACTTCGCGAAGGACTTTCCCCAGGGGCAGCAAAGCAGCGGGCAAGCCAAGTTCCAGGGCGGTGCTCGAGGCCGACCGCCGGTCAAGAAGGTTGGTCAGCGGATTGGGGGCGTTCGCCACCTCGACAATGAGGACGCCCCAGAGGGAGACAACGTGCTGGCGGGTACGTTCACTCTCAACAATCAAGCCATCATCATACTTTTTGATTCTGGTGCAACCCACAACTTCATAAGTGCATCATATGTGGTTAAGCATCAGCTGGAAGCCTTCCCAACCGATTGTTCTTATATGATCTGCTCACCGGGAGGAAAGATTTCAGCAACTATGATGGTTCCAAAAGCACCACTGTGCTTAGGTGGGAAGATATACCCCACCACTATGATTATCCTTGAGGGGCAGAAGATTGATGCAATCTTGGGGATGTCATGGCTACAATACCATGGCGCTGTCCTGGAGACTCAGACACGGACGGTTCATTTAAACTCTCCATTTCACCGTCCACATTCCATGGTGTTAGACACGCCAGTCCGGGAAATTTCAGAAATTAATAATGCTGAAGCTCTCAAGTTAGAGGACATCCCCGTAGTCCGGGAGTACCCCGACGTGTTCCCGGATGATCTTCCGGATATGCCACCTGAGCGGGATGTCAAGTTCAAGATCGAACTTGCACCCGGGACTACGCCCATATCACGGAAACCCTATAAAATGGCTCCGAATGAGCTGGCTGAACTGAAAGAACAGCTCAATGATCTGTTGAGCAAAGGTTTCATTAGGCCGAGTTCCTCACCTTGGGGATGCTCGGCGCTATTTGTGAAGAAGGATGAAACCCTGAGGCTGTGTGTGGACTACCGGCCGCTCAACACCGTCACCATCAAGAATAAGTACCCACTGCCCCGCATCGACATATTGTTTGATCAACTTGTGGGTGCAAGTGTGTTCTCCAAGATGGATCTTCCCTCTGGATATCATCAGATAAAGATCCGGGCGGAGGATATCCCGAAGACGGCCTTCTCGACGAGATATGGATTATATGAATACCTCGTCATGTCCTTTGGTATCACAAATGCTCCAGCCCATTTCATGTATCTCATGAACTCGGTGTTCATGCCGGAGCTGGACAAGTTCATGGTAGTTTTCATCGATGATATCTTGGTTTACTCCAAGACAGAAGCCGAACATGCCGAACACTTGAGGATCGTTCTTCAACGGTTGCGAGACCACAAGCTCTACGCCAAGTTCAGCAAATGCGAGGTTTGGATCAGCCAGGTGCCTTTCTTGGGACACATCATCTCAGCAGAAGGCATTGCGGTTGACCCAAGCAAGATAGAGCAAGTGATGAAACGGAAAGCTCCCACTTCAGTTCACTAACATCCTAAGGAACATTCTGGCAAAATTTGGGGATTTTTGGATGAACCAAAGTCCCTCTAAAATTCTTTTGCCGAAAAGCTTTAAAGACTTTTCCAGAATTAATTAATGGGTTTCATACAAATTGGGTTTCAGATTTGGATTGTACTCTGTTAGAGGAATCCAACAAAATTTGTTTCATAATTTTTGGATTCTCCTACCCCAAGTTGTGGTCCTCCAAAATTTGCACTACAAACTGGACATTTCAAATTGTTTAAATGTCTGCCAGTGGGTCCCACCCGGCAGTCTTCTCCTTCCTCGCGCCAAACAGGGGTCCGCGGCGGCACACTCCGGCGAGCGTCGCCGGAACCACTTTCCCGGCCGTCTCCCGACCCCAAACTCGCCGCCCTGCCGTAAGTCATGACGCTGAACTGATCTTGGGGTTCGCCGGCGGCCGTAGCTCACCGGAACAGGACTCCCGACGGTGACAGCGGCGGTTAGGGTTCCGGCGTGGTCGGGAATGCATTACAACGCATCAAAACGATCGGCAAAGGGTCGGAGAGCACCACGGGAGTTCGGGGTTGACGGAAATGGCCGTCAAATCCCATGAAACGGTCGGCAACCTAGGGCTCCGCGGTGACCCGAGCTATTATTCTATGGTGGCCCGAAAAACAGCGAGAACCTGGCCATTTCTGGACCAAACCGCTTGATTCTTGGTCTAGGAGGGCAGCTAGGTAGTACAGAAGGTGCTGACAAGCCTGCGCGGCCAATAGCTAAACGAGTAGCAGGAATTTTGGGGTAGACCGCGCCCTACCCGAACACACTACATTTCGGAAGAACTGGAAATACTCTTAATCTGGTGGATCAACCGCTATATGGCTTGCATCTACACGATCTAGAGAGCACGGCGCACCTTTTTCGTGTAGGAGAGGATCGGTGAAAACGGCTGTTGAGCGCTGCCCACGGTGAGTCAGTTGCGGCTCCGCCGGTTGCACCTCGGTCCTCAGCTGCGATCGTCGATTGGTGGCCAAATGAAGTGTTAACGCCGCAAGGTGGTAAGGGGGTTAGTTAGAGCACACACAGGCGCTCCCTTTTTGTGTTGGGAGCTCGGGCAAAGCCGAGCAGACGTCGGCGTGCAGGGGAGAATCGGGGGAGCGGCGCCTGTGACCGAACAGAGCCGGGCTCGCTATTTTGCAAAGAAGCACGCGTACGTCTCGGTGGCTTGGCGAGGGGGTCACGTAGAGTAGAGGGCGCACTGTTTCCCGGCTGCCAGCGCGAGCGACGGGAACTAGGAGGTGGCCGCTCGGCCGGTGGCATGCACGCGGCAGCTGGCTGCGCCCGGATGACTGAGAAATAGAGAGAAGACTTGGGGGCTAAGTCTATTCCACCCAATGACATGTGGGCCCCACTGGTCAGTGCTCTCTCACCTCTCAAAAGATCTCCAAAACTTGACAAATGCTGAATTCAAAATTTGGGAGTCTCAAACTGAGCTACATTTGTAGGGTTTGGCAATTTTCCCTCAAATTCAGATGTATATTTGAATTCTTTGGATATTTGGATCCTTTTTGGAAAAATGGGTAGCAAACCTTTTCAAAAATTATTGAAACTCTGGCTCCCCACTAATTTGGACCTGAGGAATCCAATTATGCACTTTGATCCTTGTTTTAGATGCTGCAACCATGAATTTGAATGCAACAGTTTTGAATCACCCCTCATGTGTCATGTGTAAAATTCCTACTTTGTGAAAGTGTAGGCTTCCCCTCTAACCACTCTTTTGATGGAGGTTACTTGCTCTTCCCACTTTTTCACCATCTATCCACAACATGAACTGTGGTGTTGTGAGGTGAAGAAAAGTTTTTGCAAGTCCCTTTTCTTGGGCTTTTACATCCCTCCCCCCTTAAAAGAATCTCGTCCCGAGATTATAAAAGAAGAGACAGCGATGTAACAGGGACTTACCCGTGTTGAGATGCCATGAACTCCGGGTAATTTGAGCGAAGGAACTCCTCGCTCTCCCACATCTCTTCTTCGGTGGTGTGGTTGCTCCAGAGTATCTTGTAGAACCACAACGTTCTGCTACGCGTGGTTCGGGCTTTCTCATCAAGAATTTCCACCGGATACTCATCATATGTTAAATCCGGTTTCAGCTCGCCGATGTCTTCTGTAGGAACAGCAATGGTATGCTTCAAGCATGTTCGCAGTTGCGAAACAAGGAAAACATCATGGACACCAGCCAGAGATGCCGGTAGCTCCAATCGATACGCTGCTGGTCCACACTTCTCGGTGATAGCGTAGGGTCCAATAAAACGGGGAGCGAGCTTCCCCTTCACACCAAACCGGTGCACGCCCTTCATCGGAGACACGCAGAGGTACACGTGTTCCCCAACGTCAAAGTGCAACGGTTTACGCCTCTTATCAGCGTAGCTATTCTGCCGGGATTGAGCGGCCTTCAAGTTAGCTTGAATCACCCGAACACGCTCTTCAGCGTCGTTCACCACATCAACCCTGAATGTGACCCTTTCACCGGACTCGCACCAATTTAATGGGGTGCGGCATTTTCGACGTAGAGAGCTTCGTAGGGTGCCATCTTGATACTCGCCTGGTAACCATTGTTGTACGAGAATTCCGCCAATGGTAGGTGATCATCCCAGTTCCTACCATGGTGGATGGCACATGCTCTCTACATGTCTTCTAGAACCTGATTCACCCTCTCTGTTTAGCCATCTGTCTGAGGGTGGTAGGCGGAGCTCCTGATCAACTTAGTACTCAATGCAGCGTGTAGCTGCTCCCAAAAGCGAGATACAAATAATGCACCTCGATCTGAGACGATGGTCTTGGGTACCCCGTACAAACACAGAATCTTTGCTATGTATAGCTCCGCATATTTGCCGGCATTGTAACGTGTATTCACCGGAATGAAGTGAGCCGTCTTGGTCAACCGATCAATGATTACCCAAATGGAATCATGCTTGTTGGATGTTAGAGGTAATCCCACAATGAAATCCATGCTCACATCTTCCCATTTCCATGACGGGATCTTCAGGGGTTGCAACAGCCCTGATTTCTTCATGTGATCAGCTTTCACTCGTCGGCACGTATCGCACTCGGATACGTACTTCGCTACCTCCCACTTCATCCGTGTCCACCAAAATTTCTGTTTCAGATCTTGGTACATCTTGTTGCTGCCCGGATGAATGGAGTATTTAGACAAGTGAGCTTCATCGAGGATTTTCTTCCTCAGTTCCATATATCGGGGTACGACTATGCGGTCATTAAACCATAGCGTCCCCGCATCATCCTTCCGGAAACATTTGATCTCCCCGTTGTCTATCCGTCTCCGGAGATGTGCCATACCTTTGTCATTCATCTGAGCTGCAATGATGTTCTCCCTAATAGTAGGGATGAGGGCAAGGTTGTACAGCGATCCATAAGGAACCAAGTATAAACTTGGCTCTTCCTCCGCCACCGGGGTAATGGTGAGGTGATGGACATGTGATTTCCGACTCAGCGTGTCGGCAACCACATTCGCCTTGCCGGGGTGGTAATGGATCTCAATCTCATAATCTTTGATCAGCTCTAACCACCTCCTTTGCTTCATGTTCAGCTCCTTCTGGGTGAAAATATATTTCAAGCTCTTGTGGTCGGTGTAGAGATGCACCAGATTCCCCAGGAGATAGTGCCTCCACATTTTAAGTGCCAAAACCACTGCAGCAAGCTCCAGATCATGAGTGGGATAATGCTGCTCATGGTTCAGAAGTTGGCATGAGCCATAAGCGACCACACGTCCTTCCTGCATCAACACGCAGCCAAGCCCAATACCGGAGGCGTCACAATACACGTCGAAGGGCTTTGTTGTATCCGGCTGAGCTAAGACTGGGGCTGTGGTGAGATGCTTCACCAATGTTTGGAATGCTCCTTCACACGCCGTGTTCCCAACATATTTCGTTCCCTTCTTCAGCAATTCTGTCATCGGCTTAGCGAGCTTGGAGAAACTTGGAATAAATCTCCGATAGTATCCCGCTAACCCGAGGAAGCTTCTGACTTCATGAACTGAAGTGGGAGCTTTCCATTTCAGCACTTGCTCTATTTTACTTGGGTCAACCGCAATGCCTTCTGCTGAGATGATATGTCCCAAGAATGGCACTTGGCTGATCCAAAACTCGCATTTACTGAACTTGGCGTAGAGCTTGTGGTTTCGTAATCGTTGAAGAATGATCCGCAAGTGTTCGGCATGTTCGGCTTCTGTCTTGGAGTAAACCAAGATATCGTTGATGAACACTACCACGAACTTGTCCAGCTCTGGCATGAACACCGAGTTCATGAGATACATGAAATGGGCTGGAGCATTTGTGAGACCAAAAGACATGACGAGATATTCATATAATTCATATCTCGTCGAGAATGCCGTCTTTGGGATATCCTCCGCCCGGATCTTTATCTGGTGATATCCAGAGCGAAGGTCCATCTTTGAGAACACACTTGCACCCACAAGTTGATCAAATAATATGTCGATGCGGGGCAGTGGGTACTTATTCTTCATGGTGACAGCTTGAGCGGCCGGTAATCCACACACAGCCTCAGGGTTTCATCCTTCTTCTTTACAAACAGCGCCGAGCATCCCCAAGGCGAGGAACTCGGCCTAATGAAACCCTTGCTCAACAGATCATTGAGCTGTTCTTTCAGTTCCGCCAGCTCATTTGGAGCCATCTTGTATGGTCTCCGTGATATGGGCGTAGTCCCGGGTGCGAGCTCGATCTTGAATTCGACATCCCGCTCAGGTGGCATACCCGGAAGATCCTCCGGGAACACGTCGGGGTACTCCCGGACTACGGGGATATCCTCTAACTTGAGGGCTTCAGTATTGTTGATCGCTGAAACCTCCCAGACTGGATTATCTAATAAGAGGGACTGCGGACGGTGTAATGGGGAGTTGAGGTGAACCGTCCGTGATAGGGTTTCCAGGACAGCGCCATGGTAGCTTAGCCATGACATTCCCAAGATTGCATCAATCTTCTGCCCCTCAAGGATAACCATAGTGGTGGGATATATCTTCCCACCTAAGCACAGTGGTGCTTTCGGAACCATCATCGTTGCTGAAATCTTTCCTCCCGGTGAGCAGATCATATAAGAACACTCGGTTGGAAAGGCTTCCAGCTAATGCTTAACCACATATGATGCACTTATGAAGTTATGGGTTGCACCAGAATCAAAAAGTATGATGATGGCTTGATGGTTGAGAGTGAACGTACCCGCCATCACGTTATCTCCCTCCGGGGCTTCCTCTTTGTCGAGGTTGCGGACGCCTCCAGTCCGCTGACCAACCTTCTTCATCGGAGGTCGGTCTCGAGCACCGCCCTGAAACTGGGCTTGCCCGCTGCTCTGCTGCCCCTGGGGACAGTCATTCGCGAAGTGGCCCGCCTGGCCACACGTGAAACAGGTGAAACGGGGCGGTCCCCCGCTGATCGGTGGACGGAATCCCGGGGCGCGTTGTGGTGGTGGAAACGCCCGGGGTACCGTTTGCTGCTGCTGCTGTTGTCTTGGTGGTGGCATCGGCGGACGGAACGGAGGTGCCTGAAAGGGACGTCCCCCGAACCGTTGAGGTCGCGCCGGTGGTTGCCACTGCTGCCCGGATGGCGTCCGATACACCATCCAGTACTTCTGGGGCGCGCCACCACCGCTGCTAGGTGGAGCGCTGCGCTTCCTCTGCTCAGCTGTCAACTCCCGCTGAGCATCCTCTTGCATAATCGCGGCTTTGACTAAGTCGTTGAATGTGCCGTGATTCCACTGCACGAGATGCGTCTTCATCTCGGGGTGTAACCCCCGATAGAAGTGCTCCCGCTTCTTCTCCTCCGTGGAGATATAGTCTGACGCGTATTGCACCAGATGGTTGAAGGCACGGGAGTAGTAATGGGCACTCCTCCCGCCCTGCTTCAGCTCCAAGAATTCTTGGAACTTCCTCTTCATAATTCCGGGAGGGATATGATAGGCGCGGAACGCCTCCCGGAACTGTTGCCATTCCACGGCATGGCCAGCCGGACGTGAGGCGACATAGTTCGCCCACCACGCACCAGCGGCACCGTGGAGTTGCTGCGCTGCGAACAGAGTCTTCTGCCGCTCCATACATTGGAGCAGCCCGAACATGGACTCGATGGTCCGCAGCCAGTTGTCAGCCTCCAATGGTTCTTCGGCTTCTGTGAACACTGGAGGGTGCGTACTCATGAAGTCCGAGTACGACACTTCCCGGGGCTCACGAGGCCCTCGCTCTTGATGTCCCCCCGCCTGGGACGTATTCTGCATGATCGTGCGGAGCAGGTCGGTCTGCTCCTCACGACCTCCCACCAGGGCCGCTATCACATCCGCTAGAGTAAGCGGAGGCGGCGGTGGTGGCTGCTGCTGCGGGGTGCTGTCGTGGGCCGGTGGCTGGGAGTCATCGCCTCCCCCTTGGCTAGAGCCACCAACCTCGTGCGTGGTCCTAGTGCGAACCATCTGCAACCATACGACAATAACATCAGTCCCACAACAGATTGCATGCAGTCCAATAACAATAGGCATAACAACATAATGACAATAAAAACATGCGATACATCTCGTAAGTAGATAATGTAATAACTTTGCACAAGCTACACCATTACCAGACCAAACACAAGCTAGTTTAATCCAACTTTATGAACCTCCTCTTTGGAAGCTCACCATAACTATGTTTGGTCATTACGAGATATTACTATCTCGTTGTCATCACGTATACCACCCTTAGGGTACAACACCCTCTCCAATGAGTTCAACTGTCACTCTTCTGTCCGAATGACCAGTTTCTACCTATTCCAAGTTTTGATCTGGTTCTGGGCATTTTCATGACTCATGTTGAATACCAAAGTTAAAGTTAACTTCAGTATATTTCCAACGAGTATTCATTTGCCCCCAGATCAGCTTTGGTTAAAAAGTTATGCTAATTCAAAGTCAGCAGAATTTCTTGAAGAATTTTAACAGCACCTCCCTTGGAAGTGGCTGTATTCATCCCTGGTTTCCACTGAAATCTGTGCTGAAATTTCAGAAACTTTGAATTGCAAAGATGTCACACATCTTCTACTCTTTCTAAGGATGTATCATATGAAAATTTTTTATTTTTCTACTAGGAGTTATGTTTGAAAAACAGAACAGTCCAGAGAATGTTTTAACACTGTCCTGGTTCTGGACAGTTACCTGCCTCTGGGATTTAAGCCATCTTAAGGTGTGTTTCAGCCCTGGAAGTCTACAACAAAGTTCTAGAGTACTTAAATACCTTTCCAGAACTATATCCCATACCTCCCTGGGCTAAAAGATCTGTGAGTTATGCCCTGTTGAAGATCAGCAACTTGCTGTCCAAAACAGAGCACTCTGTTTTTCAGTCTTTTGGATCTACACATCAATTATCAACTTTTCTACCCAACGAAAGTCCTAGATGTTGATCCTAGTGATTTTAATTCCTTGTTATCATTATTTTCATGCATATGCCTACAATATCTCGGTACTACGTTCCTCACAAAAGAAAATCCTAACCGGATTCCACCGGCATATACGTCTCAAGTGTGGCACTAAACGGTCTCTCGCACACGTTTACTACACGGATACATACGTGGTTTGTACCTGCAGAAGACCACACAATAATGGTGCACTCAATGGTTGTTTTCATTTCAGGCAGGATCATATTTAAAAGTAAATACAAACGCCCGTATCATTGTCATACGGCCGTCCTTGAGTTAGGTCACGTCTCAAGGTACGTGATCGTGTTTCAACACCACACGACTGGGAACCCGAGTATGTCATGAACGGGTCGTCATGGTTGGGAATGTTATCAACCCAACAGATACCACCTACTGCCCTGCAGGGCACGCCGATGGCAAGCGCTGCGTATGTCCTCCTGGGCTATTTCCAGACAAACACACTCTCGCGTTACTGACCACGCGATGGGGTCTCCACTTACTTGCCTAATGCATGCTAGGGATCAGCGTTTCATATGAACTCAGGGACACGAAGAGTCCAAGAGGTTCATATTGACGTCTCACACCAAGCTGTGAGATCAATCCCTGAACCACGTTCCTCGTCAGGGGGAGCTAACCGAAATTGAACCACTTTCGGTGGCGTTCCTTACCATGTTTACCAGAGCGTAGGTGCGTCGTTACATAATTAAAATTCAGAATTATAACACATAAGTTAGTCTTTGCCACTTTAAGTAACTATGCTAGTATAGTCCTTACTTGGGCAACTACCGAACCTCACCGTAAACCTAAGTTTTTCCCATAATACGGTCCTTAAGTACTGTGCTATCGCCAATGCAGCTGTGATACCAGGCTGTGGCGGACCGGAATCCGCTCATCCAAGATCGCAGAGGGTGGTGCCGTGCGATGCGACACCCGACAGCACACGTCATAAGAACACATTATATTACATGGGAAAACAAACTGAATGTACAAAGTAGTACACTTCTCAGTTACAAACTAGGGTCTTTATTACACAGCGGAAGTTTCTTTTGTACAACTCACGCCCGCCTATCTAGCAAAAGTCGGTTGCCCAGCCCTAGGGCAACCCACACTAGCTGCACTCCTCAGCTCAGTGTGGCGCGTACGGCTCCCACTCAGCCGTGGTCCCTGACGGAGGGTAACCTTCGCCGGTGGACTCGTACTCCGAGTCCGTGTGTGGCTCCTCACCTGAAAAACACTTAAGCAGCAACCGTGAGCACGAAGGCTCAGCAAGACTTAACCGACTCACCTAAGCATGAAACTCTACATGAGGTGTACAATGACATAGGATAGCAATCTTGCAGTAAATGGACACGCCTACATGTTCATCCTTAGTTCATCTTTTAGCAACACGTTAACAGTTTATGAAGCTGAAATTTAGTAAGCAATATTTGGTGGCACACATGTAGCAATACAATTATATCATAACAGCAATATTGAATCATAACATTTCATCCATTAGTCTACGTTACCATGCAGTGAACAAGCGGTACTCGTCACCGCGAGAGACGGCGAATCGACTCGATATACACCTGCAGGGAAACCCAAAGAGCACGTCACGTACGCCCACCCGTGGAGCTGCACAGCACGCTCACTCGATGTCGTACGGGACAACGTTTCACCCAACAGCCCAAACATCGAACCGGTCGCACCAAAATGAGCAGGAGGTTCCCCACATGGAGCATCTCTCTATGCCCGTTGGCAGATTTCCACCTTGCTGCCCTCAGCTTACACCTATTAATCCCTCAAGTGGTTAAACAGGACAGGGGTGATCAAAAGCTCCAATGGAGCTGAGAATTTTTGTGTGAGTTCCTTGTCACAAGAAAACTCTCTGGACCAAAATGTAGCACTTTTCATTGAGTGGTTTGCTCAGGATAATTCTCTCAGCAAATAAGCAAAGCAGAATTAATTCTGAGGTAACACCTTCATGCCCAACTTAGTGAACTACAATTTCAATTATAGCTCATAGAGTTTGCATGAATTTTCCTAGCATTTTTGGAGCTAAGATTTGCCCAGAACTGAATTTCCAAGTTTTGGAAATTCTCTGGAAATGTTTCTGTATTCAAATGAACACAGCATCTTCACTTTTGAATTGCTCTGACCAAATCAACTCCAAATGGTCTGAAACTTTTACAAGGGTTCACTAACATCGTAAGGAACATTCTGGCAAAATTTGGGGATTTTTGGATGAACCAAACTCCCTCTAAAATTCTTTTGCTGAAAAGTTTAAAGAATTTTCCAGAATTAATTAATCGGTTTCATACAAATTGGGTTTCAGATTTGGATTGTACTCTGTTAGTGGAATCCAACAAAATTTGTTTCATAATTTTTGGATTCTCCTACCCCAAGTTGTGGTCCTCCAAAGTTTGCACTACAAACTGGACATTTCAAATTGTTTAAATGTCTGCCAGTGGGTCCCACCCGGCAGTCTTCTCCTTCCTCGCGCCAAACAGGGGTCCGCGGCGGCACACTCTGGCGAGCATTGCCGGAACCACTTTCCCGGCCGTCTCCCGACCCCAAACTCGCCGTCCCGCCCTAAGTCATGACGCTGAACTCATCTCGGGGTTCGCCGGCGGCCGTAGCTCACCGGAACAGGGCTCCCGACGGTGACAGTGGCGGTTAGGGTTCCGGCATGGTCGGGAATGCGTTACAATGCATCAAAACGATCGGAAAAGGGTCGGAGAGCACCACGGGAGTTCGGGGTTGACGGAAATGGCCGTCAAATCCCATGAAACGGTCAGCAACCTAGGGCGCCGCGGTGACCCGAGCTATTATTCTATGGTGGCCCGAAAAACAGCGAGAACCTGGCCATTTCTGGACCAAACCGCTTGATTCTTGGTCGAGGAGGGCCGCTAGGGAGTACGGAAGGTGCTGACAAGCCTACGCGGCCAATAGCTAAACGAGTAGCAGGAATTTTGGGGTAGGCCGCGCCCTACCCGAACACACTATGTTTCGGAAGAACTGGAAATACTCTTCATCCGGTGGATCAACCGCTATACGGCTTGCATCTACACAATCTAGAGAGCATGGCGCACCTTTTTCGTGTAGGAGAGTATCGGTGAAAACGGCTGTGGAGCGCTGCCCACGGTGAGTCAGTTGCGGCTCCGCCGGTTGCACCTCGGTCCTCAGCTGCGATCGTCGATTGGTGGCCAAATGAAGTGTTAACGCCGCAAGGTGGTGAGGGGGTTAGTTAGAGCACACACAGGCGCTCCCTTTTTGTGTTGGGAGCTCGGGCAAAGCCGAGCAGACGTCGGCGTGCAGGGGAGAATCGGGGGAGCGGCGCCGGTGACCGAACAGAGCCGGGGCTCGCTGTTTTGCAAAGAAGCACACGTACGTCTCGGTGGCTTGGCGAGGGGGTCACGTACAGGAGAGGGCGCGCTGTTTCCCGGCTGCCAGCGTGAGCGAAGGGAACTAGGAGGTGGCCGCTCGGCCGGTGGCGCGCACGCGGCAGCTGGCTGCGCCCGGATGACTGAGAAACAGAGAGAAGACTTGGGGGCTAAGTCTATTCCACCCAATGACATGTGGGCCCCACTGGTAAGTGCCCTTCCACCTCTCAAAAGATCTCCAAAACTTGACAAATGATGAATTCAAATGTTGGGAGTCTCAAACTGAGCTACATTTGTAGGGTTTGGCAATTTTCCCTCAAATGCAAATGTATATTTGAATTCTTTGCATATTTGGATCCTTTTTGGAAAAATGGGTAGCAAACCTTTTCAAAAGTTATTGAAACTCTGCCTCCCCACTAATTTGGACCTGAGGAATCCAATTATGCACTTTCATCCTTGTTTTAGATGCTGCAACCATGAATTTGAATGCAACAGTTTTGAATCACCCCTCATGTGTCATGTGTAAAATTCCCACTTTGTGAAAGTGTAGGCTTCCCCTCTAACCACTCTTTTGATGGAGGTTACTTGCTCTTCCCACTTTTTCACCATCTATCCACAACATGAACTGTGGTGTTGTGAGGTGAAGAAAAGTTTTTGCAAGTCCCTTTTCTTGGGCTTTTACAGTTCCCGTAGTTGCCCTTGCCCTGAGAGAGGAGAACCGTCCGGTGACATACCTCTCCTACGGATTGGCAGTAGGAGGCTTGTTGCGCCGTCTTCGACATATGCTCCAAGCCGCCGGCAATACGGGCAAGCTAATCATACACTATAGTTCCACCCGGACCATCCGTGAGAAGCGGGAAGAATGGAGTTCAGAAATGAGGATTATCCATGAAAATCAGCTGCTTAAGATCCACCGCTCTCCAGCTTGTCGAGCGACACAGGTCGATGCAGAGAAGGATGTCACCTAGGAGGCCATCACCTGCCAGAGTCACATCTACCGTCGTCACCTGGACAGGACTGAGTACATGTATGTCCTCCATCGTGAGAGTGGTACAACGGAGTACAAGTACCAGCCAGTGCAGTAGGGGACTTCCCATGAGCACATGGACTTGTGCTTGAAGGATGCTGCCATGCTCAGCACTCGACTGCAGGAGTGTCAGCAGGAGCTTCAGGATGTACGTGATACTCTGAAGGAGACTGAAAGATTGCTTCGAGCCAGCTTGAGGGCGAGAGAAAGAGGAGATGGGAATGAAATGTGTGTCACCATGAATGACACATGGCCTCCTGACTCCCCCGATCGCTGTGCGAGCAGGCGTCGCCGCACTTCTCCACCAGCAGCTTCCCCACCCAAAGCGGAGTCAGAGGGCAGCCGCAATAATGAGGAAGATCCCGAGGAGCCATCTCAGTGATACGAGTCGTGTAGAGTCCTTTCCCTTAGTTTAGCAGATGTCGAGTAGTCGAGTCATTACCTTAGTTAATGGTGTGTTGATGCTTGGTGTGTGACGTGAGTTGTGAAAGCCATGGGCGTTTGTCCACAACCTTGTCTTCAGGTTGCTTTGCCTTGGTGTGTGAACCCATATGAATTAAGAGTGCATTTATGTTCGCGCAAGGCATGAAACCCTCAGAAAATATAAATGAAATAAGATCTCAAAATTTTAAAGATTAAACAAGCAAATTGGGAATTTAATACGAAATGCTTTAAGTTAACATTTGGTTTATCATGATAGATGGCCGGAAGAGGAAAGGGTCGTGGTGCCAACCCCGCCAACAACAACGATGAGGCCGGCAACCCTCATCTTTCTGGAGGACAAGATAGGGGTGGTCGTCGGGAAGGAGTTGATCCCATCCACCAAATGCTTGAAAATTAGAATAAGCTCATCCAGAGCCTGACTCAAGTGGTGGCGAACTTGCACCAAGCTCCACCTCCACAAGCTGCACCACACCAACCAAGGTTGAGTGAGTTTCTAGGGACTCAACCTCCAAAGTTTGCTAGTGCTGCTGAACCTCTGGAGGCAGATGATTGGCTAAATACCATTGAGAGAAAGATGAGGATCATACAATGCCAAGGGTATGAGAGGGTACTGTTTGCCTCTCACCAACTGCATGGACCTGCTGCTGATTGGTGGACCGCTTACGTGGCCGCCCATCATGACCCGGAGAACATCACTTGGGAAGAGTTCAAGTGTAGTTTCCGCAACCATTACATACCAAGGGGTGAACTCAAAAACAAGAGAAAGGAGTTCTTGGGGCTGCAGCAAGGAAACATGACTGTGAGTGAATACCTCACTAAATTCACCCAACTATCCCGTTATGCCCCACGGGACATCGAGACTGATGAGCAGAAACAGGACTGCTATGTGGAAGGACTTACAGCAGAAATGCAGTGTGCAATGTCCTCCAACGAGTATGAAAGCTTCCAAAAGATGGTAGACAGAGCATTTGTAGTGTAGAGGAAGCTGAAGGCCTTGGAAAATGAAAACAAGAGGAAGGCGGGATGGTCACACCAAGCCTCGGGTAGCAACACACGCCCACGTCTGATGCAGCAACCCGCAGGGCAGACGAGCCGTGCTGCGGTACCCTACTCCGCGCCGAGAGGGTACAACCCGAATTTCAGGCCTCCGTCAGCACCAACACAGCCACAACATCAGTTTGTACAGCAGCCTCGCCCCGCATATCCACCTCGACCAGCAGTACAAGGACCCCCAAACCAACCCCAAGACAACAAAGGCCAGGCACCTAAGGTTGGGGTGCAATGCTTCAACTGTGGTGAAGTGGGGCACTACGCTCATAAGTGCCCAAAGAAGAAGCCCATGCAGCCGCAACAGAAGAATGTGATGCGAGGACGGGTGAACCACGTGACCATGAAGGAGGCACAAGAGGCACCTGACGTGGTAGTTGGTAAGTTTCTATCCAATTTATACATTGCAACCCTGTTGTTTGATTCTGCTGCTACCCACTCGTTCATTGCTCAAGGGTTTGTTAAGAAGCATGATCTAGCAACCACACAAATGAACCATATGCTAGCAGTAAACTCTCCAGGTGGAGAAATAAGGACAAGACAAGTGTGTCCCAAGGTGAATCTAGACATTAATGGGGTAGTATTTACTGCCAACCTCATAGTGATAGATTCACAAAGGATAGATATTATTTTGGGCATGGATTGGTTGACCAAACATAAGGGAATCATCCATTGTTCGACCAGAACGGTGGAACTAACTCACCCTAGTGGCATAAGAATAAAGTTCATAACAATACAAGAGCCTAGGAGGGACATTAAATTAAATCAAGTTAAGGTGAAAGTGGAGGAGATCAGGATTATCAGGGAATATCCAGACGTTTTCCGGAGGAGTTGCCAGGTATGCCTCCCGATCGTGAAGTGGAATTCGCGATTGAGCTAGTGCCTGGAATAGCTCCGATATACAAGAGACCCTATCGGATGGACTCCAAACAGATGGAAGAACTCAAGGAACATTTAAGGGAATTGACAGAAAAGGGGTATATTCACCCTAGTTCCTCACCATGGGGAGCTCCAGTGATATTTGTGCCCAAGAAGGACGGAACCCAAAGGTTGTGTGTAGACTACCGTGCGTTGAATGAAGTAACCATCAAGAACAAGTACCCATTACCCCACATTGAAGACTTGTTTGATCAGTTGAGGGGAGCTTGTGTGTTCTCAAAAATTGATCTCAGGTCGGGATACCACCAACTGAAGATAAGGCAAACCGACATTCCAAAGACAGCTTTCGTATCTCGGTACGGGCTATATGAATACACTGTCATGCCGTTCGGGCTAACTAATGCCCCGGCATATTTCATGTATCTCATGAACAAAGTATTCATGGAATATCTGGACAAATTTGTGGTGGTTTTCATTGATGACATTCTCGTCTTCTCCAAAGATGAAGAAGAACATGAGGGACATTTAAGATTGGTGTTGCAAAAGCTGAGAGAACACCAACTATATGACAAGTTGAGCAAGTGTGAGTTTTGGCTGAAGAGAGTTCCCTTCTTAGGACATATAATCTCGGAGGGAGGAATCTCAGTAGATCCCGCCAAGATCAAGGATGTACAGAAGTGGAAGACCCCTGAGAATGTCGGGGAAGTTCGAAGCTTCTTGGGATTTGCTGGGTATTATTGACGGTTTATTGAGGGATTCTCCAAGATCTCTAGACCCCTCACTAAACTGTTGGAGAAAGAAATCAAATTCACATGGACGCCGCAGTGCGAGACGAGTTTTCAAGAGCTAAAGAAAAGATTGACAACAGCCCCAGTGCTAGTTATGCCAGATATGCAGAAGAACTTTTCGGTGTACTGCGATGCCTCTGGAAACCGGTTGGGATGTGTTCTCATGCAAGAGGGGCATGTCGTGGCTTATGCGTCCCGGCAGCTCTGGAAACACGAGAAGAACTATCCTACACATGACCTAGAACTAGCCACAGTGGTACACGTGTTGAAGATTTGGCGGCACTACTTGATGGGGAAGAGGACAGAGATATATACGGATCATAAAAGCTTAAAGTACATTTTCACACAGCCAGATCTCAACCTCAGACAAAGGAGATGGTTAGAGCTAATCAACGACTTTGATGTGGGCATCAACTATCATCCTGGGAAAGCGAACGTCGTGGCGGATGCTCTAAGCCGGAAAGTGCGGGTCAATAGGTTGAGCTTGAAGGACATGCCTACAGAATTGAAGGAAGAGGTTATAAAACTCAATCTATGTCTAGTGAATAGTGGTGAGGCCATCGCCATGGAAGTGGACTCCACATTAGAGAAAGACATCCGAAATGGTCAGAAGAATGACGAGAAGATACAAGAGATTAGAGAACTCATCAAGGAAAATAAAGCCCCTGGTTTCAGAGAGGATGAACAAGGTACGGTGTGGCACGGGAAAAGAATCTTTGTGCCTGAAGTGAAGGAGATCCGTGAATTGATTTTGGAGGAGGCTCATGATTCTGACTATTCCATTCATCCTGGGAGTACGAAGATGTACCATGACCTCAAGAGCAGGTATTGGTGGTATGGCATGAAGCGAGAGGTCGCGGAACATGTTGCCCTATGTGACACATGTCAGTTGGTGAAAGCAGAACATCAACGACCCGCTGGATTATTGCAACCACTCAGAGTGCCTGTATGGAAATGGGAAGAAATCGGTATGGATTTCATAGTGGGACTACCTAGGACCCAATCAGGATACGATTCGATATGGGTCACCATCGACAGGCTAACCAAGGTAGCTCATTTCATCTCCGTGAAAGAAAGCTACAGCGGATCTAAATTGGCAGAATTGTACATGTCAAGGATCGTGTGTTTCCATGGAGTGCCAAAGAAGATAGTGTCAGATCGAGGGACGCAGTTCACCTCAAGATTCTGGCAGAAGTTACATGAAACCATGGGAACTCATCTGAATTTTAGTTCTGCCTATCATCCCCAAACTGACGGGCAGACGGAAAGAACCAATCAGATCCTTGAGGATATGCTGAGAGCGTGTGCACTCAAAAACAATCGGAGTTGGGATAAGAACTTACCGTATGCGGAGTTCTCCTATAACAACAGCTATCAGGCTAGTATTAAGATGTCACCATTTGAGGCTTTGTATGGTAGGAAGTGCAGAACTCCACTATTTTGGAACCAAACAGGGGAAAGTAAAGTGTTTGGGCCCGAGGTACTACAAGAAGCCAAGGCGAAAGTGAGGGAAGTCCGTAACAACTTGAGGATAGCACAAACACGACAAAAGAGCTATGCCGATGTACGGAGAAGAGAGCTCATTTTTAATGTTAGGAACTATGTTTATCTCAAGGTGTCCCCTATCCGAGGACTTCGTCAGTTCAAGGTGAAAGGGAAGTTATCACCTCGAGACATCGGACCCTTTCAATTTCTGGAGAGGAAAGGCGAAGTGGCATATGAACTAGAACTGCCGGCTCGCCTATCAGATATGCATGACGTATTCCATGTGTCACAGCTCAAGAAATGTCTGAGGACGCCTGAAGAGATGTTACCCATGAATGAGGTTGACGTAGCTGAGGATCTGTCTTATGCCGAGCAACCATTCAAGATTTTGGAGACAATGGAACGCCTCACAAAAAATAAAAGAATTCGGATGTGCAAGGTTTAGTGGAAGCATCACTCGGAAGAGGAAGCCACATGGGAGCGAGAAGACGAGCTTAAGGCACAGTTTCCAGAATTGTATTCCTAGAATCACCAATCTCGAGGACGAGATTTTTTTAGGGGGGTAGAGCTGTAACACCCCAAAACCTGTTAAGAGGGGAATTTAAAAATTTTTGGATGTATTGCATGTGGTGCAGAAATTCAAATTCAAATTGGAATTCAAATTCAAATCAAAACAGAAAAGAAAAAGAAAAAGAAAATACCAAAACCCCCGGCCAGTGGGCCAAAACCCACCAGCCGGCCCACCCGCCCCCGCGCCAGCCCGCAGCCGCGCGCTCCCCTCTCTTTCTCACTGACACGCGGGGCCCGCGGTCATCGTCTTCCTCGCGCGATAGCGCAAACCGCCGGGACTCCTCCGCGCGCCGAATCCAAACCACCCCGGAAACCCGCGTTTCCCCAACCGAATTCTGGTCCCAGACGACTCAAACTCGATCACAACCGACACGCCGCTCTCCCCCGTCTATATAAATGCAGGCGTCGCCCCGTTTTCCCCACCCGATCAGCTGTTTTTCCTCCCGGTGAGAACTGAAGCTCCGATCATTGTTTTCTCTCGATCTTTGCTCGGGTATTCTGATCTAACATGCCGATCCTGTTCCACCGCCTCCGGGGAATAACGCAGGTGCAGAAAACTCGGTAGATTTCACACTAGACACAGCGCAGACGAGCATCGCCGCGATTCCATCTCGGACCTCGTCGCCGACCGCCTTCCAGGGCCTCCGAGCTCAAGAAAAACCCCGAGGTGAGATCCCCGACCTCACCTCTACCGATCTATGCCATGAAATCCCAGTTTTAGAAGGAATAGACGAAGATCCGAAGTTTTCCGGCGAGATCGCCGCCTCCCGCCGCCGGGCAGCGCCGCCCGCGCACGGTCAGAGCGACGTGGCCGCTTATGCGCCGTCTATTTTAAATCGCACGGTAGAATTAAAACCCGCGCGTACCGGTTCGACGTTATAATCTCAGCCGTCTGTTTTAAATCGGATGGTCCACGTCGGCCCCGCACTATAAAGGCCGGGATTCTTACGCGCTACCCCCTGGGGATCTCGGAAAACACGAGCTAGCCTGGGAAACTTCTGATCTAGCCCCTGGAACTTCAGAAATTCGTGAAAATTCATTTAAAAATCAGTTTTAGCCCCTGGACTTAATAAAAATTAGGAAAACCCCTCTGTTATGTGTAGTTAGACCCCTGGAAATTTATGAAATAATAAATTAGACCCTGTAGTAGGGTGGATTACCTTTTTCACCCTATATGATATTAAATTCAGAAAATTGAATATGTGATTAGGATCTAAATTTAAAAAGGTGAGGCAAACACATTGTAAATTCAAATTTAAACTTTCCTAGCACTTGGAAAACTTTAGAATGAGTTAAAAATAGATTTTAGGCTGAATTGAAATCTGTCTAAATGGGGTTCATATTTATTAGTTCTAGAAACATATTTTAGGCTAGGAAATAATTCTAAAAACTAGTAAAATAAATTTAATTTGTTCCACATCAGAGAGGAAGTTCAAAAATATATTATTTAATGTTTTAGATCAGAACCTATTCTGTTTGGATGATGTGT
The DNA here is from genome assembly GCA_030760725.1 of Neostapfia colusana. Classification (NCBI taxonomy): domain Eukaryota; kingdom Viridiplantae; phylum Streptophyta; class Magnoliopsida; order Poales; family Poaceae; genus Neostapfia; species Neostapfia colusana. The sequence goes on from JASWHV010000017.1 coordinate 46,628,290, forward strand.
CTTACTATTTTCATAATAAAGTTCATATTTAGGCATAGAAAATAAATCTGAAAATATAGGAAAATAGGTATGCATAACTAGAAAATGATAAATAAAGTCTCCAAATCCAAAGATAACAGTTTAGGATTTGGTAGAAGATCTGAAAACCCATTTGGAGTAGGAAATTAACTTCCATGCAAACTTGGTAGCTAAAGAGTGTATTAAAGAATTTGTTTAAATTGGAAATTCATATATAGTGTGCAAACAGAAATCTGAATACAAAAGGTAGAAATCATATACATATGCTTAAAAGTGCATGTAGGCCAAAAATCAACACATCTAGGATAACCACAACACTAAGTAATGTGAATGACTTTCATAGGTATGTATGTGTGATTTGTATGAAGTGAAAGTGTGAACCCTGTCTTATGGATTGTTGTTTTCTTTTGCTATGTGTATTGGCATGAGTAGAACCTGCCCCAGAGCAAGTTCTTCCCTTCCAAGATCAGGACTATCCATTCCTAGAGCAGCAGGAAGAAGGCAAGTGTCCTTGACCACTTTGATCCTATGCTAGGATGTGTAGATAGAATTATTTGCATTGTCAATTGAAATATGAAACCCATGATAGGAAGTTTCCCTAGAATTGCATTATCTTGTTTCCTTGTAGCTTGGGTTGGGATTTATTTTATTATGTCATTCATTCATATTACTTATGCATAGCCATGCTTAGAGTGGGATAAGTGGGATATGAGATCATCAACTTGTTTACCTTACTCTTGAATGAGACATTATGATTTATGTAGAGGTAGGGATCGAGGCAAATTGGATGATTTGGTTGGTGCTGGGTGCACGAGACTCGGGTTTGTGTTTAGTACTTGCCTGGATCCTAAGGACCGGTTCATGGAGCATGTAACATGGCTTTACCGTGCCAACCACATGCTGAGATGGGGCAGCTTGGCCAATTAATTAGGTGTATTCCCAGCGTAGTATGGGTGTGTTGGATGGTGCGGGGAGAAGGTGTCAGCTGGACTACCATATGAACCGCAAGGCTCAAGAGGGGGCCACTGCAGTGGGGTTGGAGCCTCTTGTATGCTATTAGCGGTGAAACCTCAGTGGGCCCACGCTCGTCGGGAATCCCTTTGTAAAGGCTTCGTAGTGATCTCCTGGCTACACACCTGGGAAGTATGAATGTGGTTCGTGGCCACTGGCATAATGGAGGTTCTTTTAGTCCACCCGACAACGGGGGATGAAATCACTACATGTGGGTACAGTGGTGCAAACTCTGCAGAGTCAAAACTGTCATGACAGCTGTGCTCACGGACAAGAGCGGCTTGGACTTATTCATAATTAGAGGATAATGACTTTGGAAGTTGTGGATGTTAAGCGGGGAGCTTAACATTGGAAATGATGTTATGGTTATTTGATTATGATGATGGGATGGGAGATTGGGACCATTTCACCTTTGTAGTAATGTAGGTGCTTAATAAGCTAAGGTGGTAGGTAATAATTGCGTAGTGCTTTAACCATGAGTTCAACCTCTCCTTGCTCTAGCCATGCATGACGTAACTTTCCCACACTTGCTGAGTACCCACGGTACTCAAACTTGCATATTGGTTGGTTTAAATTGCTGCTCAGGTCAAGGGGATGATGTGGTGTTTAATGATCAAGACTTCGGACCCGAAGAAGGATTCTAGGTTCATGGAGTCCCCCGGGCAACGCCTGTGACGGAGCCCACAAGAATAATATTCCGCTGCTATTTTATTTATATGTTATGAACTTATGATCGTCCATCGAGACATATGCTATGTAAGACTTATTTATGTTCGACACCTGGCTTGTAATAAATGATGCTTCATTATTTTTCATCACATGTATGAGAAAATGATCCTGGCATACATGTGATATTCACTCGGTTGTTCTTCGGAGAAACCTGGTGTGACATATCACATGTGGGAAATACCACTTTTGTAATATGTGAGTTTGTTTTCTAATGAGCATGTTGATGGTGGTTACTTGCTCTTCATTTGTGTTCATCAACTTACTTCAAATGAGGTGTGTGGTGTGGTGATGAACACTTCAAATATGTGTCAAAAACTGAGGCCCTTACATTCCTCCCCCTTAAAAGAATCTCGTCCCGAGATTATAAGGTGAAAATGAGAGAGAGGACGGTGGAAAATTACCGGATATGCGACGTGAAAAAGTCGGGGTACTTAGTGCGAAGAAATTCTTCGCTCTCCCATGTCGCTTCGTCCATGGAGTGATTACTCCATAGAACCTTGTAGAACCACAACGTACGGTTGCGTGTGGTTCGGGCCTTTTCATCAATAATCTGCACCGGTTCCTCCCAATAGGTGAGATCCGGTTGCAGTTCTTAAATATCTTCCAGCTGAACGGTAGTTGATAGCTTGAGACACTTCCTCAGCTGGGAAATGTGAAAGACGTCGTGCACACCGGAAAGTGCTTCTGGTAATTCCAGCCGGTATGCCACTGATCCACATCTTTCGGTAATCTGGAATGGACCGATGAATCGGGGTGCCAACTTTCCTCTCACCGCAAATCTGTTTACGCCCTTCATTGGAGACACCTGTAGATATACGTGATCTCCAACTTCGAATCGTAATGGGCGCCTTCTCCGGTCCGCATACTGTTTCTGACGGGATTGAGCGGCTTTTAGGTTTGCTTGAATCAGTCGAACCTTTTCTTCCGCGTTGTTGACGAGGTCAATCCCGAAGGTAACCCTTTCGCCAGATTCATACCAATTCAGTGGTGTGTGGCATTTCCTCCCGTATAGCGCCTCGTAGGGTGCCATCTTGATGCTGGCTTGGTACCCATTGTTGTACGAGAACTCGGCTAATGGCAAGTGATCATCCCAATTCTTGCCGTGGTTGATAGCGCAAGCTCGTAGCATGTCTTCTAAGATCTGATTTACCCGCTCGGTTTGTCCATCCGTCTGCGGGTGGTATGCTGAACTACGGATCAGCTTCGTCCCCAAGGCAGCGTGCAGCTGCTCCCAAAAACGGGACACAAATAAAGTGCCCCGATCCGATATGATAGTACGGGGTACGCCGTACAAGCATAGGATCCGTGAGATGTATAGTTCAGCGTACTTCTTGGCGTTGTAGTTGGTGTTGACCGGGATGAAATGGGCAACATTGGTGAGCCGATCGACGATCACCAACACAGAATCATGCTTTTGAAGAGTGGTGGGTAAACCGAAGATGAAGTCCATGCTAACATCCTCCCACTTCCAGGCAGGAACGCAAGTGGTTGTAGCAGTCCCGGTTTCCGCATATGGTCTGCCTTCACCCTTCGACATCTATCACACTCGGACACGTATTTGCAGTCTCACGCTTCATCCATGTCCACCAAAACATGCTTCTGAGTTCTTGATACATTTTGTTACTGCCGAGGTGAATAGAAAACTTTGACAAGTGAGCCTCATCAAAGATCTTCTTCCGTAATTCCGGATTACGGGGTACGACGATCCGGTCCTTGAACCATAGGACGCCGTCTCCGTCCTTCCGGAAACATTGCAGCTCCCCACTGTCTACACGTCTCCGCAAATGTGACATGCCCTTGTCATTCTTCTGGGCTGCCGCTATCTCTTCACGGATGGTGGGGATCAAAGCTAGGTTGTAGAGAGCTCCATGTGGAATTACATGTAGTGGTAGTTCGCTCTCTTCCAACGGTGTGATGGTCAGATTGTTGACGTGTGACTTGCGGCTCAGCGCATCTGCCACTACGTTTACCTTGCCTGGATGATAATGGATCTCTATTTCGTAATCCTTTATCAGTTCTAACCATATTCGCTGCCTCATGTTCAGCTCCTTCTGAGTGAATATGTACTTGAGGCTTTTGTGGTCGGTATATAGATGTATGAGGTTACCGAGTAGGTAGTGCCTCCACATCTTCAGTGCAAGTACCACGGCAGTGAGCTCCAAGTCGTGGGTTGGATAATTCTGCTCATGGTTTCTAAGCTGCCGTGATCCATACGCGACCACTCTTTGGTCTTGCATCAGCACACATCCGAGCCCAATGCCGGATGCATCGCAGTACACATCGAACGGTCTTGTTGTGTCTGGCTGCGCCAAAACCGGTGCTGATGTCAGGTGCTTGACTAAAGCCTTGAATGCTGCTTCACACGCTGGACTCCAAACATATTTGGTAGCCTTCTTCAGCAGCTCTGTCATAGGCTTGGCAATCTTCAAGAAGTTCGGAATGAACCTCCTATAATATCCCGCGAATCCGAGGAAACTCCGTACCTCATGAACAGTTCTCGGGGATTTCCAATTCAGCACTTGAGTGATCTTGCTCGGGACTACAGCGATACCCTCCGCTGAGATGATATGCCCGAGGAAAGGCACTTGCGATATCCAAAACTCGCATTTGCTGAATTTCCCGTATAACTTGTGATCCCGCAGCCGTTGCAAGACTATACGCAAAAGCTTCTTGTGATCTTCTTCCGACTTGGAATATACCAGAATGTCGTCGATGAAGACCACGACAAACTTGTCCAGCTCCGGCATGAATACCGAGTTCATCAAGTACATGAAGTGAGCTGGAGCATTGGTGAGGCCGAAGGACATGACCAGGTACTCATAAAGTCCGTACCTTGTCGAGAAAGCTGTCTTTGGAATGTCCTCAGCCCTTATCTTAATCTGATGGTACCCAGATCTTAAATCCATCTTGGAAAAGATCTTTTCTTCGACCAACTGATCAAACAACATGTCGATCCGTGGCAACGGGTACTTGTTCTTGATGGTTACGGCATTTAATGGACGATAGTCCACGCAAAGCCGCAACGTCTCATCCTTCTTTACAAATAATGCCGAACAGCCCCATGGCGAGGAGCTCGGCCTAATAAAACCCTTCTCCAGGAGGTCCGTGAGCTGAGTCTTCAGTTCAGCCAACTCCTTGGGCGCCATCTTGTACGGCCTTCGGGATATTGGCATGGTTCCCGGTGCAAGTTCAATCTTGAACTCCACCTCTCTATCGGGCGGCATTCCTGGTAAATCATCCGAGAACACATCAGGGAACTCTCGGACCACTGGAATATCTTCCAATCTGATGGTTGTGGCTTGATAGACACTTGGAAGTTTTATTTCTGGACTGTCCAGAAATAATGAGTGAGACTCGTGAACTTCTGAGTTCAGGTGCACAACTCGGAGGACGGTGTCTAAAACAGCGCCGTGACGGGTTAACCATGACATCTCTAAGATAACATCGACCTTTTGTCCCTCTAAGATTATGAGAGACGTCGGGTAGACTCTACCCTCTAAGCACAATGGCGCTTTTGGGACCATCATGCTTGCAGAAATTTTCACACCCTGTGAACAGATCACATAGGGAATATCGGTGGGTAATATTTGCAAGCTATATTTATCAATGAAAGCTTGGCTAATGAAGCTATGCATGGCGCCTGAATCAAATAGTAATATGGCGGGATGCTGGTGGAGTTGGAACATACCCGCAAGGATTGGCTCGCCCTCCGGCACGTCCTCTATGGCAAGCTGGTGGACAGTGCCGGGCCTAGGGTTTGCCCGCCGCGCATTAGTAGGGTTCTGGGGTTGATTCCTCCCCGGAAACTGCGGTGCCACTCCGCCGCCTTGCCTCTCCGGGCAACTGCTCGTGAAGTGTCCTGGACGACCACACTTGTAACATGTGGCTGCTGTTGGTGTAGTGCTCGGGGGACGAAAGCCCGGCATGCGCTGCTGAGGTGCATACGCACGAGGCATCGCCCGCTGCTGCTGTTGTGTGCGGAGGTGGTACTGGAAATGCCGGCCTGAATGCCGGTGAAGAGTACGGCCGACTGCGGAATGGCATCGACCGCTGTGGTGGCTGCCAGCGTGAACCTGATGGTGGGCGATTCACCATCCGAAACTTCTGAGAAGGACCGCCTCCTTCTCCGCTGCTTTGCGGCGCGCTTCGCTTTCTCTCCGCCGCCGCCAACTCCTTGCTGGAGTCCTCTTGAACAATCGCAGCGTCAATGATGTCGTTGAGGCTGCCGCGATTGAACATCGCCAACTTGTCCTTCAGGAGCGGGTTAAGCCCCTGGTAAAAGTGGTCCCGCCGCTTCTCGTCAGTATCTGCGTGATACGACGCGTAGAGTACGAGATCGTTGAACGCCCTGGAGTATTCCAGCGCGTTCCGGCTCCCTTGCTGCAGGTGCAGGAACTCCTGCGTCTTCCTCTTCATCAAACCTGGCGGTATATGATAGGCCCTGAAGGCCGTCCGGAACTCCGTCCAGGTCATCACTCGGTCGGTGGGCTGTGAAGCACAGAAGTTGGCCCACCACACGCTCGCGGATCCTTGAAGCTGCTGGACCGCGAACTGAGTCTTGCGCTGCTCGCTTATCTGGAGCAGCCCGAACTTCATCTCTATTGCGCGGAGCCAGTTGTCCGCGTCAAGAGGTTCATCCGCCCTTGAGAATACTGGGGGATGAGTAGCCAGGAAGTCGGAGTAGGAGCTTTGTTGACGCTCCTCAAGATCTTGACGTCTCTCTGGGCGAGACGTATTAGCGATGAGAGTCTGCAGCAACTCCGTGTGCTGCTGATGTGAACCCGCCATTGCCGCGACAATGTCGGCCAAAGTAACCGTTGGCAGTGGCGGTGGCGGTGTTTGCTGTTGCTGCTGTTGCTGCTGCTGTCCCGAGGAGTCCTCGGGAGGCTGTTGGGAGGTTTCTCCCCCTTGGCTAGTACCCCCAACATCAGGGTTGGCACGAGTACGCGTCATTCTAAAAATCAAAACAGCAGCGATTAGCACATGTCTTACTTAAAATTCCATATGTAACAGTAGGTATTGAAGTTACACATGATTAATTTGCACAACATTCACATATATTGATAAAGCATAAACTTTATACAAGATACATTATTCTCGGGTCTCCGAGAAGTCGTGCTCATGTCGTCACTACCTATACATACGCTACTGTCTACACGACATGTCACCGATTACAAAAGTTGGGTTACACTACCCTAGCTGCCCTACCTTGCAACTGTAACCCCTTACTCGGAGTAGAACTCGACCTCCTGTGGGTCGTCCTCCTCCGGTACCTCTGCTGGTGGCTCTGGATCTACCACCTCTTCTCCCATCCCGGGTTCTCCCATTGCTGGAAGACCCAAGACCACCGGTATGCCCAATACCGGAGGTACGAGGTCTTGCAAAGCATGCACCTCGTCCATAGCCTGGTCGTAGTCCTCTTCCCAGTTTTGCCCTTCCTCAATAGTGTCGTCCCGCTCTTGAGTAAATTCCTCGTTCTGCTGGGTCAGATTCTGTACCAGTTCTTGCAATGCCGCGATGTCGACACGGCTCTTCTTCTTTGCCTTCTTCAGACGATGCAACTGATTGTGTTGTTCATTCAGTCGCTTGATCATCGGAAGGAGCACATTGCAGATTGCGCTGTGAGCACTCTCGAAATGGTCTCCACGGCTCGTTCTCTCCTTGAGCTTTGTGGCGAGATTCTCCGTATGAACAGCTTGGCTGTTCATCACGGCGTTTCCCGCCCTCATCTGGAGGCTAAGGTTTGCCTCATCGGGGTTGTACCTTGGGTAACCCGGATCTGTTGCCTCCCGGTACCTCTCTTCCCACACATGCTGAGACCATCCCTCCACAGGAACGAGCGCGTATGGAATGCCCTCCATAGCCTGCACGTGTAGTTGGCAGAAACGTGACATGGTGTCACGGGCTGCCACTTGCCACATCCCTTCCGGTTGCCTACCTCTCACCATAACGGTGAACGGCACCCAACCGGGCGGCGTAGGTCCTTCAGGGACCTCGACATGGATTGTCCACGTCTTGTTCCCCTCTTCGCCTTCTTCCTTGGCGAAGTACTGCGGCATCTGGTTGTACCCGAAATATTGGAGCATTTGCCACAATGCTTCCGGGTAGCCGCTACGGTGAGAACAGTGGGAAACCACCCACCCGTTCTCCAACTGTTTATCTGCTGTCATCTGTAAAAACATATTTGAGAAATGTCAAATATTTAATTAAACAGTAAACCACAGAGTTATAACATAAGACATGTCATTGAACCCATAAAACTTGGAAACATACTTCAAATTTTAAACAAATTTGACTGCTGATCTGCTGTTCCCATGACAGCCCTGACCAGTTTCCATTTCAACCTGATTTAGGCCATGTTAAAGAAAAAACAATCCTGGAGCTCAATATCAAAGTATTTGCTTGGCCTATGATCTGTCCTGGTTTAAAAGTTATGAGATGTCAAAGTTAACAGAATTTCTGGAAACAATTGGACAGCACCTCCCTGCTTTAGGTACTGATTTGATCCAAGAATTCCAGTTAATTATGTTCCTAATCTGACAAAACTTTCTGTTACAAAGTTGTAACCCATCTCATAAGCTTTCCAGAACTACCTCATTTTCTATTTTTGGATTTTTAAGCAGGAAGTTATGCTCAATTTACAGAGAATTTACAGAGAGTCTTTGCTCTGTCCTGTTTTCTGGACAGTTTCAACTCTACTGCATTTTTCGATTGGTTATGGGATGAAACACCTCTGGACCTCAACAGAAAAGTTGTAAAGCTTTTCCAAAGCTTTCCAGAAATGTATCGTATGACCCCAACCTCGAAAGAACTCGACCTATAACCTCTGATTAACTTCAGCCTTGACTCAGCTGAAAACAGAGTGTTCTGTTCTTAACAACCTATAAGTTGAAAACTTGTTAACTTTGAATATCCTGTTCAAGGGAAGGAGTTACATCAAGTTTTACTACTTTATATCAAAACCTTCAAGTTTTAAATAAAGTTGTGCATTTAATGGTGTGTGACGTCGATGCGTCACCAGATTATGTCTGTACTACGTCCTCACAAAGAAAAACCTATACCAGACTTAGCCGGCTTCGTTATTTCAGTGGCACTAAACGTCACTCGCACACGGATGCTACACGTCTACCGTTTCATGGTCACACTACCTGCAGAAACTCAAGCAATCGTCAGACTCGGCTGCACACCGAGCCCGGAATCCATACAGTTCGTACACCTGGCCGTCATCACTCGCCCGGATGTTCTCAAGCCAAACACGCCTTGAGTTACGTGTTCACATTTCAGACCACGTGACGGGGTCTCCCAAGTTGCACCACGCACGCCAGGGACAGATGTTGCTCGAATACCCCAAACGACATGAAGAGTCGTAGAGGATATCAAAGCAGGTCGGGTTGCCTGCCACCCGTGGGGCTCCACCCTTCAGCTTGTGCGCACTGGTGGACAGCGTTTACGTGTACCCCCCAAGACATACACATCCTGAGATACACGATTTTCCGACATAAACAAATAGGTTAGTATGCCACTTTCTATACACTAATAACATCCTTATACGGGCTACTAACTCGTTCCTCACTGGATTTTTGAAAAAGATGACCTTTCTAGTGCATTAAACCACAAGCGAGCTCTGATACCAGCGCTGACACGACCCCACAGTCTTGTCGAGCCAGGATCACGCTGAGGGGCGCTGCGTTGCACAGCACCGTATAACACACGTCAAAGGTACAAAGCGGAAGCAAAATTTTAATACATAAACAAGTTTATGAACATGTTTACATCAAAATAAGTCCAGTCTACACTCACGGCCGTAGACTACGCATCAAGTCCATGTTCAGCCCTTGAACATGTCCTTGCTAGCACACACGCACACTAACTCTGCGGTGTGCATGACTCCCACTCGACGGGGTTCCCCTCCTTGGTTCCGTCTCCTCTTCGGGAGTCCCTTCGTCATAGAACCTGCAAAAGCTTCAAACACAAGCAGTGAGCACGAAAGCTCAGCAAGTCTGACCCGTCTCACCTAAACATGGAACTTCTACATGAGGGGTGATGGGTTACATGAGGTAAAAATCATTTGCAAGGACCCGCCTAATAGTAGAACCTTACTTTCAAGTTTTAGCCGCAGGTTGTGGAGAACCTTACGCTAAGGCACATGAGAGAGCCGCAATCAAACAAGAAACGCATTTCTCTCATGTACTTTGCCCAAAGTTGAAAAGAACTTTAGTTAGCTCTAAACTACGGCAAATCATTAGCAATCAGAGTCCATCTTTCAATCAGCAACATTTTAACATGTAACTAGCCTGTTCTTTCTACGTCACGGTACAGTGAACAAGTGGTACTCACTGACCGCGAGGGACGGCGATTATAATCGATTTACACCTGCAGGGTTACCCGAACAACCCGTCACGTACAACCGTACTCGATGTTGCCTACAACAACCATCACGGACGCCGTACGCAACTACCTTTCACCCGTTAGCCAAATGTTGAACCGGTCCAATCGTCCTGAGCAAGAGGTCTCTGCACGTGCATCTCAGTGCCGCCAGCTGATTTACACCTCGAGCTCTCAACCTACCCTCTGAACGACCAGCTATGCCTCAACACCCAGCTACCCGAGTTACATCAGTTTCCCGGTTCCCATATAGCCGGTAGGTCTTCTGTACTGTTCTAGCTTGTTCAACAGGCCCGCACACGGCTCGGTCCTCAATCGACACAAGCGGAGCTATAGCACAAAGGCCCCAAAGTCCTGCTGCCCTTACCCTCCACTTGGTCTCATTTTCTTGCCATGTGTTTCATGTGCTATCACTACCCGAGTCGAGTGCCTCTCGCCTATGCTCGCGAGTAGTTCCAACTACTTGACTTGTACCGAATCGTACTCTATCTTAGCAATGCAGTGGCTAACGAGGTAATCAATCCTAATCCCAACCCATGGCTTTCTTGTCTATGCACTTGGGTTTCCAAACAAGACTCTAATGCAAGGAACAATAGTATTCAAGTATGTGCTCAAAACAATAAAAAATTGTAAAAAGGTTAATGCAAACCGGAGCTTGCCTTCCTGCTCTTGGTCGTAGGCTAGCTGTTGCTCCGGAGTAACAAAGTCTAGGACTTCGGGTTCCTCCTCGACCTTAGCGACTACATGATAGAAGCAATACATGTATTGCTTTAAATGCAGTTGTATTAAGTTTGAAGTTGTGAAGTCTATAACTCTCACTAGACAGACCCAATGACTGTGAAACTTTTACTGTGGCTTGGTTACAACCTAAACAGAGACTTGGTCCAGTTTTAATTGCAGCAAAGCTCATTTGAGCCCTCCACAATTAATTATGTACTTGACCTTAATTGAAAGCTTTTAGGGTGTTCTAAGGATTTTCATGAAACAAACTATGACTTTCTGAAAACTAGATTTTCAGAGGGTTCTAATGGAGTTGGCCTCACTTAATTTGAAGGTTCCTAGCTAAAGATATGAGCTAAATAATTTAAGAGAAAATTCTGAAAATGTTTCTGAACATTTTCTATTTTCTCTGGAACAGTTTCACTAATCACACCATTAGGTGGATCAAATTAGCTCCAATGGGTCTGAAATTTTTATGGTCGTTCAGGGATATATTGGTGAACATCCCAGCAAAATTTCAGGATCTTCCTCCAAAGGATTCTCCAGTCAAAATTCCAAACAGTTTAAATTTTGAGGAATTAATTCTGGAGAATTAAGGATTTTCATGAAGTGAAACTTAATTTGCTGGAAAGTGCTCAGAAAGCTGAATCCAACAAAATTTGGTTCACTCGATTTGGAGCTTCCTAGCCAAAGTTATGAGGATTTGAAGTTTGAATGGAATCTGAAAATGGGGGAAAAGTTTAAATCTGCCGGGGCCCGCAGGGACACGTGTTGAGCGCCGAGGCGACAGCACACCACGGACCACAAGGTTTTTGCGCGCCAGCACACCCGATCCCGGCTGCAGCCCGATCCCGATTTAAAATATCGGTCGCTGACAGCTGGGGTCCACTCCCTTCTTCAACCTCTCGCCGCCCGCGCTCCGCCGCCTAGGGACCTCGCCGGAGAGCTCGCCGGCAGCTTCTGTAATGCTCCAAACATCACGATCTTGGCCGCCCCTGCCTACTTTCACTCGGGGAACAGGATTCTGGGGTCAGCTCGTCATGACAACGGCCGGTGCATGGTCGGCGACGAGCCGCGGCCTCGGAAAAACTTCGGTCGTGTCGGCTGACTCCCCTAGCACCTCAACTACTCGAGGAACTGGTCGGGAAGCATCAGTGGACCTCAGGGAAGGTCGACACGAGCTCGAGGCAGCTCGCGGAAGGCCCGAAGTAGGTCCTCAACGTGCGCCCGATGCCTCCCGTTTGTTCCGCCGTTGGTAAACCTCGAATTACGCCGGGTACAGAGGTTCTCCGGCCAAAGGTTGTGAAGGCAACTTGTGAGTTACTGTGTCTAGTTTGTGTGAGAGCGGATTGAGGCCCTCTAATCCTTTCTAGAGTACGAATTCGACGGAACCGCACCCGAAGGTCGTTCTGCACCCAGAAAGGGGAAAACTAAAAATTCGCCGCCGGTGAGCAAACACTCGGGCTGTGGCTCGGGGGTGAGCAGCACCGGTCACCAGCGCGTCCAAGGGTGCCTTGGCTCGGGCGTGACAACGCCCCGGTTGGGCTGTCCACGGGAGCCCGAAGTGCAGTGGCGTTAAGTCACCGAATTGATCTTTCGGCATAGCCGAGACCAATCGGTTTCAGCTGAGTTTTAGCAACGGGGAGGAAGAAGAAGAGTTCCAAGTACCTTGCCGTAGCTCGAGAGGGGACGGGAAGGCAGTGATCGGCACTCTCCGATCGATTCCGAGCTGCGGAAGGAGTTTGCCGGCGCTGAGTTCTTGCGGGGGAAGAAACTGGCGAGGCTTCGGCCGAGGAGGGGAGAAGACGCCTTAAGAAGGCTCTGAACCGCCTCACGCCCGCGCGTGGGCAAGCAGCTGCTGGCGCGGCGGCTCCCCTCGGTGGCGATCACAGCGGCGGCTCGGCGACCCGAGTGAGAAAAGTCTCAGTCGGTTGAATCTTCTCTGTGGCTGACATGTGGGACCCACCCGGGGTTTTAACCTCTGAAATTCACTCCTAATCACTGTTGTAAACAGTGAGCCCCATAATACCCCTGGTGATTCAAATTATCCACCCATGAGCCATTTGAATTGATTAGAATTCAAATTGGGTTTAGTTTGAATGAATTTCAGTACAAGTTCAGTTTTGAATTCAAATAAAGTTTGAATTTGTCCTACTTAGCTTATGTCAAGATGAACTCCAAATGGAGTGAAAATTGGTGTGTGAGCTCAAAAAAATATGCTAACTAAGAATATGCCTTCCACTATTGAATTCATGGGATAAAAACAGTTTGAATTTGAATATGGTTTCAAACTGCCCTCTTTCTAACTGTACCCAAAATGACCTCAAAAAGGTTTTGAATTTGGGTGAAACTTGGCATGGACATCCTTAGCAATGTGTAGGAGTTTTCATATGTCCAGCCCACCTATATCACATGTGGGAAATACCACTTTTGCAATATGTGAGTTTGTTCTCTAATGAGCATGTTGATGGTGGTTACTTGCTCTTCATTTGTGTTCATCAACTTACTTCAAATGAGGTGTGTGGTGTGGTGATGAACACTTCAAATATGTGTCAAAAACTGAGGCCCTTACACTTAATGATTCATAGGACATCGGTACAAGTCGAGTAGTTGGAATCTACTCGCGAGTTAGGTTTGGGACACACGGGATTGGTTCGAGTGATGTGAGATCACTGTAGTAATGAAAATGAGACTAGGCAGGGGCTAGGACGCAGCAAGAGGAAGTCTTGTGTGCGCAGCCCTGTCCGTATCGATTGAGGACCGATCCGTGTGCGGCCCTGCTGAACAAGTATTGAACGTACCGAAGGCATATCGGATATATGGGCCCCGATAAACCGATGTAGCCTAAACCTCCGGGCGTCGAGGCATAGCACACCGATTTATAGGTGTAGGTTGAGGGCAGCAAGGTGGAAATCTGCCAACGGGCATAGAGAGAAGCACTGTGTGGGGGACCTCCTGCTCGTTTCGGTGCGACCTGGTCGATGTTTGGGCTGTTGGGTGAAAGGTTGTCCCGTACGACATCGAGTGAGCGTGCTGTGCAGCTCCACGGGTGGGCGTACGTGACGTGCTCTTTGGGTTTCCCTGCAGGTGTAATTGAGTCGATTCGCCGTCCCTCGCGGTGACGAGTACCGCTTGTTCACTGCGTCGTAACGTAGATAATTTATGGAATGTTATGATTCAATACTGCTGTTATGATATAATTGTATTGCTACATGTGTGCCACCAAATATTGCTTACTAAATTTCAGATTTCTGAACTGTTAACTTGTGGCTAAAAGATGAACTAAGGATGAACTTGTAGGCGTGTCCATTGATGCACTGTTACTATCCTATGTCCATTGTACCCCTCATGTAGAGTTTTATGCCTAGGTGAGTCGGTTAAGTCTTGTTGAGCCATCGTGCTCACGGTTGCTACTTAATTGTTTTTCAGGTGAGGAGCCACCCACGGACTCGGAGTACGAGTCCACCGGCGAGGGTTACCCTCCGTCGGGGACCACGGCTGAGTGGGAGCCGTACACGCCGCGCTGAGCTGAGGAGTGCAGCCAGTGTTGGCTGCCCTAGGGCTGGGCAACCGACTTTTGCTAGATAGGCGGGCGTGAGTTGTATAGTGTAGACTTCCGCTGTGTAATAGAAACAATAGTTGTAACTGAAGTTTGTACCTGTTGTACATTTCAGTTGTTTTTCCCATGTAATATATTGTGTTCTTATGACGTGAGCTGTCGGGTATCGCATCGTGCGGCACCACCCTCTGCGATCCTGGATGAGCGGATCCCGGTCCGCCACAATTACTTTCCATGTCGCAATCAATCAACCTCATTCTCGCTAATGAATACCTCCTCGTATTCGCTGCCATCTCACGAATACCATCCTGTATTCGCTACCATTTCATCTCATAAAACAACTTTGTCTCCCACCGAGACCAATCTTGTTGCCATGACTCAACAGTCATGCAACCCATCTTATCACCCGGACTCAACAGTCCCAAAACCAAACCATAACCAAAACCATACCCAGTAACCATCCCAATAACCATAACCAATAACCATCCCAACTAATAATGGCAGTTGGCCAGGCGCTCGTGACCGTAAGCTCGGCTATCATGATAGTTTTAAGAACTCTGCAGAGTTTGCACCTCTTTACCCACAAGTTTGTGATTTCGTCACCCGTCGGCGACTGCAGAACCTCCATTATACAAGTACACAACCGTCGGTGTATGGCCAAGAGATCACAAAATAGCCGTTACAAAGGGGTTACTAGATGTATGGACTCACTAAGGTTTCACCGGGAGGCTAGAATCTCCATTCCTCCCACCCACGGGCCCCCTCTTGTGCCATTCAGTTCCCGGGGCAGTCCTTGTGGCGGACCGGAATCCGCTCATCCAGGATCACAGAGGGTGGTGCCGCACGATGCAACACCTGACAGCACATGTCATAAGAACACATTATATTACATGGGAAAACAAACTGAATGTACAAAGTAGTACACTTCTCAGTTACAAACTAGGGTCTTTTATTACACAGCGGAAGTTTATTTTGTACAACTCACACCCGCCTATCTAGCAAAAGTCGGTTGCCCAGCCCTAGGGCAACCCACACTAGCTGAATGTCTCAGCTCAGCGCGGCGTGTACGGCTCTCACTCAGCCGTGGTCCCCGACGGAGGGTAACCTTCGCCGGTGGACTCGTACTCCGAGTACGTGGGTGGCTCCTCACCTGAAAAACACTTAAGAAGCAACCGTGAGCACGAAGGCTCAGCAAGGCTTAACCGACTCACCTAAGCATGAAACTCTACATGAGGTGTACCATGACATAGGATAGCAATGTTGTAGAAAATGGACACGCCTACAAGTTCATCCATAGTTCATCTTTTAGCAACAAGTTAACGGTTCATGAAGATGAAATTTATTGAGCAATATTTGGTGGCACACAGGTAACAATACAATTATATCATAACAGCAATATTGAATCATAACATGTCATTCATTAGTCTACGTTACGACGCAGTGAACAAGAGGTACTCGTCACCGCGAGAGACGGCGAATCGACTCGATATACACCTGCAGGGAAACCCAAAGAGCATATCACGTACGCCCTTCCGTGGAGCTGCACAGCACACTCACTCGATGTCGTACAGGACAACCTTTCACCCAACAGCCCAAACGTCGAACCGGTCGCACCGAAACGGACAGGAGGTTCCCCACACGGAGCATCTCTCTATGCCCGTTGGCAGATTTCCACCTTGCTGCCCTCAACCTACACCTATAAATCGGTGTGCTATGCCTCGACGCCCGGAGGTTTAGGCTACATCGGTTTATTGGGGCCCATATATCCGATATGCCTTCGGTACGTTCAAAACTTGTTCAGCAGGGCCGCACACGGCTCGGTCCTCAATCGACACGGACGGGGCTGCGCACACAAGACTTCCTCCTGCTGCGCCCTAGCCCCTGCCTAGTCTCATTTTCATTACTAAAGTGATCTCCCGTCACTCGAACCAAACCCGTGTGTCCCGGCCTATCTCGCGAGTAGATTCCAACTACTCGACTTGTACCGAAGTCCTATGAATTATTAAGCATAGCCTGTCTACTCGAGATCTTAGACACTACCCTCACTCTTATGGAAAAATTCTGGTCATGCAAGTGGGGTTCCATCCATCCTATACCTAATGCACAATCATACTTCACATGGCACATGTAAACAAATTAAAACTTATAAAAAGGTTAATGCAAACCAGAGCTTGCCTTGTTGATGCTGGTCAGGAGTCAGTTCTTCCTCTGGAAGCAGGAAGTCGAGAAACTCCGGAGCTTCCTCGCCTTCAGCGACTACACGTTATTGAAATACTACATGTTAATGAATATGCATACAAGTTTATTGTAATACTACTGCTATTAGTTCTTATCACCAGTTTCTAACAACTGGAACTCTGTTTAAGAATTTAAAATGGAACTAGGGTTTAGTGGTTAGGGTTTGGACCTAGGTACATGGTTAAGTGCTAAGTGGTTTTCCCCCTTTTCCATATTAATCTCTCAAGTGGTTAAACAGGACATGGGTGATCCAAAGCACCAATGGATCTGAGAATTTTTGTGAAAGTTCCTTGTCACAAGAAAACCCTCTGGACCAAACATTAGCACTTTTCATTGAGTGGTTTGCTCAGAATAATTCTTTTAGCAATTAAGCAAAGAAGAATTACTTCTGTGGCAACACCCCTGTTCATGCCCAACTTAGCGAACTACAATTTCAACTATAGCTCATAGAGTTTGCATGAATTTTCCTAGCATTTTTGGAGATAAGATTTGCCCAGAACTGAATTTCCAAGTTTTGGAAATTCTCTGAAAATGTTTCTGTATTCAAATGAACACAGCGCCTTCACATTTGAATTGCTCTGACCAAATAAACTCCAAATGGTCTGAAACTTTTACAAGAGTTCACTAACATCCTAAGGAACATTCTGGCAAAATTTGGGGATTTTTGGATGAACCAAACTCCCTCTAAAATTCTTTTGCTGAAAAGCTTTAAAGAATTTTCCAGAATTAATTAATGGGTTCCATACAAATTGGGTTTCAGATTTGCATTGTACTCTGTTAGAAGAAGCCAACAAAATTTGTTTCATAATTTTTGGATTCTCCTACCCCAAGTTGTGGTCCTCCAAAGTTTGAACTACAAACTGGGCATTTCAAATTGTTTAAATGTCTGCCAGTGGGTCCCACCCAGCAGGTCTTCCCCTTCCTCGCGCCAAAGAGGGGCCCGCGGTGGCGCACTCCGGCGAGCGTCGCCGGAACCACTTTCCCGTCCGTCTCCCGACCCCAAACTCGCCGCCCCGCCCCAACTCATGACGCTGAACTCATCTCGGGGTTCGCCGGCGGCCGTAGCTCACCGGAACAGGGCTCCCGACGGTGACAGCGGCGGTTAGGGTTCCGGCGTGGTCGGGAATGCGTTACAACGCATCAAAATGATCGGCAAAGGGTCGGAGAGCACCGCGGAAGCTCGAGGTTGACGAAAATGGCCGCCAAACCCCATGAAAAGGACGGCAACCTAGAGCTCCACGGTGACCAGAGCTATTATTCTATGGCGGCCCGAAAAACAACCAGAACCCGGCCATTTCTGGGTCATATTCCTTGATTCTTGGTCGGGGAGGGCCGCTAGGAAGTGAGGAAGGTGTGTGTAGGCTCACCCGAGCTGGGTTGGACGGTGCAGCTAGAATTTCGGGGTAGACCGACCTCTACCCGGTTGCACTAGTTCTCGGGATTCTTAGGAATTCTCAGCGCACGGTCTATCAATGGCTAGGAGGGTTGCAGCTACACTATCTGGAGACTAAGGCGCACCTTTTTCGTGTAGAAGTCCGGCGGTGAAACTGACCGTGGCGTGCTGTCCACGGGGAGCAGTCCTCGGCTTTCCGCTGGGGCCTCGGTCCTCAGCTGCGATCGTCTAGGCCCAGCAGACGTCGGCGTGCAGGGGAGAATCGGAGGAGCGGCACCAGTGACCGAACAGAGCCGGGGCTGTGCTGTTTTGCAAAGAAGCACGCGTACGGCTCGGTGGCTTGGGGAGGGGGTCACGTAGAGGAGAGGGCGCGCTGTTTCCCGGCTGCCAGCGCGAGCGAAGGAAACCAGGAGGTGGCCGCTCGGCCAGTGGCGCGCGCGGCAGCTGGCTGCGCTCGGTTGACTGAGAAAACAGAGAGAATACTTGGGGGCTAAGTCTATTCCACCCAATGACATGTGGGCCCCACTGGTCAGTGCTCTCCCATCCCTTCAAAGATCTCCAAAATTTTGGCAAATGAGTAATTCAAATGTTTGAAGTCTCAAACTGAGCTACATTTGTATGATTGGAGAAGTTTCCCTCAAATTCAAATGTATATTTGAATTCTTGGCATATTTGGATCCTTTTTGGAAAAATGGGTAGCAAATCTTTTCAAAAATTCTTGAAACTCTGCCTCCCCACTAATTTGGACCTGAGGAATCCAATTATGCAGTTTGATCCTTGTTTTAGATGCTGCAACCATGAGGTTGAATGTAACAGTTTTGAATCACCCTTTCATGTGTCATGTGTAAACTTCCTACTTTGTGAAAGTGTAGGCTTTCCCCTCTAACCACTCTTTTGATGGAGGTTACTTGCTCTTCACACCTTTTCACAATCTATCCACAAAAAACTGTGGTGTTGTGAGGTGATAAAAGTTTTTTGCAAGTCCCTTTTCTTGGGCTTTTACATCCCTCCCTTCTTAGAAGAATCTCGTCCCGAGATTATAAAAGAAGAGATAGCGATGTAATAGGGACTTACCCGTGCTGAGATGCCATGAACTCCGGGTAATTTGAGCGAAGGAATTCCTCGCTCTCCCACGTCGCTTCTTCGGCGGTATGGTTGCTCCAGAGTATCTTGTAGAACCACAACGTCCTATTACGCGTGGCTCGGGCTTTCTCATCCAGAATTGCCACCGGATGTTCAGCATATGTCAAATCCGGTTGCAACTCGCCGATGTCTTCGGTAGGAACAGCAGCTGTATGCTTTAAACATCTTCGCAGTTGCGAAACATGGAAAACATCATGGACACCAGCAAGGGATGCCGGTAGCTCCAATCTATACGCCGCTGGTCCACACTTCTCGGTGATAGCATAGGGTCCTATGAAACGGGGAGCGAGCTTCCCCTTTACATCGAACCGGTGCACGCCTTTTATTGGAGACACGCGGAGGTACACGTGTTCCCAGAGTGCAACAGTCTACGCCTCTTATCAGCGTAGCTCTTCTGCCGGGATTGAGCGGCCTTCAAGTTAGCTTGAATCGCCCGAACGCGCTCTTCGGCGTCGTTCACCACATCAATCCCGAATGTGACCCTTTCACCGGACTCGCACCAATTTAATGGGGTGCGGCTTTTGCGACCGTAGAGAGCTTTGTAGGGTGCCATCTTGATACTCGCTTGATAGCCGTTTTTGTACGAGAATTCCGCCAATGGTAGGTGATCATCCCAGTTCCTACCATGGTGGATGGCACATGCTCTCAACATGTCCTCCAGAACTTGATTCACCCTCTCTGTCTGGCCATCTGTCTGAGGGTGATAGGCGGAGCTTCTAATCAGTTTAGTACCCAAAGCAGCGTGTAGCTGCTCCCAAAAGCGAGATACAAATAATGCACCTCGATCTGAGACGATGGTCTTGGGTACCCCGTACAAACACAGAATCTTTGCTCTGTATAGCTCCGCATATTTGCCGGTATTGTAACGTGTATTTACCGGGATGAAGTGAGCTGTCTTGGTTAACCGATCAGCGATTACCCATATGGAATCATGCTTGTTGGATGTTGGGGGTAATCCCACAATGAAATCCATGCTCACATCTTCCCATTTCCATGCCGGGATCTTCAGGGGTTGCAACAGCCCTGATTTCTTCATGTGATCAGCTTTCACTCGTCTACACGTATTGCACTCGGATACGTACTTAGCTACCTCCCGCTTCATCCGTGTCCACCAAAATTTCTTTTTCAAATCTTGGTACATTTTGTTGCTGCCCGGATGAATGGAGTATTTGGACAAGTGAGCTTCATCGAGGATCTTCCTCCTCAACTCCATATCCCGGGGTACTACTATGCGGTCATTGAACCACAGCGTCCCCTTATCATCCTTCCGGAAACATTTGATCTCCCCGTTGTCTATCCGTCTCCGGAGATGTGCCATGCCTTTATCATCTTTCGGAGCTGCAATGATGTCCTCCCTGATGGTAGGGATGAGGGCAAGGTTGTACAGTGATCCATAGGGAACCAAGTATAAACTTGGCTCTTCCTCCTCCACCGGTGTAATAGTGAGGTGATGGACATGTCATTTCCGACTCAGCGCGTCGGCGACCACATTCGCCTTGCCGGGGTGGTAGTGAATCTCAATTTCATAGTCCTTGATTAATTCTAACCACCTCCTTTGCCTCATATTCAGCTCCTTCTGGGTGAAAATGTATTTCAAGCTCTTGTGGTCGGTGTAGAGGTGCACCAAATTCCCCAGGAGATAGTGCCACCACATTTTTAGCGCCAACACCACGGCAGCAAGCTCAAGATCATGAGTCGGATAATGCTGCTCATGGTTCCGAAGTTGGCGTGAGCCATAGGCGACCACATGTCCTTCCTGCATTAACACGCAGCCAAGCCCAATACCGGACGCGTCACAATACACGTCGAAGGGCTTTGTTGTGTCCGGCTGAGCTAAGACCGGGGCTGTGGTGAGATGCTTCACCAATGTTTGGAATGCTCCTTCACACGCCGTGTTCCAAACATATTTCGTCCCTTTCTTCAGCAATTCTGTCATCGGCTTAGCGAGCTTGGAGAAGCTTGGAATGAATCTCCGATAGTGTCCCGCTAACCCGAGGAAGCTTCTGACTTCATGGACTGAAGTGGGAGCTTTCCATTTCAGCACTTGCTCTATTTTACTTGGGTCAACCGCAATGCCTTCATCTGAGATGATATGTCCCAAGAACGGCACTTGGCTGATCCAAAACTCGCATTTACTGAACTTGGCGTAGAGCTTGTGGTCTCGCAATCGTTGAAGAACGATCCGCAAGTGTTCGGCATGTTCGGCTTCTGTCTTGGAGTAAACCAAGATATCGTCGATGAACACTACCACGAACTTGTCCAGCTCCGGCATGAACACTGAGTTCATGAGATACATGAAATGGGCTGGAGCATTTGTGAGACCAAAGGACATGACAAGATACTCATATAACCCATATCTCATCGAGAAAGCCGTCTTCGGCATATCCTCCGCCCGGATCTTTATCTGGTGATATCCAGAGCGAAGGTCCATCTTCGAGAACACACTTGCACCCACAAGTTGATAAAAAAAATGTCAATGCGGGGCAGTGGATACTTATTCTTGATGGTGATGGCGTTGAGCGGCCGGTAATCCACACACAGCCTCAGGGTTTCATCCTTCTTCTTTACAAAAAGCGCCGAGCATCCGCAAGGCGAGGAACTCGGCCTAATGAAACCTTTGCTCAACAGATTATTGAGCTGTTCTTTCAGTTCAGCCAGCTCATTTGGAGCCATTTTATATGGTCTCCGTGATATGGGCGTAGTCCCAGGTGCAAGTTCAATCTTGAACTCGACATCCCGCTCAGGTGGCATGCCCGGAAGATCATCCGGGAACACGTCAGGATACTCCCGGACTACAGGGATGTCTTCTAACTTGAGAGCTTCAGCATTATTAACTGCTAAAACTTCCCGGACTGGAGTGTCTAATACCATGGAACACGGACGGTGGAATGGAGAGTTTAAATGAACCGTCCGTGTCCGAGTCTCTAGGACAGCGCCATGGTATTGTAGCCATGACATCCCAAAGATTGCATCAATCTTTTGTCCCATAAGGATTATCAAAGTGGTGGGATATAGTTTCCCACCTAAGCACAGAGGTGCCTTTGGAATCATCATATTAGCTGAAATCTTCCCTCCCGGTGAGCAGATCATATAAGTGCAGTCAGTTGGGAAGACTTGCATTTGATGCTTAGCTACATAGGATGCACTTATAAAGCTGTGGGTTGCACCAGAATCAAACAATATGATGATGGCTTGATGGTTGAGAGTAAACGTACCCGCCAGCACGTTGTCTCCCTCTGGGGCGTCCTCATTGTCGAGGTTGCGGACACCCCCAGTCTGCTGACCAACCTTCGTCACCGGAGGTCGGCCTCGAGCACCGCCCTGGAACTGGGCTTGCCCGCTGCTCTGCTGCCCCTGGGGACAGTCCTTCGCGAAGTGGCCCGCCTGGCCACACGTGAAACAGGTGAAACGGGGCGATCCCCCGCTGATCGGTGGACAGAATCCCGGGGCGCGTTGTGGTGGTGGAAACTCCCGGGGTGCCGTCTGCTGCTGCTGCTGTCTTGGTGGTGTCATCGGCGGTCGGAACGGGGGTGACTGAAAAGGACGTCCCCCGAACCGTTGAGGTCGCGCCGGTGGATGCCACTGCTGCCCGGATGGTGTCCGATACACCATACGGTACTTCTGAGGCGCGCCACCACCGCTGCTAGGTGGAGCGCTGCGCTTCCTCTGCTCAGCTGCCAACTCCCGCTGAGCGTCCTCTTGCATGATCGCGGCATTGACTAGGTCATTGAAAGTGCCGTGATTCCACTGAACGAGATGTGTCTTCATTTCGGGGTGTAACCCCCGATAGAAGTGCTCCCGCTTCTTCTCCTCAGTGGAGATATAGTCTGACGCGTATTGCGCCAGATGGTTGAAGGCACGGGAGTAGTCATGGGCACTCCTCCCGCCCTGCTTCAGCTCCAAAAATTCTTGGAACTTCCTCTTCATGATCCCGGGAGGGATATGATAGGCGCGGAATGCCTCCCGGAACTCTTGCCATTCCACAGCATGGCCAGCCGGACGTGAGGCGACATAGTTCGCCCACCACGCACCAGCGGCACCGTGGAGTTGTTGCGCTGCGAACAAAGTCTTTTGCCGCTCCGTGCATTGGAGAAGCCCGAACTTGGACTCAATGGTCCGCAGCCAGTTGTCAGCCTCCAGTGGTTCTTCGGCTTCTGTGAACACTGGAGGGTGCGTACTCATGAAATCCGAGTACGACACTTCCCGGGGCTCACGAGGCCCTCTGTCTTGACGCCCCCCCGCCTGGGACGTATTCTGCACGATCGTGCGGAGCAGGTCGGTCTGCTCCTCACGACCACCCACCAGTGCCGCAATCACATCCGCTAGAGTAAGCGGAGGTGGCGGTGGTGGCTGCTGCTGCGGGGTGCTGTCGTAGGCCGGTGGCTGGGAGTCATCGCCTCCCCCTTGGCTAGAGCCACCAACCTCGTGCGTGGTCCTAGTGCGAACCATCTGCAACCGTACGACAATAACATCAGTCCCGCAACAGCTTGCATGCCGTCCAATAACAATAGGCGTAACAACATAATGACAATAAAATCATGCGATACATCTCGTAAATAGATAATGTAATAACTTTGCACAAGCTACACCATCACCAGACCAAACACAAGCTAGTTACATCCAACTTGATGAACCTCCTCCTTGGAAGCTCACCATAACTAGGTTTGGTCACTACGAGATATTACCATCGCTTTGTCATCACGTAAACCACCCATAGGGTACAACACCCTCTCCAATGAGTTCAACTGTCATTCTTCTGTCAGAATGACCAGTTTCTACCTAATCCAAGTTCTGATCTGGTTCTGGGCATTTTCATGACTCAAGCTGAATACCAAAGTTAAAGTTAACTTCAGTATCTTTCCAACGAGTATTTATTTGCCCCAAGATAAGCTTTGGTCAAAAAGTTATGCTAATTCAAAGTCAGCAGAATTTCTAGAAGAATTTTAACAGCACCTCCCTTGGAAGTGGCTGTTTTTAACCCTGGTTTCCACTGAAATCTGTGCTGAAATTTCAGAAACTTTGAATTGAAAAGATGTCACACATATTCTACTCTTTCTAAGGATGTATCATATTAAAATTTTAAATTTTTCTACTGGGAGTTATGTTTGAAAAACAGAACAGTCCAGAGAGTGTTCCACTCTGTCCTGGTTCTGGACAGTTTACATCCCTCTGGGTTTTAGGCCATCTCAAGGTGTGTTTCAGCTCTGGGAGTCTACAACAAAGTTTTAGAGTACTTAATTACCTTTCCAGAACTATATGTCACACCTCCCTCGGCTAAAAGACCTGTGAGTTGTGCTCTGTTGAAGTTCAGCAACCTTGCTGCCCAAAACAGAGCACTCTGTTTTTCATCCCTTTGGCTATCCTGCTCCACTATCCCATTCTTAGACCCAACCAGGGTCCTAAATGTTGAAACTATAGATTTTAATTCCTTGTTATCATTATTTTGCATGCATATGCCTATGATATCTCGGTACTATGTTCCTCACAAAAGAAAATCCTAACCGGACTATACCGGCATATACGTCTCGAGTGTGGCCCTAAACGGTCTCTCGCACACGTTTACTACACGGATACATACGTGGTTAGTATCTGCAGAAGACCACACAATAGTGATGCACTCAAAGGTTGTTCATTTCAGGCAGTTCCATGTTTAAAAGTAAATACAAACGCCTGTATCATTGTCATACGGCCGTCCTTGAGTTAAGTCACGTCTCAAGGTACGTGATCGTGTTTCGACACCACACGATGGGGAACCCGAGTATGTCATGAACGGGTCGTCAAGGTTGGGAATGTTATCAACCCAACAGATAACACCTACTGCCCTGCGGGGCACGCCGATGGCAAGCGCTGCGTATGTCCCCCTGGGCTACTTCCAGACGAACACACTCTCGCGTTACTGACCACGCGATGGGGTCTCCACTTACTTGCCTAATGCACGCTAGGGATCAGCGTTGCATATGAACTCAGGAACATGAAGAGTCCAAGAGTTTCATATTGACATCCCACACCAAGCTGTGAGACTTATCCCTGAAACACGTTCCTCGTCAGGGGGAGCTAACCGAAATTGAACCGCTTTCGGTGGCGTTCCTTACCAATTTTTCCAGAGCGTAGGTGCGTCGTTACATAATGAAAATTCAGAATTATAACACATAAGTTAGTCTTTGCCACTTTAAGTAACTAGGCTAATATAGTCCTTACTTTGGCAAACTATCGGATCCTCACCGTAATCCTATGTTTTCCCATAATACAGTCCTTAAGTACTGTGCTATCCCCAATGCAGCTCTGATACCAGGCTGTGGCGGACCGGAATCCGCTCATCCAGGATCGCAGAGGGTGGTGCCGTGCGATGCGACACCCGACAGCACATGTCATAAGAACACATTTTATTACATGGGAAAACAAACTGAATGTACAAAGTAGTACACTTCTCAGTTACAAACTAGGGTCTTTTATTACACAGCGAAAGTTTCTTTTGTACAACTCACGCCCGCCTATCTAGCAAAAGTCGGTTGCCCAGCCCTAGGGCAACCCACACTAGCTGCATGCCTCAGCTCAGCGCGGCGTGTACGGCTCCCTCTCAGCCGTGGTCCCCGACGGAGGGTAACCTTCACCGGTGGACTCGTACTCCGAGTCCGTGGGTGGCTCCTCACCTGAAAAACACTTAAGCAGCAACCGTGAGCATGAAGGCTCAGGAAGGCTTAACCGACTCACCTAAGCATGAAACTCTACATGAGGTGTACCATGACATAGGATAGCAATGTTGTAGCAAATGGATACGCCTACAAGTTCATCCTTAGTTCATCTTTTAGCAACAAGTTAACGGTTCATGAAGATGAAATTTAGTGAGCATTATTTGGTGGCACACAGGTAACAATACAATTATATCATAACAGCAATATTGAATCATAACATTTCATTCATCAATCTACGTTACGACGCAGTGAACAAGCGGTACTCGTCAACGCGAGGGACAGTGAATCGACTCGATATACACCTGCAGGGAAACCCAAAGAGCACGTCACGTACGCCCACCCGTGGAGCTGCACAGCACGCTCACTCGATGTCGTACGGGACAACCTTTCACCCAACAGCCCAAGCGTCGAACTGGTCGCACCGAAATGGACAGGAAGTTCCCCACACAGAGCATCTCTCTATGCCCGTTGGCAGATTTCCACCTTGCTGCCCTCAACCTACACCTATAAATCGGTGTGCTATGCCTCGACGCCCGGAGGTTTAGGCTACATCGGTTTATCGGGGCCCATATATCCGATACGCCTTCGGTACGTTCAAAACTTGTTCAGCAGGGCTGCACATGGCTCGGTCCTCAATCGACACGGACAGGGCTGCGCACACAAGACTTCCTCTTGCTGCGCCCTAGCCCCTGCCTAGTCTCATTTTCATTACTAAAGTGATCTCCCGTCACTCGAACCAAACCCGTGTGTCCCGGCCTATCTCGTGAGTAGATTCCAACTACTCGACTTGTACCAAAGTCCTATGAATTATTAAGCATAGCCTGTCTACTAGAGATCTTAGACACTACCCTCACTCTTATGGAAAAATTCTGGTCATGCAAGTGGGGTTCCATCCATCCTATACCTAATGCACAATCATACTTCACATGGTACATGTAAACAAATTAAAACTTATAAAAAGGTTAATGCAAACCGGGGCTTGCCTTGTTGCTGCTGGTCAGGAGTCAGTTCTTCCTCTGGAAGCAGGAAGTCGAGAACCTCCGGAGCTTCCTCGCCTTCAGGGACTACACGTTATTGAAATACTACATGTTAATGAATATGCATACAAGTTTATTGTAATACTACTGCTATTAGTTCTTATCACCAGTTTCTAACAACTGGAACTCTGTTTAAGAATTTAAAATGGAACTAGGGTTTAGTGGTTTGGGTTTGGACCTAAGTACATGGTTAAGTGCTAAGTGGTTTTCCCCCTTTTCCATATTAATCCCTCAAGTGGTTAAACAGGACAGGGGTGATCCAGAGCTCCAATGGATCTGAGAATTTTTGTGTGAGTTCCTTGTCACAAGAAAACCCTCTGGACCAAACATTAGCACTTTTCATTGAGTGGTTTGCTCAGAATAATTCTTTTAGAAATTAAGCAAAGAAGAATTACTTCTGAGGTAACACCCCTGTTCATGCCCAACTTGGTGAACTACAATTTCAACTATAGCTCATAGAGTTTGCATGAATTTTCCTAGCATTTTTGGAGCTAAGATTTGCCCAGAACTGAATTTCCAAGTTTTGGAAATTCTCTGAAAATGTTTCTGTATTCAAATGAACACAGCACCTTCACAATTGAATTGCTCTGACCAAATCAACTCCAAATGGTCTGAAACTTTTACAAGGGTTCACTAACATCCTAAGGAACATTCTGGCAAATTTTGGGTATTTTTGGATGAACCAAACTCCCTCTAAAATTCTTTTCCTGAAAAGTTTTATAAAATTTTCCAGAATTAATTAATGGGTTTCATACAAATTGGGTTTCAGATTTGGATTGTACTCTGTTAGAGGAAGCCAACAAAATTTGTTTCATAATTTTTGGGTTCTCCTACCCCAAGTTGTGGTCCTCCAAAGTTTGAACTACAAATTGGACATTTCACATTGTTTAAATGTCTGCCAGTGGGTCCCACCCGGCAGGTCTTCCCCTTCCTCACGCCAAACAGGGGCCCGCGGTGGCGCACTCTGGCGAGCGTCTCCGGAACCACTTTCCCGTCCGTCTCCCGACCCCAAACTCGCCGCCCCGCCCCAACTAATGACGCTGAACTCATCTCAGGGTTCGCCGGCGGCCGTAGCTCACCGGAACAGGGCTCCCGACGGTGACAGCGGCGGTTAGGGTTTCAGCATGGTCGGGAATGCGTTACAACGCATCAAAACGATCGGCAAAGGGTCGGAGAGCACCGCAGAAGCTCGAGGGTGACGAAAATGGCCGCCAAACCCCATGAAAAGGTCGGCAACCTAGAGCTCCACGGTGACCCGAGCTATTATTCTATGGCGGCCCAAAAAACAACCAGAACCCGGCCATTTCTGGGTCATATTCCTTGATTCTTGGTCGAGGAGGGCCGCTAGGAAGTGAGGAAGGTGTGTGTAGGCTCACCCGAGCTGGGTTGGACGGTGCAGCTAGAATTTCGGGGTAGACCGACCCCTACCCGGTTGCACTAGTTCTCGGGATTCTTAGGAATTCTCAGCGCACGGTCTATCAATGGCTAGGAGGGTTGAAGCTACACGATCTGGAGACTAAGGCGCACCTTTTTTGTGTAGAATTCCGGCGGTGAAACTGACCGTGGCTTGCTGTCCACGGGGAGCAGTCCTCGGCTTTCCGCCGGGGCCTCGGTCCTCAGCTGCGATCGTCGATTGGTGGCCAAATGAAGTGCTAACGCCACAAGGTGGTGAGGTGGTTAGCTAGAGCACACACAGGCGCTCCCTTTTTGTGTTGGGAGCTCGGGCAAAGGCCGAGCAGACGTCGGCGTGCAGGGGAGAATCGGAGGAGCGGCGCCGGTGACCAAACAGAGCCGGGGCTGTGCTGTTTTGCATAGAAGCACGCGTACGGCTCGGTGGCTTGGGGAGGGGGTCACGTAGAGGAGAGGGCGCGCTGTTTCCCAGCTGCCAGCGCGAGCGAAGGAAACCAGGAGGTGGCCGCTCGGCCGGTGGCGCGCGCGGCAGCTGGCTGCACTCGGTTGACTGAGAAAACAGAGAGAAGACTTGGGGGCTAAGTCTATTCCACCCAATGACATGTGGGCCCCACTGGTCAGTGCTCTCCCATCCCTTCAAAGATCTCCAAAATTTTGGCAAATGAGTAATTCAAATGTTTGAAGTCTCAAACTGAGCTACATTTGTATGATTGGAGAAGTTTCCCTCAAATTCAAATGCATATTTGAATTCTTGGCATATTTGGATCCTTTTTGGAAAAATGGGTAGCAAATCTTTTCAAAAATTCTTGAAACTCTGCCTCCCCACTAATTTGGACCTGAGGAATCCAATTATGCAGTTTGATCCTTGTTTTAGATGCTGCAACCATGAGGTTGAATGTAACAGTTTTAAATCACCCTTTCATGTGTCATGTGTAAACTTCCAATTTTGTGAAAGTGTAGGCTTTCCCCTCTAACCACTCTTTTGATGGAGGTTACTTGCTCTTCACACTTTTTCACAATCTATCCACAACAAAACTGTGGTGTTGTGAGGTGATAAAAGTTTTTTGCAAGTCCCTTTTCTTGGGCTTTCACAGTCCTCACTCGACTCCCTTTCCCCACGCCTTCCACAGTCCATAACACTCTATCAACTTACCTAATTACTCAGCAAAGCCGCACCCATACTTGGCCTTGTGGTGGCACTGTTATCCTGGCATGTGCATGCATGAACCGGTCCTTAGATCTACGGCAAGTAAACACCCATCTCATGCTACCTCATTTACAAACCCAGTCTTGCCTAGATCTCCCTCCGATCCATGTCCATATCAGTTTCTCATTATCATTACGAGTGCAGTTAGCTAGACACATCTATCTCGCTTCCCAATCCCATGGACTCAGCGAAGCATAAAAGTAAAAACCATACCCGACTCATAGACATCCCTGGCGACAAGGGTGGTTTAACCAAAGCTAGTAAACTCCTATAAAAGGGTTTCCCATCATGTTTGACTCAGCGCACACACCTTTTCGCAAAACAAAACAGTTTTTCCCAAAACATAGGATCAATATGGTCAAGGAGCACTTGCCTTGTTCTTGCGGTTCCGGTTGCTCTTGGATCTCGAAACCTTGTTGTTGCAGCTCGTCGTAAACAGCTCCCTGAGCTTGTCCTGCTATACAGGATCGCGCATATACAAGATTCACTACAATCAATATTATGCACAAACTTTAAACTAGATGCAATGATGCATATGCATGCTATCCTATAATGCAGTTTTACTAGATCGGTTTGTACGTGTTCTTGCATGGTTTTATGATGAACAGAGGTGTTCGGATCAAATGTGGACGTGGCAATGACCTTGTCTTTAGATCAACCCGATCAACAAGTGATCTGTCCATGAAAAAGCTTCTGTTCGAAAGGAATCGAAGAACAGATGCAAAGAAAACACAACGATGTTGTAAGGTGGTATTGGAGACCTACCTTACGTTCTTCTCGGTCTCAGGTCTTTCTTAGATCGTTGTGCTCTCTTCCAGCGATCTTCCTTGCTGAACTCCGGCGATGGCTTTCCCAGCGAGTTGAGGTTTGGGCTCTAAGTCATCGGCTTAGGAGTTGGAAAAGAAGTTAGTGGTTTCGGCCAGGGGTTCTGGGTTCTATTTACAATCGGGAAGCAAAGAGTGCTAATCTGATTGGATTCCGAATAAGAGTCCTATTCAGATCGTCGTTGAATCTTAACATCTTATCTTTAGTTGATTTTGTACGGTAACATTGTGGAATTCAGGTCAGTTTCTTCTCCGTACTGGTATCTCTATGCGTACAAAATAAAAAAAAAACCGCTCCAGAACCCGTTACCTCCTCGGTGATGAGCTCCGGAAGCTCCACTTGTCCACCGGAGCCTGGTCTCTCCTTTTCTGCAGAGACAAGCTCCGGTTGTGCCGCGTGTCAAGCAAGTGAGACCTCCCTCCTCTTTCGGAGGTGAGATCCACTTGTGCCACGTATCCTGGCGGTCGAGACCCCCCCTCTTTTATTCGGAGGTGGTTCCGCGCACTGAATGTGGCCTAGAGGGGGGGTGAATAGGCCTTTAAAAGATTCCTGCACACTTAATAGAATTATTAGAAACTTGATTGACCGGACTAGTCCAGTTGTGTGGGCGGACTAGTCCGGTGTGCTGAATTATGTGAGTTAATTAAGTGTATTTCAGAAATTGAATCTTTCAGCAGCGGAATGAGAACAACAGTTTTTATAAATCAAGTTTATTGTATGAATGCACGTGCAAACTTATAAGAAACTCAAATGATGATTAGCAAACTAGTGATCTAATGTATCAAAATGTAAAGTAAATGAGAGAGAAAAGACACGAATTTTTACCGAGGTTCGATCTCACCAAGAGATCTACGTCCTCGTTGATGAAGCTCACACAGAGCCGGGTTCCTAACCCTTTCCCTCTTCAAGTCACCACAAAGGCCGACTTGACTCCACTATCACGGGCAATCACCGAGTTTGTGGGGCTACCTCACAAGTTGAGGGCTCCCACGAGAATTACAATAAGAACGTGATAAAATACACTCGAAAATAGTACAATGCAGAATATGAGTGTAGAAAGATCAAACCCCAAGAGCTCACAACGAAAGAACGACGATCTCCCAATCCTGAATCCAAGTGTTCAATTGATTTTGATCTTTTTGCACTTTAGATGTGTGGGGAGATGTGTTTTGGGCTCTTGGGACAAGGTGGCAGCACTAGGGTTTGTGTTTGCTTCAGTATTAGTCGTGTATATTCTGAGAAAAATGAAGGACCTCTTTTTATAGGGTTTTCAAAAAAAGTTACCGTTGTTAAACCTAATACCGGACTAGTCCGGTGCTGGTCCGGACTTGTCCGGTCACAGTGAATCATGATGTCCAGAAAGTCTGGCGGACTAGTCTGGTGTGCACAAGGACTAGTCCGTTTTGGGAACAGAGAGTTTGGCGGACTAGTCCGGTCCATGATCAGACTAGTCCGGCCTCCAGAGATAGAAGATTCCAGAAAGTCTTGCGGACTAGTCCGGTTTGCATACGGACTAGTCCGTTTAGGGAACAGAGAGTTTGGCGGACTAGTCCGGTCCAAGATCGGACTAGTCCGGTGCACTGTGAAGAGTTTGGATAATTTTAAAACCCTTTCCCATGCGCAAAGTCGTGAGCTCTTGGAGTGTGTCTTTCATACACACCCTATACACTTAAATTCTAATTAATTCTTCTAAATTTCCATCAAGGTATTCTTCTTTTGGACACCACTTCATTTTTCACCTTTTTGTGTGCACCAAGCTGTTTCACTTTGTTTATCCTGCAATCATCTCAATAGTTTCATTAGGATCTCATATGTTTGTCATCAATTAGCCAAAACCCACAAGGGATATCCTAGATGCACTTACACGCACGCCACGTGTCAGTGCCGGACCTTTCCTCTCTCCGGAGGTAGCTCCAGCGCTAGACTTCCTTACTTCTCAGAGACGAGCTCCGAGGTTAACACATGTCCAACAGTGACGGACCTCCCGGAGATAAGCTCTGGTGGTGACACGTGTACGATAGAACCGGACCTCTCGGAGGTGAGCTCCGAGATCGACTTGTATCACGTGCGACTGGTCCTCTGATTCCCGCAGTGACTAGCTCCGAAGGTGACATGTGTCCTGCGGAAATGCCTTTGCTTCTTCCGCAGAGGCTAGCTCCGGGGCAACACGTGTCCCACAGGGTCGGATCTCTCCCCATTTGCGGAGATGAGCCCCGAGCCTGCCGCGTAGCCAGTTTAGTGGCGTACGTCTCCCCACTTCGCAGGGATGAGCTCCAAACATGCCATGTGGCCAGCGGCCGCGGCAAGTTGTCTTCGGCGCTCTCGGTGAACTGGATTCGGCTCTTATTGGCTATCTTTTGATAATTTTCTCTGTTCCTATTTCTTTTAAAATGTTCTCTCTTCATGAAACATAAATATATGCAGAAACCGAAAATGTGGGTGTTACACCGGACCTCCCTCTCCTGAGAGGAGAGCTCCAGGCCCGCCACGTGGCCAGCAGAGCCGGACCTCCCCCCTCTGCGGGGAGAGCTCCACAGGCTCCCCTTGATATGGGGTACCCCCGCGCACAGGGGAAAATGCCTAAGGACCTCGCCCTTCTCCGCAGGGAGAGCTCCGAAGGCACCACGTGTCCAGCGGGGCCGGACTTCCCTCTCCTCAGAAGAGAGCTCCGGACCCGCCATGTGGCCAACTGAGCCGGACCTCCCCCCTCCGTGGGGAGAGCTCCGAAGGCTCCACGTGTCCTATGGGACCGGACCTCCCTCACCTCAGAGGAGAGCTCCGTGCCCGCCACGTGGCCAGCAGCAGCCGGACCTCCCCCCTCCGCGGGGAGAGCTCCGAAGGCTCCACGTGTCCCGTGGGGCCGGACATCCCTCTCCTCAGAGGAGAGCTCCGGGCCCGCCACGTGACCAGCAGAGCAAAGGTGCCTGCCCCCGCGCGGTAGGCAGCAGGAGTAAAGATGCGCCATACCTTGCCCGTACAAGGTATTCAAGGCCCGCACCTTTCCAAGACGCGGAGACGTTGAGCACGCCTCTGTCAGGTGCTGTTGCACCCAGTCACATCGCAGACTGGCGCGCCGTGTCAGAGCCGGCCCGCCAATAAACACAGCGACAAGACATCCCCTGCTGCCCCTGCCATCATCAACCACTACGACTAGCTTGCGGCATGGGCAGGGCGGCAGAACGAAGACTCGGAAGCCTTCGCCAGAGACAACTACCGGCATAACTGCAGATACTATAGATGGCAGGAAATCTCCCCGGGACCACCTGTCGTGTCCCGGGCCCACCTTGTAAGCCGCTTGAGCCTTGGACTATAAAAGGCTCGGGTAGGCGACGTTAGCAAGGGTTCGAACTCTGTTGACTCGCACTCTAGCCATCTCACACCCTCAAGCTCAGGACTCCGGTTCTGAGCAGCAAGCAATACAGCGAGCACCTCTGCTCACCGTGGACGTAGGGTTTTACGCTCCGGCAGCCTGAACCACGTAAAACTCCCCGTGTCAAGCTTCTCCCTCAATCATCCCTAACGCTGAAGCTCTCCGCGAGTGACTAGCCCCTCCGAAAAAGAACCTCCGCGGGCTGCCCAGAGCAGGTCCGGAGGAAGTGTCGGCTACACACTTCGACATTTGGCGCGCTGGGTAGGGGGCTTTTCCCTTGCGCGATGAGCTTCTGCCGGCGAAGATGACGAAGCTTCCTTCAGCGGCAAGCTATCCTCCCCCGCGTTCACGACGGACAGTGACTATCGGGGACTACGTCTCGACACACTCTGGACGGAGTGTGTCGGCGCAAGCTGGAAGCCAGCAGCCGATTCCGGCAGCGCAGGCTCCAGCGAGCGTGAGATCCTCTGCAGCGCTGAGCGTCCCCCACGGGGGCGCGCTAGCTGCAGCAAGAGTGCTACTGCGCAATCCACCTGCTGGGGACGCGCCTCAGTCAGCGACCCAGCAGTGGATTCGCGAGGTAGACCATCTTGTCGTCGCTGCCACAAACCCTCGGCTTCGGCGGGGACGACGCCCCGGCCAACCGGCTGTGTCGCTGACGCGCACGCCAACGGTTGACGGGCAGGCGGCGGATTACCGCTCCACCAGGCTCCCATCGACGGACCTGAGGATGGATCTGGAATGATGCCACTTGGGCAAAGATGCCCGAGTGTTCATTGAGCGACGACGAGAAAGGCTTCGCAACCAGGAGGCCAGCGAAAGCATGTCGACTGCCTCGACCGAGACTGATGCGCAGACCTTCACCACGCGATCTCTGTCCCAGGCATACGCCACGCAGCATATGCCCCAGCCATATGCCCTGCAAACGGCGCCCCCGGTCTATGGCGCAGCCATGCCCATACCGGGGTACACAGTGCCAGCAGCGAACCAAGCGTTAGCGGCACCAACGCCTGCAGCAACAGGAGCAGGATGTGCGACCCTGGCGCCACACATTCGCTTCGCGAGGTGGCCGCGCAAGTTTCGGCCGCACCTGCCCGAGAAGTACGACGGCAGTGTCAACCCGGCGGAGTTCCTCCAGATCTACTCCACCGCCGTCCTTGCTGCAGGAGGGGACGAGGCCATCATGGCCAACTATTTCCCCGTCGCCTTGACCGGCCCAGCCCGGTCTTGGCTCATGAACCTCCCCCTGGGTTCCATAAACCTCTTGGGGAGAGCTCTGCCGGCAGTTCACTGCTAACTTCGGCAGCTCCTACACCCAGCCTGGCACGGAGCTCGACCTCCACGCCGTCCAGCAACAATCTGGAGAGACGCTGCGCTCCTTCATCCAGCGGTTCTCCCAGGTACGGAACACCATCCCGCATATCCAAAACGCTTCTGTGGTGGTGGCGTTCCGGCAGGGTGTACGGGACAAGAAGATGCTTGAGAAGCTCGCGACCAGAGAGGTTCGCGACGTCTCAGAGCTCTTCAGCCTGGCAGACAAGTGCGCCAGAGCAACAGAAGGGCGGAACTGGCACTCGCTGCCAGCCTCCGAGTCAGGAGGACAGCCAGGATCTGGTGCTGCTTCATATGGAAGCGGCAAGAAGATCAAGAACCGGGGCGGTGGCAAGATGAAGCCACCGGCCGCGGCTCCCGTTGCTGCAGCAGCAGCACCCAGTGGAGCTCGGGGGCCACGCCCCGACAAAAGGCAGCGACAGTCACCAGCTCCAGATGGTGACCAAGGCGAGCTATGCCCCGTGCATGGCACCAGTTACCATACTGCTGCCGAGTGCCGGGAGATCCAGAAGCTCGCGGAGCGCTTCCGCAAAGGGAAGCAGCTGCGAACTGATTCCCCACCCTTCCGTCAAAGGGAGGGCAAGCAGAAGGTCGACGCCCCAGACAACGCCGACCACCAAGTGGAGTTCCGGGAGCCTCAGCGCGCCGTGAAGGCGGTGCGCAACCATGAGGAATCCAGCTCCAGCGATGATGAGCGCCGGAAGATGCTCTACGTCATCTACGGCGGGTCCGCTGACCCCTCGTACCGAAGTGCGGTTTTGACTCTGCGCCGAGCGGTAGCGTCGGTGGCTCCCCTCCCAAGTGCCGCGCCGCACCTCAAGTGGATGGGAACCCCCATCAGCTTCGATGCCACCGACTGCCCCAGGAACATGGCTGGGGCCGGCCAACTACCGCTCTTGGTAGCGCCCACCACCGCTAACGTGAGGATGTACCACGTTCTGGTAGATGGCGGGGCTGGGCTGAACCTCATCAGCCGCGCAGCTTTCCAGAAGCTGCAGATCCCGATGGCCAATCTCACCCCATCGAGCCCATTCTCAGGGGTAGGGCCGGGACAAGTCATTCCCTACGGCAACGTAAGCCTTCCGGTGACCTTTGGGGCACCGAACAGCTATCGGACAGAGTACATTCTGTTCGACGTGGCGGAGATCGACCTCCCCTTCAACGCCATAATCGGCAGGCCAGCCCTGTACTGATTCATGGCAGTAGCCCACTACGGCTACCTCGTCTTGAAGATGCCTACACCAACAGGCGTCCTCAGGATTCGTGGAGACCGCACTTCTGCAGTGTCAGCCTTGGAACAGCTCCAGGCACTTGCAACAGCTCGAGCACCAGCCCCTGGCAGTGCAGAACCGGACCGGCTCCACCCTAGTGCACGCCACCGTGCCTCTACCACAGCACCCCGTGTGCAACCCCTCGACGAGGGCGACGTCCCCCTGAAGGTCATCCAAGTCGGCGCTGATGCGTGCTCGTCACCTTCCTCCGGCACAACGTCGACGTGTTTGCATGGCAGCCATCACAGATGCCGCGGATCCCTAGGGAGGTGATCGAGCACCACTTGAAGGTCTTCCCCGACGCCCAGCCAGTCCAACAGAAGCCTCGTAAGCAGTCCATCGAGCGGCAAAACTTCATCCGAGAAGAAATCAAGAATCTTCTGGATGCTGGCTTCATACGGGAAGTCCACCACCCCCGGTGGTTGGCGAACCCCGTCGTTGTCCCGAAGGCCGGCGGGAAGCTCCGGATGTGCATCGACTACACCAGTCTCAATAAGGCATGTCCCAAAGATCCATTCCCTCTCCCTAGAATAGATCAAATAGTAGACTCGACATCAGGCTGTGAATGTTGTGCTTCCTAGACGCCTATTTGGGTTTCCATCAGATCCCTATGTCTAGAGAAGATGAAGAGCACACCTCCTTCATCACAGTAGACGGCCTGTATTGTTATGTCTCTATGCCTTATGGCCTAAAGAATGCTCTTCCCACCTTTGTACGTCCAATGCACAAAACCTTTGGAGAGTTAATAAGAGACTTAGTTGAGGTGTATGTCGATGACATTGTTGTCAAGGTCAGGCAGAGTTCATCCTTGTTAGATAACCTGGCCTTAGTCTTTGACAAACTGCGCTCCACGCGCACCAAGCTGAACCCCGACAAGTGTGTGTTCGGCGTATCCTCTGGAAAGCTCTTAGGATTCCTGGTCTCACACCATGGAATTGAGGCCAACCCAGAGAAGGTCAAGGCCATCGACCTGATGCGGCCTCCCGCCTGCATCAAAGAAGTCCAGAAACTCACGCGGTGCCTAGCCGCGCTGAGTCGGTTTATACCGAGGCTAGCAGAGCGAGCGCTCCCCTTCTTTAAGCTCCTGCGCAAATCCGGTCCATTTGCTTGGACCGACAAAGCAGAAGAAGCTTTCCAGGAGTTGAAGCAACTCCTGACGACCCTACCCATCATGGTAACCCCCGAGCCCGAAGAGCATTTGTTGCTCTACATTGCGGCAACAACTGAAGTGGTGAGCATGGTCCTCGTCGCAGAGCGGCCGGACCTCTCGTCACCACAACCTGCTCCGGTAGCAGAAGACGAGCACCAGGAGACCCCGGAGGTCCAAGACAGCCTCCCGGACCTCCAAGACAACCTCCCGGAGGTCCAAGGCGGACACCCGGACCTCCACGACAACCTCCCGGAGCTCCCGGAAAACCAGCGGGATCTCCCGGAGGTCCAAGGCGGCTTAGGAGCCTTCGAGTCCCAGCTACTGGAAGCCCCCCATGGACCCACCCACCTACGGTAGGCCTGAGCCAATGGATGAAAACATCTCTGGCCCGGGAGGGAGGGTCCGGACCATCCAGAGGCCTGTCTACTACATCAGCGAAGTCCTCCACGATGCCAAGACAAAGTACCTGGAGGTCCACAAGCTGCTGTATATAGTGCTCGTGGCATCCAGGAAGCTCCGCCACTACTTTTAAGCCCACCGGATCTCGGTGATCACCTCCTATCCGCTGAAGGTGATCCTTCACAGCCCTCACGCGACTAGCAATGCCGCTAAATGGGCAGCGGAACTGGCGGAGTTTGAGTTGGACTTCCTTCCTCGCCAATCAGTCAAGAGCCAAGCACTGGCTGACTTTGTGGCTGAGTGGACACCAAGGAAGACTGACCCAGGGGGCCACGAAGACGGTGAACCGAAGCACCGAGCTCCGGTCTTCAACGGGCCTCACTGGACGCTCTTCTTCGACGGCTCCTCACAAAAGCAGGGGGCCGGTGCCGGCGTACTACTTCTAATGCCATCGGGGGAGCAGTTTGGGTACATGGTGCATCTCAACTTCAAGGCAACCAACAACATGACAGAGTATGAAGCACTCATCTTTGGCTCAAAGACAGCCCTGTCTCTGGGCGCTCGCCAGTTGTTGGCGCAGGGCGACTCCCAGCTAGTTATCAAACAAGTTAAGGGTGAATGCTCCTGCAATGACCCACAGCTAGCTGCTTATCTGCTCCATGTGCAGATGTTGGAGAAAGACTTCCTCGCCTTGGACCTGCGCCATGTACCGCGCGCTGGCAATGCCGCAGCTGACGACCTCTCAACGAAGGCCTCCACCGGAGCCCCTGTGCCCGAAGGAGTCTTCGAGAGGATGTTGCTGCGGCCCACATCCCGGTCTGCCGAGCCAGGCGAAGGGGGATGGACCAGCACCTCGAAGCTGGCGGTCCCGGCGGCCCTGCAGCCATGGACGCCGCCAAGGATCGTAAGCGTCACTGGGGACTCCGTGCAACCCAGCGCTCAAGATCCAGAAGCTCAAGTCAGACCCGATGCATGGATCACGGAGATCCGGGACTACTTGAAAGACAACATCCTCCATGATGAACGTGTATCCGCTGAATGGATCGTGCGCATGGCTAAGAGGTATGCGCTGGTAGAAGGGGATCTCTACCGGCGTGGCGCCAACCACGTAGTATTGCGGTGCATAACCGAGGGGGAAGGCTGCGACTTGCTCGCTGAGATCCATGGAGGCGAATGTGGGAGTCACTCTTCCTCACGCACGCTTGTCGGTAAAGCCTTCCGGCATGGCTTCTACTGGCCGACAGTACTCCAGGATGCCGTCAAGCTGGTCGAGAGCTGCAAGGCGTGCCAGTTCCACGCCAAGCAGATCCATACACCGGCTCAGGCGGTTCAGATGATCCCGCCCTCATGGCCGTTCGCCGTATGGGGGTTGGACATCCTGGGACCATTCCCCAGAGCCGTCGGGGGATTCCGGTACCTCTACGTCGCCATCGACAAGTTCACCAAGTGGCCGGAAGCCACACCCGTCGTCACCATCAACAAGCGATCCGCAGTAAAGTTCATCAAGTCGATCGTCTGCCGGTTCGGGGTCCCGAACAGAATCATCACTGACAACGGGACCAAGTTCACCAGCGCAGTGTTTCAAGAATACTGCGAAGACCTCGGCATCAAGGTGCGCTATGCCTCCGTTGCTCATCCAAAGAGCAATGGACAAGTTGAGAGGGCCAACGCCGAGATTCTTCGGGGCCTCAAGACCCGCACCTATGCCGGCTTGAAGAAACATGGCGCCAAGTGGGTGGACGAGCTTCTGAGCACACTATGGGCTAACCGGACATCCCAGAGTCGGGCCACTGGAGAGACACCCTTCTTCATGGTATACGGGGCCGAGGCTGTGCTTCCCCCAGAGATCACCATTGGGTCCCTACGTGTCCGAGCTTATGACGAAGCCGCGCAGGACAACCTCCGGCGTGAAGACATCGACCTTGTCGACGAGGCTCGATTACATGTGGCACTCTGCAACGCACGGTACCGACAAGCGCTCCGGCGCTACCACCAAAGGTCTGTGCGTGTCCGGGAGCTGCAGGAAGGCGACCTGGTGTTGCGGCGCATACTTTCTCGCGAAGGGACCGACAAACTCTCCCCCGGCTGGGAAGGTCCCTTCCGAGTCACAAAAGTATGCCTCCCCGTTTGAGTACGCCTTTCCACCGAGGATGGGGACCCACTCCCGAACCCTTGGAACATAGAACACCTCCGTAAGTTCTACCCCTAGAGCAATAATAGGACAATCTCTTCTTTTTGTAATAGATTCCATAGAGTCCAGGAACAACGCTCGGAGCAGCTAAGTCTTAGGGGACAGTCCAGGACTACGTTCAGCTTGGCCAGGTTCCGACCCTAAGCACGTAGAGTCTTGCTTCCCTTCTTAATGGGGCGGGTCGTTGCCTCCATGTTTACCCTGCCTTCCTCCTATGGAAATTTATATGAAAAGAAACCTGTCCTACTTTGCTCTTCCCTTGTGCTCATTTAAATCACGTATTAATTTTTATGACCGCACCTCCTGTGTATGCTCACCATGCACTCAGCTCCCTTTTCCCATTCTCACCTCTAGTCGGCATTCGCTATCCTACCGAAGGCGGTCACGTTTGAGGTACCTGCCGATGGCTAGGGGGCCTCGAGCTCCTGGCACTTCGCGCACTATAGTTCCCAAGCACCGTACACCGGATCAGGACCGTAAGCCAAATAAGCATATGAGATAGGGAAGGGGGAGTCCCAAGGAGAATTACGTTTCCCTTACTTGTGTGCAGGACCTCCCGGCCTTAGCTCCCCGCATGAGTATGGTAGGAGCGCCCAAACAATTGGCCACACCTACAAGGGGGCCACTACGGGACCGCGCAAGACCGGAGCTCCAATGCAAGACCGAAGGATCCGGACCACGCCCCCTCCGCAGGGGCGAGCCCCGAAGGCCCCACGTGTCCAGCGGGGCCGGAGCTCCCCTCTCCTCAGGAGGAGCCCCGGGCCCGCCACGTGGCCGGCAGAAGCCGGACCTCCCCCCTCCGCGGGGAGAGCTCTGAAGGCTCCACGTGTCACACATGACCGGACCTCCCTCTCCTCAGAGGAGAGCTCCGGGCCCGCCACGTGGTCGGCAGACCCGGACCTCCCCATTCTCACGGGGCGAGTTCCGGAGACCTCCGGGGCCCTTAACACAATAAGGACCCGGGGAAGGTGTCTGTGTAGGACTTCAAGATTGGTGAAGGCCTCTGAGTGCCTTGCGGAGCTAAGGGCTTGGTCAGGCAAAACCAAGAAGAAAACTAAAGCACACAGATGCAGAAGATAACAAGAGTCTACTCATTCAAGACTCCATGAGCTGGACTACAGACTCAACAAAAGTAAAGAAAAAGGGAAAAACATACAGGGCCTTTTGGCCACGGGGGCGGCTGCCTAAGAGTCCCCGGACTCCCGTTGGAACCTAGAGGCCACAAGGGCGGCCATGTCCCAGACCTCGGCCCTGGCAGCTTCCTCCCGCTCGACGGTGGGCCCTAGTTGGACTGGCTCCAGAGAGAAGGAAGGGTCTTGGCTCCGGAAGCACGCCAGCACATGCATAGCGACCTCCTTCGCCAGGCCTCGTCCCTCCACCTCAAGCTCGTCGGCGATCACCGCTTCGAGCCGGCCCAGCTTGGCACCGATGGACTCAAGTGCCGGGATTGCCCCAGACACCTCCTGAGCTGGAGCCTCTATCCGCACCGGGCTGAAACCAAGAAGAACCAAGGCGGACCCCGCCTCGGTAACAAAGCTCCAGACCGCCTGGGCCTCGACAGACCGCGAAGCCTAGAGCTTCTCTACCTCTTTGCGGGCCGCCAGCTCATGATCCAGCGCCGCCTGGCGCTCCCGGGACGATTGCTCCTCCCTTGCGGCAACAGCAGACTCGTGGAGCTCGAGCTCCTCGGCCCGAGCCCTCAGCTTGCCCTCCATAGCCTTCAACCGTGCGGCGACCTTCTCCTCCTCAGCCGCCACGGCACGTTCCCGATCGGCGACGGTGCACTCTCGGCGAACTCCCTGCAGCCGCGACTCCTCCACGGCAGCAGAGCGCGCTTCGGCCTTGGCCTGAGCTGCGTGGAAGGTAGCGCGGAGCCACCGGGTCTCTGAGTCCAGGCGGCCGATGGCTTTCTTCTGAGCATCGAGCAGAGCACCCATGGCGTCAAGCCTCGACTGCCTCGAGTTGAGCTCTGCCTTAGCCTCCTTGGTCCGCTGCTGCAGGAGATGCTCCCAGCTAAGGAGGCGCTCCCTCTCTCCAGCCAGCGCCCCCCGCTCCCGCTCAAAGGCGGCCTGGATCGGTTGGGCGCCAGCCAGAGCACGCCCCAAGGCATCCCATATGGGCAGCGGGGCGGCGGGGGTAGGAGTCGTGCCCCTGACTTCCCCCGTCGCGTCCACGACCGGCGAAGGTGCCGGTGCCTCGGCATCTGAGACAAGACGCTGACCCAGGGGAGCCAGGGAGCCAGCATCTGCGCCTACAGCAGACCCTCCAGCCTCAGCACCGGACCTCCGGGCTGGCGAAGGAGGATGAGCAGGTGCTGCCGCAGCCACCGCAGAGGGCGAACCGGCCAGCACAGAAGAAGCCCCCGTCGACTTGGGGGCCTTCGGAACCACCGCAGTTCCCGGATGCTGCGGCGCAGAACCTCCGCCAACTGGAGATGGCCAGGGAATAGGCTCGCCCCCGGCTGCCGGTGAGTCCCTGCAGGCAAAGAAAGCTCTCAGGCTAAGAGAGGAGAAGGGAACGCTACTCCTGCAGGCAAACTCGTCACGAGATGGAGATCCTCGCTGTAGAGTCGAATCCTCGTCGAACGTCGACGTCACGTGAGCTATTATATTGCAATGCACATACATTTCAAAAGCAATTTAGAAACTGTTTCAAAACTGTTGTACCAGTTAACTGACACCTAAAAGGGACAAACAACAGCAAGGTTTCTGTTGTTGGATCTAAACCTTAGAGGAGAAGAATGCTAGGTGACAAGTGATACTAGTAATCACCATGTGATTAAGTCCATTATATGGACACTTAAACCTAAAAGATGGTAGCTCAAGTTCCAGAGGTCCAATGAAGCTGAAAATTTAATCACAGTTTCTATGGTAGGTATTTAGGCAGTGTGCAAACATTGAGATTATGAAATGGCTCAAGGTGATCACAATAATTCCTTATGTGATTTTCACTAATCTGCCTTTAGCCCCTAGATATTCAGCTTTACTATGCTGCAAAGTAGACTCTTTGTGAAGTACAAAATGTCCTGAGTCCATAGGAATTGGTTTTACCATTTTTTGGAGTTTCCTACATGGAGATATGAATTTTAGATGGATTGGGAAAAAAACTGAAAATGTCTCTGTTCATTTTTCCCATTTTTCAGAGACATATGGTATGAACACATCATTTGACCAAGCAAATGAGCTCTAATGCCTCTGAAATTATTACTGGAGTTCAAGGAATTTTGTAAGAATGCTCTGTCCAAATTTGGGAATTTTCCAATAAACAGAACTCCTGTAAAAATTCCTACAATATTTTCCTTAAATAAATTAATGAGCCAAATTCAGGGATTTTCATAAACATTTGGATGCATCCCTGGATAGTACTCTTTGAGAGGAATCCAACAAAATTTGTTTCACAATTTTTGGACATTCCTACACAAATTTATGGCTCTTCAAAGATTGAACTGGAAACTGAATCCCAAAAATGTTTAAACGCTGACGGTGGGTCCCACCCATCAGCCTTCTCCTTCAACCTCGCGCCAGAGGCCCGAGCGGCGGCGTCCTCCGGCGAGGTTCGCCGGAACCCAGTTTCCAGTCGCCTCCCGACCTCAAGTCCGCCGCCCCCCCCCCATAACTTTCGGTGCTGAACTCAGTTAGAGGTTCGCCGGCGGCCGAGGTTCGCCGGAAACTAGCCCGCACCGATCATAGAGAAGATTAGAACTCCGGCGAGGTTGGTTTCCGTCGTTCCTTCACGAAATGACCATCT
This sequence comes from Neostapfia colusana, assembly GCA_030760725.1. Classification (NCBI taxonomy): domain Eukaryota; kingdom Viridiplantae; phylum Streptophyta; class Magnoliopsida; order Poales; family Poaceae; genus Neostapfia; species Neostapfia colusana. Next base: position 46,672,117 of record JASWHV010000017.1, read on the forward strand.
CTCGGGCTCTAGAGCATCAGGGGGATTAGTAGAGGCTGGACATGGACTCTAACACCGTTGAAACAGCCGGCAACCTAGGGTTCCACGGAGACCCGAGGCGTTCTTCCATGGCGGCCCAAAAAACCGCAAGAACTCGGTCGTTTCTGGATCGTTTAGCCCGATTCTTTGTCGATAGGGAGTGCTAGGATGTTAGGAAGATGTTTGCAAGCTCGCTAGTGCAGTAGTTACCCGAGCAACTCAAATTCCGGGGTAGACCGAGTTCTACCCGGATACACCACGTTTCGGGAGAACTGGAAATTCTCCTCACTCGGCTGATGGATCGTTGTACGGTTTGCAGCTACATGAGCTAGGGAAGATGACACACCTTTCTTGTTTAGAGGGGGAACGGTGAAATGGTCTGTAGCTCGGTGTCCACGGTGAGCCGGTCGGAGTTCCGCCGTGAGCTTCGGTTCTTGGCGCCAAATTTCAAAATCACGCCGAATCGCAGCTCCCAACACCGAGGTGCGCCGGTGAACAACTTGTGCATGCCCTTGCGCGCCTTTTCTGTGTTGGAAGCTTCAGCTTGGGAGGTGCGGTGGCGTCTGACGATCGGGAGATCGAGAGCGGCCGAGCTATGGTGATCGTGGGCAAACTACCGAGGCAAGAGGGAAGAGGAGTAAGCGAACTCCTTCGTTGCACCCGCAGTGGAGTCGATCAGGTCGAGCGAGAGCGGCAAGCAGGAGCTGGCGCTGGGAAATGGCGGTAATGCCGGGCGCCGGCGCGCTGTCGGGCACGCGCTCGTCCGAGGGAAAAAAAAACAGAGGCGGTGCCCGGTGTTGAGAGGCTGACAGGTGGGATCCACATCTCCCAAATTTTTTTCCCTCACTGTGCTTTAAGATTCCCACCTAAACATTGTCCAAATCTCCCCAAATTTGGAGGAGGGGCCAAACATGATGTGAAAAAATTGAATATGAAACCTGATTTCAAAATTGAGCACATTTGGCTCAGTTTCCAAATTCAAATTTGAATTTGAATGTGCTCACTAATATTCCTCCAAATAAATGGTAGATGAGCTCCAAAATTCTCCAAACTTGGAATTTAAACTCTTGAAAACTTGAGGAATTCATTGGTGAATTCACTCGAATGCATTTAGACAATCTGATCATGAACCCCTTTTAAATGATTCAAATTTGTGTTTAAATCTCCCTCACCTTCTATTCACATAGGGTGTACACATCAATGAGATTGGTGGAGTGCATTTCTTTCCTCATGTCAACTTGTGTTAAGCATGGGCTAAAGGAGATTCTCAACTCCCTCATCTGACCATTTTTGGGGTTCATTATTTCATGTGACACAATTATAGTCTTTTATCGCCTTAACTTTGTTTCATGAGCTGACATCAAACTTTACAAAAGTTAGGGCCGTTACATTCCTCCCCCCTTAAAAGAATCTCGTCCCGAGATTACAAACAAGAAAGAAGAAGGGAGAATGACTACTGGACATATGGTGCAAACAAGTCGGGAAAATTTAAACGGAGAAATTCCTCGCTTTCCCACGTAGCTTCATCAGCGGTGTGGTTGCTCCACAAGACTTTGTAAAATCACAATGTCCGATTTCTTGTGGCGCGAGTCTTCTCGTCAATAATCTGTATCGGATACTCAGAATAAGTGAGATCCGGATGAAGATCCTCAATGTTCTCCATATGAACCGCGGCTGGGTACTTAAGACATTTCCGCAGCTGAGAGATGTGGAAAACATTGTGAATACCTGAAAGTGACACCGGTAGCTCAAGATGATAGGCCACGGGTCCGCATATTTCAGTGTAAGCAAACGGCCCGATGAATCATGGAGCGAGCTTTCCCTTCACTCCAAAACGATGAACCCCTTTCATCGGAGAGACACGAAGATAAACGTGGTCCCCGATGTCGAAGTGAAGAGGTTGACGTCTTTTGTCTGCATAACTCTTCTGCCGAGATTGAGCAGCCTTTAAATTGGCTTCAATCACTCGCACTCGTTCCTCGGCTTCATTCACAAGATCAATCCCGTAGACCACTCTCTTGCCGGACTCACACCAATTCAGTGGTGTGCAGCACTTCTGGCCATAAAGAGCTTCATACGGGGCCATCTTGATGCTGGATTGATAACCATTATTATATGAGAATTCTGCTAACGGTAGATGGTCATCCCAATTCTTCCCATGACTGATGACACATGCCCGTAGCATATCCTCCAGAATCTGATTTATCCTCTCCGTTTGACCATCAGTTTGCGGATGATACGCTGAACTCCGAATTAACTTGGTTCCCAAGGAAGCATGCAGTTGCTCCCAAAATCTGGATACGAACAACACACCTCGGTCAGACACGATGGTGCGGGGAACCCCGTGTAAACACACGATTCTCGAGATGAACAGCTCCGCATACTTCTTTGCCACATATTTAGTATGGACTGGATTAAAATGAGCGGTCTTGGTCAAATGATCGATGATTACCCAAATAGAATCATGCTTGTTGCTGGTCATGGGTAAACCGACGATGAAGTCCATACTTATGTCTTCCCACTTCCATGCTGGAACCTTCAGCGGTTGAAGTGGTCCGGCTTTCCTCATATGGTCGGCTTTAACTCGCCGACACATATCACACTCGGATACGTACTGCGCAATCTCTCTTTTCATCCGTGTCCACCAGAACTTAGATTTCAAGTCCTGGTACATCTTATTTCTTCCCGGATGAATGGAGTACTTGGATAAATGTGCTTCATCCAGTATCTTCCTCCACAATTTCATGTTCTGGGGTACAACTATACGGTTGTTAAACCATAGAGTACCATCTTCATCCTTGCGGAACATCTTCAATTCACCTCTGTCCACTCTCCTCCGGATATGAGTCATACCCCTGTCTCTCTTCTGAGCCTCTACAATCTCATCTCGGATTGTAGGAATAAGAGCGAGGTTGAACAGCAATCCGTAGGGAACTAAGCGCTGGCTTGGTTCTCCTTCTTCATGTGCAGCCATGGCTAAATGGTGAACGTGGGCTTTCCGACCAAGTGTGTCGGCAACCACATTCGCTTTGCCCGGATGGTAATGAATTTCAAGTTCATAGTCCTTGATCAATTCTAGCCATCTCAGCTGCCTCATATTCAGTTCCTTCTGTGTGAAGATGTACTTCAAGCTTTTGTGGTCAGTGTAGAGATGTACTCGATTGCCTAGTAGATAATGTCTCCACATTTTCAATGCTAAGACCACTGCAGCTAGTTCAAGGTCGTGCGTCGGGTAATTCTGCTCATGACCCCTGAGTTGTCGGGATCCATACGCGACCACACATCCTTCTTGCATCAACACACAACCCAAACCAATGCCGGATGCATCACAATAGACATCAAAAGGCTTCGTGGTGTCCGGCTGGGCCAAAACTGGAGCGGTAGTGAGATACTTCACTAAAGTTTGAAAAGCTTGTTCGCATGAATTGCTCCAATCATACTTGGTGCTTTTCTTCAACAGCTCCGTCATAGGTTTAGCGACTTTGGAGAAGTTTGGAATGAATATCCAATAATAACCCGCTAAACCTAGGAAACTCCCCACTTCATGAACAGATGTTGGAGATTTCCAATTCAGCACTTGCTCGATTTTACTTGGGTCCAAAGCGATGCCTTCCGCTGATATAATATGTCCAAGAAACGGCACTTTGCTGATCCAAAACTCACATTTACTAAACTTTGCATATAGCTTGTGATCTCTCAAGCGTTGGAGTACAATACGCAAATGTTCAGCGTGTTCTTCTTCTGACTTTGAATAAACCAAGATGTCGTCGATGAAAACCATGACGAACTTGTCTAACTCCGGCATGAACACAGAGTTCATGAGATACATAAAGTGAGCCAGAGCATTGGTCAATCCAAAGGACATGACAAGATATTCATAAAGACCATATCTTGTCGAGAACGCCGTCTTAGGTACGTCTTCTACCCGGATTTTTATCTGGTGATACCCGGACCGAAGATCCATCTTGGAAAATACCTTAGCACCCACTAGTTGATCGAACAAAATATCGATGTGCGGTGGTGGATACTTATTCTTGATAGTGACAGCATTCAGTGGACGATAATCTACACATAGTCTCAAAGTTGCGTCCTTCTTCTTCACGAAGAGTGTGGAACAGCCCCAAGGTGATGAACTTGGGCGTATAAAACCTTTGTCCATGAGGTCATTCAACTGCTCCTTCAATTCCGCTAGCTCCTTTGGTGCCATTTTGTATGGTCGCCGAGAAATAGGTGTTGTTCCCGGTGCGGGTTCAATCTTGAACTCTACATCACGTTCGGGCGGCATGCCCGGCAATTCTTCGGGAAATACATCTGGATATTCACATACCACTGGAATATCCTCAAGTTTAGGAGCTTCAATCTGATGCACCGCTGCAACTCGTTGTGATGGATCCACAAGATTCAATGTGTTGCAACCGTGTATTGGGGAATTCAATTGGATAGTCCGCGAGCTGATATCAAAGATAGCTCCATAATGTGTCAACCATGACATCCCCAAGATAATATCAATCCTTTGGCCTTTGAGTATGATAAGGCTCGCACGATAGATATTTCCACTCAAACGTAAAGGTGCCCGAGAGACCATCTCATCTGTTGATATCTTGCCTCCGGGTGAGCTGATATGAAACGGATGCTTAACTGTGCTAAATGGAACATTATTCTTCAGCACATAGTCTCTGCTAATAAAATTGTGGGTGGCTCCGGAATCAAACAACACGAAAGTGGGCTGTTCATGTAAAGTGAACATGCCCGCCAAAACTGGTTCGCCTTTTGCAATGTCCTCAATAGCAGTATAATTAACCCTGCCAGCTTTTGAAAGATTCTTCTGTGAAGGTTCACGATGCTGATCTGAGCATTGATGAGGCAACACACGAGTGTGACTCTGCTCAGCTCCACGACGATTTCGTGTTGTAGAAATCCTCAGCTCTCTACTAACACGAGGAGGAGATAACTCGTGCGTTGCTGGTTGCGGTAGGGTTTCACGAATAATTTCTGTCCGCTGCTGTTGAGGTGGAGACTCATAAGTGATCAACTCCAGCCGTGGTTGTGAGAGTTGCACCACAGGCTGAATTTGTTGCCTAACTGGCGAGTAATACTGCACTCGATAGTTCGGACGAACCTCGATGTCACTGTCTGGCAGTATACTTCTTTTCAGTTCCGCTTCGCAACGAAGATGCATGTCTTCCTTAATGATAGCGACATTTACCAACTCATTGTAAATACCGTTATTGAACAAGGTCACTTGTTCTTTAAGTTCGACATTCAAACCTCAGAAGAAATACTCGCACTTCAACGCTTCCGAGTCAACCATATGAGTTGCGTATTGCATCAAGTCTTCAAACTCCTGAAGTACTCGTACGCACTCCTTTCTCCTGGCTTTAATTCCAGAAAATCTTGATATTTTGTTCGAAGAATTCCCGAACAAATATGATGTGCCTGTAAAACATTTTGGAATTCATCCCACGTCACTGGATGACCTTCAGGAAGAGTAGCGATGTACTCTGCCCATCAAGCTTCAGCGGCTCCGTGGAGTTGTTGAGCGGCAAATAGAGTCTTCTAATATTCATAGCACTCAAGCATATCGAATTTGGCTTCAATACATTGGAGCCAATGAGCCGACTCCAACGGTTCTTTCGCTTCCGAGAAAACCGGTGGTTGTCTTGCTAAGAAATCCAGATAAGTACTTGGCGGGGGATTTTTCTGTAGTGTCTCCTGTCGTATGCTTTGTCGCACCAACAGATCTAGAGACTCAGCTATCTTTGCCAAGATTCCCGCCAATCCGGTTGATGATGTCGGCACTTCTTGTCGTGGCGAATTACTTTCGCTGTGACTCGACTCACCAACCTCACTCCTGGAATAAGCATGATCCATGCTGCAATAGTGAGCAATTTACGGTTAAAATTCAAAGCTTAAACTCAACTTGAATTGAAAACATAACCGTAAAAGCATCACATCAATATTGCAACATTACACAAGCTAACTAGGGTTTCGACAATTCTGAAATCTACCAAACTTGAGCAAGTTTGTCCAAACCCTTAATTCTAACAGTAGGAAAAACTGAAAAAAATAACTCAAGAACATGCTATAGAACTTAGAGAAGTCTAAGACATTCCTGTCCACAACAAGTCTCAAGTTGAATGGCAATAAGCACTACTCTATTCAGAATGACCAATTGGTCTTAACCCCAGAATTTGAATATGAAAATGGCAATTTCATGTCTCAAGTTGAATAGTAAAGTTATAGTTAACTTCAATATCTTTCCAATGAGTATTCATTTGCCTTCATATAAGTTGTGGATCAAAAGTTGTGATATTTCAAAGTTAACAGAAATCTGGAACAATTTTGACAGCACCTCCTTTGAATGTGGCTGTTTTGTCCGCAAGATTTCATCACTTTAAACTCCAAATCTGGAGAAACTTTGAACTACAAAGTCATAGAATATATCACAAGCTTTCCCGCGGTGTCTTACTTAACCCTTATTTTTCTATAGAAAATTATGGTCGAAATACAGAAATTTTCCAGAGAGCAATTTGTGTCTGCCCTGTTTTTGGACAGTTCACAGTCATCTGAGAATTTCATCCATTTGGAGGATGATTCTGGTCTGGACTTCTACAGAAAAGTTGTAGAAGACATCAAAAACTTCCAAGAAATGTATCACTCACCTCCATTGGTTCAACCAAACAAAAATTATGCCCTGTTCAACTTCAGCAAAATTCTGCTGAAAACAGGGGAGGTTATTCCTAAGTCTTTGTGAATAAATCTATACTACCAATTGACTCTTAGTTCAATATAGGAGTTCATTACCCCCTAATGGAATCCTAGACTCCAAATTTACTCTTTTTGTTTCAAATTTTCTCTTTTTATGCAGTTTCAAAACACATCATGGTATTACGTTTCCTCACCAAATTAAAATCCTAACCGGCTTTGTACCCGGCGTATACGTCTCAAGTGGTGGCACTAAAGGATCACTCACAAACGTTTTCTACACGACATGTTCTAACGTGGTTAAGGTACCTGCAGAAAACCACTCAATAATGATTCACACATTGGTTTGTCATTTCAGGCAGGTCCATATCATAGTAAAAACATACGCCCCGTATCATTGCCATACGGGCCGTCCTTGAGTCAAGCCACGTCTGAAGGTACATGATCGGGTTATTCACCACCCGACGGGGGCTCCACACCTTTGCAATAAAGCACACCGGTGGAACAGCGCTTTTGTATGCCTCATAGGACATGAAGAGTCCTAGAGAACACACTTCGTATTACAAACCACACGATGGGGTCTCCTCCTCTTGCCCCTGGGTTTGCGCACTGGAGGCTAGTGCCATTCATATGTCTATAAGACATGAAGAGTCTTAGAAAACATATTCACTTCCCGTCCATTGCTGAATGGAACATCCCACACTACTTTCCTCGTATGGGTGAGCTAACCGAAATTGATCCGCTTTCGGTGGTGTTCCTTACCATTCTTACCTCCACGTAGGTGCGTCGTTACTGAATTTAAATACTGAAGAGTAACACACTGTTCGCTTGCCACCTTAAGTAACTATGCTAATAATACTCCTTATGTGGGCATACTATACGTTCCTCCCTCGTATACTCCTATGTTTTCAAAAATAGACCCTTTCATGCGTGCTATTCCCAATGCGGCTCTGATACCACGCTGTGAGGCCCGGCCCGGGAATCGCAGTGGGTGGTGCCGTGCGATGCGGCACCCAACAGCATGCACGAGAAGATGACAAGAACATAACGGAACCATTTTGTTACTCAAGGTAATTTCTTTTACAATATAAAGTACACACGCAGCGGAATGTAAAACTAGCTGGACAAACTACTCACTCTTGACCCTAACTACGCCGAAGAGAAGTCGTTCAGCCCGTGAACGCTTCCTACTAGCTTCACAAAAGAAAGGCAGAGGCTAGGTTTCCGATGAGTTGAACAAACCGTGAGGTTTGTCGTCTCACTGAACAACCCTCTTCATAGCAGGCATCCTGCTACCTGCAAAAACAACTCAGAAGCAACCGTGAGCACTAAGGCTCAGCAAGACTTAACCGTCACTCCTAAACATGTGACTCTAAATGCAGGGGTAGCATGACAGTAGGAATAGGAATTTGCAAAATGCACCTCGACTAAACTTGATCCTTATATTAAGATTCTTTTAGCCTTCATTTTAGTGGTCCTCACGCCACAACATCGGAAGTCCACAATCAAACAAGAAACGCTTATCCTGATGTTGCTAGCCTAAGGTGGAAGTGAAATTTAGTTGGCTTTATATCTACTTCAGTCAAGGTTCCAATGCAGTGATTAATCCACAAACAGCAAGTTAAGAGACTTAGTTCATCTTATTACTAAGTCACGGCGCAGTGGGCAAGTATGCTCAATCCTCTTCCGCGAGCGACGGTGATTCGAATCAATAACAACCCGGAATACACGACACATACACCCGCCTCAAAAGACTCTCTCAAGAGCTATTTCTTACGTTGTATGCAGCAACCTTTCACATGACACCCCGACATAGAAAAACGTTTCGCGCCGAGCAGGATGGTCCTCTACGCGGACACGTCGAAGTTGCCCGCTAAAGGATTAACACCCCCCGCCTTATCAACGCCATTACCACTCGAAGGATGAGTTTCTATATCACGGTCCATCGAGTTACATCGGTTTCATGGGTCCCATACCCCACTATATATCTGGTAGAGATCAATCTTGTCCAGCAGGGCCGCATACATACGGTCCTTAACCGACACGGACGGGGCTACAACCAACCCCACAGTTGCCTTACCATCCCGGTCAAGGCCAAATGTGGTCTCAAGCATTGTCACACCCATCGCACGTCGAGACCAACCTTGAGCGCTCCATCCTACAGGAACATCCCCGTCCCCATCTCATTTTCATGAGGGTGCTCTTATCATTAACCTCTCGCGAGTAACTCCATTACTCGAACTTTCTAGCGAGTAGCTTTTTACTACTCGACTTCTACCGAGCTAGCTACAACATTAGCCTAGCATCTGCGACGAGGCAAAGCCTACACGAAACCTTCTACTCAGGTATGTAATAGTCATGCAAGTGGGTTTCAATCATCCTAGACATAATGCACAATATCAAGTCTAATAAACATGAGGTGAAGTAAAGCAAAATTCAAAACGGTAACGATATGCAAACCGGGGCTTGCCTTGCTCAACGGTTTTGTTAGAAGCTAAGAGTTAGTCTTCCTCCGGAGAATCCGCCAAACTCGTCACGAGATGGAGATCCTCGCTGTAGAGTCGAATCCTCGTCGAGCGTCGACGTCACGTGAGCTATTATATTGCAATGCACATATATTTCAAAAGAAATTTAGAAACTGTTTCAAAACTGCTCTACCAGTTAACTCACACCTAAAAGGGACAAACAACAACAAGGTTTCTGTTGTTGGATCTAAACCTTAGAGAAGAAGAATGCTAGGTGACAAGTGATACTAGTAATGACCATGTGATTAAGTCCATTATATGAACACTTAAACCTAAAAGATGGTAGCTCAAGTTCCAGAGGTCCAATGAAGCTGAAAATTTAATCACAGCTTCTATGGTCGGTATTTAGGCAGTGTGCAAACATTGAGCTCATGAAATGGCTCAAGGTGATCACAATAATTCCTTATGTGATTTTCACTAATCTGCCTTTAGCCCCTAGATATTAAGCTTTATTATGCTGCAAAGTAGACTACTTGTGAAGTACAAAATGTCCTGAGTCCATAGGAATTTGTTTTACCATTTTTGGAGTTTCCTACATGGAGATATGGATTTTAGAAGGATTGGGAAAAAGCTGAAAATGTCTCTGTTCATTTTTTCCATTTTTCAGAGACATATGGTATGAACACATCATTTGACCAAGCAAATGAGGTCCAATGCCTCTGAAATTTCTACTGGAGTTCAAGGAATTTTGGAAGAATGCTCTGTCCAAATTTGGGAATTTTCTAATAAACAGAACTCCTGTAAAAATTCCTATAATATTTTCTTAAATGAATTAATGTGCCAAATTCAAGGATTTTCATAAACATTTGGCTGCATCCATGGATAGTACTCTTTGAGAGGAATCCAAAAAAATTTGTTTCACAATTATTGGACATTCCTACACAAATGTATGGCTCTTCAAAGATTGAACTGGAAACTGAAAATCCCAAAAATGTTTAAACGCTGACGGTGGGTCCCACCCATCAGCCTTCTCCTTCAACCACGCGCCAGAGGCCCGAGCGGCGGCATCCTCCGGCGAGGTTCGCCGGAACCCAGTTTCCAGTCGCCTTCCAGCCTCATGTCCGCCGCCCCCCCACAACTTTCGGTGCTGAACTCAGTTAGAGGTTCGTCGGCGGCCGAGGTTCGCCGGAAACTAGCCCGCACCGACCACAGAGAAGATTAGAACTCCGGCGAGGTCGGTTTCCGTCGTTCCTTCACCAAATGACCATCTCTCGGGCTCTAGAGCATCAGGGGGACTAGTAGAGGCTGGATATGGACTCTAACACCGGTGAAACGGCCGGCAACCTGCTTTGCTTTCCTCTAGAAGAGACAGGCTTACTGAAACTAGCACTAGCAGCGCGTCTTTGACGCCACAAGGATTAGGAGGAGAATGTTTTGATAATTCTTGTATGCCTGGTCCAGTATCTGCATATTTGTTTTTGTTGGGTGCATGGGTTAGTTGTAGCCGCAGCATGTGTTGAGCTCGAACGTGTGGACGAGCGCATCATGCAGCAGAGAACGCCGAGTTTGTAGGATCGTGGAGACTAGGGGCGCTCGGTTGTAATTCTGTTTAATACATGCATGAGTCATGGTGAGGCCGCTGAGCAGTTGCGGTCCTTCTCCACATTCTCGACTTACTCCTGCCTACACAATGTACGAGCGAGAGAGAGAGAGTCGGAAGCCCACGTGAGTGCACGCTGATCGCCAGTGAACAGACCATGGTGGTGACGGCGAGCTGATTCCAACAAGGCCCATTTAGCAGAATAAATTCCATTAGCGGTTATGGTACAGGTGATGGTGTCCGCTTGATCTTATCTCTGATCCAAGATGAAATCATTCAAAATTGCAAGCAGGCCTGCTACGTCCTCCAATACCTGCATTGTTAGATTCTGGAAGACCTTGCTTATCTATGTGTTCTTGTTAAGGGCCTCAACCACTGATCGGTTCTTCGATCTGCTGTTCTTATATAGAGATGAGAATCTGTAGGCTAGGGCCCCTTCGACGTGTAAAATGAATTGTTTTTGGATACACTTTGTGGCGTGCATATAGCTAGACTGTGACCATGGAAAATATTAGTTGTGTCTACGTAAAAACATTGAACACTCTTACAAGTTTAGGCATCGCTCGAAGCACAGTGTGGAAGGACTAAGTCAAGATTAAGATCGTGGGACTTAGATAGTACGGACAACATTATAGATTCTGTGTATGCTGAGTTTCTGTACAAGATCATAACTAAGTGCTGCACATATTTGATAATTATGAAAAACAGATTATTATCCCCTTCAAGCATAACATATATATGGATTCAGGGGTCTGCTTAGTTGGAAGACTAGACCAAAATTGTGTGACTTGTTTGCCTGGACCTGCCTGTACAGTATTGCGTTTGGGCGCATCCTCATCTGTTGCCTGGCACACAAGCACTCAATATTGAGTGCCTGGCACACAAGGAAGCTCCAAATTCTCTCATGAGCTGACGTCAGCAAGGAGACGGGTCCCCCACCCCCTCACGGCTGCCGGAAAAGGGAGCCCTCCCTCAAGATTTTGGCCATGGAGCTCCAGATTGTTGGTTCATGCATGATGGATTTCCAGAGGTAGAAGAAGGTTCAGCCCCTCCAGCTGGCCTTGTGTGCTGCGTCCGACATTAGCTGACATTCATAGGACACATTAGATTTGTACTTTATGTTAACTAGCTTCAAATGATTATGTTCTCTAAGCAAGTATCTAATTAGGCATGTTCCCATTGTTTTTCATGGTTTCCAAACTGAAGCGTGAGAGAAGGTTTCTCTGTATTCCAAATGCTCAGTGAGAGAAAGGTGTCTTTTATCTGTATTTCAGCGGAGCACTTTTGTGTTCATATTTTAAACTTTTGATACGAGCTAGAATCCGGTTCTTAGGTAAAAAGCTTTCCCTCAATAAATAGGTTTTTGAATGTTTAGTTGGTACCTCCGCCACACTTTTCCAGGTCTCACATTCAAAGTTTTTTTTTCAATATCGTCCACACTGCAAATTGTTTCATTTATCCTGATAAAGCAAGCGATATCGTATCTAACCACACCAAATTTATTTGCACAATATGTGAATGGAAACATTTTACATGGGGCCATCATGAATTACCATTCATTCATGATCTTAGGACCAACAACCTGGCCTTCTGTGTCGGGCGCGGCCACTGGTGCCTTCGCGTTTGCACACGGGTATCTACAGTAGCATTTGAACTGATTGGTTCCACAGAAGCCACCAGTGTAACCGTTGCCCTCTCCCAAACACACTCGGTTGCAGTGATGATCGTTGAAGCACCAACCCTTGAAGTTGGTGCTCGGGCGGTTGCATGTGTCTTCTGCCTCAATGTGTGCTATGTCTGCAGAGACGAACACGCATGCTAACACACAAAAATGTTAACCAAAACTTCAAACAGAGATCATGCAAGCACTTACCTGTGGCCATCACAAGAAAGAGGGCGATGACAGCAGCTGAGATAACCCTCCATGAAGGCTTCATTTTGTTGTGCTTTGAAGAGGAATGACCACGATTGAGAGCCTAGGACCTTAATTTATAAGCCGGTATGGAACAAAATAACGCCGTTCTTTTAGTAGACCTTTATGACTGCCACCAATAGACAAGGACATGACACTGCTTTTAGTAGAAGCATACACCGCATGGAAGAAATAAAACTGGCAGAAAGTTATTGTTTTAAGCAGTTTCTAAGGCTGGCTGGGTTGACTCTGATTAGTATTTTTGTTACATAAATTTATATTAACTAATTAATATGTGCTAATAAACTTATGGTGTTTCAAACTGGCCCTTTTTATGACCCCTAGGTTACCCAAGCACCGGTTTTTAGTGATAGGTCATAACCTTTTAGGTGATGGACAGTGCGGCCACCACTAAGAAGAAGTCACTGAAAATTAGCCTATTTGCAACATCACACGATTACCCGTCACTACATATTTGTTAGAAAACTAATAAAGAGTAACAACGTGCATACACTTACCACTATAAATCAACCGCGTGGGAGATAAAAAAATAATGAAGTCTGGCCTTCCTCATCACCAGTTTGACCCACACGCTGACCACACACTTCTAGATCCGCACGATGCTCTTCGGTAACCGCCTACCACCCATCTATCTCGTGCCACCATTGTCATCATAACAGAGGAAGTGTTGTTGTCATCGTCATCGTGTTTGAAGGGGAGCATCACCTGCCGTAGTCGTCAGATCCACCCGCTATCCATCTTCCTTACCGCCAGATCCACTGACACGCCTGAGAACCTGTCATAGAGCCAAGCCACCACTACGCCATCTCCCGCAGCGTCCGAGTTCATGGTACCACCGCTGAATGGGACCACACCACACATGGACCCTGGAACCATCAACAAGGGGACTAGGTCATGCAAAAAGAGGATGTGGCGGGGAGTAGAAAGAGAAATCCTAAACCTTAGGGAGAGGAGAGGTAGATAAAGAGAGGACGAGTGAGGTGCACAAATGTTGAAGGTGGGGATGGTTAACTCTAGGGTTTTAGGCTTTTTTAATAGGCGATTTCTAGTGGTGGATCATGAATGCACCCATCACTGGTAGCAGATCTCTGATAGCGGGCTCTTAGGAGGCCAGCCATTGAAAAAACAACAACCATAATGGGCCCTTAAGTAGCCCGTTATTGGTATGGAGTCATTTCATGTGGTGGACTACTTAAGCACGTGCCAAAACAAAGAGTCAGTTGTAGTTACGGGTGCTTAAATGATTCTTCACTGAAAATAGGATCAATCACTAGTGGTCAGATTTTAAGTAGCACACCATTGAAAATGAAATTTTGTAGTGACTGTGACTTAAGAGGTCTGCCACTGAAAATGAATCCGCGGCCCCTTAAATGCGCACTGCTGTTGCATTATTTTGGGTGGCGGGCTACAAGTAGGACTTTGTCATCTCTTCCTTTGTAGTGGTGTGTTTTGGCCAGTATGGTGTATGCTCACTGCTGCAATGTTTTGAAGTTTTATCACTAAAACCATTCTTTTATAGCACTGCACGGCCAGAACGTAGAAGAAGTAATGAAAATCGATGAAACATTACTACTTGCAGTTACAAAACTAGCCAATACTCATCTGTACAGTGTAAAGATATGGGTTTTACAATTTCACTGGAAGAGCTCACTTTGGGTCAAAATTTTCAGTTTTCATGCAGCTATCAAATCGAGAAGCTCCTCTTTGGGGAAAATAGGAAAATCGTCTAGTTGTTGGTAAAAGAACAAAGAGCTACAGTTGTAATAGCATGGTAAATACCTCAACCCTTAGCTCAACTAGAAAGCGGCGGTGGATGCTTATGGTTATATATGCTCATACTTCTACATATACATGGGAAGGTGGCAGTAGAATGAATAGGACCTCTGTCTCTCTCTCTTTGATTCTTAGAGGAGATAGTACCTTAATGTCTTCAGGAAAAATCTTACTTTTAGATAAACTAATGACAGCTTTTATTATTTGGGTGTTTTAGAACAGCACAGGCTCTGATCCATGCTAGATTTTTGGTTCCTAAGATGGAACAAGTATTTTCCTTTTTCTTCAATTTAAATGCAAAATATGAACAAATGGTTTGAACCAAAAATTCTTAATCCATTCACGGCATCATATCATGAATTTAAGGAGCTTCATGATGGCTGACGGTGTTACGGGCACTCGGTGCGGGGAAGCGAGGAAGATGATGATCTGGGTGCGCTGAGCCGGTTTATTTGATGTAGCTAGGCATGTAAGGAGAATTTTTTTGAAACTGTCCGGATTAACCGGATGTATTATTAAGAAGAAAGATTTAATTACAAGTGCCTAAAAGGCTGGGCCAACCAAACCTTACATCTGACAAAGAAACAACAAACAGTACACTGAGTCAAGCCGTATCCGGTGCCGTTGTGAAGATGTTAGCTCCCAATATGCTCCACAATCTCGCTGGTCTCTGTGACTAGTTGCAACAAATGGGGCGGGGATCTTTTCTCTCCTTCGAAAATCCAGCTGTTGCGCTTGCACCAAATGATCCAACAAGTCATAATGGCCAACATCTTGATCTTCTTCTCAGACGATCTTGATGCTCCAACTGACAGAGGTGAACCAGCTTAATATGTCCGACTGATGTACTGGAGAAGGCAGTAACCTGACCGAAACAAACTCATTGGCAATCATTATCCATATGATACCTACCACGGGGCACTCAGTAAATAGCTGCTGGACCACCGTTTCTAGATTCTGATAACAAATGGAGCAGAAGTATTTGTTCTCTCAGTCTCTTCGCAACATTCTTGCTGCGGTCAATAGCCTGTCTTGTGCAAAGAGCCAGCAGAAAAGCTGAGATTTGTTCGGTGCCCAGGACTCCCAAATAGTTTATGGGAATTTAGACATCATGCTCCCCTAAAGCTGCAGCTAGTAGGCCCATTTAGCAGAATAAATTTCATTAGCGGTTCTGGTCCAGGTGGTGGTGTCCGCTTGATCTTATCTCTGATCCAACGTGAAATCATTCAAAATTGCGAGCAGGCCTGCTACGTCCTCCAATACTTGCATTGTCAGATTCTGGGAGACGTTGCTTATCTATGTGTTATTTTAAGGGCCTCAACCACTGATCGGTTCTCCGATCTGCTGTTCTTATATAGAGATGAGAATCTGTAGGTTAGGGTCCCTCAGATGTGTAAAAGGAATTGTTTTTGGATACACTTTTTGGTGTGCATATAGCTAGACTGTGACCATATCAGGATGATATTAGTTGTGTCTATGTAAAAAAAAAAATTGAACACTCTCACAAGTTTGGGCATCACTCGAAGCACAGTGTGGAACGACTAAGTCAAGATCAAGATCGTGGGACTTAGATAGTACGGACAACATTATAGATTCTGTGTATGCTGAGTTTCTGTACAAGATCATAACTGAGTGCTGCACATATTTTATTATTACAAAGAACAGGTTATTGTCTCTATCAAGCATAACAAATATAGATTCAGGTGTCTGTTAAGTTGGAAGCCTAGACCAAAATTGTGTGACTTGTTTGCCTGGACCTGCCTGTACTGTACAGTGGTTGGTTGCCATCCTCATTTGTTGCCTGGCGCACAAGCACTCGAAATTGACTTCCTGGCACACAAGCAAGCTCCAAATTCTCTAATGAGCTGATGTCAGCAGGGAGGCGGGTCCCTCACCCCCCTACGGCTGCCGGAAAAGGGAGCCTTCCCTCAAGATTTCGGGCATGGAGCTCTGGATTGTTGGTTCATGATGGATTTCCTGAGGTAGAAGAAGGTTCAGCCCCTCCCGGCCTTGTGTGCTACGTCCGACACTGGCTGAAGTTCATCGGACACATTAGATGTTTATTTTATGTTTACTAGCTTCAAATGATTATGTTTCTCTAAGCAACTATCTAATTAGGTATGTTCCCATTGTTTTTCATTGTTTCCAAACTGAAGCGTGAGAGAATGTTTCTGTGTATTCCAAATGCTCAGTGAGAGAAAGGTGTGTTTTATTATCGGTATTTCAGCAGTAGTGACTACTTTTGTGTTATTATTTTAAACTTTTGACAAGAGCTAGAATCCCATGTAACATCCAAATTTCAAGAAACTTAAATTCAAGTCAAAATTTGAATTATGCATGGGCTATGGAATGGAAATTTGAATCAAATAAAATTTGAAAGATAGAAAACAGAAAAGAAAAAGAGAAAGAGAAAGGAAAACTCACCTTGGTCCGAAACAACAGCGGCCGGCCCAACCAGCCCAGCGCCTCCTCCACCTCTTCTCCTCACTGACGCGCTGGCCCTGCTTGTCAGCGTTCTCCTCCACCTTCCTCCAACCGCCGGCCGAACCGCGCGCGCACCCACGATCTCCGCAACCGATCACCACACCGCCACCACGTTGGTTTCGCACGAGACCAACTGCTCCCCCTCACTCCCGTACCACGCTGCCCTCATTGGAAGCCACCTCGGACTCCAATTTTCTCTCTTCGCACGCGCTCACACCACCTCCGGTAAGTCATCACCGAGCTCTGAAATTCACCACAACAGTCGCCGCCTTCGTTGATCTAACGTGTCAGCCTGCAACACAGAAGCATCTACGACTAGGTGGAGTTCACCCCGCGGCGAGTCTTCATCGAGGAACCGAAGCCGACGTGCGCCGGTGAGAGCTAGCCGCCGTTCACCGTTGAACTCATCGGACGCCCGTTCCTTGATCCTTCCCAATCCTCGGTGTACCTTCACCGAACCACTGGGAAGTGTAAAAGTCCCAAAAATGCAAACGCAAGGAACTGAATGTGGATGCCATTTGTGTTTCGAATTCATGAAAATTGGGACTTACAAAAAATTTCTACATGTGATGATGCACACGAGTGTCCAACCAAATGAGCTCCCACGTTCATTTGAATGTTTTCAGCCACAGTTGATTTAAACACCATGTGTAAGGTTCTCATGTGCTAGAGGAGGTTTTAAATTCAGATTTCGAACTCACCTTGTTCACTCAAATTCAAATGTGGGCAGCACAATAAGAAATGCAAACTGTTGTGTTAGATACCCAATTTGCAGCAGCTAATTTAAAAATCAGATTTCATATTTGAATTCCTCAGGTCCAAATTAGAGGGAATGCAAAGTTTGAAGAAATTTGGAGGTACTTTGCTATTCATTTGAAAGAAGACATCAAATTGCAACGGAATTCAAATTCAAAAATTCAAATTGGTCGAAACTTGGTCAATTGTCCAAATGAAGTCCAGATTCAAACTCCACATATTTGAAGTGGATAATCTTTCCAAGTTTAGATCTTTTGGAGGATGAGGAGGAGCTGCATTGTGGGACCCACTTTTCAGAGGAACAACAAAGATCAAGACTGAGTCGGTTTTCTCTGTTTCACTCGAACCACCCGAGAGCTCCCCGGGCGACACCGAGATACACCGAGGGACACCTGCCAGCTGCTTGTATTGAGCTGGCGACCTGCTCATCGCCCTTATCACCTCATGACGTGACCATTTTGCTCACAAATCGCAACACCGAAGCCTTTCTCTCTCCCTCACGCAGAAACTGAGCAGCACCATCACCGCCGCCTCGGGAGCAATCGTGAGCCAGCATTTTCTTGCGTGCAGTGCCTCTTAGAGTAGCAAAACGGCACTGTGGCTTCTCCCTCGACCTCCTCGGTGCAAAGTTGAGCGGTGATCAGTGTCCACAACCCTAGAGCCTTTTCTTCGTGCGGTGACTGAACACAACCGAAACGTGAAGGCTCACGTGGACAGCTCGCACCGGAGCCTTTCACGGCCGAGTAAGAGCACTCTGGGACGCGCCGGAACCTCAGCTGCTCCTCCCCAAGCTGTAGCCTGATCCGTTGATCATCGGGTGGGGTTTTCTAGTTTTGCCTCCGGCCGGTGCAAACCAAGCCTCTGGTAAGGATCCATCAAATTCTTGCTCAATCCTCATCTATGGTTCTTCAAACTTTGCACACACGCTCTAGACTTTCTGGCGCACCTCCACGCTCAAAGCCATAGCTGAAGATTGGACGTAGGAGCACTTTTCCAGTTTTTCAGGCAGCTAATCATCGATACACCATAGGGCACACGGTGACACACACTTAGAGCCTTTCCCGATCATGTTTACGTCTACGTTGAGCATCCCTGTGATCCCATGATGCTGTAGGGCCAGAGCTCATCGAGTTAAGGGTTCTAGGGGGTGCGGCCGACATCGCCGGAGTGAGACCTGAGCCGCCTCACGTCGCGCAATGAGTTGGAGTCGTCGCCGGACAGGGGAGACCTCACCCTCTTGTTTCTGACGTTGAGTTAGGGGATACGGTGATTTTTGGCGCGGGAGGTGGCCGAGAACCCGAGTTCCGAAGAGCTCCGGCGGGGGGGGGGGGGTGCGAGCGGGAACCGTTGGGTGGAAGAAGAAGGCTGCCAGGCCCACGCGTCAGCCTCTGTTTGGTGTGAGCCGGATGTTCTGTGGTTCCGGATCAGGGTGTGGCTACGTGCATTTATCCCTGTAGCCCGTGTGTCTTTCTCTCTGGTGGTGCCACGTCACCCATGGGCCCGGTGTCAGAGTTTAAACTTTTCCGGGATTAATTTGAATTCCAGATTTTGTTCAAACTTTAGAAGCTCATAACTTTGTGTATGAACATCCAAATTGGCTTAGATTCAGCTTGAAAATATATATCAAAATTTGCAACCCAATTTGTATGAATGTCAATAATAATTTTTGGATAATTCTTTGAATCTTTTCAGCAAAAGAATTATTGAGGTAGTTTTGTTCATCCAAAATTTCCCAAATTTTGTCAGAATATTCCATAGGATATTACGGAACCCCTATTTAAATTTTAGATCATTTGGAGTTGATTTGAGTAGGAAGATCCAGAGTACAAACTTCTGTTTTCAAATAAGTTCAGAAACCTTTTTCAGAAAAGATCCCAGCTTTGTAAAATCATTTCTGGGCAATTCTTAGCTCAAAAAATCCTAGAGAAATTCATGCATGCTCAATGAGCTATGATTGAAATTTTAGTTCACTCGGTTTTGCATGAACATGCAAATTAATTCAGAATTAAATTTTTTATTCTAAATCCTTAGGGAATTGTTCTGGATGAACTACTCAATGAAAAGTCTTGAATTTTGGTCCAGAATACTTTCTTGTGAGAAGGAACTCACATGAAAATTATCAACTAAATTTGAGCTCTATATCCGTACTTTTCCGTACACTTTGCTTAGGTAAAAATGCAACAAGTAGAAAGAACACTTAGCACTTGATCCCATTTGCTACATTCATCTTCTTCCACTAGGACCAGTTCAATTCCTACTCCAAATCAGAAGTTCTGTTTTTAACTTGTCATTAGGCCGTGATAGCAAAATATTTTCAATTAAGTACATATGGATGTTAATAACGTGTAGTGACTTACGTGGAGAATTGTGGAGCAAAGTGAAGCTGGATCAAAGAGCCAAGAAATCAAGTGATCAGCAGCACTAACTGAACTATATACTATTAGTCACCTGCAAAACAGGCAAGCCCCGGTTTTCATTCAAGCAATATTTATAATGTTTTCCATTTATAGATACTATAGGTATGAGATTATGATGTGCATTAGGTCTAGCTGATTTGAAACCCAATTGCATGACCAGATTGAACCCGAGAGCGAATGGGTATATTAGCACCTCGTCGAGTTAATTAGGCTAGGCTAAATGTTCCTTTGGAAGGATGGGTAGAAGTTGAGTAGTTGGAATCTACTCGCGATCTTAGGGCTTGGGATGATCTCGGTACGGGTTTATGAATAGAACATTGTGGAAAATTCACGAATGAGAATTTGAGACTGGGCAGGGATGTAGAGATGCAGCGGGACGAGGTCCGTGCGTGTGTAGCCCTGGCCTGTGTCGGTTAAGGCCCATTCGTAATTGGCTCTGTTGGACAAGTTTGAGTTGTGTACCGGGCGCATGCTAGCTATATGGGACCCAGGAAACCGATGTACCCCGTTATATCAATATTGGAACTTTTCCGATCGGCTTAGGCTTTCGGCGTCAATACAGCAGGAGGTAACTCGCTCAAGAACATCTCACGCCGGAGATGTACCTTGAGGGAGCTTGCTGTTCGGGTCGATGGGACCGCGTCCGATGTGGATGAACTTGAGAAAGGTGGCTGTGTGCAACATCAGTCGAGTGTGCCGAAGGCAACTGGGGGATGGGTGTACGTGTCGTGCAGTCCGAGCGTGTCTTGGTTCGAATCACCGTCGCTCGCGGTTATATGAGCATACTTAGACACTGAGGCTTGACGTAGTAAGAAGTGTAGTGAATTACTATGGATCGATAAGTATTGTGCTATAAATTGTATTGCAACCATGTTTGAATTAGAGATAGTGCCAATTAAGTTTACTTCACCTTGTGCAAGAAGCATTGTAACGAAGTGTTTCTTGTTTGATTGTGGAGTCGCGATGCTGCTAGGTTCAAAGTTTTAAAATGAGGCTATAAGTCTGAAAGTTAAGGATCAACTGTAGGTGAGTCCTTATGCAATTTCATCTACCATGTTCAATCCTTCGTGCATATAGAGTTTCTTGTTTAGAGGAGACGAATCAGTCTTGCTGGGCCTATGTGCTCACGCTTGCTATATTAATGGTTTTGCAGGTTATCATATATGCTTATGAAGTTGTTGTGCGGTGAGACTCGGAGCCATCAGAGTCGTTTAACTCATGGAAATCCCTGCCGCTGCCGTATGTCCTCATGTTGCTAGCGAGAAGGGTCTGCGGGCTGGACATATTCTCAGGTTCTTAGTTTAGATATGGAATGTGAGATGAACGCTGTAGTTTATTTTGATGTAAATTATTTACAAACTGAACTTGTAAGCTTCTGCATTTGATTTATGTAATATGATGTCCTTATACGTGTGCTGTTGGGTGCCGCATCGCACGACACCATCCAATGTATTCCCGGGACAGCATGAGACCCCGAAAGGGGTGCCCGCGACATAGTGGTATCAGAGCCACATTGGGAATAGCGCACGGAATAAGGACCGTATTACGACAAAACTTAGGATACGGTGAGAAAACGATACTAGGCCCACATAAGTATTACTATATTAGCATAGTATGAAGGTGGCAAGCTAACTTATGTGATTATGTCAGAAAATCATGCATCTCGGGACTTTCTATGTCTTGTGGGTGCATGTATGCGTTTCCCACAAGTGCGCACGAGCTGAAGGGTGGAGCACCACAGGTGGCAGGTAACCCGGCCCGCTCATATGTGCTCTATGACTCTTCATGTCATTTGGAGTATGTGACCAACGCCAGTCCCCGGCGTGCTGCGGGCAAGTAGGTGGAGACCCCGTCACATGGTTGGTAACTTGAACACATAGCTCAAGGCGTTATGGCTTGAGAATGCCCGTGTGACTGCCGACAGGCGGGCGTATGAAACTGTTATGGAGCCAGGTTCAGCGTGCAACTGGACCTGATGATTGCGTGGTTTTTTATGCAGGTACCCTAACCACGAAAACCGTATTAAGAGTAATACACGTTTGCGAGTGACCTTTCTTAGTGCCACCTACAGAAAATATAGACCGGTGTAATCCGGTTAGGATTTTCTTTTGGTAAGGCTACGTAGTACCAACATGTTTCTTACGATGCTTCGACGTCGTACTAAACGTGATAATGTATTTCCAAAATGACTCATGAACTAACTTTCAACTAAAAATGGAAGACTTGAAACAAATGTTAGTTACTGAGAACCTAATTCGAACTAGGAATAAAATGTACCAAAATCTCCGAAAGAAATCTTGGTGGACACGTATGAAAAGAGAAATAGCCAAATATGTTTCTGAATGTGATACGTGTCGAAGAGTAAAGGCGAACCATATGATAAAGTTGGGCCTGCTACAACCATTGCAAATACCAGCATGGAAATGGTAGGACTTGAGTATGGACTTCATCGTCGGGTTACCGATGACCTCCCACAATCATGACTCAATTTGGGTAATCATTGATCGATTAACCAAATCAGCACATTTCATCCCTATGCATACCGGTTACAATGCGAAGAAGTATGCGGAGTTATACATAGCATGGATTTTGTGCTTACATGGGGTTCCCCGTACAATCGTATCTGACAGAGGATCGATGTTCATAGCCCGTTTTTGGGAGCAGCTACACAGCATTGGGAACCAAATTAATTCGGAGCTACGCATATCACCCTCAAACTGATGGACAAACTGAGAGGGTGAATCAAATTCTTGAGGACATGTTGAGAGTGTGTGCCATCCACCACGGTAAGAATTAGGATGATCACTTACCATTGGCGGAGTTCTCGTACAACAACGGTTATCAAACGAGCATTAAAATGGACCCTATGAAGCTCTCTACGGCCGGGAGTGCCATACACAACTTAATTGGTGCGAGTCCAGTGAACGAGTAACGTTCAGGGTTGATCTTGTCAAGGAAGCCGAAGACCGAGTTCGGATAATACAAGAGAATCTGAAGGCTGCTCAATCTCGTCAAAAGAGCTATGCGGATCAGAGGCGTCGACCGCTGTATTTCGACGTCGGAGAGCATGTTTATCTTCGTGTGTCTCCTTTCAAAGGAATTCAACGGTTTGGTGTTAAGGGTAAACTCGCTTCCCGATTTATCGGTCCAGTTGCTATCATGCAGAAGTATGGAACTGTAGCCTACCGGCTGGAACTACTGGCAAACCTTGCTGGTGTTCATGACATGTTTCATGTGTCACAGCTGCGGATGTCTCAAGTTTACCGCTGCTGTCCACACTGAAGACATCGACGAGTTGAAACCGGATCTCAAGATTATTGATGAGAAGACCCGGGTAACCCGGAACCGGACGTTAAAGTTTTACAAAGTCTTGTGGAGTAATCATGCCGATGAAGAAGCGACTTGGGAAAGCGAGGATTACATTCACAAGAACTATCCGAAACTTTTGTCATATACCGTGTAAATTCCCTCCCGTCTCGTTCTTCTTTTGTAATCTTGGAACGAGATTCTTTTACGGGGGGAGGAATGTAAAAGTCCCAAAAATTTAAATGCAAGGAACTGAATGTGAATGCCATTTGTGTTTCGAATTCATGAAAATTGGGACTTACAAAAATTTTCTACATGTGATGATGCACACGAGTGTCCAACCAAATGAGCTCCCACATTCATTTGAATGTTCTGAGCCAAGGTTGATTTAAACACCATGTGTAAGGTTCTCATGTGCTAGAGGAGGTTTTGAATTCAGATTTTGAACTCACCTTCTTCACTCAAATTCAAATGGGGGCAGCACAATAAGAAATGCAAACTGTTGTGTTAAATACCCCATTTGCAGCAGCTAATTTAAAAATCAGATTTCATATTTCAATTCCTCAGGTCCAAATTAGAGTGAATGCAAAGTTTGATAAAATTTGGAGGTACTTTGCTATTCATTTCAAAGAGGACCTTGAATTGCAACAGAATTCAAATTCAGAAATTCAAATTGGATGGAACTTGGTCAATTGTCCAAATGAAGTCCAGATTTAAACTCCACATATTTGAAGTGGATAATCTGACCAAGTTGAGATCTTTTGGAGGATGAGGAGCTGCATTGTGGGACCCACTTTTCAGAGGAACAACAAAGATCAATACTGGAGTCAGTTTTCACTGTTTCACTTGAACCACCCGAGAGCTCCCCGGGCGACACCGAGATACACCGAGGGACACCTGCCAGCTGCTTGTCTTGAGCTGGTGACCTGCTCATCACCCTTATCACCTCATGACGTGACCATTTTCCTCACACATCGCAACACCGAAGCCTTTCTCTCTCCCTCACGCACAAACTGAGCAGCACCATCGCCACCGCCTCAGGAGCGATCGTGAGCCGGAGTTTTTTTGCATGAAGCGCCTCTTTGAGTAACAAAACAGCACCGTGGCTTCTCCCTCGACCTCCTTGGCTCAAAGTTGAGCGGTGATCGGCGTCCACAACCCTAGAACCTCTTCTTCATGCGGCCACCGAACACAACCGACGCAAGGGCTCACGTGGATAGCTAACACCGGAGCCTTTCACGGACGAGCAAGAGCACTCAGGGATGCGCTGGAACCTCGAGCTGCTCTTCCCGAAGCCATAGCCCTAGCCGTTGATCATCGGGTGGGCATTTCTAGTGTCTTCGGCCGGTGCAAACCGAGCCTCCAGTAAGGATCCATCAAATTCTCACTCAATCCTCATCTATGGCTCTTCAAACTTTGCACACACGTAATAGACTTGCTGTCGCACCTCCACGCTCAAAGCCATAGCTGAAGATTGGATGTAGGAGCAATATTTCCAGTTTTCCTAACGGCTAATCTTTGATACACCGTAGGGCGCATGGTGACAACGCACTTAGAGCCTTTCCCGATCATGTTTGCGTCTACGTCGAGCATCCCCGTGATCCCATGATGCTGTAGGGCCAGATCTCATCGAGTTTAGGGTTCTAGAGGGTGCGGCCGACATCATCGGAGTGAGACCCGAGCCGCCGCATGTCGCGCAATGAGTTGGAGTTGTCGCCGGCCTGGGTTGACCTCACCCTCTTGTTTCTCACGTTGGGTAAGTGGCTAGCGGCAATTTTTGGCATGGGAGGTGGCCGGGAACCCGAGTTTCGAAGAGGTCCATCGAGGGGGGGGGTGAGAGCGGGAACAGTCGGGGGAAGGCTGCCGGACCCACACATCGGCCTCTGTTTGGAATGAGCCGGATATTCTGTGGTTCCGGATCAGTGTGTGGCTATGTGCATTTCCCTGTAGCCCGTGTGTCTTTCTCTCTGGTGGCGCCACGTCATCCATGGGCCCGGTGTCAGAGTTTAAACTTTTCCCGGATTAATTTGAATTCCAGATTTTGTTCAAACTTTAGAAGCTCATATCTTTGTGTATGAAACTCCAAATTGGGTGATTCAAATTGGGTTAGATTCAGCTTGAAAATATCTATCAAAATTTTGCAACCCATTGTATGAATAATTTCTGGATAATTCTTTGAAGCTTTTCAGTAAAATAATTATTGAGGGAGTTTTGTTTATTCAAAATTTCCAACTTTTTGCCAGAATATTCCTCAGGATATTACTGAACTCCTGTAAAAATTTCAGCTCATTTGGAGTTGATTTAAGTAGGAAAAATTCAGAGTACAAACTGCTGTATTCAAATAAGTTCAGAAACCTTTTTCAGAAAAGGTCCTAGCTTTGTAAAATCATTTCTGGGCAATTCTTAGCTCCAAAAATCCTAATAAAATTCATGCATGTTGTATGAGCTACGATGAAATTGTAGTTCACATGGTTTTGCATGAACATGCAAATTAATTCAGAATTAATTTCTTTTAGCCTAAATGCCTAGGGAATTGTTCTGGATGAACTACTCAATGAAAACTCTTGAATTTTGGTCCAGAATACTTTCTTGTGACAAGGAACTCACATAATAATTTTCAGCTAAATTTGATCTCTGGATCAGAACTTTTCAGTACACTTTGCTAAGGTAAAAATGCAACAAGTAGAAAGAACACTTAGCACTTGATCCCTTTTGCGGGATGCATCTTCTTCCACTAGGATCAGTTCAATTCCTACTCCAGATAAGAAGTTCTGTTTTTAACTTGTCATTAGGCCTTGATAGAAAATATTTTCAATTAAGTACATATGCATGTTCATAATGTGTAGTGACTTACGTGGAGAATTGTGGAGCAAAGTTAAGCTGGATCAAAGAGCCAAGAAATCAAGTGATCAAGCATCAAGTGATCAGCAACACTGACTGAACTATATACTATTAGTCACCTGCAAAACAGGCAAGCCCCGGTTTGCATCCAAGCAATATTTATAATGTTTTCCATTTATAGATACTATAGGTATGAGATTATGATGTGCATTAGGTCTAGATGATTTGAAATGCAATTGCATGACCAGATTGAACCCAAGAGAGAATGGGCAGATTAGCGCCTCGTCAAGTGAATTAGGCTAGGCTAAATGTTCCTTTGGAAGGACCGGTTGATGTCGAGTAGTTGGAATCTACTCACGAGCTTAGGACTTTGGATGATCTTGGTACGGGTCTATGAATAGAACATTGAGGAAAATTCACGAATCAGAATTTGAGACAAGGCAGGGGTGTAGAGATGCAGCAAGATGAGGTCTGTGCGTGCGTAGCCCTGGCCTGTGTCGGTTAAAGCCCGTCTGTACTTGGCCCTGTTGGACAAGTTTGAGTTGTGTATCGGGCGCACACTGGCTATATGGGACCTAGGAAATCGATGTACCTCGTGAGATCCATTTTGGAACTTTTCCGATCGGCTTAGGCTTTCGGCGTAAGTACATGTGACACCTGGTTCCGAAAATAGAACCAAGTGAATGCATATGTGTGCCCAGGATGTTCATCACACATACACATGTAATCCACAAACTGAATTCAGAATATAACCATGAATAAATGGAGTTTAAGTACTTTATTACAATGACTCAATGTCTCACTCATGAATCTCTAACTTATTCTTGCAGCGGAAGTCTCTAATCGACAGCGGAAATAACTAAATAGCAGGATTCAACTTCTACTCCACAGGCATGTTGACGGTAGTTCGCACGCCTAGTACTCCACATGGTCCTCGAAGTACTCTTCTCCTGTAGTTGATGTATATGTGGTAATGCAAGGGTGAGTACATGTTGTACTCAGCAAGTGCGGAAAAAGTATGACATGTAGCTTACAACAAGGTATGGAATAAAAATGTTCATTGCAGCAAGCAAATTTTATTTCACGAACATGGTAAAATAGCAACTATGTCTAGATGAATTAAATCCCAACATAAACAAGTAAATCAGCAACATTCTTTCATCATAATTCACTATTTACCAAGCCTCAACCAGCCAATAATATTTCTCAAGTTCATCTCATACTCATAAATATTCATAACCATCTCATATTCATATAACCAAAACAAAATTCATTGTCATGGCTCAAAACAGTCCCAAAACCAATCCCCATGACCATACCACAACCATCCCGAATAAACATCCCAAGTTTTGCCTCTAATCATGAAAGTTGGCCAGGTGTCTATGACCGGAAGCATGGCTATCATGATAGTTTTACACTCTGCAGAGGTGGCACCACTTTACCCACAAGTTCGTGATTTCATCACCCGTCGGCGACTGCAGAACCTCCATTATACCAGTACACAACCGTCGGTGTATGGCCAAGAGATCACAAAATATCCTTTACAAAGTGGCTACTAGATGCCTGGACCCACTGGGGTTTTACCGGCAGGCTCGAATCACCATTCTCCCACCCACGGGCCCCCTCTTGTGCCATGCAGTTCCCAGGGCAGTCCCTCTTGACTCCCATTCCCCACGCCATCCAACGGTCCATAACAAGCTAGGACCACCACCTAATTAATCAGCTAAGCCGCACCCATACTTGGCATTGTGGTGGCACTGTTTTCCTGGCATATTCTCGCATGAACCGGTCCATAGATCTACGGCAAGTAAACCACCATCTCATCCAGCAACATCCACGAACCAATCTTGCCTAGATCTCCCTGATTCCATGCTCATTATCATCATCAAGTTCTCATCATCATTATTCATATGAGTGCAGTAGCTAAACATGTTTTATTTTAGCTTCCCGTGTCCCGTAAATTAAGCTAAGCAAAAATCAAAAAATGACCATACCCGACTCATTAACTTTCCTGGCGACAGGGAGGGTTAACAAAACTAGTAAAATCCTAAAAAGGGTGTCCCATCAAGTTGACTCAAGCATACACGTTTTTGCAAATAAAACAGTTTCAAAAACAAGGGATCAATATGGTCAAGGGGCACTTGCCTTGCTCCCGTGGTTCGTGTTGCTCAAGCGTCTCGAAATCTTGGTGCTGTAGTTCCTCGTAGACGGCCTCTTGAGCTTGCCCTTCTACTCACGACCACGCACATACAAAATTCACAGCAGTAAATCATCATGCACAATCTTTACTCAAGATGCAATGGGGTAGATGAATGCAAATCCTATAGTGCAGTTTTATTAAACCAGTTTGTATGTGTTCTTGAATGTTTTAATGGGCTTTTATGGAATTTTATGATGAACAAGGGTGTAGGGATCAAGTGTGAACGTGTTAATGATCTTGACTCAAGATCTAGATCAATTCCACCGTCAAAAATCGATCAAAACATGATCTGCCCACACGAAAAAGTTTCTGCTCGAAGGGGGCGAAGAAAACGGATGCGTAGAAACAGCGGCGACGTTGTAAGATGGTTAATGAAGACCTACCTCACTTCCTTCTTGTGGCAGGGCCTTTCTCCTAGCAACGGCAGCAGCGGGTGATTTTTCTATGGAAGATTAGGCTAGGATAGATCGTCGGCTTCTTTTACGGCGA
Organism: Neostapfia colusana; assembly: GCA_030760725.1. NCBI lineage: Eukaryota > Viridiplantae > Streptophyta > Magnoliopsida > Poales > Poaceae > Neostapfia > Neostapfia colusana. The sequence goes on from JASWHV010000017.1 coordinate 46,701,104, forward strand.
CAGTGAGGCGTGACGGGGCTCGTCGGCGGGTCTCGACGGCGGGGCTCGACAACGGGGATCGATGACGGGACTCGACGACGGGGCTCGACGGTGGGATTCAATGGCGGGGCTCGTCAGCGGGGCTCACCGGCGGGGCTCACCGACGACCAAACTCCGGCAGGGGAGGTGGCCAACTCGGTGACTTGGAGGGGGGAAGGGCCTCCAACTCGGCGACTTGGGGAGGTGGGGGGCTGCGGCCAGGGGGGGGGCTGGGGGTTGTATTTATAAGGGGGAGAAAGGAGGAGTCCTACTCCAATTAGAACTACACCAAGAGTCCTAGTCAATTTGGAACTCAACCAACTTTTCCCCTTAATTGGGTACGGCAGCCTTGGTGACACGACCCCACGGTCTTGTCGAGCCAGGATCACGCTGAGGGGTACTGCGTTGCACAGCACCGGATAATACACATCAAAGGTACAAAGCGGAAGCAAAGTTTATATTACATAAAGTAGTTTATGAACATGTTTACAGAAAAATATGTCCAGTCTACACTCACGGGCGTAGACTACGCATCAAGTTCACGTTCAGCCCTTGAACGTGTCCTTGCTAGCACACACGCACACTAACTCTGTGGCGTGCACGGCTCCCACTCGACGGGGTTCCCCTCCTGGGCCGGTGCTTCTGCTTGGCCGGTGCTCGGGGGACGAAAGCCCGGCATGCGCTGCTGAGGTGCATACGCACGCGGCATCGCCCGCTGCTGCTGTTGTTGCGGAGGTGGTACTGGCAGTGCCGGCCTGAATGCTGGTGAAGAGTACGGCCGACTGCGGAACGGCATCGACCGCTGTAGTGACTGCCAGCGTGGACCTGATGGTGGGCGATTCACCATCCGAAACTTCTGAGAAGGACCGCCACCTTCTCCGCTGCTCTGCGGCGCGCTTCGTTTTCTCTCCGCCGCTGCTAACTCCTTGCCGGAGTCCTCCTGAACAATCGCAGCATCAATGATGTCGTTGAGGCTGCCACAATTGAACATCGCCAACTTGTCCTTCAGGAGCGGGTTAAGCCCCTGGTAAAAGTGGTCCCGCCGCTTCTCGTTAGTATCTGTGTGATACGACACATAGAGCGCGAGATCATTGAATGCCCTGGAGTATTCTAGCGCGTTCCGGCTCCCTTGTTGCAGGTGTAAGAACTCATGCGTCTTCCTCTTCATCAAACCTGGCGGTATATGATAGGCCCTGAAGGCCATCCGGAACTCCGTCCAGGTCATTACTCGGTCGGTGGGCTGTGAAGCACAGAAGTTGGCCCACCACGCGCTCGCGGACCCTTGGAGCTGCTGGACCGCGAACTGAGTCTTGCGCTGCTCGCTTATCTGGAGCAGCCCGAACTTCATCTCTATGGCGTGGAGCCAATTGTCCGCGTCAAGAGGTTCATCCGCCCTTGAGAATACAGGGGGATGAGTCGCCAGGAAGTCGGAGTAGGAGCTCTGTTGACGCTCCTCACGATCTTGACGTCTCTCTGGGCGAGACGTATTAGCGATTAGAGTCTGCAGCAACTCCGTGTGCTGCTGATGTGAACCCGCCATTGCCGCGACGATGTCGGCCAATGTAACCGTTGGCAGTGGCGGTGGTGGTGTTTGCTGTTGCGGTTGCTGCTGTTGCTGCTGCTGTCCCGAGGAGTCCTCGGGAGGCTGTTGGGAGGTCTCTCCCCCTTGGCTAGTACCCCCAACGTCAGGGTTGGCACGAGTACGCGTCATTCTGAAATTCAAAACAGCAGCGATTAGCACATGTCTTACTTAAAATTCCATATGTAACAGTAGGTATTGAAGTGACACATGATTAATTTGCACAACATTCACATATATTGATAAAGCATAAACTTTATACAAGATACATTATTCTCGGGTCTCCGAAAAGTCGTGCTCATGTCGTCACTACCTATACATACGCTACTGCCTACACGACATGTCACCGATTACAAAAATTGGGTTACACTACCCTAGCTGCCCTACTTGGCAACTGTAACCCCCTACTCGGAGTAGAACTCAACCTCCTACGGGTCGTCCTCCTCCGGTACCTCTGCTGGTGGCTCTGGATCTACCACCTCTTCGCCCATCTCAGGTTCTCCCATTGCTGGAAGGCCCAAGACCACCGGTACGCCCAATACCGGAGGTACGAGGTCCTGCAATGCATGCACCTCGTCCATGGCTTGGTTGTAATATTCTTCCCAGCCTTGCCCTTCCTCAATAGCGTCGTCCCGCTCTTGAGTAAGGTCCTCGTTCTGCTGGGTCAGATTCTGTACCAGTTCTTGCAACGCCGCGATGTCGACATGGCTCTTCTTCTTTGCCTTCTTCAGACGATGCAACTGATTGTGTTGTTCATTCAGTCGCTTGATCATCGGAAGGAGCACATTACGGAGTGCGCTGTGAGCACTCTCGAAATGGTCTCCATGGCTCGTGCTTTCCTTGAGCTTCGTGGCGAGATGCTCCGTATGAACAGCTTGGCTGTCCATTACGGCATTTCCCGCCCTCATCGGGAGGCTGAGATTTGCCTCTGCGGGGTTGTACCTTGGGCAACTCGGGTCCGTTGCCTCCAGGTACCTCTCTTCCCACACATGCTGAGCCCGTCCATCCAACGGAACGAGCGCGTATGGAGTGCCCTCCATAGCTTGCACGTGTAGTTGGCAGAAACGTGACATGGTGTCACGGGCTGCCACTTGCCACATCCCTTCCTGTTGTCTTCCTCTCACCGTGATGGTGAACGGCACCCAACCGGGTGGCGTAGGTCCTGCAGGGACCTCGACACGGATTGTCCACATCTTGTTCCCTTCTTCACCTTCTTCCTTGGCGACGTACTGCGGCATCTGGTTGTACCCGAAATATTAGAGCATTTGCCACAATGCTTCCGGGTAGCCACTACGGTGAGAACAGTGGGACACCACCCACCTGTTCTTCAACTGTTTATCTGCTGTCATCTGTAAAAATATATTTGAGAAATGTCAAATATTTATTTAAACATTAAACCACTGAGTTATAACATAAGACATGTCATTGAACCCATAAAACTTGGAAACATAGTTCAAATTTTTAAACAAATTTGACTGCTGATCTGCTGTTCCCATGACAGCCCTGACCAGTTTCCATTTCAACCTGATTTAGGCCATGTTAAATGGAGAACCAATTCTGGAGCTCAACATCAAAGTTAAAGCTAACTTCAATAGCTTTCAAGAAAGTATTTGCTTGGCCTAAGATCTGTCTTGGTTCAAAAGTTATGAGATGTCAAAGTTAACAGAATTTCTGGAGAAAATTGGACAGCACCTCCCTGCTTTAGGTACTGATTTGATCCAAGAATTCCAGTTAATTCTGTTACTAATCTGACAAAACTTTCTGTTACAAAGTTGTAACCCATCTAATAAGCTTTCCAGAACTACCTCATTTTCTATTTTTGGTTTTTTTATGCTGGAAGTTATGCTTAATTTACAGAGAATTTACAGAGAGTCTTTGCTCTGTCCTGTTTTCTGGACAGTTTCAACTCTACTGCATTTTTCGATTGGTTAATGGATGAAACACCTCTGGACCTCAACAGAAAAGTTTTAAAGCTCTTCCAAAGCTTTCCATAAATGTATCATATGACCCCAACCTCGAAAGAACTCAACCTCTAACCTCTGATTAACTTCAGCCTTGATTCAGCTGAAAACAGAGTGCTCTGTCCTTAACAACCTATAAGTTGAAAACTTGTTAACTTTGAATATCCTGATTAAGGGAAGGAGTTACATCACGTTTTACTACATTGGATCAAAACCTTCAAGTTTTAAATGAAGTTGTTCATTTAGTGGGGTGTGACGTCGATGCGTCACCAAAGCATGTCGGTACTACGTCCTCACAAAGAAAAACCTATACCGGACTTAGCCGGCTTCGTTAATTCAGTGGCACTAAACTTCACTCGCACACGGATACTACACGTCCACCGTTTCATGGTCAGGCTACCAGCAGAAACTCAAACAATCATCAGACTCGGCTGCACACCGAGCCCGGAATCCATACAGTTCGTACACCCGGCCGTCATCACTCGTCCGGATGTTCTCAAGCCAAACACGCCTTGAGTTACGTGTTCACGTTTCAGACCACGTGATGGGGTCTCCCAAATTGCACCATGCACGCCTGGGACAGACGTTGCTCGAATACCCCAAACGACATGGAGAGTCGTAGAGGATATTAAAGCGAGTCGGGTTACCTGCCACCAGTGGGGCTCCACCCTTCAGCTTGTGCGCACTGGTGGACAGCGCTTATGTGCACCCCCCAAGACATAAACATCCCGAGGTACACGAGTTTATGACATAATCAAATAAGTTAAAATGCCACTTTCTATATACTAATAACATCCTTATATGGGCTACTAACTCGTTCCTCACTGGATTTTTGAAAAAGATGACCTTTGTAGTGCGTTAAACCTCAAGCGAGCTCTGATACCACGCTGACACGACCCCATGGTCTTGTCGAGCCAGGATCATGCTGAGGGGTACTGCGTTGCACAGCACCGGATAACACACATCAAAGGTACAAAGCGGAAGCAAAGTTTATATTACATAAAGTAGTTTATGAACATGTTTACAGCAAAATATGTCCAGTCTACACTCTCGGGCGTAGACTACGCATGAAGTTCACGTTCAGCCCTTGAACGTGTCCTTGCTAGCACACACGCACACTAACTCTGCGGCGTGCACGGCTCCCACTCGACGGGGTTCCCCTCCTGGGGTTCCGTCTCCTCTTCGGGAGCCCCTTCCTAATAGAACCCTGCAAAAGCTCCAAACACAAGCAGTGAGCACGAAGGCTCAGCAAGTCTGACCCGTCTCACCTAAACATGGAACTTCTACATGAGGGGTGATGAGTTACATGAGGTAAAAATCATTTGCAAGGACTCGCCTAATTAGTAGAACCTTATTTTCACGTTTTAGCAGCAGGTTATGGAGAACCTTACGCTAAGGCACATGAGAGAGCCGCAATCAAACACGAAACACATTTCTCTCATGTACTTTGCCCAAAGTTGAAAGGAACTTTAGTTAGCTCTATTCTATGGCAAAACATTAACAAACAAGTCCATCTTTCAATCAGCAACATTTTAACATGTAACTAGCCTGTTCTTTCTACGTCACGGTACATTGAACAAGTGGTACTCACTGACCGCGAGGGACGGCGATTATAATCGATTTACACCTGCAGGGTTACCCGAACAACCCGTCACGTACGCCCGTACTCGATGTTGCCTACAGCAACCATCACTGACACCGTACGCAACCACCTTTCACCCGTCAGCCAAATATTGAACCGGTCCCATCGTCCCGAGCAAGAGGTCTCTGCACGCGCATCTCAGTGCCACCAGCCGATTTACACCTCGAGCTCTCAACCTACCCTCTGAACGACGGGCAATGCCTCAACACCCAGCTACCCGAGTTACATCGGTTTCCCGGTTCCCATATAGCCGGTAGGTCTTCGGTACTGTTCTAGCTTGTTCAACAGGCCCGCACACGGCTCGGTCCTCAATCGACACAAGCGGAGCTATAGCACACAGACCCCAAAGTCCTGCTGCCCTTACTCTCCACTCGGTCTCATTTTTCTTGCCATGTGTATCATGTGCTATCTCTACCCGAGTCGAGTGCCTCTAGCCTATGCTCGCGAGTAGTTCCAACTACTCGACTTGTACTGAATCCTACACTATCATAGCATTGCAGTAGCTAACGGGGTTTGCAATCCTAAACTCAATCCATGGTTTTCTTGGCTATGCAGTTGGGTTTCCAAACAAGACTCTAATGCAAAGAATAAAGTAATCAAGTATGTGCTTAAAACAATAAAAACTTGTAAAAAGGTTAATGCAAACCGGAGCTTGCCTTGCTGCTCTTGGTTGTAGGCTAGCTGCTCCTTTGGAGTAACAAAGTCTAGGACTTCGGGTTCCTCCTCGACCTTAGCGACTACATGATATAAGAGGTACATGTATCAATTTAAATGCATTTGTATTAAGTTTGAAGTTGTGAAATCTATAACTCTTACTAGACAGACGCAATGACTGTGAAACCTTTGCTGTGGCTTGGTTACAACCTAAACAGAGACTTGGTCAAGTTTTAGTTGCAGGAAAGCTCATTTGAGCCCTCCACAATTAATTATGTACTTGACCTTAATTGAAGGCTTTTAGGGTGTTCTAAGGATTTTCATGAAACAAACTATGACTTTCTGAAAACTAGATTTTCAGAGGGTTCTAATGGAGTTGGTCTCACTTAATTTGAAGGTTCCTAGCTAAAGATATGAGCTAAACTATTTCAGAGAAGATTCTGAAAATGTTTCTGAACATTTTCTATTTTCTCTGGAACAGTTTCACTAATCACACCATTAGGTGGATCAAATGAGCTCATATTGATCTGAAATATTTATGGTAGTTAAGGGATATTTTGGTGAACATCCCAGCAAAATTTCAGGATTTTCCACCAAAGGATTCTTCAGTTAAAATTCCAAACAGTTTAAACTTTGAGGAATTAATTCTGGATAAATAAGGATTTTCATGAAGTGAAACTTGATTTTCTGGAAAGTGCTCAGAGAGATGAATCCAACAAAATTTGGTTCACTCGATTTGGACCTTTCTAGCTAAAGTTATGAGGATTTGAAGTTTGAAGGAAATCTGAAAATCGGGGAAAATTTTAAACTTGCGGGTGGGCCCCGGGGACACGCGTCGCACGCCGAGGCGACGGCACACCGTGGTCTACGGGGTTCCTGCGCTCCAGCACAGCCGATACCGGCCACACCCGATCCCGATTAAAATTTTTCAGCCGCTGACGCGTGGGCCAGCCGGCTTCGTCTACCTCTCGACGCGCCTGTGCGCCCGCGCCGCCGCCCTCGCCGGAGCAGACCCGGAGCTCGCCGGTTCGCCTCTGCCGGGCCTCCCATGGTCTGAAACTCGCCGCCAGGGGGTTGTCGACGTCGAGGAACACGTCGGTGGTGTCAGTTCGGGCTGGCGGTGCCCGGAAATAGCCCGGCGATGTGCCGCGGCCTTGGTTGAGGTTCGGCGCCGTCGACCGTGGGTTCTAACCCACCAACACCTCGAACAAACGGGCGTACAGCATCTGTGTATCTCTAGGAAGCTCTACAAGGTGCCAAAAGGGTGCAAAGATGGCGGCAAGTCAGTCGGCACCGTGTGACCGATCGTGCCCGCCATGACCACTCTTTGATCGAGCTTGAAATTCGTCACTCCTAGACAGTTTCACACCACGGATGCAGAAAGAAACTTGATCGCCGGCTAGTCCAGCGTCTATGTGCAAGATTCGATAGCTAGAGAAGGTTCTTAGAGATGGCAGTCACTACAGCGGTCGATGCCGTTCCGCAGTCGGCCGTACTCTTCACCAGCATTCAGGCCGGCACTGCCAGTACCACCTCCGCAACAACAGCAGCAGCGGGCGATGCCACGTGCGTATGCACCTCAGCAGCGCATGCCGGGCTTTCGTCCCCCGAGCACCGGCCAAGCAGAAGCCACATCGCCGTTCTTCAGCTAAACCGCGGCGGTCGTCGTTGATCACGGAAACAGGGGCCGAAACCCGGTGGTTCAGGCGTTGGGAGGGTGGTGCTCGAGCTTAGGATGTTGCCTGGCAACTCCGAGAGGCGAGGATACGATTGTTTGCTGTGTTTTCCCGATCGACCGAGAGCTCGGGGAGAAAAAGAATGGCGCCGCCTGGTGTCGCTCGCGGGGATAAGAAGGCACCCGGTCTTCACCCTGCTGAGGCGGTGACGGTCGCGTGGGGGCGTGAGCAGGCCGCCTGGGCGCCAGCGCGCGTAGAGGGGAAGCAGCTGGTGGCGCCGGTGGCTGCTCGGTGGCACAGCCGACTGCTGGAATTTCCCACCGAGGATGTGACTTTGTGTGCAAGTTTTGCCTACTTCTCTCTATGACATGTGGGTCCCACCCGGGGTTTTAACCTCTGAAATTTACTCCTAATCACTGTTATAAACAGTGAGCCCCCTAATACCCCTGGTGATTCAAATTATCTACCCATGAGCCATTTGAATTGATTAGAATTCAAATTGGGTTTGGTTTGAATGAATTTCAGCACAAGTTCAGTTTTGAATTCAAATAAAGTTTGAATTTGTCCCACTTAGCTTATGTCAAGATCAACTCCAAATGGAGTGAAAATTCGTGTGTGGGCTCACAAAAATGTGCTGAATAAGAATATGCCTCCCATTTTTAAATTCATGGGATAAAAACAGTTTGAATTTGAATATGGTTTCAAACTGCCCTCTTTCTAACTATACCCAAAATGACCTCAAACAGGTTTGGAATTTGGGTGAAACTTGGCATGGACATCCTTAGCAATGTGTAGGAGTTTTCATATGTCCAGCCCCTCTATATCACATGTGGGAAATACCACTTTTGCAATATGTGAGTTTGTTCTCTAATGAGCAAGTTGATGGTGGTTACTTGCTCTTCATTTGTGTTCATCATCTTTCCTCAAATGAGGTGTGTGTGTATGGTGATGAACACTTCAAATATGTGTCAAAAACTGAGGCCCTTACACTTGGGGTAAAATTCCCCCAAATGTGGGGAAATTCCACTTTTGTGGAATTGGGAATTTGGAAATTTTGGGGGGAATTTGGGGGGAAATTTGGGAATGCTCATTTCAACTATCTTTTTTCCATTTCTCATTCCCCTCTCAATTTCTATGTCCCATTCTCCATCTCTATGTCTCATTCTCCATTTCTATATGCCCTTCTCCATTTCTATGGTTCTTCCTCCATTTCTATGGTTATTTCTCCATTTCTATGGTTCTTTCTCCATTCTATGATTCATTCTCCATTTCTATAGTTCTTTCTCCATTTCTAGGATTATTTCTCCATTTCTACTTCTTTTACTATGCTTCTCTACATGAAAAATGTATGCAATGCATGGCAATGAATTTGAGGGTGTTACAAACCTACCCCACTTAAACTGAATCTCGTCCTCGAGATTCGATAGAGTGGAGAATATATGAGGGAATTCTGCCTTGAGATCTTCCTCACGCTCCCATGTAGTTTCGGCTTCCGTGTGATGGCTCCATTGTATCTTGCACCAACGGATCACTTGGTTCCTCGTGACCCTTTCCTTCACGTCCAAAATTTTGACGGGTTGCTCCGCGTAGGTCAGATCCTCTTGAAGTTTGAGCTCATCTATCGGTACTTGTTCTTCCAGTACTCTTAAGCACTTCTTGAGTTGGGATATGTGAAACACGTCGTGCACATCAGAGAGGTGCGTTGGCAGCTCCAGTTGATAGGCTACTTCTCCTCGCATGCCCAAAATCTTGAATGCCCCGATGTAGCGAGGTGCTAACTTGCCTTTGACGTTGAACCGTCGTTGGCCTCGGATTGGCGATACCTTAAGATACACGAAGTCTCCTGCTTCGAAGGTCAATCTTCTTCGCCTATTGTCCGCATAACCTTTTTGTCATGACTGAGCAGCCTTCAAGTTTTCTCGTATCGTTTGGACTTGCTTCTCGGCTTCTTGCAGCACTTCAGGTCCAAACACTTGGCTTTCTCCGGTTTCATTCCAGAACAGCGGCGTTCTACACCGTCTACCATACAATGCTTCGAAAGGTGACATCTTCAAGCTGGCTTGATAGCTGTTGTCATACGAGAATTCAGCATACGTCAAGCTCCTATCCCAACTACGCCCATGTTTCAAGGCTCAAGCTCTCAACATGTTTTCCAAAATCTGATTTGTCCTCTCAGTTTGCCCGTCAGTTTGCGGGTGATAAGCGGAGCTGAAATTCAGCCGTATACCATGGCTTCGTGCAGCTTCTTCCAGAACCTAAAGGTAAATTGAGAACCCTGATCTGAAACTATCCTCTTCAGAACTCCATGGCGACACAAGATTTGCTCCATATACAGCTCGGCTAGTTGTGCGACGCTGTACTTGGTTCTAACAGGAAGGAGATGGGTTGTTTTCGTTAACCGGTCCACAATAACCCAAATAGAGTCGTAACCCGACTGAGTACGTGGCAATCTGACTGTGTCTGGCCTTCACACCTTGGCACGTGCCACATTGTGACACCCGGTCCGGAAACCAGAACCAAGTTAATGCATATGTGTGCCCAGGATGTTCATCACCCATACACATGTAAACCACAAACTGAATTCAGAATATAACCACGAATAAATAGTGTTTCAGTACTTTATTACATCGACTAATTGTCTCACTCATGATTGTCTATCTTATTCTTGCAGCGGAAATCCCTAAATGACAGCGGAAATAACTTAATAGCAGCGGCTCCATCTTCAACTCCACAGACATGTTGACAGTAGTTCGCACGCCTAGTACTCCACATGGTCCTCGAAGTACTCTTCTCCTGTTGTTGATGTTTATGTGAGAATGCAAGGGTGAGTACATGTCGTACTCAGCAAGTGCGGGAAAAGTATGGCATGTAGCTTACAACAAGGTAGGAATAAAAAGGGCTCATTGCAGCAAGCAAATTTTATTTCACAACATGATAACAACAGCAACTATTTCTAAGTGATATTTATCCCAATATAACCAAGTAAAACAGCATCATTTTCTCCATTATAATTAACCATTTATCAAGTCTCAACCAGCCATTAATCTTTCTCAAGTTCATCTCATACTCATGAACATTCATAACCATCTCATATTCATATAACCGAAGCCAAACTTATTTTAATGACTCAAAACAGTCCCAAAAACCAATCCCAATGACCATACCGAATATCCATCCCAAGTTTTCCCTTCTAATCATGTGAGTTGGCCAGATGCTTGTGACCGGAAGCACGGCTATCATGATAGTTTTACTTAATCAATTTGTATGTATTTAGTAGATAATTAGTTTAATTGTTAATTATTTTGTTTAAATTAGTAATTGCTTCTGATTTTAGTTATTTAATTTAGTTAATTGATTGATTAGTTGTTTAAGCACATTGTTCTTGCTTTACCCCCGGCCCCGCTGCCACCAGCCCCTGCCGTCGCCGACAGCGTACCGACGCCTAGGCGTCCAGTCAGTGGCGGGGGGATGCCAGGGCAGCTCGCCTCGCCTGGCCGAGCGTCGCCGATGCCGGCGCCGCTTCCGCCCACCGCCGTCGCTGCAAGGCGCCGCCGGCCCCTCGCGCTGCCACCGCCGATGCCTCACGCTGCCGATTCCTCACGCCGCCGCCTCCTGTGCTCTGGAGAGGAGAGAGGGAGGGGGATGAAAATGAGTGTATTAGGGTTGAGGGCCGTTTTTCATGACCCTCATAGAACGCGTGGATCGTCGGATTAGATCCGACGGTCATGGGCACTTGGGCTGCTCAGCCCGAGCCCGAGCCAGACTCTCAGCCCTGCCCCGAGCTGACCTCCGCCGCCACCTCCATCGCCGCCCGCCGCCGCCTCCTCCACCGCTGGCCGCCAGCCGTGGCCGCGGCGCCTCACTACAGGAAAATGAGTGTATTAGGGTTATTTGATTAATAGAATAATTAGTTGTTTAAATGGTTGAATTAGTTGATTACATGTTTAATTTGATCTTGGTTGATTAACTGTTTAATTAGTATTGTAATTGATTATTATTTAATTAATACTTTGATTGATTGCGTGATTAGTTACTATATGTATATAAATGGATTTCGGCCCGGTCCGGCCTGACACGACCCATTTAAGGTCTGTCACGGCCCATTTAGTGGTAATGTATTAGTTGAGACAGGCAGGGAGGACGGCAAGCTCCTGCGCGTGGACGGCGGGTCCTGACAGGGCGGTTTCATTTTTGACCCAGTTACGACGGGGCATAACGTACGATGGCTAACCCTAAAGGTGTCGTAAGATAATGGCAGGCCCCGGCGGGGCATAACTTAGGACGGCCGACCCACTTCTTTGTCTCTCTCTCGTTCTTTCCTTCTCTCTCGTTCTTTCCTCTCTCTCTTTTAAATGACTCTTGGGTGGGTTTAGGACCTATCCTTTCCAATAGATGTAGGGCCGTGACATAAATAAATTATAAAGTAACTATAATTTCCTTGACATTAAACTGCAGATTCAAACATGGGTGAGGACCGTAGTTGGATGTATACCGGTTGGAAGAACAGTTCTGGTGGTCACTCGGATGAGTTGTTCGCCAAGACAGATGCTTTTGTAGATCGAGCTTTTTCATTGTCAATGATCGATAAGGTGCGGTGCCCATGTACGAAATGTCAGAATACCAAGTTTTTGGACAAAATGACGGTCTCGATACACTTGTGTCGAAACGGTTACATGCCACATTATGAGGTGTGGACCTTCCACGACGAGACAACTTCTAAAACTGTATAAGAAGTGGAAGAGGAAAATGATGATAACACGGGGGTTGATAGGATGGATGAGATGCTTGAAGCTATACAACCAGAGTTCACGGAGGATCCTCCTACAACGGAGGTTGAAGCGTTCTTCAAGCTTCTCAAAGCTTCAGAAGAGCCGCTGCATGAATACACTGAAGTGACCCTCCTCACTTTCATTACTAGACTTATGGCAATTAAGTCTAAGTACTTATTTTCTAATAACTGCTACAACGACCTCATCAAATTGATCAACGGCATCCTTCCACATCCTCATAAAGTACCTAAAGATATGTATCAGGCGAAGAAATTGCTTTCCGGTCTTGGTATGAAATATGAGAAGATTGATGTGTGTCCAAATAATTGCATGCTTTTCTGGAAAGAGCATGCAAAAGAGAAGAAATGCTTAAAATGTGGTGAATCAAGGTTTGTCGAAGTTGTTAATAACGATGGTGATAATGTGATGACAGAAGTCGCACGTAAGCAACTTCGTTACTTACCCATGACACCTCAGTTGAAGCGGTTGTTTCTATCAAAAAGAACGGCCAGACACATGAGATGGCACAAGGAAGTTGTACGTGAGAACAATGCAGTCATGATACACCCGGCCGACAGTGAGGCATGGAAGACGCTTGACCGGTTCAATCTAGACTTCAGTCGTGATGCGAGAAATGTTCGCATCGGGTTGGCGACAGATGGATTCTCGCCGTTCAGTACAAACGCCACACGATACTCCTGTTGGCCCGTCTTTGTCATTCCGTATAACCTACCACCTGCTCTTTGCATGAAGTACGGGTTCATGTTCCTTAGCCTCATTATACCTGGGCCAGATCATCCTGGGCCACGTCTCAATATGATGTTGAAACCGCTGATCGAAGAATTGAAAATGTTGTGGACAGGAGTCGATACGTACGACTGTTACAAAAAGTAGAAATTCAACCTTCGAGCTGCTTATTTGTGGTCCGTCCATGATTTCCCGGCATACGGTATGTTTTCTGGATGGAGCACTCACGGTCGTTTGACGTGTCCAATATGTGCTTCTGACACGGACTTTTTTCAACTTACTCATGGAGGAAATATATGCTACTTCGTTTGTCACAGACGTTGGCTGCCTCCGAATCACATGCATAGGCAACAGAGGAATGTCTTTAAAAAAGACACCGTTGTCACTAAAGGACCACCGAAACGTCTAAACGGATCTGAAATATCTGATATGCTGGACAAACTGGTGCCAGATAAAGGACGTCCTGGATATTTTATCGGTTACGGAGAGGATCACAATTGGACTCATATATGTGGACTATGGGAGCTACCATATGTGAAGTCGTTGATACTAATGCATAACGTTGATGTAATGCATCAAGAGCGTAATATGGCCGAATATATTATAAGCACATGCATGGACATGACGGGCAAAATGAAAGACAATATAAAGGCTCGAAAGGACTTGGCAGAGCTTTGTAACCGTCCAACTCTTGAGCTCTCTGAAAGTGGTGCTAAACCACGTGCTTCTTTCTGTCTTCGACCTAAAGAAAAGAAAGAAGTACTCAAATGGTTGAAAATTTTGAAATTCCCAGATGGTTACGCAGCTTGTCTGAAACGAGCCGTGAATATCAAAACGGGAAAGCTGACAGGGTTGAAGAGTCATGATTATCACATAATTATGGAAAGACTTCTACCTGTTATGTTTCTGGGCTATTTTGATGATGCGGTGTGGAAGGTGCTAGCCGAGCTTAGTCACTTCTATAGACAGCTCTGTGCAAAAGTAATCACGATAGAGATGATGCGTAAATTGGAGAAGGAGATACCGATACTATTATGTAAGATGGAAAAAAAATTCCTCCAGGGTTCTTCAATCCAATGCAACATCTCCTCATCCATCTTCCATTTGAAGCTAAAGTTGGAGGTCCCATGCAATATAGGTGGATGTATAATATTGAAAGAGCACTAAGATATCTAAAACCAATGGTTCGTAACAGGGCAAAGGTAGAAGGATGCATCGCCAAAGCATTTACTGTTAAAGAAGTAGGATACTTTTCAAGTGTTTACTTTGTAGAGGAAAACAATATCAACACTTCGGCAATGCGGTACAATGTGGATGAGCAACCTCCTTGTAGCGATCTCTCTATTGTTGCAACAAGAGGCACTACTTTTGGTAGTTCCACTTCCTAAAACTCTACCGCAGAAGAAAGGAGTGATGCTTTCCTTTACATGTACGCGAATATAAATGAGATGGACAAATATTTCGAGTAAGTGTTTGTCTTACATTTATACTAATCGACGTATTTTGTAACACATCTATTCTAAAAAGTTTTCTTTTCATACAGTGAATTCCACAAGCAAAATTGGACACATAGGCATCAACCTACGAGCAAACAAGTAGAAGTGATCCGATGGGAAGGAATAAACGGAGGACCTAATTTCCTATCCTGGTTTCGAGATCATGTAACATTTTCTCGTTAACTTAGTAATATTTACAAAGTATTCTTATAACTTATGAGTATTTACAAAGTTTTCTTATAACAGTGCATGAAAGATGCCGACGTTCATGAACACTTGCGACAACTACCTATGAATTGATTAAAGTTAGGAGCTACAGTCTATATGACGTCAATGGCTACCGATTCCGTACAACTCAATTTGAATCTCTTCGTCCTCTCGCGGAAACATCTAATACCGGAGATGTGACGATGGCAGTCGACTCTCAAGGACGTGAAACTAATTATTATGGAATCATTAATAAAATCCTTGAATTTGCTTTTGCCAGGAATAAGGACCTTCGAGCAGTATTCTTTGACTGTGATTGGTTTGATATCAATCATGGAACTCGACTAAATCAATTTAGCATGGTGGAAATCAAACACAACGAACGGCTACGAGGATACGATTCATTTGTTCTTGCACACCAAGTGGAGCAAGTGTATTATCTATCTTATCCATGCAAAAAACTCAAAGCTTGGTGGGTTGTACATAAGGTTAATCCTCGTGAGCGGTTATACACTCCAAGAGATGATGGTTACCATGATACTGATGAGGTTGACGAGGTTTACCAAGAAGAAGAGTTGTCAGACTCGAATATCATCGAGCCTGGTGTAGGACTCGATGACTTAGTTGGAGACGCTCAAGATGTCGAGACTTCTGATATGCGTAAATGAAAACGAAATCCAGTTCAGACGCTCACGAAAGAAGATTGATGGTCTAGTTTAAGGAGTAGGGTACATGATCATGACATTAATGAATTTTGAAATTGATGATGTAACGTAACATGAATTTTGTATATATTATCTTAGAATATTTATCAATTATTCCTTGCAACAGGATGTCGTCATCAAAGGGGAGCGAGAAGAAGGGGGCACGAGGGTTCCTCAGTCGGTCACGGGACCTCTTCTCAGGTAGCTCGTGAGGTGCGAGCAGACGCTCTCAGCTGATGAGGCACCTACTAGACTTTGCGGGCCGAGCTCTGGCCTTACAGCACATAGAGGTAAATTTCAGTTGTCAATCACGTTATTTTAAATTGCACTTATAAATAATTTATTCTTATCAATCCTTTAATTTTGCAGTCTGACTCAAAGTCAACAGATTCAGAGTCAGAGGTTAGGGCACCGCCACAGGCCAGCCAACCCTCGGAGCCGGCTACCCTACCATTGAAGCCGGCGAGCGTGGAGCCTTCGGGATCTAGTGGTGACCAGCCTTCCGGGTCACTGGACGTGGTGCCCGCGCAGAGGCGACGGACGAGGAGGACCAACTTTGCGTCTCCTCCTCCTGTTCCTCGTGAGCGGGTCACTATTTGTCCAGTTGGAGACAGGTAAAAAAAAATCATATACTTGGTACATATTTCATGATGTCTACAGATACTTACTGATATAACAAATTTTGTAGATCTTGGTACGACTGTTTGTTCACGGGCCAGGGACACCACGTGCAGGTTTTGGTGTCATCGGGGCTTTAGTACGTTTGCACTATCCCGGTGTCATCGATGGTGTCCCTGCTTTGTCATGGGATGACTACGCTCGTGTCTCGCACGAGGTGCACGACACTCTTCACGGGGCCATGTGGAACAATTTTATGGTAAATTTAAATGTTTACATTCTTCAGCTCATTTAAATCGTTAATGCATATTGATTAAATGTTTGTTTTCTTAAAGCTGATGTACCAGTTAGAGGAAACAAGCGAGAGCATGATGGAGGACGCGACACTCGTGTTCCACACAAATGCTCGGAAGCTCGTGATGCAGGTGTTGTCGTACGCCCGCATACAGGCCGTTAACGACTACCAGAAACGGCATCAGCAGCAGCAGGAACAGGGTCCTTTAGAAGGGACTCCGACATGTACTTGATAGAGGATCAATACGCAGGGGTAAGTTCTAATTGTTAAAAAAACTCAATAGTTACTTATGTTAACAGTTAATGATATACTAAATATGTGCAGGTTAGTATTTCTTGGTTAGAGGGTCAACCCGACGCATACCGAGCTCTCTGTCGGTATTGGGCTAGCGATGACTTCAAAGCTAAGTCCATGAGGGCTCGAGGATGCAGAGGATTCGACGGGAAGCACACCGATGGTCATTTGCGTTTGCTAAACGCATGGTAAGTGTATTATAAGTTCGTTTATGTGTTCATAACATATTTATCCTACTAACACGCATCTATAGGATCGAGAGACCGGCCAGGAGCCTAGCGCGACCCAGGTTTGGAAGAGAGGTCACAGGGGAAGTGACCCGTCGCAGCCGGGGCAGTGCAGCCAGGTCGCGACCGATCGATTGGTAAGTTTTCAGAATTATTCAATTTAATTATAACTAATATTATTATTGACACACTAACACCATTTCTATATTTTTTAGGAAAAGTACGGGCAGAAAGTCGTCAAAATACACGGTGAAGGGTACGATTGGGAAAACGAGCCAATCGACCCTCAAGCCGTGTATGCAAGCGGCGGTGGGAAGGCCCATGGCTGGTGAGTTGGTTTCTTTGATTTAGGTTTTTCACTCTTCCTTCTTTTACTTATTATTTTTCTTTCTTTTGTAGGTTTGTAATTTTCGATGGAGTTGTCGACTCGAGGTCGGCGCGACCAGCGAGAGGCACTTCATCAGCGCAGACTTCGTCGGTTGGGCCGTCGAGTAGCCGTCTCTCGCAGAGGGATATGGAGTTCCGTGCCATGCAGGAGAGGCTGACGCGGACCCAGGAGGAGCTCGACAGGACGAGGGCCATCCAGGAGTACCAAGCTAACTACATGGCCCAGATGCAGGCAGCGATGGAGGTACGTAATTTCAATTATTGTAGTTTACTTTCATAACATTTCAGTAATACATATGTTCTAATATTTTCCAATTATAGGCCTTAGCTCGACAGAACGGCCAACAAATCGCGATTCCTGCGTGGCAGCCGCCACAGTGACCCCGTCACAGGAGCCCGCAGCCCAGGTGCCTCTGGTACAGGTAATAAACTCTTTAATATTGTATTTTTCATCTAACATAAGGAGAGAGGGAGATGTAGAGTGGTACAGAAGGGAGAGAGGGAATGCGAGAGAGAGAGAGAGAGAGAGGAGAGAGAGAGTGAGAGTGAGATGGGGAGATAGAGTGTTGCAATAGAGGGAGAGAGAGAGTGCAAGAGAGGGTGTGAGTGAGACTAACATAAAGAGGGGATGAATAGTACAGAGATAGAGGAACAGAGTGAGAGAGATGATGAAAAGTATAGAGAGAGGAAGAGAGTGAGAAAAAAGAGAAAGACATTGATATCTAAATCCAAACCGTCGTAACTACTCATGTGTTTTGTAGGGTTTGGCGACGGAGGCCTCTACTCCATCGTCACAGCTACCGGTTCCAAGAGAGACATGTGGAGATGATTTCTTCGGCTCCGGAGGTAGTCGAGGGGGTAGTGAGTAGCCCGTTTGTCGTTTCTGTTGTGTGTGATGCATATGAACTGTTGTATGAACTGTTTTATGACTGTTTACTCTGTTTTGTAACTGTTTGTTCTGTGTGCTGGCCATCGAGCCAGGTTAGTGTGGTTCTGTTTTTTAAAAAAAATTACAAACATAACTTACAACGGCTACTGCCCAGAAGCCGTCGTAAGTTAGCTTCTGCTACTTACGACGGTCAGTAAAACCGTCGTAAGTTAACCTTTGTTACTTACGACGGTCATCAGAACAGTCGTAAGTAACGTGCCTTGGGCCACCACGTGGCCTGGGCCATTACTTACGACGGATGCACGACGCCGTCGTAAGTTACTTTATTTATGAAGGTAGCCGTCGTAAGTTAGCTTATTTACGACATAATAATTACCTCGGCTTTATACCATCGTAAGTAACAAAATATCGTCGTAAATAGCTAACTTACGACGGTTTATGACTTAATTACGATGGCCTTAGCCCTTGTAAGTCCGTCGTATCCCTGAAGTGACTGTTTTCCTGGCATGTGCTGGCATGAACCGGTCCTTAGAAATACGGCAAGTAAACCACCATCTCATTCAGCAACATCCACGAACCAAGCTTGCCTAGATCTCCCCCGTTTCCATGCTCATTAACATCATCAAGTTCTCATCATCATTATTCATATGAGTGCAGTAGCTAACCATGTTTTAATTTAGCTTCCCGTATCCCGTGGATTAAGCAAAGCAAAAAGGAAAAACGACCATACCCGACTCATCAACTTTCCCGGCCACAAGGATGGTTAATTAAACTAGTAAACTCCTATGAAAGGGTGTCCCATCCATTTGACTCAAGCATACGAGTTTTTGCAAACAAAACAGTTTCATAACATGGGATCAATATGGTCAAGGGGCACTTGCCTTGCTCCCGTGGCTCTTGTTGCTCAAGTGTTTCGAAGTCTTGGCGGTGTAGATCCTCGTAGATGGCCTCTTGAGCTTGTCCTTCTACTTACGACCACACACAAACAAAATTTACAGCAATCAAACATCATATAACTCTACTCAAGATGCAATGGTGTAGATGATTGCAAATCCTATGATTACTGAACTCCGGCGAGGGGGGGTTTTAACTCGATGAGTTGGGGGCTAGGGCCTCCAAGTCGTCGACTTGGGAGGGGGAAAAGGAAAGGGGTTACGGTCAAGGGGGTTTTTGGTTCTATTTATAAGCGGGAAAAAGAGGAGTCCTACTCCAATTGGAGCTCAAATAAGAGTCCAACTCAATTTCGGATTTCAACAAACTTATCTTTTCAGTTAGGTGCGGCAGCCTTGGGGATATTGTGTCGGTACCCTTAGTACCGGGTACTCCTGCGCACAGGAGAAAAATCCTCCTAAGGACCTCGCATCTCCACAGTGGTGAGCTCTGGAGGTGCCACGTGTCAGGCGGGGGCCAGGCCTCCCCTCTCCTCAGAGGCGAGCTCCGAGGACGCCACGCGTCCAGCGGGGTCGGATCTCCCTTCTCCTCAGAGGTGAGCCCCGGGTCTGCCACGTGTCCGGCGGGCCAGCCTCCCTTCTCCTCAGAGGCAAGCCCCGAGGGCCATGTGACCAGTGGTGCCGGACCTCCCTTCTCCTCAAAGGCGAGCTCTGAGGTCACCACGGGTCCAGCAGTGTCGGACCTCACCTCCTCCGCGGAGGTGAAATCCGAAGGCGCCACGTGTCCCGCGGTGCTGGACCACCTCCTCTGCGGAGGTGAGCTCTGCGGCGCCACGTGTCCCGTGGTGCCGGACCTCACCTCCTCCGCGGAGGTGAGCTCCGCGGGCGCCACATGTCCAGCGGTGCCGGACCTCACCCCCCTCCGCAGGGGTGAGCTACGTGGATACCACGTGTCCCGTGGTGCCGGACCTCACCTCCTCCGCGGAGGTGAGCTCCGCGGGCGCCACGTGTCCCGTGGTGCCGGTGAAAGCGTCGACGGCGCAATTCGGAAGATTGAAATTGGCCCATTTCAGCTATCTTTTTCCCATTCCCCACCATTTTTATGATTCTTTCTCCATTTCTACTTCTTTTATAATGTTTCTCTATATGCAATGCGTGGAAACGAATTTGGGGGTGTTACAAACCTACCTCCCTTAAACTGAATCTCGCCCTCGATATTCGATAGAGTAGAGAATAGATGAGGGAATTCTGCCTTGAGATCTTCCTCACGTTCCCATGTAGTTTCGGCTTCCGTGTGATGGCTCCACTGTACCTTGCACGAACGGATCACTTTGTTTCTCGTGACCCATTCCTTGACGTCCAAAAGTTGGACGGGGTGCTCCACATAGGTTAGATCCTCTTGAAGCTCGAGCTCATCCATCGGTACTTGTTCTTCCGGTACTCTTAAGCACTTCTTGAGTTGGGATACGTGAAACACATCGTGTACGTTGGAGAGGTGCTTTGGCAGATCTAGTTGATATTGTAACACCCTCAATTTTAGATTCATGCATTGCATATAGAGAAGCATTTTAAAAGAAGTAGAAACGGAGAAAGAATCAGAAAGATAGCTGAAAGGAGCCAATTCCAGTTCACCGAGGAGTGCTATCGACACTTTCCGCGACCTGAGGGCCATGTGGCATTTTCGGAGCTCATCCCTGCGGAAGGGGTGAGGTCCGGCATCGCCAGACACGTGGCAGGCTTGGAGGTAGCCTCTGTGGAAGGGGCGAGGTCTGACCCGCTGAACACGTGTTGCCTCCGGGGCTTGTCTCTGCGGAGAAGCGAGGTCCAGCCCCGCGGGACACGTGTCCCCACCGGAGCTAGTCACTGCGGAAAGCAAGACCCAACCCCGTGGGACACATGTCGCTCTCGGAGCTCACCTCCGAGGGGTCCGCCCCACGGGACACATGTCGCTCTCGGACCTCACCTCCGAGGGGTCCGCCCCACGGGACACGTGTCGCTCTCGGAGCTCACCTCCGAGGGTTCCGCCCCTACGGGACGCGTGTCATCCTCAGAGCACACCTCCGAAGGGAAGGGAGGTCTGACACCAATGGACATGTGTCGACCTCAGAGCTCGTCTCTAAGGAGAAAGGAAGTCCGGCGCTGCTGGACACGTGGCACACTCGGAGCTCACCTCCGAAGAGAGGGGAGGTCCGATACTGACACGTGGCGCACGCGGAGCTCGCCTCTAAGGGAGAGGGGAGGTCCCGCCCACCAAGACACGTGGCGCACATGGATCTCGCCTCTAAGGAGAGGGGAGGTCCCGCCCACCAAGACACGTGGCGCACATGGATCTCGCCTCTAAGGGAGAGGGGAGGTCCCGCCCACCAAGACACGTGGCGCACATGGATCTCGCCTCTAAGGAGAGGGTGGTCCCGCCCGCCTGACACGCGGCGCAACCGGAGCCCGCCTCTGTGGAGAAGGGAAGCCCGGCCCCCGCTGGACACGTGGAGCCTCCGGAGCTTATCCCTGCAGAAGGACGAGATCCTTAAGCGGTTTTCCCCTGTACGCGAGTACCCGGTACTGAGGAAATCGACACGAATTCTTCCACGTTGAATACTGCAACCAAATCAATTGAAGATAAGTTGTTAAGATCCAAAAACAAATTGAATAGGACTCTTATTTGAAATCCAATCGGAGTAGGACTCTTCTTTCACCCCTTATAAATAGAACCCGAAACACCCCTTTGGCCGTAACACCTTCTCAAGTCGACAACTTAGACGCCCTAGCCCCCAACTCGCCGAGTTAACCCCCTTCGCCGGAGTTCAGCCACCGGTGACACCACCGACGAGCCCCGTCACGATCGCCATCGCTGGAAGAGAGACAACGAGTCATCCTGCTTCCATTGCTAGGAGGAAGGCCCCGAAGGAAGTAAGGTAGGTCTCCATTACCACCTTACGACGTCATCGCGGTTTCTTTGCATCTGTTTCTTCGATCCTTCGAACAGAAGCTTTTTTGTGTGGACAGATCACATGTTGATCAGTTTTTGACGGTGGAATTGATATAGATCTTGAGTCAAGATCATCACCACGTCCACACTTGATCCTTACACCCTTGTTCATCATAAAACCCCATGCAAAGCAATTAAAACATGCAAGAACACGTGCAAACTGAAACTGCACCATAGGATTAGCATGCACCTACACCATTGCATCTTGAGTAAAGTTTGTGCACGATGATTGATTGCTGTAAATCTTGTATGTGCGTGATCGTGAATAGAAGGACAAGCTCAGGGAGCTATCTGCGAAGAACTACAACAACTATTCATCGAGATCCATGAGCAACAGAAGCCATAGGAACAAGGCAAGTGCCCCTTGACCATATTGATCCCATGTTTTGAAACTGTTTCGTTTGCGAAAACTGTGTATGCTTGAGTCAATTTGATGGGAACCCTTTTATAGGATTTTACTAGTTTTATTAACCACCCCTGTCGCCGGGAAAGTTGATAAGTCAGGTATGGTCGTTTTTGCTTTTTGCTTCGCTTAGCTTACGGGTTATGGGAAGCGAGATAGAACGTGTCTAGCTACTGCACTCATATGAATAATGTTAATGAGAACTTGATGATGATAATGAACATGGATCGGGGGAGATCTAGGCAAGCTTGGTTTGAGGTTGTGGTAGAATGAGATGGTGGTTTACTTGCTGTAGATGAAAGGACCGGTTCATGCCAGCACATGCCAGGAAAACAGTGCCACCACAAGGCCAAATATGGGTGCGGCTTAGCTGACTAATTAGGTGTGTTGCTAGCTTGTTATGGACCGTGGATGGCACGGGGAATGGGAGTCGAGAGGGACTGCCCTGGGAACTGCATGGCACAAGAGGGGGCCCGTGGGTGGGAGAATGGTGATTCGAGCCTGCCGGTGAAACCTCAGTGAGTCCATACATCTAGTAGCCCCTTTGTAAAGGCTATTTTGTGATCTCTTGGCCATACACCGATGGTTGTGTACTGGTATAATGGTGGTTTTGTAGTTGCCGACGGGTGACGAAATCACAAACTTGTGGGTAAAGTGGTGCCACCTCTACAGAGTGTAAAACTATCATGATAGCCGTGCTTCCGGTAACAAGCACCTAGCCAACTCACATGATTAGAGGGAAAACATGGGATGGATGTTCGGTATGGTTATGGTATGGTCATTGGGATTGGGTTTTGAGACTATTTTGAGTCACGACATTGAGTTTGGTTTCGGTTATATGAATATGAGATGGTTATGAATGTTTATGAGTATGAGATGAACTTGAGAAAGATTAATGGCTGGTTGAAACATGATAAATGGTGAATTATGATGGAGAAATTGATGCTGAATTACTTGGTCATGTTGGGATAAATATCACTTAGAAATAGTTGCTGTTTTTATCATGTTTGTGAAATAAAATTTGCTTGCTGCAATGAGCCTTTTTATTCATATCTTGTTGTAAGCTACATGTCATACTTTTCCCGCACTTGCTGAGTACAACATGTACTCACCCTTGCACTATCACATAAACATCAGCAACAGGAGAAGAGTACTTCGAGGACCATGTAGAGTACTAGGCGTGCGAACTACCGTCAACATGTATGTGGAGTTGAAGATGGAGCCGCTGCTATTTAGTTATTTCTGCTGTCGTTTAGAGACTTCCGCTGCAAGAATAAGTTAGAGATTCATGAGTGAGACAATGAGTCGATGTAATAAAGTACTTAAACCCTATATACTCGTGGTTATATTCTGAATTCAGTTTGTGAATTACATGTGTATGTGTGATGAACATCCTGGGCACACATATGCATTAACTTGATTCTGTTTTCGGAACCGGATGTCACAGATTGGTATCAGAGCCACGTTGTCCGTAGGACGCAAGCCAGGTAGAATGTACACTCCAAAACACATAGGCACACCCCTCTAAACTTTTATTTTCAAAAATTGCTTGCTGCTGCACTTTCCTTGTTAAGTCAGCCACCGCAAAATGATATTTTCAGCCCCTCTTTTCTCTTCTTTTGGACAACAACACTTTTGCTTTCTTGCTTCATAGCTTCTGAAGTTTTGAAGTATTTTCTTCATTCTCTAAAGTTTCTCATGTCCTATTTATAGATGCCGGTGATCAGGAGCACGACACGCATAAGTACTCGATCACCACCACGTGGGAGTGCACTTAACCCCATTGAGGTGTCCGATGGACCATATTGGGAGGAAGTGAAGACGAAACCTCATGATGAAGATGAAGTCAATAGCTATATGCATGAGGAATAGGAACCGGAAGAGTTGGAACCATTCGAAGACGACATGGAAGATGATCTACAAAAACGACATTGGTACGCACAACCTCAAACTGTTTACTTCTGCTGCAAGAATAAGTTAAAGATTGATGTAATAAAGTACTTAAACCCTATTATTCATGGTTATATTCTGAATTCAGTTTGTGAATAACATGTGTATGTGTGATGAACATCCTGGGCACACATATGCATTAGTTCGGATCCGTTTTCACGGGACCGGGCGTCACAGATAGGCTACTTCTCCTCGCTTGCCCAAAATCTTAAATGGACTGATGTAGCGAGGTGCTAATTTGCCCTTGACGTTGAACCGTCGTTGGCCTCAGATAGGCGATACCTTAAGGTAGACGAAGTCTCCTACTTTGAAGGTCAATTTTCTTCGCCTATTGTCCACATAACCTTTTTGTCGTGACTGAGCAGCCTTCAAATTTTCTCGTATCGTTTGGACTTGCTTTTCGGCATCTTGCAGCACTTCGGGTCCAAACACTTGGCTCTCTCCGGTCTCGTTCCAGAACAGCGGCGTTCTACATCGTCTACCATACAATGCTTCGAAAGGTGACATCTTCAAGCTGGCTTGATAGCTGTAGTTGTATGAGCATTCAGCATACGGCAAGCTCCTATCCCAACTATGCCCATGTTTCAAGGCGCAAGCTCTCAACATGTCTTCCAAAATTTGATTTGTCCTCTCGGTTTGCCCGTCAGTTTGCGGGTGATAAGCGGAGCTGAAATTCAGCCGTGTACTTATGGCTTCATGCAGCTTCTTCCAGAACCTAGATGTAAATTGAGAACCCCGATCTGAAACTATCCTCTTTGGAACTCCATGGCGACACACGATTTGCTCCATATACAGCTCGGCTAGTTCTGCGATGCGGTATGTGGTTCTAACAGGAAGGAAATGGGCTGTCTTCGTCAATCGCTCCAGAATAACCCAAATGGAGTCGTAACCCGACCGAGTAAGTGGCAATCCGACAATGAAATCCATGCTGATGTCTTCCCACTTCCACTCGGGCACTTTTAATGGCTGCAACAGTCCAGCGGGTCTTTGATGTTCGGCCTTCACCCGTTGGCACGTGTCGCATAAGGCAGCATATTCAGCTATGTTCCTTTTCATACCATCCCACCAATAGCAAGTTTTCAGGTCCTTGTACATCTTTGTACAGCCGGGATGTATGGAATAAGGTGAGTCATGTGCCTCCTTTAATATCGTGTCGCGGATGTGCTTCACGTTAGGCACACAAATCCTTTTCCCTAACCAAAGCGTGCCCTTCTCGTCTTCATTGAAATCCTTTTCTATGCCTTGTCGGATTCTTTCCTTGATTTCCTCATCCGTTGCTTGGCCATCTCGTATCTCTTGTTCCAGCGAAGCATTGAGTTCTATCACTTCCATCTCGTTCAAGAACCCGAGATGTAACCGTTCAAACTCCTTGCGCAGCTCGGGCGGTAGCTCCCGAACCGTGAGTTGGTGACATGCTCCCTTTCGGCTCAACGCATCAGCTACTACATTGGTCTTTCCGGGGTTATAGTTGATTCCAGTATCATAATCCTTGATGAGTTCCAACCATCGATGTTGCCTCAAATTCATATCCGTTTGCGTGAATATATACTTGAGGCTTTTGTGATCCGTATAGATCTCACATCGGTGGCCAAGGATATAATGCCTCCAAATCTTCAAGGCATGTACCACGGCTGCAAGTTCCAAGTCATGTGTGGGGTAATTCAGCTCGTGATTCTTTAGTTGACTTGACGCATAGGCTACCACTTGTCCATCTTGCATGAGCACACATCCGAGCCCTTGTTATGATGCATCAAAATATATATCGAAACTCTTGCTTACGTCCGGCAATACCAAAACCGCACTGTGGTTAGTCTTTTCTTGAGCTCCTCAAAGCTTTCTTGGCACACTGGTGTCCACTGAAATGCTTTTCCCTTCATTAGCAATTCAGTCATAGGCTTCGCTATTTTGGAGAAATCCTTGATGAACCGTCGGTAGTATCCAGCCATTCCAAGGAAACTTCGAATATCTCTCACATTCTGCGGTTGGTTCCACTTCATAACATCTTCCACTTTTTCGGATCAACCGATACTCCTCTCTTGGAGATGATGTGGCCTTGGAACGATATCTCCTTTAGCCAAAATTGACACTTGCTGAACTTGGCATACAATTGATGCTCTCGTAGTTCCTTCAATGTCAATCTCAAATGTTCTTCATGTTCTTCCTCGCTTTTTGAATACACCATGATATCGTCGATGAAAACCACGACGAACTTGTCCAAGTTCTCCATGAAGACCTTATTCATGAGGTACATAAAGTATGCGGGTACATTCGTTAACCCAAAAGACATAATGGTATATTCATACGAACCAAACCATGTTTGAAATGCAGTTTTGGGTATGTCGGAGGGCTTAATCTTGTGACACCCTCATTTTTCGATTTCTGCATATATTTTTGTAAGATTGAAACAGAGAAGGATCAAAAGATAGCCAAAAGGAGCCAATTTCAGTTCGCCTGGAGCGCCGTAGACATTTTCCGCGGGTCGCTGGCCACGTGGCGCGTTCAGAGCTCATCTCCGCAAATGGAGAGAGGTCCGCCGCTAAACTGGCTACGTGGCAGGCTCGGGGCTCATCCCCGCAAAGGGGGAGAGGTCCGACCCCGTGGGACACGTGTTGCCCCCGGAGCTAGCCTCTGCGGAGAAGCGAGGCCGGTCCCGCAGGACACATGTCACCTTAGGAGCTATTCACCGCGGAAAAACAGAGGACCAGTCGCGCGGGATATGATAGGAGGATGAGTCCCGATCTTCCGAGAGGTAGGGTAAACTTGATTGGGTGGAGATCTCGACGTTGATGATCCAAGGCTCCGAACGAATGAAACCCCGCAATCACTACACCACTGCTCCGTTGGTTATCACCCGTGTCACACGAATGACCTTGCCATGAAGGCTTATCCCTGCAAGCGCAATCAAGAACAACAGCAAGAACAGAGAAGTTGCAATCAAAATTGAATTGATCACGAATTTGGGGTCTCACAACCGATGATCGGCGACACTGTTCAATGACAGATTGTAACTAAGAAAAACCCGACCCTAATGTGGTGATGGCTTCTGTATAAAAGGAGTTTAGGGGCGTGCAAGACCCCTGGACGCAACCCTAATTGGCTTCCACACAATACACGGGCCAGCAGCCCAAAAGGCGGTGGCGCAGCACCGGACAGATTCTGGACGCCCACTTGTTTCGCTGATTCCCGTCAACTTAGAAGTAATTTTGAGGTAGGGCTGGTTCCATTGGAAGCTTTATGAAATCACGGTTCCAACCATATATAGAACGTCCAAATCTGACTCCGTATGTGTCCGGGACGTCAGTTTTGGTGAAGGCAGCTCCTGGAACCCGAGGTGGAGTCGAAGTCGAGTTGTACTTGGGCTCCTCCTCGGTGTGCATGTCCTATCTCCTCCTCCTTGTCTCCTTGGACTCCTCCCAGCCCTTGCTGGTCCTCTCCATTGTTCCTAATCAATAAAACATGCATGGAAACAAGCGTAAGGTCTGAAAAACAATTGACAAGGTTAGAACGTACCTGGAGATCCAATTGTCGTGCACGTGCTCTAGTGATTGGTCCTTGCATTGTATGCAAAGGAGAGATGTCCTCGTCATCCTCCCCCTCTTGAATTGGAGTCGTCCTCAACTCAAGCTCATCTTCCTCACCCAAGTATGGCTTCAAAACTGAAATGTTAAATGTGGGACTAACCCCAAACTCGGGAGGCAACTCAAGTTTATATGCATTGTCATTTATCTTCTCAAGAACCTTAAAAGGTCCAGCAGCACATGGCATGAGTTTGGACTTTCTCAAATCCTGGAACCTATATTTTCTCAAATGAACCCACACCAAATCACCGGGTTCCAATTTTACCTCCTTCCTACCTTTACTAGCAGTGATGCGATACTTTTCATTCATTTTTTTCAATTTGTAACTTAGTAGTTTCATGCAACTTAAGAATAAATTCAGAACGGTGTGTAGCATCTAAGTTCACAATTTCAGACTGTGGTAAAGGTAGCAAATCAATTGGAGCACGAGGATTGAAACCATAGACTACCATAAACGGACTTAACTTTGTTGTGGAGTGAATAGACCTGTTATAAGCAAACTCAATATGTGGCAAACACTCCTCCCACAACCTCAAATTGTCTTTCAAAACAGCCCGCAACATAGTAGATAAGGTACGATTAACTACCTCCGTTTGCCCATCAGTTTGTAGATGACAAGTAGTAGAAAATAGCAACTTTGATCCCAATTTATACCATAAAGTTCTCCAAAAGTGACTCAAAAACATAGCATCCCTATCAGAAACAATAGTATTGGGAACACCATGCAAACGCACAACCTCATTAAAGAACAAATCAGCAACATGTGAAGCATTATTGGTTTTGTGGCAGGGTATAAAATGAGCCATTTTAGAGAAACGATCAACAACCACAAAGACACTATCCCTCCACCTCTTTGTTCTAGGCAATCCTAAAACAAAGTCAATAGAAATATCCTCCCAAGGTGCACTAGGAACCGGAAGAGGCATATAAAGACCATGTAGGTTAAGTCGAGACTTAGCTTTGTTGCAGGTCGTGCATCGTGAAACGTAGTGCTCCACATCACGCCTCATTCGTGGCCAAAAGAAGTGAGCGGCCAGCACATCCTCTGTCTTTTTAACACCAAAATGTCCCATCAAACCACCTCCATGCGCTTCCTGCAACAACAAAAGACGAACGGAGCTAGCTGGAACACACAGCTTGTTAGCACGGTAGAAAAGGCCTTCACACAGCAGGAATTTTTGCCATGTTCTTCCCTCTCTACAATTTTCAAAGGCATCTTTGAAGTCCAAATCAGTAGCATATAACCTCTTTATGGTTTCCAAACCAAAGATTTTATGAGAAAGTTGGGACAGCATGGTATAACGTCTAGATAAAGCATCGGCAATCACATTGTCTTTCCCTTTCTTATGTTTAATGATGTAAGGAAATGATTCTATGGACTCAATCCATTTAGCATGACGTTTGTTCAGATTAGCTTGTCCTTTAAGATACTTCAAAGACTCATGATCTGAATGTATGACAAATTCTTTAGACCATAGGTAATGTTGCCAAGTTTGCAAGACACACACTAAAGCATAAAGTTCTTTGTCATATGTAGAATAATTCAGCGAAGGCCCATGCAATTTTTCACTAAAGAAGGCAACAGGTTTACCTCCTTGAATTAGCACTCCTCCAATGTCAATGCCGCTCGCGTCACATTCAAGCTCGAAGGTCTTCTCAAAATCAGGAAGTTGCAGCAATGGTGCTTGTGTGAGCTTCGACTTGAGAACATCAAAAGCTTGTTGTTGTGCTGGTCCCCATCGAAACGGCACTCCATGCTTTGTCAACTCGTGGAGAGGTGCCGCAATGGTGCTGAAATCGCGCACGAAACGCCGGTAGAAACCTGCGAGACCAAGAAAACTCCGAACCTGTGTGACCGTAGTCGGAAGTGGTGATCGGGGGCCCGACCCCGATCACAGGGCCGTGCCGCCTTTCCCGAGGAATCGCATTGGGTGGTGCAGTGTTATGCGGCACCCAACAGCACACATATATAAGGAACACAGTATTACATAAATCAAAAGCGGAAGGTTACAATTATTCTTTATAAATAATTTACACAAATTAGCTACAGCGGAAGTCCATAACCAGCTCACGTTGAATAACTATGAAGCATTGAGAAGAGGTCCAGCCCCCGGACTCCTCTCGCTAGCAACACGAAGACAAGGCAGCGGCTAGGTTCTCCAAGTGTGACATGACTTGGAAGTTTCCGAGTCTCACCGGACAACCTTCTTTATAGCGTTGATGTTTACCTGCAAAACCACTTATATAGCAAGAGTGAGCACAAAGGCTCAGCAATACATAACCGTCTCTCCTAAGACATGAAACTCTAGATGAAAGTAACCTAAGACCTAAACCTGTCATTTGCGAAAAGACTCGCCTACGAGTTCATCCTTAACTTTCAAATTTTAGCCATATTAATAATGACCTTGCGATCAGCAACATTGGAACTCCACAATCAAACAAGAAACGCTTCATTCCAATGTTACTTGCCCCAAGGTAGAAAATAACTTTAGTTAGCTCTATCTCTACTTCAAACATGGTTTTCATGCAACTTAATATCATCATAGCAGCAATTATACTTTTGCAAACTGTTTCCACACAAGTTGATTAACTACGTCACAACGTGGGAGCAAGCGGTACACAATAACCGTGAGGGACGGTAATTCGAATCAAACACTACCCGGATAACTCCACACATACGCCCGCCTCTGAAGACCCAACTCTGGCGTCCTTCATTACGTCGTATGTGGCAACCTTTCTCAGGACACTAAACTGTAGAACCGGTCGCGCCGTCTCGGGCTCATAGGTCTAACGAGACGAAGTGGTATGCCTCTACAATCCAGTGAACCTGGTACATCGGTTTCCTGGTTCCCATATATCAGTAAGCATCCGGTACACAACTCAATACTTGCTCCTGGACGCGGCATAGGCATCGGTCCTTAACCGACACAGGCAGAGCTACTCAACCAAGACCTCGTCTTGTCGCAGCCTAACCCCTCTGCCCGGTCTCATCTTTAGAAATGTAAAGTTTAGTTTGCTTCCTATCCCCACCACACTTATGATATTCTGAACTATAGCTCGCGAGTAGTTTCCAACTACTCGTCTTCTACCGGATGTCCTAGCCTATTTAGCACGGCCTTATTCTACAGCGATGACACAATGCTACCCTTGACCTCAGGGATTCATGTTTGGTTATGCAAGTGGAGTATCACACATCCTTGACCTAATGCACATACAAACCTTGACCAATAGTAGTGAACAAAGGGAAAACTTTAGGAACAACTTAAGTGCAAACCGGGGCTTGCCTTGGTTTTGCAGGTGACTAAAGTCAGTTGAGAGAAAGTCAGTTTCTGATGTATTGAAGTTCACTCCTGCCCTTCTTGTTCCTTGATCCAAGTTCACCTCCTCCTTCTTCACTTTCCACGTTTAATCACTACACGTTAGGAATATGCATACATGTTCAATTATAAAACTTTTGCTAACAATGCTAAAGACAAGTTTGAAACTGGAACTTTGTTTAAGAATTTAAAATGACACTGGGGTGGTGGTTTGGATGTGTGTCTAAGCATTATCCTCGAGTGAGAAGTGAGGTTCATCACTTGGGTGGGGAGATCAACTAATGGTTGAACAGAACACTAATGATCCAGGGCTCCAATGGAGCTGGAAATTTTTTTGGGGGTTCCTTGTCACAAGAAAGTCCTCTGGACCAAAATTCAGAACATTCCACTAAGTGGATCTCCCAGAACAATTCCCTAAGCATTTAAGCAAAAAGGAATTAATTCTGACTAAATTTGCACTTTCATGCAAATTCAAGTGAACTATAATTTCATACATAGCTCAGAGAGTATGCCTGAAGTTTCCTAGGATTTTTGGAGCTAAGGAATGGCTATAACTGAATTTCCAAGTTTTGGAAATTCTCTGAAAATGTTTCTGTACTTATTTGAATACAGAAACTTGGAATTAGAATTACCCTAACGAAATCAATTCCAAATGAGCTGAAACTTTTACAGATGTCTCCTAATATCCAAAAGAATATCCTGGCAAAATTTGGGAAATTTTGGATGAACCAAACTCCCTCTAAAATTCTTTTTCTGAAAAGCTTTAAAGAATTTTCCGGAATTTCCTATTGGTTTTCATGCAAATTAGGTTGTACATTTGAATAGAGTTCTTCATCCTGAATCCAACCCAATTTGAATCACTAATTTTGGAGCTTCCTAGCAAAAGTTATGCAGATCCAAAGTTTGAACCAAATCTGGAATTCAAATTAAACCGAGAATTGTTCAAACTCTGGCTGCGGGCCACGGGGCCACGTGTCGACCGCTGAAACACGAGCCACACGGGTTACAGAGTATTTCCCGCATTGTCACAGTTTGATCCGAGGCCACAGAGAATCCCGTATGTTTAACTTTGGCCGCTGACGGGTGGGACCGACCACCTTCGTCTTCCTCTGGCTCCCGCGCGACCCCCGCCGCCGGATCTCACCGGAAAACTTCGGAACCCGGGCCTCCGTTCACTTCCTGTGCTCAAACTTGCCGTCAGCCCCTAATTTTGTGCGCTTATCACGGGGAGAGGGTTTCCCCACACCGACGTCGGCCCTAACCGAGCTCGCGACGGTGTGGCGGCTTAACCGAGCTTCGGCGACGTAGCGCCGCTGTTCTAGCTCGCCAAAAGCACGAAGGATTAGCGCTACAGAATCAGTGGAAGGTGTAGATCATCGACGTGTGCTCAATTTTGCTTGGAGATGCCGCTAGCTATGCTGTCACCGTGCGCCCGAGGTGGTTTTTGCGGCGACAGTGTAAAAACTGGGCTTTCTTCGGCTAGGGTTGATGGAATCGGGCGCTGTTTGGTTGAGGAGGTCCGTAGGAGGCTGAGGATCATGACACCAGCACACAACTGGAAGCCCTCACACCTCGGGGAAGAATTTCCCGGTCTGGAGCCGGCGACCCCAAGAAACCGCCGTGAGTAAAACTCAAATTCCGGCTAGATGGTCCCATGAACTGACCCCGAACTCGGTGGACAGCAAGGAGAGGTGGTAACCAACCTTTTTCGTGGCTTTGTTGGGCGTGAAACTCCGGAGTGGCTTGGTTTGAAGTCAAGTCGCCGAGGTTGGTCCGCCGGGGAAGAACCGGCTCGCCGAGGCGATTGCAGCCCGCTGCACCCTCAGAACTGGCCTTGACAGCTTCAGGGAGGGTGGGCGCCGTTGCTTTCGAGCTCGTCCGGGTGTCCACGGCTCGGGGAGAGGGTTGACGACGGGAGCCCGAGCGTGTGGGCGCGGCGGCGGCAAAAGCTCCCGGAAACGACGCTGTGGCGAGGAGGGCGCGTGGCTCGGACGTGGCTCGGTGCTGTGAGGTGTGCGCTCTCGGTGGGGTTGATAAGGGCGCGAGCAAACCGACTCCGGAGCAGCTCGGGAGGTGCTTCCGGTTCCTCGGTCGGCAGCGCGTGGCGCCTCGCGGTGGCTCGGTGTGAGGTCGGGTGTGAACTGAGAACAGAGTGACTTCGGAAGTAAGTTAGGTCCCCCTCCTCTCACTGACCAGTGGGGCCCCCAGCTCCCCTCTGCCCCAAAATATCTCCAAATTTTTGACACATTGTAAATTCATCCATGCAGGACCCAAATCCGAAAGCCATTTTGACATTTGACAATTTGTGACACAGTTTCAAATTTAAATTCAAATTTGGATGGAATTCACAAGTCCCTTTGATATTCATATCAAAGCACCTCCAAATTTGCTCCAAATTTGCCCCCTCTACAATTTGAACCTGGGGAGTTTGAATATGCCCTCTGATCTATGAGTTGGTCATTGCAAATACAACTTTTTAAACATCAGTTTGCATTTTCCTCTTTGGAGATGGCCCCTCCTCTTTTGGAAGTGACCCTCTAAATTCAAACTGAATTCAAAGTTTTTATCGCTCATGCCAACAATTTCATGAGTAAACAAAAGTTTTTGTAAGTCCCATTTCTTGCATATAAACTCAACTTTATTCATAGCTCAAGTTTTCTATTCACAAGTTTTGGGACTTTTACATTCCTCCCCCCTTAAAAAGAATCTCGTCCCGAGATTCATGATTACGGACAAGGTGGAGAGGACAGTTACTCAACATACGCCTCTAACAACTCCGGATGATTGCGTTGCAAATATTCCTCGCTTTCCCATGTAGCTTCTTCGGACGTGTGATTTTCCCATAGCACCTTGAAAAATCGCAGCGTCCGATTCATGGTTTCGCGAGTCTTTTCATCAATTATCCGGGTTGGTCGCTCAACATACGTGAGGTCCGGCTTCAAATTTTCTATGTCTCCTGTGAGAATCTCCGTTGGAATTTTTAAACACTTCCGCAACTGAGATATGTGGAAGACGTTATGAACTCCGGCTAAGTTTGCCGGCAGCTCCAAACGGTATGCCACGGGTCCACACCTTTCAATGATAATGAAGGGACCGATAAAACGTGGAGCTAATTTTCCTTTCACTCCAAATCGGTGAATGCCCTTCATCGGAGATATGCGGAGGTATACATGGTCCCCAACATGGAAATCCAGAGGACGACGTCTCCTATCCGCATAGCTCTTTTGTCTGGACTGAGCGGCTTTCAGATTTGCTTGAATAAGCCTTACCCGCTCTTCTGCTTCATTTACGAGATCAATCCCGTAAGTTACCCTCTCGCCGGATTCACACCAGTTCAAGGGTGTGCGGCACTTCCGGGCGTAGAGAGCTTCATAATGCGCCATTTTGATACTTGATTGATACCCGTTGTTATATGAGAACTCCGCCAACGGTAAGTGATCATCCCAGCTCTTACCGTGGTGGATGACACATGCTCTCAGCATATCTTCAAGTATTTGATTCACCCTCTCAGTTTGTCCATCGGTTTGAGGGTGATACGTGGAGCTTCGAATCAATTTAGTTCCCAAGGATGTGTGTAGCTGTTCCCAGAAACGGGATACGAACAGCGATCCTCTGTCAGAGACAATGGTATGGGGAACTCCGTGCAGGCATAAGATTCGTGCTATGTATAACTCCGCATACTGCTTGGCGCTGTAGTTGGTATGCACCGGAATGAAACGTGCCGATTTGGTCAATCGATCAACGATTACCCAAATCGAGTCATGGTGGTGGGAGGTCATCGGCAACCCAACGTTGAAATCCATACTCAAGTCTTCCCACTTCCAAGCCAGTATTTGTAGTGGTTGCAGCATGCCCGACTTCTTCACATGGTCGGCCTTAACTCTTCGACACGTATCACATTCTGAAACGTATTTTGCAACTTCACGTTTCATACGTGTCCACCAAAACTTCTTCC
Organism: Neostapfia colusana; assembly: GCA_030760725.1. NCBI lineage: Eukaryota > Viridiplantae > Streptophyta > Magnoliopsida > Poales > Poaceae > Neostapfia > Neostapfia colusana. The sequence continues at coordinate 46,736,346 of JASWHV010000017.1, forward strand.
GGAGGTCTTGGTACATTTTATTGCTGCCAGGATGAATAGAAAATTTGGATAAGTGAGCCTCATCCAAAATTTTCTTCCGCAGCCTCATATCACGGGGTACGACTATCCGGTCCTTGAACCACAAGGTATCTTCCTCATCTAACCGGAAACATTTCATCTCCCCGTTCTTTAACCTCCTTTTGATATGAGCCATGCCCTTGTCTCTCCTTTGAGCTTCCATCACCTCCTCTCTTATTGTGGGTATGAGAGCTAGATTATGCAAAGCTCCATATGGAACCAAGTAGAGACTTGGTTCTTCCTCTTCTATCGGCGTAATGGTTAGGTTATGAATATGAGACTTCCGGCTGAGTGCATCGGCAACCACATTTGCCTTGCCCGGATGATAATGAATTTCAATCTCATAGTCCTTGATCAGCTCCAACCATCGCCGTTGTCGCATATTCAACTCTTTCTGAGTGAATATGTATTTCAAACTTTTGTGGTCGGTGTAGAGATGAACCAGATTTCCCAATAGGTAATGTCTCCACATCTTCAAAGCTAACACCACGGCAGCCAGTTCGAGATCATGAGTTGGATAATGTTGCTCATGATTCCGTAATTGCCGTGATCCATATGTGACCACACGTCCTCCTTGCATGAGTACACAACCAAGCCCGACGCCGGATGCATCACAGTAAACATCAAAAGGCTTGGTTGTATCCGGTTGAGCTAGAACCGGGGCTGTTGTGAGGTGTTTCACCAACGCTTGAAAAGCTTTCTCACATGGCTTGCTCCAATCATACTTGATGCCTTTCTTCAGTAGCTCCGTCATAGGTTTGGAGATTTTTGAGAAGCTCAGGATGAACCTCCGATAATATCCCGCCAAACCCAAGAAGCTACGAACTTCATGGACTGATGTTGGAGACTTCCACTTCAGCACTTGTTCAATCTTGCTTGGATCAACGGCAATGCCTTCTGCTGAAATAATGTGCCCAAGAAATGGCACTTGGTTGATCCAGAATTCACATTTACTAAACTTTGCATAGAGCTTGTGATCTCGCAGTCGTTGGAGCACAATATGCAAATGTTTGCGTGTTCCTCTTCAGATTTGGAATAGACCAAAATATCATCGATGAATACCACGACGATCTGATCCAGCTCCGGCATGAACACCGAGTTCATAAGGTACATAAAGTGAGCCGGAGCATTGGTCAACCCAAATGACATGACAAGATATTCATAGAGTCCATATCTTGTCGAGAATGCTGTTTTCGGGACATCTTCCGCTCGAATCTTGATTTGATGATATCCCGACCTTAAGTCCATCTTGGAGAAGACTTTAGCACCCACTAGCTGATCGAAGAGGATATCAATTCTTGGTAGTGGATACTTGTTCTTTATGGTCACAGCATTCAAAGGACGATAATCGACGCATAGCCTCAGCGTCTCATCCTTCTTCTTCACAAACAAAGCTGAGCAACCCCATGGTGATGAACTTGGACGAATAAACCCCTTGTCCATCAGATCCTTGAGTTGCTCCTTCAATTCTGCTAACTCACTCGGAGCCATTTTGTAGGGTCTCCGAGAGATCGGCGTGGTTCCCGGTATCAACTCTATTTTGAATTCCACCTCACGCTCAGGTGGTAAGCCTGGAAGATCTTCGGGAAACACGTCCGGATATTCACGGACCACCGGAATGTCTTCTAACTTGCACACCTCGGCATTACATACTTCCAGGTCTTTGGAAACCGCTTCACCGAGATACAATATTTGACGTCCGTGAAGTGGAGAGTCCAAGTGAACACTCCTGTTCTCGATGTCCAGAACAGCCTTATGGAAGGTCAACCATGATATTCCCAATATGGCATTGATTCCTTGGTCTTCGAGAATGATGCGGGTGGTAGGATAAATTTTTCCACCTAGGCAAAGTGGTGCTCGAGAGACGACTTCATTAGTTGAGATGTCTCCACCTGGCGAATGAATAAGGTAAGAACCTTTTGTGACAGTTGTGGAGATCTGATCCCGGATTACCGTTGCCCGGCTAATGAAGTTATGTGTTGCACCAGAGTCGAATAAAATGACAACCGGCTTGTCATTTAAGGTGAACCTGCCAGCCAGAACAGGTCCTCCCTTTGGCAGATCATCGACTGACACACAATTAACCGTCCCCACCTTTTCCATAGCTTTTCTTGGCTGTCCAAGATCACTTTTTGAAACTGGACCCGCAGACATAGCGTTGCTGCTTGGTTCAGTCGCTTCATTGATGTTGAGCTCATTGTCAATATAAAGTGGGACAGCACTTGGTTCAGCTGAGAAGTCACCTTGTTCATTTTCAGCCTCTTGAGGGTAATAATATTCTAGTGCACCTTGTGGATACTGAGGTGCATAAGAAATAAGTTGCTGCTGCGGTAGAGGTGAATAAGACCTCTGTGGAGAAGAGTCATCATACTCCCAGAATGATTGCACCTCTTGTGGAATCTCTCGACCGGAAGGTGAATGGATTACCAACGGATACTTCTGAGGTAGACGATTGTCTTCATCTTGTGATGAGTCCCTCTCCCTCTTTTCTTTGAGGTAGAGGTTGGAATAATATTCTTGAGCGATAGCACAGCTCACAAACTCATCAAAATTCTCTTGGCTAACTTGAGCCAATTCACATCGCAGCCTAGCAGTCAGCCCTCGATAAAAATGATAACCCCTCATGGATGGTGATTTCATATAGTCAGGGACATATTGAGCTAAGCGATTGAATTCCTTCGCATACTCAATAACACTCATGTCCCCTTGCTTCAGACTCCAGAACTCATCCAGACTGGTTTGCATTATGCCCGCAGGGATTAAACGAGCACGAAATGCAGCCTGGAACTCCGCCCATGTGACACGATGTCCTGCTGGTTGAACAGCAAGGTACTCTGCCCACCATGCTCCAGCAAAGCCGTGAAGCTGTTGAGCGGCATATAGAGTCTTCGAGAATTCATCACACCGGATCAACCCAAGCTTGGACTCAATGACACGTAACCAGTGATTTGCTTCACAATGGTCAGCCGCCTCGGAGAATACCGGCGGTTGTGTCGCCAAGAAATCCAGATACGTGCTCTGGATTGGCATGTGATGTTGAGCTTCTCGATCTATGCCTTGCTGAACTAGAGTTTGGAGAGTTTCATTCATCTTCGCCATAATTTCAGCCAATCCGGTTGGCGATGGCTCTTGTGATTAAGCCGAGTCATTCCCACCTCGACTTGAACCTCCAAGCCCCATTTGAGATTGTGTACGTACCATACTGCACGAAACCAAAATTTTGAGTCTATCAAAATTCTATCTCAGTAGTAAGTAAAGATAAGTAAAACATGAACATGTCATGAACTTTATGAAAGCATAACCACATTCATGTTTAAACAAATCTTATGTACGCTAAGCTAATCAGCGGGACTACCCTGACCAGCTCACACAAACTCCAAATTTTACTCAAGTTATCAACAGATTCTTGACTTGAGTTCAACACCAAAGTTTTAGTAAACTTCAGTATCTTTCCAATGAGTACTTATAGGCTTCTTAAAGATTTTTCTACAGGAAGTTATGGCTTAAAAACAGAAAGGTCCAGAGAGGTTTTTGCTACTGTCCTGGTTTTGAACAGTTTGCCTTCAACTGGACTTTTCACCAACTTAAATTGTGATTTTGCTCTGGAGGTCTACAAATAAGTTGTAGAGCACTTAAAGATCTTTCCAGAACTGTATCATACACCTTAATTGGTTAAAGCTACTCAGAGTTATGCTCCGTTAAAGCCCAGCAAGAATTCCTGCCAGAAACAGAGCACTCTGTTTTTTGAAAACTTTGATACCTAGTTATACTCTCATTTGAATCTTAGCTCAAAATAAGAGTTCAGTAGCTAATACTTGTTTCAAACTTCCATTTTTAGTTGAAAGTTAGATCATGAATCATTTCTTCATAGGGACGAGGTTATTATGTGTAGTACGGTGTCGATGCACCGTAAGAACATGTCGGTACTACGTTGCCTCACCAAAAGAAAATTCTAAACCGGATTATACCGGCATATCCGTTTTATCAGTGGCACTAATACGGTCTCTCACACACGTGTACTACATGGGATAAGTACGTGGTTAGTACCTGCAGAAGAACACTCAATAGTGGTGCACTCAAAGGTTGTTTCATTTCAGGCAGTTCCATATTTGAAAGTAAATACAAACGCCCGTATCATTGTCATACGGCCGTCCTTGAGTTAAGTCACGTCTCAAGGTACGTGATCGTGTTTCAACACCACACGACAGGGAACCCGAGTATATCATGAACGGGTCGTCACGGTTGGGAATGTTATCAACCCAACGGATACCACCTACTGCCCTGCAGGGCACGCCGATGGCAAGCGCTGCGTATGTCCTCCTGGGCTAGTTCCAGACGAACACACTATCACGTTACTGACCACACGATGGGGTCTCCACTTACTTGCCTAATGCACGCTAGGGATCAGCGTTTCATATGAACTCAGGAACATGAAGAGTCCAAGAGTTTCATATTGACGTCTCACACCAAGCTGTGAGATCTAATCCTGAACCACTTTCCTCGTCAGGGGAGCTAACCGAGATTGAACCGCTTTCGGTGGCGTTCCTTACCATTCTTACCTGAGCGTAGGTGCGTCGTTACATAATCAAAATTCAGAATTATAACACATATGTTAGTCTTGTCACTTTAAGTAACTATACTACTATAGTCGTTATGTGGGCCTAATATCGTTTCCTCACCGTATCCTAAGTTTTTGTCGTAATACGATCCTTACTCCGTGTGCTATTACCAATGCGGCTCTGATACCACGCTGATCAGGGGCCCGACCCCGATCTCAGGGCCGTGCCGCCTTTCCCGAGGAATCGCATTGGGTGGTGCCGTGTTATGCGGCACCCAACAGCACACATATATAAGGAACACAGTATTACCTAAATCAAAAGCGGAAGGTTACAATTATTCTTTGTAAATAATTTACACAAATTAGCTACAGCGGAAGTCTATAACCAGCTCACGTTGAATAACTATGAAGCACCGAGAAGAGGTCCAGCCCGCGGACTCCTCTCGCTAGCAACACGAAGACAAGGCAGCGGCTAGGTTCTCCAAGTGTGACATGACTTGGAAGTTTCTGAGTCTCACCGGACAACCTTCTTTATAGCGTTGATGTTTACCTGCAAAACCACTTATATAGCAAGAGTGAGCACAAAGGCTCAGCAAGACTTAACCGTCTCTCCTAAGACATGAAACTCTAGATGAAAGTAACCTAAGACCTAAACCTGTCATTTGCGAAAAGACTCGCCTACGATTCATCCTTAACTTTCAAATTTTAGCCATATTAATAATGACCTTGCGATCAGCAACATTGGAACTCCACAATCAAACAAGAAACGCTTCATTCCAATGTTACTTGCCCCAAGGTAGAAAATAACTTTAGTTAGCTCTATCTCTACTTCAAACATGGTTTTCATGCAACTTAATGTCATCATAGCAACAATTATACTTTTGCAAACTGTTTCCACACAAGTTGATTAACTACGTCACAACATGGGAGCAAGCGGTACTCAATAACCGCGAGGGACGGTGATTCGAATCAAACACTACCCGGATAACTCGACACATACGCCCGCCTCTGAAGACCCAACTCTGGCGTCCTTCATTACGTCGTATGTGGCAACCTTTCTCAGGACACTAAACTGTAGAACCGGTCGCGCCGTCTCGGGCTCATAGGTCTAACGAGACGAAGTGGTATGCCTCTACAATCCAGTGAACCTGGTACATCGGTTTCCTGGTTCCCATATATCAGTAAGCATCCGGTACACAACTCAATACTTGCTCCTGGACGCGGCATACGCATCGGTCCTTAACCGACACAGGCAGAGCTACTCGACCAAGACCTCGTCTTGTCGCAGCCTAACCCCTCTGCCCGGTCTCATCTTTAGAAATGTAAAGTTTAGTTTGCTTCCTATCCCCACCACACTTATGATATTCTGAACTATAGCTTGTGAGTAGTTTCCAACTACTCGTCTTCTACCGGATGTCCTAGCCTATTTAGCACGGCCTTATTCTACAGCGATGACACAATGCTACCCTTGACCTCAGGGATTCATGTTTTGTTATGCAAGTGGAGTATCACACATCCTTGACCTAATGCACATACAAACCTTGACCAATAGTAGTGAACAAAGGGAAAACTTTAAAAACAACTTAAGTGCAAACCGGGGTTGCCTTGGTTTTGCAGGTGACTAAAGTCAGTTGAGAGAAAGTCAGTTTCTGATGTATTGAAGTTCACTCCTGCCCTTCTTGTTCCTTGATCCAAGTTCACCTCCTCCTTCTTCACTTTCCACGTTTAATCACTACACGTTAGGAATATGCATACATGTTCAATTATAAAACTTTTGCTAACAATGCTAAAGACAAGTTTGAAACTGGAACTTTGTTTAAGAATTTAAAATGACACTGGGGTGGTGGTTTGGATGTGTGTCTAAGCATTATCCTCGAGTGAGAAGTGAGGTTCATCACTTGTGTGGGGAGATCAACTAATGGTTGAACAGAACACTAATGATCCAGGGCTCCAATGGAGCTGGAAATTTTTTTGGGGGTTCCTTGTCACAATAAAGTCCTCTGGACCAAAATTCAGAACATTCCACTAAGTGGATCTCCCAGAAAAATTCCCTAAGCATTTAAGCAAAAAGGAATTAATTCTGATTAAATTTGCACTTTCATGCAAATTCAAGTGAACTATAATTTCATACATAGCTCAGAGAGTATGCCTGAATTTTCCTAGGATTTTTGGAGCTAAGGAATAGCTAGAACTGAATTTCCAAGTTTTGGAAATTCTCTGAAAATGTTTCTGTACTTATTTGAATACAGAAACTTGGAATTAGAATTACCCTAACGAAATCAACTCCAAATGAGCTGAACCTTTTACAGAAGTCTCCTAATATCCTAAAGAATATCCGGGCAAAATATGGGAAATTTTGGATGAACCAAACTCCCTCTAAAATTCTTTTGCTGAAAAGTTTTAAAGAATTTTCCAGAATTTCCTATTGGTTTTCATGCAAATTGGGTTGTACATTTGAATAGAGCTCTTCATCCTGAATCCAACCCAATTTGAATCACTAATTTTGGAGCTTCCTAGAAAAAGTTATGCAGATCCAAAGTTTGAACCAAATCTGGAATTCAAATTAAACCGAGAATTGTTCAAACTCTGACTGCGGGCCACGGGGCCACGTGTCGACCGCTGAAACACGAGCCACACGGGTTACAGAGTATTTCCCGCATTGTAACAGTTTGATCCGAGGGCACAGAGAATCCCGTATGTTTAACTTTGGCCGCTGACGGGTGGGACCGACCACCTTCGTCTTCCTCTGGCTCCCGCGCGACCCCCGCCGCCGGAGCTCACCGGAAAACTTCGGAACCCGGGCCTCCGTTCACTTCCCGTGCTCAAACTTGCCGTCAGCCCCTAATTTCGTGCGCTTATCACGGGGAGAGGGTTTCCCCACACCGACGTCGGCCCTAACCGAGCTCGCGACGGTGTGGCGGCTTAACCGAGCTTCGATGACGTAGCGCCGCTGTTCTAGCTCGCCAAAAGCACGAAGGATTAGCGCTACAGCATCAGTGGAAGGTGTAGATCATCGACGTGTGCTCAATTTTGCTTGGAGATGCCGCTAGCTATGCTGTCACCGTGCGCCCGAGGTAGTTTTTGCGGCGACAGTGTAAAAACTGGGCTTTCTTCGGCTAGGGTTGATGGAATCGGGCGCTGTTTGGTCGAGGAGGTCCGTAGGAGGCTGAGGATCATGACACCAGCACACAACTGGAAGCCCTCACACTTCGGGGAAGAATTTCCCGGTCTGGAGCCGGCGACCCGAAGAAACCGCCGTGAGTAAAACTCAAATTCCGGCTAGATGGTCCCATGAACTGACCCCGAACTCGGTGGACAGCAAGGAGAGGTGGTAACCAACCATTTTCGTGGCTTTGTTGGGCGTGAAACACCGGAGTGGCTTGGTTTGAAGTCAAGTCGCCGAGGTTGGTCCGCCGGGGAAGAACCGGCTCGCCGAGGCGATTGCAGCCCTCTGCACCCTCAGAACTGGCCTTGACAGCTTCAGGGAGGGTGGGCGACGTTGCTTTCGAGCTCGTCCGGGTGTCCACGGCTCGGGGAGAGGGTTGACGACGGGAGCCCGAGCGTGTGGGCGCGGCGGCGGCAAAAGCTCCCGTGGAGGGTGGTGTAGAAGCACGTACGCTTGAGGAGGGCGCTGCTTTGGATGGCACCGGAAATTGTCGTGGCGTGAAGGTGTTGTTCCGCCGCTGCTGTTGGCGACCCTGCACTTCTTTTTCTGCTAACATAGCAAGTTGAAATAAATGTTGAATAGAATGATATTCCTTGTAGTCAACTATGTCCTGGATTTCACGCTGCAAGCCCCCATAAAACCTAACAATTTGGTCTTCCTGATCCTCAACTACCCCACAACGAAGCATAACTACTCTTGGACAGTCATGTCACCCAGATCAAAGCGTTGCAATTTCTTAAGAAGATCCGTCGATATGAAGGAGGAACAAACCTAGCGCGCATCTCTTCTTTTAATGCAGCCCATGTCTGTGGTGCATTACGTGTATTGACAAGTTCATTCCACCAAATTATAGCAAAATCTTTTAACTCACTAGTGGCTTGTCTAACTCTATGTCGCTCAGGAACAAGATGAGAGCTAAATTTTTGTTCTACCGTCATCTCCCGATCCAAGTAAGTCTCAGCATCATAAGATCCATAAAATGTTGGAATAGAAAACTTAATCTTAGCATAAGAATCATTATCTTGTTCAGGAGCATGAGGACGAGGTCTACCTCCCATACCTTGACGATTTCGTCGAGGGCGACGGCGCTGCTGTGCATCAACCTCATCGTTATTAAAGTCATCCTCTTTGTCGTAGTGAGCATGTGCATCACCATCAAGGATGATAGAGGGTGTAGCTTGTTGGGAAGACAAGTCTCCATCTCGTCCAACCGTGTGGTCAGACCAGCAACACTTGTATGGAGCCTCTGAAAGGTGGCTGTTGTAGTGGTCTGGTAATTGTTGAAAGCTTCGGTCATTGCACGCATCATGTCCCTTAGTTCCATATGGGACACACACTCATCATCATCCGGAGGTGTAGAACCAGAGGTCTTATCCATAGGCTTCATTCCTGTCATTGTTAGTACAAAACAGAAACGAAGACAAAAAGATCGTGAAGAACCCAATTACTACGCTCTCCAAAGTGGGTGGAAAATCGATCAGTAAGATGCATCTTACCCCGCTCTTACAAGTTTCTTACCAGGACTGCAGGTGGCCAACGGTGACCGGTGTGAAGCAAGCAGACAGTGGGTGTGATTGCAAAGGTTACCTATTCTGCTCGAGAGAAGGTGGAGCTTGGAAGGCTCAAATGCAGTATATGTATGTGGCACACGAGTTAGTAACAGATAGCAATGCTGAATAAGTGTCCAAAGAATTTCACCTAGTTGCTGGCCTAAGAATGTATTAGAACAGTTGTGGCAACAAGCAAGGACAAGGATGAATGATGATGAACAGCAAGGATAATATCAGCAAGTATCCAGCACTCACACAAAAATAGCACAACTAGAAAACCCCTTAGCCTCCTGTTTTTGTCTTGAAGCAGTAGTAGAAATCAAAATCTTTTTTATCTTTATTTTTTTGATATTTTTTCTCATCCAAGGGCACAAGAATAGAAACAGCACCAAGTATTAGCTAAAACCGATGAAAGATGGGATCGGCAAAAATTCAGGAGCGATTGGAAAAACTGGTGCTGGAACTTCGGAGTTCGAAACGAGGGCCTTCTTAATTTTTTTTGAAAACACCGTGACTGGTGTAGCTGGTGTATCGTATGTGGACTTTTTCGAGACCTTTCCAGGAAAAAAATGCGCCTCAATCGGAGTTACGAGTGAAAAGTTATGCCCGTTTTAAGGAGGATACCCCGAATCAGGTTTTGGTGGTGGTGGAAACTGCAACAGAAACGAATCGGTGGATGGAATTTTTTTGTAGATGGCAGCGGATGGAAGAAACAAAACTGAACCAAAACAAATCTAAACCAGCAACCAGACTCAACCTAGGACACGAACTCAGAACTACGGACTCCGAAACTAAATTGTGCAAAAGGTTGAGCGGGGGTTGTAGGTCAGGGAAACTAAAATTTTTTTTGTGGCTTTTTGTGGACGATAGGACTGAAACAAAATAAATCTAAAGGGCACACCAGTATACCTCACGGTGAACCTGGAACTCTAATACCAATTGATAGGAGGATGAGTCCCGATCTTCCGAGAGGTAGGGTAAACTTGATTGGGTGGAGATCTCGACGTTGATGATCCAAGGCTCCGAACGAACGAAACCCCGCAATCACTACACCACTGCTCTGTTGGTTATCACCCGTGTCACACGAATGACCTCGCCACGAAAGCTTATCCCTGCAAGCGCAATCTAGAACACATCCAAGAACAGAGAAGTTGCAATCAAAACTGAATTGATCACGAATTTGGGGTCTCACAACCGATGATCGATGACACTGTTCAATGACATATTGTAACTAAGCAAAACCCGACCCTAATGTGGTGACGGCTGCTGTATAAATAGAGTTTAGGGGCGTGCAAGAAGCCTGGACGCAACCCTAATGGGCTTCGACACAATACACGGGCCAGCAGCCCAAAAGGCGGTGGCGCAGCACCGGACAGATTCTGGACGCCCACTTGTTTCACTGATTCCCGTCAACTTAGAAGGAATTTTGTGGTGGGGCTGGTTCCATTGGAAGCTTTATGAAATCACAGTTCCAACCGTATATAGAACGTCCAAATCCGACTCAGTATGTGTCCGGGACATCAGTTTTGGTTAAGGCAGCTCTTGGAACCCGAGGTGGAGTCGAAGTCGAGTTGTACTTGGGCTCCTCCTTGGTGTGCACGTCCTATCTCCTCCTCCTTGACTCCTTGGACTCCTCCCAGCCCTTGCTTGTCCTCTCCATTGTTCCTAATCAATAAAACATGCATGGAAACATGCGTAAGTTCTGAAAAACAATTGACAAGGTTAGAACGTACCTGGAGATCTAATTGTCGTGCACGTGCTCTAGTGATGGGTCCTTGCATTGTATGCAAAGGAGAGATGTACTCATCAGGATATGTGTCGATCTCCGAGCTCACCTCCGAGAGGTCCGGTCCTATTGGACACGTTTCACCTCCGGAGCTTATCTCCAGGAGGTCCGTCACTGTAGGACACGTGTCAACCTCAGAGCTTATCTCCAGGAGGTCCGTCACTGTTAGGACACGTGGCACACCCGGATCCACCTCCGAAGAGAGGGGAGGTCCGGCATTGACACGTGGCGTTCGCGGAGCCACCTCCGAATAGAGAGGAGGTCACGACTGCCAGGTTACGTGGCACACGCGGAGCTCGCCTCTGAGAAAGAGGGAGGTCTCGCTCGCTTGACATGCGGCACAACCGGAGCTCGTCTTTGCGGAAAAGGGAGACCAGGCCCCCGATGGACACGTGCATCTTCCGGAGCATATCACCGCGTAAGGACGCGATTCTGAAACGGTTTTTCTTCTGTATGCATGGGAATCCCCGGTACTGAGGAAACCGACACGACTTCCACAATGTTACCGAACCAAATCGGCAAGAGATAAGTTGTTAAGATCCAAAGACAATTTGAATAAGACTCCCATTCGAATTCCGATCGGAGAGGGACTCTTCTTTTTCCGGTTATAAATATAACCGAAAACCCTTGGTCGTAACCACGAATTTCTTTTCCACCTCCTGAGCCGACAACTTAGAACCCTAGCCCCAGCTCGCCGAGTAAACCCTTCGGCGAAGTTCAGTTGCGGGAGATCGCCGGAAGAGAGCCCCAACGATCTGTCTTGCTAGGAGAAGGACCTCAAGACCAAGAAGAACGTAAGGTAGGTCTCCAATACTACCTTACGACATCATCGCATTTTCTTTGCATCTGTTCTTTGATCCCTTTCGAACAGAAGCTTTTTCGTGGACAGATCACGAGTTGATCGGTTCGATCTAGAGTCAAGATCATCGCCATGTCCACATTTGATCCGAACACCTCTGTTCATCGTAAAACCCATGCAAACCATGCAAGAACACGTACAAACTGATCTAATAGAAACTGATCATAGGATAGCATGCATATGCATCATCGCAAAGTTAGAAGGACAAGCTCAAGGAGCTACCTACGACAGGCTACAACAACAAGATTTTGAGCAACCGGAACAGCCAGAACAAGGCAAGTGCCCCTAGACCATATTGATCCTATGTTTTGGAAAACTGTTTTGTTTTGAAAATGTGTGGGTGCTGAGTCAAACACGATGGGAAACCCTTTTATAGGAGTTTACTAGTTTTGGATAAACCACCCTTGTCGCCAGGGAAGTTTATGAGTTGGGTATGAATTTTGCCTTTATGCTTCGCTGAGTCCATGGGATTGGGAGACGAGATAGATGTGTCTAGCTAACTGCACTCGTGAGAATAATGAGAAACTGATGTTGACAATGGACATGGATCGGAGGGAGATCTAGACAAGCTGGGTTTGTGAATGAGGTAGCATGACATGGTGGTTTACTTGCCGTAGATCTAAGGACCGGTTCATGCAAGCACATGCAAGGATAACAGTGCCACCACAAGGCCAGGTATGGGTGCAGCTTAGCTGACTAATTAGGTAAGTTACTAGATTGTTATGGACCGTGGAAGGCGCGGGGAATGGGAGTCGAGTGAGGACTGCCCTGGGAACTGCATGGCACAAGAGGGGGCCTGTGGGTGGGAGAATTGGAGATTCTAGCCTGCCGGTGAAACCTTAGTGAGTCCATATACCTAGTAGCTCCTTTGTAAAGGCTATTTTGTGATCTCTTGGCCATACACCGATGGTTGTGTACTGGTATAATGGAAGTTCTGCAGTCGCCGACGGGCGACGAAATCACAAACTTGTGGTGAAGGGGTGCAAACTCTGCAGAGTTTAAAACTATCATGATAGCCGAGCTTATGGTCACGACCGCCTGACCAACTTCCATGATTAGTTGGACGGTTATTTTGGGATGGTTTTGGATGGTTTTGGTTATGGTTTGATTTTGGTTTGGTTTTCAGGACTGTTGAGTCCGGGTGATAAGATTGGTTGCATGACCGTTGAGTCATGGCAACGAGATTGGTCTCGGTGTGAGACGGAATTGTTTATGAGATGAAATTGTAGCGAATACGAGATGGTATTCGTGAGGTGGTAACGAATATGAGAAGGTATTCGTGAGCAAGAATGAGGTTGTTAATGTCTGATTGGGACATGGAAAGTGATGAACATAATGGAGGTATGATTGGTATTTTAATACATGGTGGGATTACGTTCACTTAAAGTTAAGTTGTTGTTTTATCATGGTTTTAATAAATAACTTTTCTTTCTGCAATGAGCCTTTTTATACCTACCTTGTTGTGAGCTACATATCATATTTTTCCTTACTTGCTGAGTACATCACTGTACTCAAACTTGCATTTTTATTTCATCATCAGCAACAGGAGAAGATTACTATGAAGACCAGGTGGAGCATTAGGCGTGTAATCTGTCCTCAACCTCGCCTGTGGGGATGGAGTAGAGATGGAGCCGCCGCTGCTGCTTAGATTGCTTCCACACTAGTTAGAAGACTTCCGCTGCATAGAAATTAGACTTCCACTGTAAGATTAGACTTCCACTGCCAAGCTGAGTCCAATACTCATGAAACCTTGTAATAAACTCTGTTATTCGTGGTTATATATATTCTAAAATTCAGATGGTGGATAATATGTATATGTGTGATGAACATCCTGGGCACACATATACATCAGTTCTTGGTTCCGTGGTTTTTTCCATGAAATTGAGGGCGTCGCAAATCTTCAGCTGGAAGTATCCCGACAGAAGATCAATCTTGCAGAAAATTTGGGTACCTTTCATTTGGTCGAATTGGTTCTCTATACGGGGCAGCGGGTATTTATTCTTGATCGTCACCTCATTGAGAGACCTATAATCCACACACATCCTTTGTGTCCCATCCTTCTTGTCTACGAAGAGCACGGGTGCTCCCCGTGGTGACGAGCTTGGGCGTATAAAACCCTTTCCTAGCTGCTCCTGAATTTGCTTCTTAAGTTCCACCATTTCATTAACGGGCATCCTATATGGCCTCTTCGCTATAGGTGCAGTTCCAGGTACTAAATCAATGGCAAATTCAATGTCCCGGTCAGGTGGCATACCAGAAAGTTCTTCCGGGAACACATCTGAAAATTCTTGAACCACCGGAATGCTTTCCAATGTTGCTTCTTCGACGCGATTCAACGCTGCCTTCTCGGTTGCTGGTTGGGCTGACTCGAACTCAATACGAGTACCGTGCTCATTTGTCAACTGCATGCTCCTCTCAGCAGATTGAATTACTCTGTTGTGCTTGCTTAACCAATCCATTCCAAGTATTATATCAATCCCTTGGGAATCTAAGACAATAAGGTTGGCAAGAAAGTCTACCCCCTTATTTTAAGGTTTACTTTTGGACATACTATATTAGTCCTCATCTCTCCACCGGGAGAATTATCCAACATAGTGTGTTTCATGTGTGATATGGGCAGATTATACTTGGCAACATACTTGGATGATTTGAATGAATGTGATGCTCCGGAATCAAATAAAATAGTGGCCGGGTTGGAGTTGGCAAGGAACATACCGATCACGACGTCCTTAGCTTGTTGTGCTTCCTCAGCGGATACATGGTTCACGTTCCCACGAGCGTAGTTCTGCTGCCCACGGTTACCTTGCGTAGCTCCTCCATTTGGCAATGGGTTCTGTCTTGGCGCGTTGGTCGGCTATCCAAGGCCTTTCTTTGGGCATTGACTTGCAAAGTGTCCCGCCTCTCCGCATGCAAAGCATGCTTTGTTGCCCAAAACAGCAGGAACATTGGGGCGAGGGTGGTTTTGGGCATAGGCGCCCATGTTGGGACGGGGCGCAGTAGGCAAAGGCATACGAGGTGCTTGCATAACAGGACGTTGCTGCGGTGGTTGATTAGGGCGAGGTGGATTTGCAGGGCGGGATGTAGAAACAGACGAGCCATACTGTGGTGCAGCTGGGGTCATGAAACAGGGACGTACATTGCTCCCTTGTGTCTGGTATGACATCTTCCTCTTGCCCTCTTGCTCGATCTCATGGATCTTGCTCTCAACCATTATAGCTTTGTCAACGAGCTTCTGGAAGCTTGCATAATCATTGTTGAGCAGTTGTACTTGGATCTCATTGTTCAATCCTCTCATGAACAAGTATTGCTTCCTTTGATCCGAGTTGACGTCTTCGGGAGCATACCTTGACAGCTGCGTGAACTTGTTGAGGTACTCGTTCACACTCTTTTTTCCTTGGCGGAGAACTTCGAACTCTTGCTTTTTAAGCATCATGACTCCAGCAGGGACGTAATGAGAGTGGAAACTCTCCTTGAACTCAGCCCATGTGATAGTCTCCTGGTTGTCATGATCATTGCAAAGAGCGTCCCACCAGTCAGCGCCTGCTCCCATAAGTTGATGCAATGCGAAGAGAACTTTCTCCCGATCATTGTACTGAACAATAACAAGCTTCTTTTCCATTGATTTCAACCAATCATTAGCCTCCATGGGATCATTAGCTTGTACAAAAGTAGGCGGTGGAGTCCTCATGAACTCTCCCAATCTATTGTGAGCCGGCCGTGGTGGTGGTGGTGGCGGTGGGGGTGCAGGAACGGGGTTAGGATTGTAGTTTTTGTTAGCTTGCAACTGTCCCAAAGTTTGTATCTTAGTTTGCATGAGCTGGTTCTGCATAGCCATCAACCGGTCAAGGTTGTTTGCATCCGCCCCGGGGTTAGCATTTTCAGGTTCTTCAACATTGCCATCCTCTTGTGGTTCATGGTTACCACAAATGTTCCTCCTTTGACGGCTGGCGTTTTCCCTCACCATCTATGAGAGAGAGTTGAGTAGAATAGAGAATAGAAGTTTAGATTGACCCCCCAACTATATGCATTATGGGTGTATGAACTAAGTAACTTATTTTATAAATTTCAGCCTATATGAGGATGTGAATACGTGCCGAAGCATCTCACATCTCTCTACTATGTGTGGATGTGGACTTTCGCAGAAGCGTCCCACAACTCACACTAGCACACAAACACAAGCAATCATCACAAAAGTTCAACACACCACTCCTATTCACGCTACTATGATTTAAACGTTCCTATTACAGCTTATTCAATGGGAATCCTAAACTTAAGCATGTGAACTGGTTCTGTTCCCGCCATGTGACGGGGGGTGTCCATACATGGGCGCATGCCATGGTGAGTCGGCAGTCCTTGTAGGGTTAGATGGCGCTGGTGCCCATAATCACCGGCATCTTTAAATAAGTCATGAGAAACTTTAGAGAAGGAAGAAAATAGCTCCAAAACTTCAGAAGCTATGAAGCAAGAAAGCAAAAGTGTTGTTGTTCCAAAAGAAGAGAGAAAGAGGGGCTAAAAATAGCACTTTGCGGTGGCTGAATTGACAAGTAAAGTGCAGCAGCAAGCAATTTTTTGAAAATAGCAGTTTAGAGGGGTGTTTCTATATGTTTTAGAGTGTCCATTTGTGACACCCTCATTTTTTATTTCTGCATGCATTCATATTTTATATAGAGAAAACATTTTAAAATAAGTGGAAATAGAGAAAAACATCAAAAAGATAGCCAAAAAGAGCCAAATCAAGTCCACAGAGAGCGCCAAAGACAATTCCCGCGGCCGCTGGCCACATGGCGCGTTCAGAGCTTATCCCTGCAGAGAGGGAGAGGTCCGCCGCCAAACTGGCTACGTGGCAGGCTCGGGGCTTGTCCCTGTGAAAAAGGGCGAGGTTCAACCCCGTGGGACACTTGTTGCCCCAGGAGCTAGCCTCTGCGGAAGGAGCGAGGCCAGTCCCGCAGGACATGTGTCGTCACCGGAGCTAGTCAACGCGGAAAAGAGAGGACCAGCCGCGTGGGACACGTATCGCTCTCGGAGCTGACCTCCGAGAGGTCCGGCCCTGCTAGACACGTGTCGCTCTCGGAGCTCACCTCCGGGAGGTCCGACACTATCGGACACGTGTCACCTCCGGAGCTCATCTTCGGGAGGTCCGTCACTGTTGGACATGTGTCACCCTCGGAGATCGTCTCTGAGGAGAAAGGAAGTCTGGCGCTACTGGACACGTGGCACTATCGGAGCTCACCTTCGAAGACGGGCGAGATCCGGGACTGACACATGGCGTTCGCGGAGCTCGCCTCTGTTGAGAGGGGAGGTCCCGATCCACTTGATACGTGGCGCACGCGGAGCTCGCCTCTGGACAGAGGGAAGTCCCACCCACTAGGATGCGTGGCGCACGCGGAGCTCGCCTCTGAGGAAGAGGGAGGTCTCGCCCGCCTGACACGCGGCACAACCGGAACTCATCCCAAAGGAAAGGGAAGACAAGGTCCCGCAGGAAACGTGGAGCCTCCGGAGCTCATCACCGCGAAGGTGACGAGATCTGAAGCGGTTTTTTTCTTATGTACGTGTGGGAATACCGGTACGGGAGGAAACCAACATGAATTCCACATTGCTACCGCACAAAATCAACTAAAGATAAGTTGTTAAGATTCAAAAACCATTTGAATAGGACTCTTATTTGAAATCCAATCATATTAGGACTCTTCTTTTTCAATTTATAAATAGAACCGAAAACCTTTGGCCGCAACCACGTACTTCTTTTCCACCTCCCAAAAGTTGTCGACTTAGAAGCCGTAGCCCCCAAACTCGCCGAGCTAAATCCCTTCGCCGGAGTTTGACCGCCGAGGAGATCGCCGACGAGCCCAGACACGATCGCCGCCGCCGGAAGAGAGCCCCAACGATCTGTCTTGCTAGGAGAAGGACCCCGAGGCCAAGAAGAACGTAAGGTAGGTCTCCAATACCACCTTAAGACATCATCGCATTTTCTTTGCATCTGTTCTTTGATCCTTTCGAACAGAAGCTTTTTCATGGACAGATCACGTGTTGATCGGTTTGATCTAAAGTAAAGATCATCACCACGTCCACAATTGATCTTTACACCTCTGTTCATCATAAAACTCATGCAAGCCTATTAAAACATGCAAGAACACATACAAACTAAACTGCATCATAGGATTAACATGTATATGCATCATTGCATCTTAAAGTAGAGTTTATGCATGATGATTGATTGCTATGAATCTTGTATGTGCATGATCGCGTATAGAAGGACAAGCTCAGGGAGCTATCTACGATGGACTACAACAGCAAGAATTTGAGCAACAAGAACCACAAGAACAAGGTAAGTGCTCCTTGACCATATTGATCCCATGTTTTGGAAAACTGTTTTGTTTGCGAAAAGGTGTGTGTGCTTGAGTCAACATGATGGGAAACCCTTTGATAGGAGTTTATTAGTTTTGTTACCACCCTTGTCGCCGGGAAAGTTAATGAGTCGGGTATGGATTTTGCTTTTATGCTTCGCTGAGTCCATGGGATACGGGAAGCGAGATAGATGTGTCTAGCTAACTGCACTCGTATGACTAATGAAAAATGGATATTGTTAATGAACATGAATCGGAGGGAGATCTAGGCAAGTCTGGTTTGTGAGTGAGGTAGAATGAGATGGTGGTTACTTGCCGTAGATCTAAGGACCGGTTCATGCCAGCCATGCCAGGATAATAGTGCCACCACAAGGCCAAATATGGGTGCGGCTTAGCTGACTAATTAGGTAAGTTGCTAGATTGTTATGGACCATGGAAGGCGCGGGGAATGGGAGTCGAGTGAGGTCTGCCCTGGGAACTGCATGGCACAAGAGGGGGCCCGCGGGTGGGAGAACTGGAGACTCTAGCCTGCTGGTGAAACCTTAGTGAGTCCATACATCTAGTAGCCCCTTTGTAAAGGCTATTTTGTGATCTCTTGGCCATACACCGACGGTTGTGTACTGGTAGAATGGAGGTTCTATAGTCGGTGACGGATGACGAAATCACAAACTTGTGGGTAAAGTGGTACAAACTCTGCAGAGTCCAAAACTATCATGATAGCCGAGCTTACGGTCCCGAGCGCCTGGATAACTCACATGATTAGATGGGATGGTTATCGGGATGGTTTTTTTGGTTTCGTTATGGTTTGTTTTTTGGATTTGGTTTTTGGGACTGTTGAGTCCGGGTAGTGAGATTGTTTGCATGACTGTGGAGTCATGGCAACGAGATTTGGTCTCGGAATGAGACGGAATTGAATATGAGATGAAATGGTAGTGAATAGGAGATGGTATTAATGAGATGGTAGTGAATACGAGATGGTATTCATGTGCAAAGTTGACAAAAATTAATGTTTGGTTGAGACATGGAAAAGGGATGAATCATAATGGAGGTTTGTTAATGTTTAAATACATGTTGGGATTACATTCACTTAAATCTAAGTTGCTGTTTTTATCGTGTTTTGAGAAATAAACTTTGCTTTCTGCAATGAGCCTTTTTATACCTTCCTTGCTGTGAGCTACATATCATATTTTCCCGCACTTGCTGAGTACATCATGTACTCAAACTTGCATTATTACTTCATCATCAACAACAGGAGAGGAATGCTATGAAGACCAAGTGGAGTATTAGGCATGTAATCTATCCTCAACTTGCCTGTGGAGTAGAGTTGGAGTCGTTGCTGCTGCTTAGTTGCTTCCGCACTAGTTAGAAGACTTCCGCTGCTAGTATAAAGACTTTCGCTGCTAGAATAAAGACTTCCGCTGCTAGGTTAAGACTTTCGCTGCTAGCATGAGTTTGAGACTCATGGGACAATGTAATAAAGCCCTGTTATTCATGGTATTATTTTGAAATTTAGTTTGTGAATGATATGTGTATGTGTGATGAACATCCTGGGCACACATATGCATCAGTCTCGGTTCAGAGAGGTTTCCTCTCAGAACGGGGGTGTCACAAGTTGGTATCAGAGCCACAGTTGACGGTAGATCGCATGCCTAGATAGAAAACACAAATTGGTATCAACCTACCACATGTTGATCGTAGATCACACACATAGATAGGTCACAGATTGGTATCAACCTACCACGGGTTGATCGTAGGTCACACACCTAGACAGAAATCACATATTGATATTAGAGCTGCCATGCCTAGTCACAGATTGGTACAATTCACAGATTAGTACCAAGCTACCACGGTTGACTGTATGTCACAAGTCTAGATTGATCACAGATTGGTAGCTGAACCACGTTGACTGTAGGACGCACCCCTAGTAACAGATTGGTATTAGAAGCCACACTGACCATAGGATGCAAGCTTAGGTAAAATGCATAGATTGCAATTGAAACCACCTTGAAATAGGGTGAAATCACAGATTGGTATCACCCCAAAAACCCTATAGGACTCCCCGTTGAGTAAGCCTTGAATAGGAGTTGTGTGCTGAACTTTGTGATGATTGCTTGTGATTGTGTGCTTAGTGTGAGTTGTGGGACGTTTCAGCGTTGTCCATATCCACACATAGTAGAGAGGTGTGAGATGCTTCAGCACTTGTTCACATCCTCATATAGGCTAATATATATAGCCCATCCACCTTGATGCATATAGTTGGGAGGGATCACTCTAAACTTCTAACCCCTATTCTACTCAAAGATGGTGAGAGGAAACGCCGGCCGTCAAGGGAGGAACGTCCATGGCAACCAAGAAGAGGACCACGTCGAAGTTCCTGAGAATGACAATCCCGGATCTGGTGCAAACAATCTGGAACGGTTGATGGCTATGCAAATCAGCTTATGCAAACAATGATCCAAACTTTGGGTCAGTTGCAAGCCAACAACAACAACCCCGTTCCTGCACCCCCGCCACCCCCACCACCACCACCGGCTCACAATAGGCTGGGAGAGTTCATGAGGACTCGACCGCCTACTTTATCACAAGCTAATGACCCCATGGAGGCCAATGACTAGTTGAAGTCCATGGAGAAGAAGCTTGCCATAGTTCAGTGCAATGATAGAGAGAAAGTTCTCTTTGCATCGCACCAACTTATGGGAGCAGCCACTGACTGGTGGGAATCCCTTTGTAATGCTCATGTCGACCCGGAGACTATTACTTGGACTGAGTTCAAGGAAAGTTTCCGCTCTCATTACATCCCTGCTGGAGTAATGATACTAAAAAGGCAAGAATTTGAAGGTCTCCGCCAAGGACAGAAGAGCGTGAATGAGTACCTCCACAAGTTCACGCAACTGTCATGGTATGCCCCTGAAGATGTCAACTCGGACCAGCGGAAGCAGTACCTGTTCATGAGAGGGTTGAACAATGAGATCCAGGTTCAACTTCTCAACAATGACTATGCGAGCTTCCAGAAACTTGTTGACAAAGCCATAGTGGTTGAGAGCAAGATCCGAGAGATCGAGCAAGAGGGCAAAAGAAAGATTCCATACCAGCCACATGGGAGCGTGAAGAAGACCTCAGAGTAGAATTCCCTCATCTGTTCTACACTATTGAATCTCGAGGGCGAGATTCAATTTAAGGGGGGTAGTTTTTGTGACACCCTCATTTTTTATTTCTGCATGCATTCATATTTTATATAGAGAAAACATTTTAAAATAAGTGGAAACAGAGAAAAATATCAAAAAGATAGTCAAAAAAAGCCAAATCCAGTCCACAGAGAGCGCCGAAGACAATTCCCACGGCTGCTGGCCACGTGGCGCGTTCGGAGCTTATCCCTGCAGAGAGGGAGAGGTCCGCCGCCAAACTGGCTACGTGGCAGGCTCGGGGCTCGTCCCTATGAAAAAAGGTGAGGTTCAACCCCGTGGGACACGTGTTGCCCCAGGAGCTAGCCTCTGCGGAAGGAGCGAGGCCAGTCCCGCAGGACATGTGTCATCACCGGAGCTAGTCACTGCGGAAAAGAGAGGACCAGCTGTGCGGGACACGTGTCGCACTCGGAGCTCACCACCGAGAGGTCCGGCCTTGATAGACACGTGTTGCTCTCAGAGCTCACCTCCGGGAGGTCCGACACTGTAGGATCGAAGAGCACGTGAAAAGCTACCAGAGGGGGGTGAATGGTAGATTAAAACTTTTCGCAGCGGAAACAACAAAAACCCCTCAGCAAAAAATCAATCGGTTAAAGAAACCGTGTGTGCAAGTGTTTCCAAACGTGTTCAACCGTGACAAATCAAGTAGAGAGGTAGAGAATCAAGTCACGGATCTAATGCAACATGAATCACTTGAAAACACGAAGTAAAACTTGAGATACGATCAAAACATTAAACGAAGATCAATCTGTTCTACCCGATACAAAACAGATCTGCAACACTGCAAAGAAGCTCATGTATCTCAAAAACTACAGATCCGAAGCTCGTGAAAATTTCACATATGATAGATAATTGAGTTTTGAAGACAACCCAAAAAGAATCACATCAATCGGATCTGTAAAACTCGAGTTATGAACGAAACACCGAAGCAACGTCGGTCTGTCCAGAAACTCGGCGAGAAAGACTTGACGAAAAACCAGTCGGACGAACAAGTCACAAAAGCTCCTCAAAACTATGAACATTATTCAATAGAAACACAAGAGGAACAGCCCAAAGTTCTCTACCCACGATAGCTCTGGCCTCCCTTGCTTTTATAGCCAGCCCTCAGGCTAAACAATCCAATCTAGGACTCCTACTCCTAATTGGACTCGTATCCTAACTTACAATAACTGCTCAGGACTCTCCTATTCGCAGATAGAAGCAATCGTGAGACTTCCAAACACCTTAGGAACGTCCTAAACATTCCTAAAACAACTCAACTTCGTGCCTAGCATGAAATCCTATCATAACCAACTCAAATCTTCCATATTTGAGCCATATCCGACTCAGCCTCAGCCTGAGTACGCAATCCAGCCGGTTGGACCTTTCCGACCAATTCTTTACGTCCACTTCTCTTCATCACGCCTTGGAACAATGTTGCAACGTCCATGCACCCCTTGCATACGTGCAAACACCTTCCAACGACGTACAAGCAACCTTCATATGCACTGCCCTTGATCCAAACATGCTGCGCGACCTCCCGATCAACTCAACCACAGCTCCTCCCGAACTTGGTTGTTGGAACCTCATCTCCTCCCTGAGACTAGTCCAAGGATCCCATCACCAGCCATGTCTTGAACTCAAGCAACACCTGCACATGAATAAACAACCAATTCTTCCGAGCACAAGTGCTCGACTTGACTCACGTTAGTACGAAAACCACAACACCTTACATGAGCATGTCACATAAGCATGTTGCAAACCATATCAATTGATAACAGCCATAACCACCAAAACACACCAAAAACTTAGCAAATTAATACTAAGCAAACCTTCCCATAAAGCAAGTTTGAAACATTGTGAGTTAAAAGCAAAAACAAGACGCCGCAGTTCTACGAGTTGAACCTCACGGAAGCTCACTAAAAACAAGCTCCGGACCTCACAGAAGCTCTCCGGACCATGCAGGAGCTCTCCGGACCTTGCGTCGGACCTTGCCAACACTTGGCGGACCTAACAAAGAACTTGTAGGACCTTGCCACAGAAGAATTTTTTGGCAATATTCAAAACTTTGAATGTTAATGCTAACTTTTATCCTAATTGCCAATGTATTCAGAACACATAGGTCTCACAATCTCCCCCTTGATGAATGCGTTGGCAACACCAATTAAAATCCGAACATTGGCTTATGAAAAGTTTTGAAAAGCTTTGAAAACTCATTTCTCCCCCTTTATTAATTTCTCCCCATTTTTTAAAATCAGAGAAGGAAGAAAGTGTATAACATATGCAAAGTGTAAAAAAAATCTCTCCTTATACATATTTCTCCCCCTTTGACAATGTATTCAGCAAGGTTCAAAAGAGAAATTTTTAAATGTTATGAGCATATTATAACATATACATACAAAACAAAGCTCATCCAAGTCATACTATCAGGTTACTTACACTATCACATCAATGAGATACATAAAGTAGTGTAAGCCATGCTAGAGATCAAATGTATTTTTCAGTTTAAGCAAGTCATGATCTCCCTTACTCAACTATTTCAAAATCTGAAAACATGACACTTGTTGCTGCATTTTTATTATTCATAATCATTTAAGGCACAAAGTTGATCATATGATATTTGCAAGAGATTATATGCCGCATCAGCCTTATTCTAACCAACCAAGCCAAGCCTATGTCATTTGACAATCAGAAGCTTAAGGACATGGTTTTAGTCATACACAATTCCTTCCAAGTTCATATCTTAGTGCAATGATAAGCAACCTCAAAAGAAGAAGTGCGATGCATGCATATTGTCTTGATCTTTTCTCAATTTTTTATTTGAAAACTCAACATGTGAGCTGATCACTTGATTATTTTTTTATGATTAAAAGCACTTGTGAGCACGCAACAAGTTCAAAACAGCAAGAAAGTTCGATCATGACCAGATTTAGTGTAAGTAATTATTCCAATTACTAGTCATGGCAAAAACTAAAAAATGTATAACATGAGTAATGTAGTAAGAACTTTCAGCCTGTAAAAGGAATCACAAAGTCATATATGTATGAAATACTATGCTCATATTATTTTAGTTTCAGATTCACACATAGACTTTCGAAGTTTCAAAAACTCCCCCTCAATTTAAGCCATGAGGATGCATAACCCCTATTTCACTATGAATGAAACAAAAATGAGTGAAATCCAAAGGTTTTGTAAAAATATCAGCCAATTGTTGTTCGGTATCGACATGGTGAAGCACAATGTTTCCTTTTTCAACATTATCACGAAGAAAGTGATACCTAATGTCAATGTGCTTAGTTCTAGAGTGTTTCACGGTGTTTTTAGCAATACAAATTGCACTAGTGTTATCACAAAACAGTGGAACACTATCTAAATCAACCCCATAGTCCTTAAGTGTTTGAACAATCCAAAGAATTTGTGAGCAAGCGCTAGCCGCAGCTACATATTCAGATTCGGCCGTGGATTGTGCAACTGAACTTTGTTTTCTAGAGGACCAAGCAACAAGTGAATTACCAAGAAAATGATAAGCACCCGAAGTACTTTTCCTATCAATCCTACAACTCCCAAAATCAGCATCCAAAAAAGCTTTCAAAGAAACGGTTGAGGAAGAAGGAAGAAAAATGCCAAATTCTTGAGTTCCATGTAGGTACCTGAGAATCCTTTTGATGGCTTGGCGATGTGAAGCACGTGGAGAAGCTTGAAAACGTGCACAAAGACATACGCTGAATTGTATGTCCGGTCTTGACGCCGTGAGATACAAAAGTGATCCAATCATACTTCTGTATTTTTTTTATCGACCGGGTCACCATCTTCGTCAAGTTCAAGTGTTGTTGCTGTTCCCATTGGTGTCCGAAGAGGCTTGCATTTGTCCATGTTGAAGCGCTTAAGAAGGTCCTTTGTATACTTAGTTTGATGCACAAAAGTTCCTTCTTTTGTTTGCTTGAATTGCAGCCCCAAAAAGTATGTGAGTTCTCCCATCATACTCATCTCAAATTCTGAACTCATCATAGCTGAAAACTTGGACACGAGATCATGAGAAGCACAACCAAAGATAATATCATCCACATACACTTGAACGAATAATGAGTCATTGCCATGCTTAAGTACAAAAAGAGTTTTATCAACCTTACCAATGGTAAACCCCTTTTCAAGTAAGAATGTTTTTAACCTATCATACCATGCTCTAGGGGCTTGTTTTAGACCGTACAAGGCTTTGGACAGTTTGTAAACATGATTAGGAAAATTTGGATTTTCAAAACCCGGTGGCTGCTTAGCATAAACCTCCTCCTCTATGTAGCCATTAAGAAAAGCACTTTTAACATCCATTTGATATAACTTGAAACCTTTAGATGCAACAAATGCTAATAAAATCTATAGCTTCTAATCTAGCAACAGGAGCAAATGTTTCATCAAAATCTAGACCTTCAATTTGAGTGAAACCTTGAGCAACCAACCTAGCTTTATTCCTAACCACAACCCCATCCTCACTTTGCTTATTTTTAAATACCCATTTAGTTCCAATTAATGTGTGACCTTGAGGTGGAGGTACAAGTTTCCAAACATTATTTATTTCAAAATTTTCTAACTCTTCTTGCATGGCATTAATCCAAGATTTATTAGTGAGTGCGTGTGATATATCCTTGGGTTCAAAAGAAGCAACAAAAGCAGAATGAGCATGAGAGTTTGGATCGCAAAACCTGGACCGAGTGACTCGTTCATGCAAGCTTCCAATGATTTGTTGTGGAGGATGACTTTTGAGTACTCGGAGGGGAGTAGACAGTTCACAAGCACCTTCTTCTTCATGTTCGGACCTTTGATTAGGAGAGCTTGTTGATTGAGGAAGGTCCGAACCAGCAGTAGTGACTGTTGGTGCTGGTTGTGGTGCAAAATCAGCAGCTTGATCGTTATTTACTTCCGAGTTTTCGGGCAGCAGCACCACTTCTTCATCTTCTTCAATAAAAATACTCTCCCCCTGCGGATATGGATCTGGACCTGCAATATCGGAGCTAGTACTTAGGCTAGCTTCATCAAAAGAAACTTCGCAAGTCTCCACAATTTTGTTAGTGTCATGTAAAAGCACACGGTAGCCTCTAGTATGAGATGGATAACCAAGAAACATGCCATCAACAGATCTAGCTTCAAATTTATCAAGATTACCGTGTTTCTTAACAAAGCATTTGCAACCAAAAACCCTAAAGTGTGTAACACTAGGCCTATGTCCAAACCAGAGCTCATATGGGGTTTTTCCAAGCTTAGCACACACGAAAACACGATTTGAGACATAACAAGCGGTTGCAATTGCATCAGCCCAAAATTTCCTAGGAGTTTGATATTCATCAAGCATAGTCCTAGCCATCTCAACTAAGGTCCTGTTGTTTCTCTCTATGACACCATTTTGTTGTGGTACATAGGGTGAAGAGTATTGATGATCTATTCCATTTTCAGCACAAAAGTGATCAAAGGATTGGTATTTAAATTCAGTTCCGTTATAACTTCTAATTGCTTTTAATGATCCTGGGTGATCAATATATAATCTATGAAATAAAGTTCTAAAATGACTAAAAGCTTCATTCTTAGATGCCATAAAATAAACCCAAGAATATCTGGAATAATCATCAACAATCACAAGCACATACCATTTACCTCTGAAGGATTGAACACGTGCCGGACCTACTGTGTCAAGATGTAAAAGTTGTCCCGGTTCAGCTGTCATGGTCATTGTGAGAGGAGCATGTGAACCTGCAACAAACTTAACATGTCTACAAGAAGAGCACACAATATCATTGTCCTTTTTAAGCTTCGGCAGCCCACGTATGCGATCGAGAGCACTAACACGAGTGAGATGATCAAAGCCTATGTAACACCCCAAAAGCTGTTAAGAGGGGAATTTAAAAAATTTTGGACGTATTGCATGTGGTGCAAAAATTCAAATTCAAACTGGAATTCAAATTAAACTCAAAACAGAAATGAAAAAGAAAAAGAAAAAAATAAACCTCCCCAGCCAGTGGGCCGAAACCCACCAGCCGACCCACTCACCCCCCCCCCCCCCCCCCCCCCCGCGCAAGCCCGCAGCTGCACGCCCCCCCTCTTTCCCACTGACACGCGGGGCCCGCCATCCTTCTTCCTCCTGCACCCGTGCTCGGCCGGCCGGGACTCTTCTCACCTCCGAATCAAAACCGCCCCGGATACTCGCATATCCCAGCCGAATTTCGGTTCTGGACGACGCAAACTCGATCACAACCGAACGCCGCCCCTCCCCGGCTATATAAACACCGTCATCTTCCCGATTTCCACCCACGATCAGCCGCTTTTCTTTCCGGTGAGAACCCGAGTTTCTCCGGCCAATTTCGCTCGATCTTCACTCGGGATTTCTGATCTAACGCGCTGGTCTTGATCCACCGCCTCCGGGGAATCACGCAGGTGCAGAAAACTCGGTGGTTTGCGCCTCAAACACAGCGCCGACGAGCCTCGCCGTGAATTCACCTCGGACCTCATCGCCGATCGCTTTCCAGGACCTCCGAGCTCAAGAAAACCTCCGAGGTGAGATCCCCGACCTCCCCTCTACAGATCTATGCCATGAAATCCTAGTTTTAGGAAGAATTGACGAAGATCCGAAGCTCTCCGGCGAGATCGCCGCCTCCCGCCGCCGCGCGCCGCTGGGCAGCGCCGCCCGCGCTCGGTCAGAGCGACGTGGCCGCTTGTGCGCCGTTTCTTTTAAATCGCACGGTAGAATTTAAATCCCCGCGTACCGGTTCGGTGTTATAATCTCAGCCGTCTGTTTTAAATCGGATGGTCCACGTCAGCCCCGCGTTATAAAGGCCGGGATTCTTACGTGCTACCCCCTGGGGTTCTCGGAAAATACGAGCTAGCCCCGGAAACTTCTGATCTAGCCCCTGGAGCTTCAGTAATTCATGTAAATTTAATTAAAAATCAGTTTTAGCCCATGGACTTAATAACAATTAGCAAAACCCCTCTGTTATGCATAGTTAGGCCCCTGGAAATTCTTAAAATAATATAATAGACCCTGTAATGGGGTGAGTTTACCTTTTTAACCCTATGGGATATTAAATTTAGGAATTTGAATATGTGATTAGTATTTAAAATTTAAAAGATGGGACAAACACATTGTAAATTCAAATTTAAAACTTTCCAAGTACTTGGAAAACTTTGGAGTGAGATAAAAATAGATTTTTGGCTGAAATGAATCTGTCTAATTGATTATTAACATTTATTAGGTATAGGGACACATTTTTAAGTAGAGAATAATTCTGAAAATTGATAAAATAAATTTAAATTAGTTCACATCAGAGGAGAAGTTCAAAATATATTATTTAATATTTAGACCAAAACCTATTCTGTTTAGATGAGGTGTCTTACTATTTTCATAATAAAGTTCACATTTAGGCATAGGAAATAAATCTGAAAATATAGCAAGCTAGGTATGAATAACTAGAAAATGATAAATGAAGTTTCCAAAATCCAAAGAATTCAGTGTAGGGTTGGTAGAAGGTCTGAAGACACATTTGGAGTAGGAAAATACCTTCCATGCATACTTGGTAGCTAAAATGTGTATCAATTGAATATAAGGAATTTGTTTAAATTGGAAATTCATATATAGTATGCAAACATAAATATGAATACAAAAGTAGAAATCATATGCACATGTTTAAAAGTGCATGTAAGCCCAAAATCAACACACATAGAGTAACCACAACACATAGAAATGTGAATGGCTTTCATAAATGTGAATGTGTGGTTTGTAGGAAGTGGAAGTGTGAACTATGTCTTATGGATTGTTGTTTTCTTTTGCTATGTGTGATGGTATGAGTAGAACCTGCTCCAGAGCAAGTTCTTCCTTTCCAAGATCAGGACTACCCATTCCCAGAGCAGCAGGAAGAAGGCAAGTGTCCTTGACCACATTGATCCTATACTAGGATGTGTAGATAGAATTATTTGCATTGTCAATTTCAATATGAAACCCATGCTAGGAAGTTTCCCTAGAATTGCATTACCTTGTTTCCTTGTAGCTTGGGTCGGGATTTATTTTATCATGTCATTTATTATTATGCATATGCTTAGCCATGCTTAGAATGGGATAATTGGGATATGAGATCATCAGTTTATTTACCATACTCTTGAATGAGATATTCTGAGTTATGTAGAGGTAGGGATCAAGGCAAGTTGGATGTTTCGGTTGGTGCTGGGTGCACGAGACTCGGGTTTATGTTTAGTACTTGCCTGGATTCTAAGGACCGGTTCATGGAGCATGTAACCTGGCTTTACCGTGCCAACCACATGCTGAGATGGGGCAGCTTGGCCAATTAATTAGGTGTATCCCCGGCGTAGTATGGGTGTGTTGGATGGTGCAGGGAATAGGTGTCAGCTGGACTACCATATGAACCGCAAGGCTCAAGAGGGGGCCACTACAGCGGGGTTGGAGCCTCTTGTATGCTGTTAGGGGTGAAACCTCAGTGGGCTCACGCTCGTCGGGAATCCCTTTGTAAAGGCTTCGTAGTGATCTCCTGGCTACACACCTGGGAAGTGTGAATGTGGTTCGTAGCCACTGGCATAATGGAGGTTCTTTTAGTCCACCCGGCAACGGGGGATGGAATCACTACATGTGGGTACAGTGGTACAAACTCTGCAGAGTCAAAACTGTCATGACAGCCGTGCTCACGGTCAAGAGCGGCTTGGACTTATTCATGATTAGAGGATGATGGCTTTGGTAGCTGTGGATGTTAAGCGGGGAGCTTAACATTGGAAATGATGTTATGGTTATTTGATTATGATGATGGGATGGGAGGTTGGGACCATTTCACCTGTGTAGAAATGTAGGTGCTTAATAAGCTAAGGTGGTAGGCAATAATTGCGTAGAGCTTTAACCATGAGTTCAACCTCTTCTTGTTCTAGCCATGCATCACATAACTTTCCCACACTTGCTGAGTACCATCGGTACTCAACCTTGCATATTTGTTGGTTTATATTGCTGCTCAGGTCAAGATAATGAAGTGGTGTTTAATGATCAAGACTTTTGAACCGAAGGAGGTTTCTAGGTTCATGGAGTCCCCCGGGCAACGCCTGTGACGGAGCCCACAAGAATAAAATTCCGCTGCTAGATTTTTTATTTGTGATGAACTTATCATCGTCCATCGAGACATATGCTATGTAAGACTTATTTACATTCGACATCTGGCTTGTAATAAATGATGCTTCACTATTTGTCATCACATGTATGAGAAAATGATCCTGGCATATATGTGATATTCACTCGGTTGTTCTTCGGAGAAACCGGGTGTGACAGACGTGGTATCAGAGCCAAGGTTGCCCGTAGGAACGTGGACCTAGGTAGAAATGGATGTATTGAAGGACCCTATTTTCTTGAAAACTATTTTACAAGGTGTGGGTTGAAAAGTGTTATTTAATGGGGTCACTTTCTTCATCTTACCCCAACTTTTATTCAAAATAGGATTTTTATTTAAAATTTTATCTAACTTAAGTTTAAATGCTTTATGTTTTAGATGGTTCGCATGATTCGCACCGCTCGCAAATCCACAGGAGGGAGAGTTCCCGTAGTTGCCCTTGCCCCAAGAGAGGAGAGCCATTCGGTGACGTACCTTTCCTACGGATTGGCAGTTGGAGGCTTGTTGTGCCGTCTTCGACGTATGCTCCAAGCCGCCGGCAATACGGGCAAGCTAATCATACACTATAGCTCCACCAGGACCATTCGGGAGAAGCGGGAAGAATGGAGTTCAGAGATGAGGATTATCCACGAAAATCAGCTGCTCAAGATCCACCGCTCTCCAGCTTGTCGAGCAACACAGGTCGATGCGGAGAAGGATGTCACCTGGGAGGCCATCACCTGCCAGAGTTACATCTACCGTCGCCACCTGGACAGGATTGAGTACATGTATGTCCTCCAGCGTGAGAGTGGTACTACGGAGTACAAGTACCCGCCAGTGCAGTAGGGGACTTCCCATGAGCACATGGACCTGTGCTTGGAGGATGCTGCTATGCTCAGCACTCGACTGCAGGAGTGTCAGCAGGAGCTTCAGGATGTTCGTGACACCCTGAAGGAAACCGAGGCGTTGCTTCGAGCCTGCTTGAGGGCGAGAGAAAGGGGAGATGGGAATGAACTGTGTGTCACCGTGAATAACACATGGACTCCTGACTCCCCAGATCGCTGGGCGATCAGGCGTCGTCGCACTTCTCCACCAGCAGCTTCCCCACCCAAAGCGGAGTTAGAAGGCAGCCGCAATAATGAGGAAGATCCCGAGGAGCCAGCTGAGTGATACGAGTAGTGTTGAGTCCTTCCCTTAGTTTAGCAGGATGTCGAGTAGTCGCGTAGTTACCCTAGTTAATGGTGTGCTAATGCTTGGTGTGTGACGTGAGTTGTGGAAGCCATGAGCAATTGTCCACAGCCTCGTCTTCAGGTTGTTTTGCTTTGGTGTGTGAACCCACATGAAATAATAGTGCATTTATTTTTGTGTGAGACATGATCCCTCAGAAAGTATAAATACAACAAAGCCTCAACCCTTCAAAGTAAAACAAGTGAAAGTAGTAAGATAATACATAATGCTTTAAATTGACATTTGGTTGATCATGCTAGATGGCCGGAAGAGGAAAGGGTCGTGCTGCCAACCCCGCCAACAACAATGATGAGGCCTGCAACCCTCATCTTTCTGGGAGCCAAGACAGGGGTGGACGCCGTGAGGGAGTTGATCCCATCCACCAAATGCTTGAGAATCAAAATCAGATCATCCAGAACCTGACTCAAGTGGTGGACAACTTGCATCAAGTTCCACCTCCACAAGCTGCACCACGCCAACCAAGGTTGAGTGAGTTTCTAGGAACTCAACCTCCAAAGTTTGCAAGTGCTGCTGAACCTCTGGAGGCAGATGATTGGCTAAAGACCATTGAGAGCAAGATGAGGATCATACAGTGCCAAGGGTATGAGAGGGTGCTGTTTGCCTCTCACCAATTGCATGGACCTGCTGCTGATTGGTGGACCGCTTACGTGGCCGCCCATCATGACCCTGAGAACATCACTTGGGAAGAGTTCAAGCGTAGCTTCCGCAACCATTACATACCAAGGGGTGAACTCAAAAACAAGAGGAAGGAGTTCTTGGGGTTGCACAAGGAAACATGACTGTGAGGGAATACCTCACTAAATTCACTCAACTATCCCGTTATGCCCCACGGGACATAGAGACTGATGAGTAGAAACAGGATTGCTTCGTGGAAGGACTTACCGCAGAAATGCAGTGTGCAATGTCCTCCAACGAGTATGAAAGCTTCCAAAAGATGGTGGACAGAGCATTTGTTGTAGAAAGGAAGCTGAAGGCCATGGAAAATGAAAACAAGAGGAAGGCGGGATGGTCACACCAAGCCTCGGGCAGCAACACCCGCCCACGTCTGATGCAGCAACCCGCAGAGCAGACGAGTCGTGCTGTGGTACCCTACTCAGCACCGAGAGGGTACAACCCAAATTTCAGGCCTTCGTCAGCACCAACACCACCACAACGTCAGTTTGTACAGCAGCCTCGCCCCACATATCAACCTCGACCAGCAGTACAAGGACCCCGAAACCAACCCCAAGACAACAAAGGCCAGGCACCTAAAGTTGGGGTACAATGCTTTAACTGTGGTGAAGTGGGGCACTACGCCCATAAGTGCCCAAAGAAGAAGCCCGTGCAGCCGCAACAGCAGAATGTAATGCGAGGACGGGTGAACCACGTCACCATGGAGGAGGCGCAAGAGGTGGTAGTTGGTAAGTTTTCTGCCAATTTACACATTGCAACCCTGCTGTTTGATTCTGGTGCTACCCACTCGTTCATTGCCCAAGGGTTTGTTAAGAAGCATGACCTAGCAACAACACAAATGAACCATGTGCTAGCAGTAAATTCTCCAGGTGGAGAAATAAGGACAAGACAAGTGTGTCCCATGGTGAAATTAGACATTAATGGGGTAGTATTTACTGCTAACCTCATAGTGATAGATTCACAAGGGATAGATATTATTTTGGGCATGGATTGGTTGACCAAACATAAGGGAATCATCCATTGTTCGACCAGAACGGTGGAACTAACCCGCCCCAGTGGCACAAGAGTAAAGTTCATAACAATACAAGAGCCTAGGAGGGACATTATGAGGCGGACCGGAATCCGCTCATCCAGGATCGAAGAGGGTGGTGCTGCGCGATGCGACACCCGACAGCACACGTCATAAGAACACATTATATTACATGGGAAAACAATCTGAATGTAGAAAGTAGTACACTTCTCAGTTAAAAACTAGGGTCTTTTATTACACAGCGGATGTTTGTAAGGGCCTCAGTTTTAGCACACATTTGAAGTGTTCATCACCACACCACACCAATTTTCACTCCATTCGGAGTTGATCTTGACATGAGCTAAGTGGGACGAATTCAAACTTTATTTGAATTCAAAACTGAACTTGTGCTGAAATTCACTCAAACCGAACCCAATTTGAATTCTATTCAATTCTAATGGCTCAGGGGTGAATAATTTGAATCACCAGGGGTATTATGGGGCTCACTGTTTACAACAGTGATTAGGAGTAAATTTTAGAGGTTAAAACCCCGGGTGGGACCCACATGTCATAGAGGGGAGAAGGAGAAACTTGCACCCAAAGTCAGAGTCTCGGTGGGAAATTCCACCGAGCAGCTACCGGCGCCACCAGCTGCTTCCCTCTCCGCGCGCTGGCGCCCAGGGCGGCTGGCTCGTGCCCCCACGCGACCGGCACCACCTCAGCCGAGCAGGAGTCGGCCGGCTTTATCTTCTCGCGGGCAAACCCGAGCAGCGGCATTGTTTCTCGCCACAGCTCTCTGCTCAATCGGGAAAACCAGCAAAATCATCTCCTCCTTCGCTCCTGAGCTGCTAGACAGCCACCTGAGCTCGCACTCCACCTCCCCAACGCCAGAAACCCTGAGCTCCGACCTCCTTTGCCCAAAGACGATCGCCACCGCGGCGACCTAGCCTCAGCCGAGAGTCAGGCGCCCGTGGGCAGCGTTCCACAGGCGTTTTCACGGTCCAGCGAGAGAGGCAACAGGAGCGCGCGACCACCGTGTGGCTCTCCTCCAAGTTTGGAAGCCAACCGTGAAGAATCCGCATAGAATTTCTAGTTTTTGCTCCGGCGACCGTAACCCAAGCTTCCGGTACGGTTTCTTTAAATTCTCGCTCTATGATCTTTCGGAGGTCATCAAATCTTGCACATAGACGCTGGACTAGCTGGCGGTCAAGTTCTTTTCTGCATCCGTAGCGTGAAACTGTCTAGGAGTGACGAATTTCGAGCTCGATCGAGGGCGGTCATGGCGGGCACGATCGGTCACACGGTGCCGACCGACTTGCCGCCATCCCGTAACCCTTTTGACACCTTGTCGAGCTTTATAGAGGTACACTGATGCTGTAGGGCCGTTTGTTCGAGGTGTTGGCGGGTTTAGAAACCACGGTCGACGGTGTCGAACCTCAACCGAGGCAGCGGCACGTCGCCGAGCTATTTCCGGTCAACCCCAGCCCGACCTGACACCACCGACGTGTTCCTCGACGTCGACAACCCCCTGGCAGCGATTTTCAGACCATGGAAGGTCCGGCAGCGGCGAGCCGGCGAGCCCCGAGTCTGCTCTGGCGGGGTCGGCGGCGCGGGCGCGAGAGAACGGCGGGAGGAAGACGAAGCCAGCTGGCCCACATGTCAGCGGCTGAAGAATTTAAATCGGGATCGGGTGTGGCCGGGGATCGGCTGTGCTGGCGCGCAAATACCCTGTGAGCTCCGGTGTGCCGGACACCTCCGCGCTCGACACGTGTGGTATCCCCGGTGTGCCGGACACCTCCGTGCTCGACACGTGTGGTATCCCCGGTGTGCCGGACACCTCCGCGCTCGACACGTGTCCCCACGGGCCCCGAGAGTTTAAACTTTTCCCTCGATTTTCAGAATTCTTCCAAACTTCAAATCCTCATAACTTTGGCTAGAAAGCTCCAAATCGAGTGAACCAAATTTTGTTGGATTTAGATCTCTGAGCACTTTACAACGATATCAAATTCAGCTCATGAAAGTGAATAGTATTCCAGAATTAAATCCCTAAAGTTTAAACCGTTGGGAATTTTATCTGGAGAACTACTTTATGAAAAATTCTGAAATTTGGCCGAGAGGTTCATTGGAAAGTCCCTAAATCCCAGTAAAATTTTCAGACTCATCCAAGTTCATTGAGTTACCCTAATGGGATGATTAAGAGAACTGCCCTGAGAAAATAGAAAAATGTACAGGAACATTTTTCAGATTTTCTCAAAGCTTAATTAGGGCATAACTTTCTGTAGAATTCTTCAAATGACATGAAACCAACTTCATTAGAACCATCTTAAAGTCTAGTTTCCAGAAAGTAATGGTTGGAGCCATGAAACCCCTGGAATTATTCAGAGGCTCAAATATTGACCAAATGGGCTTTTATTTGTACAAGGTTCAAATGAACTTTGTTTCAAATAAAACTTGGTCAAGACTCTGGTTAGGACCCTACCAAGCCACAATAAAAAATTCAGAACCAAAGGGAAGGGCTAGCTAGAGTTATTAGCAATTGTGTATTCAAGTTCACACATTGCATTTAAATTAACATGTAGTATTTCATAAACGTGTAGTCACTGAAGAAGAGACTCCGGAAGTGCTGGACTTCCTCCTTCCGGAAGAAGAGCTAACTACTGACCAGCAGCAACAAGGCAAGCCCCGGTTTGCATTAACCTTTTACAAGTCTTACTTTGTTTACATGTGTCATATGAAGTATGTATGTGCATTAGGTATAGGATGAATGAAACCCCACTTGCATAACCAAAGGTTCCTAAAAGAGTGAGGATAGTGTCAAGGACCTCGAGTAGACAGGCTATGCTTAATGAGTCATAGGACTTCGGTACAAGTCGAGTAGTTGGAATCTACTCGCGAGATAGGCATTGGGACACACGGGTTCGGTTGAGTGATGTGAGATCACTATAATAATAAAAAATGAGACTTGGCAGGGGCTAGGGCGCAGCAAGAGGAAGTCTTGTGTGTGCAGCCCTGCCCGTGTCGATTGAGGACCGATCCGTGTGCGGCCCTGCTGAACAAGTATTGAACGTACCGAAGGCATATCGGATATATGGGCCCCGATAAACCGATGTAGCCTAAACTTCCGGGCGTCGAGGCATAGCACACCGATTTATAGGTGTAGGTTGAGGGCAGCAAGGTGGAAATCTGCCAACGGGCATAGAGAGATGCTCCGTGTGGGGAACATCCTGCTCGTTTCGGTGCGACCAGTTCGACGTTTGGGCTGTTGGGTGAAAGGTTGTCCCGTACGACATCGAGTGAGCGTGCTGTGCAGCTCCACGGGTGGGCGTACATGACGTGCTCTTTGGGTTTTCCCTGCAGGTGTATATTGAGTCGATTCGCCGTCCCTCGCGGTGACGAGTACCGCTTGTTCACTGCGTCGTAACGTAGATAATTTATGGAATGTTTTGATTCAATATTGCTGTCATGAGATAATTGTATTGCTACATGTGTGCCACCAAATATTGCTTACTAAATTTCAGCTTCATGAACTGTTAACTTGTTGCTAAAAGATGAACTAAGGATGAACTTGTAGCGGTGTCCTTTTGCTGAAATGTTACTATCCTATGTCCATTGTACCCCTCATGTAGAGTTTCATGCTTAGGTGAGTCGGTTAAGCCTTGCTGAGCCTTCGTGCTCACGGTTGCTGCTTAAATGTTTTTCAGGTGAGGAGCCACCCACGGACTCGGAGTACGAGTCCACCGGCGAGGACCCTCCATCGGGGACCACGACTGAGTGGGAGCCGTACACGCCGCGCTGAGCTGAGGAGTGCAGCTAGTGTGGGTTGCCCTAGGGCTGGGCAACCAACTTTTGCTAGATAGGCGGGCGTGAGTTGAATAGTGTAGACTTCCGCTGTGTAATATAAACAATAGTTGTAACTGAAGTTTGTACCTGTTTGTACAGTTTCAGTTGTTTTTCCCATGTAATATATTATGTTCTTATGACGTGTGCTGTCGGGTGTCGCATCGCGCGGCACCACCCTCTGCGATCCTGGATGAGCCGATCCCGGTCCGCCACAGCCTGGTATCAGAGCTGCAGTGGGGATAGCACAGTACTTAAGGACTGCATTATGGGAAAAACTTAGGTATACGGTTAGGAATCGGGAGTTGCCCAAGTAAGGACTATATTAGCATAGTTACTTAAAGTGGCAAAGACTAACTTATGTGTTATAATTCTGAATTTCAATTATGTAACGACGCACCTACGCTCTGGTAAGTATGGTAAGGAACGCCACCGAAAGCGGGTCAATTTCGGTTAGCTCCCCCTGACGAGGAACGTGGTTCAGGGATTTGTCTCACAGCTTGGTGTGAGACGTCAATATGAAACTCTTGGACTCTTCATATTCCTGAGTTCATATGAAATGGTGATCCCTAGCGTGCATTAGGCAAGTAAGTGGAGACCCCATCGCGTGGTCAGTAACGCGAGAGTGTGTTCGTCTGGAAATAGCCCAGGAGGACATACGCAGCGCTTGCCATCGGCGTGCCCTGCAGGGCAGTAGGTGGTATCTGTTGGGTTGATAACATTCCCAACCATGACGACCCGTTCATGGCCTACTCACGATCACGTACCTTGAGACGTGACTTAGCTCAAGGACGGCCGTATGACAATGATACGGGCGTTTGTATTTACTTTTAAATATGGAACTGCCTGGAATGAACAACCTTTGAGTGCACCATTATTGTGTGGTTTTCTGCAGGTACTGACCACGTATGTATCCGTGTAGTAAACGTGTGCGAGAGACCGTTTAGTGTCACACTTGAGACGTATATGCCGGTATGATCCGGTTAGGATTTTCTTTTGTGAGGAACGTAGTACCGAGATATTGTAGGCATTTGCATGAAAATAATGATAACCAGGAATTAAAATCTATAGGTTCAACATTTAGGACCCTGGTTAGGCATAAGAATGGGATAGTGGTAAGTGTAGTTCCAAAAAGACTGAAAAACAGAGTGCTCTGTTTTGGACAGCAAGTTTGCTGATCTTCCACAGGGCATAACTCACAGGTCTTTTAGCCCAGAGAGGTGTGCTATATAGTTCTGGAAAGATATTTAAGTACTCTACAACTTTGTTGTAGACTCCCAGAGCTGAAACACACCATAAGATGGCTTAAATTCCAGAGGAATGTAAATTGTCCAGAACCAGGACAGAGTAAAACATTCTCGGAGCTGTTTTGTTTTTCAAACATAACTCCCAGGTGAAAAATCAAAATTAGTATATAATACATCCTTAGAAAGAGTAGAAGATGTGTGACATCTTTGCAATTCAAAGTTTCTGAATTTTCAGCACAGAGTTCAGTGGAAACTCGAATGGAGAACAGCAACTTCCAATGGAGGTGCTGTTAAAATTCTTCCAGAAATTCTGCTGACTTTGAATTAGCATAACTTTTTAACCACTGCTGATCTGGGGGCAAATGAATAGTCGTTGGAAATATACTGAAGTTAACTTTAACTTTGGTATTCAACTTGAGTCATGAAAATGCCCAGAACCAGATCAAAACTTGGAATAGGTAGAAACTAGTCATTCTGACAGAAGAATGACAGTTGGACTCTTTGGAGAGGGTGTTGTACCCTACGGGTGGATACGTGATGACAACGCGATAGTAATGTCTCGTGGTGGCCAAACCTAGTTATGGTGAGATTCCAAAGAGGAGGTTCATAAAGTTGGATTAAACTGGCTTGTGTTTGGTCTGGTAATGGGGTAGCTTGTGCAAAGTTATTACATTATCTACTTACGAGATATATCGCATGTTTTTGTTGTCATAATGTTTTTACGCCCATTTTAATTGGACTGCATGCAAATGTTGCGGGACTGATATTATTGTCGTATGGTTGCAGATGGTTCGCACTAGGACCACACAAGAGTTAGGTGGCTCTAGCCAAGGGGGAGGCGATGACTCCCAGCCACCGGCCTACGACAGCACCCCGCAGCAGCAGCCACCACCGCCGCCTCCGCTTACTCTAGCGGATGTGATAGCGGCATTGGTGGGAGGTGGTGAGGAGCAGACCTACCTGCTCCGCACGATCGTGCAGAATATGTCCCAGGCGGGAGGACGTCAAGAGCGAGGGCCTCGTGAGCCCCGCAAAGTGTCGTACTCGGATTTCATGAGTACGCACCCTCCAGTGTTCACCGAAGCTGAAGAACCACTGGAGGCGGACAACTGGCTGCGGACTATCGAGTCCAAGTTTGGGCTGCTCCAGTGTACGGAGCGACAGAAGACCCTGTTCGCAGCGCAGCGGCTCCACGGTGCCGCTGGTGCATGGTGGGCGAACTATGTCGCCTCACGTCCGGCTGGCCATGCTGTGGAATGGCAAGAGTTCCGGGAGGCGTTCCGCGCCTACCACATTCCTCCTGGAATAATGAAGAGGAAGTTCCAAGAATTCTTGGAGCTGAAGCAGGGCGGGAGGAGTGCCCACGACTACTCCCGTGCCTTCAACCATCTGGCGCAGTATGCGTCAGACTATATCTCCACGGAGGAGAAGAAGAGGGAGCATTTCTATCGGGGGTTACACCCCGAAATGAAGACGCACCTCATTCAGTGGAATCGTGGCACATTCAATGACTTAGTCAATGCCGCGATCATGCAAGAGGACGCTCAGCGGGAGTTGGCAGCTGAGCAGAGGAAGCGCAGCGCTCCACCTAGCAGCGGTGGTGGCGCGCCTCAGAAGTACCGTATGGTGTATCGGACACCATCCGGGCAGCAGTGGCGTCCACCGGCGCGACCTCAACAGTTCGGGGGACGTTCGTTCCAAGCACCCCCGTTCCGTCCACCGATGCCACCACCAAGACAGCAACAGCAACAGCAGCAGCAGACGGTACCCCGGGCGTTTCCACCGCCACAACGCACCCCGGGATTCCGTCCACCGATCAGCGGGGGACCGCCCCATTTCACCTGCTTCACGTGTGGCCAGGCGGCCACTTCGCGAAGGACTGTTCCCAGGGGCAGCAGAGCAGCGGGCAAGCCCAGTTCCAGGGTGGTGCTCGAGGCCGACCTCCGGTGAAGAAGGTTGGTCAGCGGACTGGAGGCGTCCGCAACCTCGACAATGAGGACACCCCAGAGGGAGACAACGTGCTGGCGGGTACGTTTACTCTCAACAATCAAGCCATCGTCATATTATTTGATTCTGGTGCAACCCACAGCTTTATAAGTGCATCCTATGTGGCTAAACATCAATTGCAAGTCTTCCCAACCGACTGCACTTATATGATCTGCTCACCGGGAGGGAAGATTTCAGCTAATATGATGATTCCAAAGGCACCTCTGTGCTTAGGTGGGAAACTATATCCCACCACCTTGATAATCCTTATGGGACAAAAGATTGATGCAATCTTAGGGATGTCATGGCTACAATACCATGGCGCTGTCCTAGAGACTCGGACACGGACGGTTCACTTAAATTCTCCATTCCACCGTCCGCATTCCATGGTGTTAGACATGCCAGTCCGGGAAGTTTTAGCGACTAATAACACTGAAGCTCTCAAGTTAGAGGACATCCCCGTAGTCCGGGAGTATCCTGATGTGTTTCCGGATGATCTTCCGGGCATGCCACCTGAGCGGGATGTCGAGTTCAAGATTTAACTTGCACCCGGGACTACGCCCATACCACGGAGACCATATAAAATGGCTCCCAATGAGCTAGCTGAACAGAAGGAACAGCTCAATGATCTGTTGAGCAAGGGTTTCATTAGGCCGAGTTCCTCGCCTTGGGGATGCTCGGCACTGTTTGTAAAGAAGAAGGATGAAACCCTGAGGCTGTTTGTGGATTACCGGCCACTCAACGCCGTCACCATCAAGAATAAGTACCCACTGCCCCGCATCGACCTATTGTTTGATCAACTTGTGGGTGCCAGTGTGTTCTCCAAGATGGACCTTCGCTCTGGATATCACCAGATAAAAATCCGGGCGAAGGATATCCCGAAGACGGCATTCTCAACGAGATACGGCCTATATGAATATCTCGTCATGTACTTTGGTCTCACAAATGCTCCAGCCCATTTCATGTATCTCATGAACTCGGTGTTCATGCCGGAGCTGGACAAGTTCGTGGTAGTGTTCATCGACGATATGTCGGTTTACTCCAAGACAGAAGCCGAACATGCCGAACACTTGTGGATCGTTCTTCAACGATTGCGGGACCACAAGCTTTACGCCAAGTTCAGCAAATGTGAATTTTGGATCAGCCAAGTGCCATTCTTGGGACATATCATCTCAGCTGAAGGCATTGCGGTTGACCCAAGTAAAATAGAGCAAGTGTTGAAATGGAAAGCCCCCACTTCAGTTCATGAAGTCAGAAGCTTCC
This sequence comes from Neostapfia colusana, assembly GCA_030760725.1. Lineage (NCBI taxonomy): Eukaryota > Viridiplantae > Streptophyta > Magnoliopsida > Poales > Poaceae > Neostapfia > Neostapfia colusana. The sequence continues at coordinate 46,778,208 of JASWHV010000017.1, forward strand.
TCGGGTTAGCGGGATACTACCGGAGATTCATTCCAAGCTTCTCCAAGCTCGCTAAGCCGATGACAGAGTTGCTGAAAAAAGGGAAGAAATATGTTTGGAACATGGCGTGTGAAGGAGCGTTCCGAACATTGGTGAAGCATCTCACAACAGCCCCAGTCTTAGCTCAGCCGGATACAACAAAGCCCTTCGACGTGTACTGTGACGCGTCCGGTATTGGGCTCGGATGCGTGTTGATGCAGGAAGGACGTGTGGTTGCTTATGGCTCACGCCAACTTCGGAACCATGAGCAGCATTATCCCACTCATGACCTTGAGCTTGCTGCAGTGGTTTTAGCGCTGAAAATGTGGAGGCACTATCTCCTAGGGAATTTGGTGCATCTCTACACTGACCACAAGAGCTTGAAATACATTTTCACCCAAAAGGAGCTGAACATGAGGCAACGGAGGTGGTTATAATTAATCAAGGACTATGAAATTGAGATTCACTACCACCCCGGCAAGGCGAATGTGGTTGCTGACGCGCTGAGTCGGAAATCACATGTCCATCACCTCACCATTACACCAGTGGAGGAGGAAGAGCCAAGTTTATACTTGGTTCCTTATGGATCGCTGTACAACCTTGCCCTCATCCCTACCATTAGGGAGGACATCATTGTAGCTCAGAAGACGGATAAAGGCATGGCACATCTCCGGAGACGGGTAGACAATGGAGAGATCAAGTGTTTCCGAAAGAATGATGAGGGGACGCTATGGTTTAATGACCGCATAGTCGTGCCCCGAGATATGGAGTTGAGGAAAAAGATCCTCGATGAAGCTCACATGTCTAAATACTCCATTCATCCGGGCAGCAACAAGATGTACCAAGATTTGAAACAGAAATTTTGGTGGACACGGATGAAGTGGGAGGTAGCGAAGTACGTATCCGAGTGTGATACGTGCCGACGAGTGAAGGCTGATCACATGAAGAAATCAGGGCTGTTGCAACCCCTGAAGATTCCGGCATGGAAATGGGAAGATGTGAGCATGGATTTCATTGTGGGATTACCCCTAACATCCAACAAGCATGACTCCATATGGGTAATCGTTGATCGGTTAACCAAGACGGCTCACTTCATTCCGGTGAATACACGTTACAATGCCGGCAAATATGCGGAGCTATACATAGCGAAGATTCTATGCCTATACGGGGTACCCAAGACCATTGTCTCAGATCGAGGTGCATTATTTGTATCTCGCTTTTGGGAGCAGCTACACGCTGCATTGGGTACTAAGTTGATTAGGAGCTCCGCTTATCACCCTCAGACCGATGGGCAAACAGAGAGGGTAAACCAAGTATTAGAAGACATGTTGAGAGCATGTGCCATCCACCATGGTAGGAACTGGGATGATCACCTACCATTGGCGGAATTCTCGTACAACAACGGTTATCAGGCGAGTATCAAGATGGCACCCTACGAAGCTCTCTACGGTCGTAAATGCCGCACCCCATTAAATTGGTGCGAGTCCGGTGAAAGGGTCACATTCGGGGTTGATGTGGTGAAAGACGTCGAAGAGCGCGTTCGGGCGATTCAAGCCAATTTGAAGGCCGCTCAATCCTGACAGAAGAGCTACGCTGATAAGAGGCGTAGACCGTTGCACTTCGACGTCAGTGAATACGTGTACCTCCGCGTGTCTCCGATGAAGGGCGTGCACCGGTTCGGCGTCAAGGGGAAGCTCGCTCCCCGTTTTATTGGACCCTACGCTATCACCGAGAAATGTGGACCAGCGGCGTATCGATTGGAACTACCGGCATCTCTTGCTGGTGTCCATGATGTTTTCCATGTTTCGCAACTGCGAAAATGTTTGAAGCATACAGCTGCTGTTCCTACCAAAGACATCGGCGAGTTGAAACCGGATTTAACATATGATGAGTATCCGGTGGAAATCCTTGATGAGAAAGCCCGAACCACGCGTAGCAGAACGTTGTGGTTCTACAAGATCCTCTGGAGTAACCACACCGTGGAAGAAGCGACGTGGGAGAGCGATGAATTCCTTCATTCAAATTACCCGGAGTTCATGGCTTCTCAACACGAGTAAGTCCCTACTACATCGCTATCTCTTCTTTTGTAATCTCGGGACGAGATTCTTTTAAGGGGGGAGGAATGTAAGGGCCTCAGTTTTAGCACACATTTGAAGTGTTCATCACCACACCACACCAATTTTCACTCCATTCGGAGTTGATCTTGACATGAGCTAAGTGGGACGAATTCAAACTTTATTTGAATTCAAAACTGAACTTGTGCTGAAATTCACTCAAACCGAACCCAATTTGAATTCTATTCAATTCAAATGGCTCAGGGGTGAATAATTTGAATCACCAGGGGTATTATGGGGCTCACTGTTTACAACAGTGATTAGGAGTAATTTTCAGAGGTTAAAACCCCGGGTGGGACCCACATGTCATAGAGGGGAGAAGGAGAAACTTGCACCCAAAGTCAGAGTCTCGGTGGGAAATTCCACCGAGCAGCTGTCGGCTGTGCCACCGAGCAGCTACCGGCGCCACCAGCTGCTTCCCTCTCCGCGCGCTGGCGCCCAGGGCGGCTGGCTCGCGCCCCCACGTGACCGGCACTGCCTCAGCCGAGCAGGAGTCGGCCGGCTTTATCTTCTCGCGGGCAAACCCGAGCAGCGGCATTGTTTCTCGCCACAGCTCTCTGCTCAATCGGGAAAACCAGCAAAATCATCTCCTCCTTCGTCCCTGAGCTGCAAGACAGCCACCTGAGCTCGCACTCCACCTCCCCAATGCCAGAAACCCCGAGCTCCGACCTCCTTTGCCCAAAGACGATCGCCACCGTGGCGACCTAGCCTCAGCCGAGAGTCAGGCGCACGTGGGCAGCGTTCCACAGGCGTTTTCACGGTCCAGCGAGAGAGGCAACAGGAGCGCGCGACCACCGTGCGGCTCTCCTCCAAGTTTGGAAGCCAACCGTGAAGAATCCACAGAGAATTTCTAGTTTTTGCTCCGGCGACCGTAACCCATGCTTCCGGTATGGTTTCTTTAAATTCTCGCTCTATGATCTTTCGGAGGTCATCAAATCTTGCACATAGACGCTGGACTAGCCGGCGGTCAAGTTCTTTTCTGCATCCATAGCGTGAAACTGTCTAGGAGTGACGAATTTCGAGCTCGATCGAGGGCGGTCATGGCGGGCACGATCGGTCACACGGTGCCGACCGACTTGCCGCCATCCCTGAACCCTTTTGACACCTTGTCGAGCTTCCTAGAGGTACACTGATGCTGTAGGGCCGTTTGTTCGAGGTGTTGGCGGGTTTAGAAACCACGGTCGACGGTGTCGAACCTCAACCGAGGCAGCGGCACATCGCCGAGCTATTTCCGGTCACCCCCAGCCCGACCTGACACCACCGACGTGTTCCTCGATGTCGACAACCCCCTGGCGACGATTTTCAGACCATGGAAGGTCCGGCAGCGGCGAGCCGGCGAGCCCCGAGTCTGCTCCGGCGGGGTCGGCGGCGCGGGCGCGAGAGAACGGCGGGAGGAAGACGAAGCCGGCTGGCCCACGTGTCAGCGGCTGAAGAATTTAAATCGGGATCGGGTGTGGCCGGGGATCGGCTGTGCTGGCGCGCAAATACCCTGTGAGCTCCGGTGTGCCGGACACCTCCGCGCTCGGCACGTGTGGTATCCCCGGTGTGCCGGACAACTCCGCGCTCGGCACGTGTGGTAACCGCCGTGTGCCGGACACCTCCGCGCTCGACACGTGTCCCCGCGGGCCCCGAGAGTTTAAACTTTTCCCCCGATTTTCAGAATTCTTCCAAACTTCAAATCCTCATAACTTTGGCTAGAAAGCTCCAAATCGAGTGAACCAAATTTTGTTGGATTTAGCTCTCTGAGAACTTTCCAACGATACCAAATTCAGCTCATGAAAGTGAATAGTTTTCCAGAATTAAATCCCTAAATTTTAAACCGTTGGGAATTTTATCTAGAGAACTACTTTATGAAAAATTCTGAAATTTGGCTGAGAGGTTCATTGGAAAATCCCTAAATCCCAGTAAATTTTCAGACTCATCCAAGTTCATTTAGTTACCCTAATGGGGTGATTAAGAGAACTGCCCTGAGAAAATAGAAAAATGTACAGGAACATTTTTCAGATTTTCTCAAAGCTTAATTAGGGCATAACTTTCCGTAGAATTCTTCAAATGACATGAAACCAACTCCATTAAAACCATCTTAAAGTATAGTTTCCAGAAAGTAATGGTTGGAGCCATGAAAACCCCTGGAATTATTCAGAGGCTCAAATATTGACCAAATGGGCTTTTATTTGTACAAGGTTCAAATGAACTTTGTTTCAAATAAAACTTGGTCAAGACTCTGGTTAGGACCCTACCAAGCCACAACAAAAATTTCAGAACCAAAGGGAAGGGCTAGCTAGAGTTATTAGCAATTGTGTATTCAAGTTCACACATTGCATTTAAATTAACATGTTGTATTTCATAAACGTGTAGTCACTGAAGAAGAGACTCCGGAAGTGCTGGACTTCCTCCTTCCGGAAGAAGAGCTAACTACTGACCAGCAGCAACAAGGCAAGCCCCGGTTTGCATTAACCTTTTACAAGTCTTACTTTGTTTACATGTGTCATATGAAGTATGTATGTGCATTAGGTATAGGATGAATGAAACCCCACTTGCATAACCAAAGGTTCCTAAAAGAGTGAGGATAGTGTCAAGGACCTCGAGTAGACAGGCTATGCTTAATGAGTCATAGGACTTCGGTACAAGTCGAGTAGTTGGAATCTACTCGCGAGATAGGCATTGGGACACACGGGTTCGTTTGAGTGATGTGAGATCACTATAGTAATAAAAAAATGAGACTAGGCAGGGGCTAGGGCGCAGCAAGAGGAAGTCTTGTGTGCGCAGCCCTGCCCGTGTCGATTGAGGACTGATCCGTGTGCGGCCCTGCTGAACAAGTATTGAATGTACCGAAGGCATATCGGATATATGGGCCCCGATAAACCGATGTAGCCTAAACCTCCGGGCGTCGAGGCATAGCACACCGATTTATAGGTGTAGGTTGAGGGCAGCAAGGTGGAAATCTGCCAACGGGCATAGAGAGATGCTCCGTGTGGGGAACCTCCTGCTCGTTTCGGTGCGACCGGTTCGACGTTTGGGCTAATGGGTGATGGTTGTCCCGTACGACATCGAGTGAGCGTGGTGTGCAGCTCCACGGGTGGGCGTACGTGACGTGCTCTTTGGGTTTTCCCTGCAGGTGTATATTGAGTCGATTCGCCGTCCCTCGCGGTGACGAGTACCGCTTGTTCACTGCGTCGTAACGTAGATAATTTATGGAATGTTGTGATTCAATATTGCTGTCATGAGATAATTGTATTGCTACATGTGTGCCACCAAATATTGCTTACTAAATTTCAGCTTCATGAACTGTTAACTTGTTGCTAAAAGATGAACTAAGGATGAACTTGTAGGCGTGTCCTTTTGCTGAAATGTTACTATCCTATGTCCATTGTACCCCTCATGTAGAGTTTCATGCTTAGGTGAGTCGGTTAACCCTTGCTGAGCCTTCGTGCTCACGGTTGCTGCTTAAGTGTTTTTCAGGTGAGGAGCCACCCACGGACTCGGAGTACGAGTCCACCGGTGAGGGTTACCCTCCGCCGGGGACCACGGCTGAGTGGGAGCCGTACACGCCGCGCTGAGCTGAGGAGTGCAGCTAGTGTGGGTTGCCCTAGGGCTGGGAAACCAACTTTTGCTAGATAGGCGGGCGTGAGTTGTATAGTGTAGACTTCCGCTGTGTAATATAAACAATAGTTGTAACTGAAGTTTGTACCTGTTTGTACAGTTTCAGTTGTTTTTCCCATGTAATATATTATGTTCTTATGACGTGTGCTGTCGGGTGTCGCATCGCGCGGCACCACCCTCTGCGATCCTGGATGAGCGGATCCCGGTCCGCCACAATGTTTCTTTTGTACCACTCACGCCCGCCTATCTAGTAAAAGTCGGTTGCCCAGCCCTAGGGCAACCCACACTAGCTGCACGTCTCAGCTCAGTGCGGCGTGTAAGGCTCCCACTCAACCGTGGTCCCCGACGGAGGGTAACCCTCGCCGGTGGACTCGTACTCCGAGTCCGTGGGTGGCTCCTCACCTGAAAAACACTTAAGAAGCAACCGTGAGCACGAAGGCTCAGCAAGGCTTAACCGACTCACCTAAGCATGAAACTCTACATGAGGGTATCATGACATAGGATAGCAATGTTGCAGCAAATGGACACGCCTACAAGTTCATCCTTAGTTCAACTTTTAGCAACAAGTTAACAGTTCAAGAATCTGAAATTTAGTAAGCAATATTTGGTGGCACACATGTAAGCAATGCAATTATTTGAATCAGCAATATTGAATCATCATATTTCATACATTAGCCTACGTCACGACTCAGTGACCAAGTGGTACTCTTCACCGCGAGGGACGGCGAATCGACTCGATATACACCTGCAGGGAAACCCAAAGAGCACGTCACGTACGCCCACCCCGTGGAGCTGCACAGCACGCTCACTCGATGTCGTACGGGACAACCTTTCACCCAACAGCCCAAACGTCGAACCGGTCGCACCGAAACGAGCAGGAGGTTCCCCACAGGGAGCATCTCTCTATGCCCGTTGGCAGATTTCCACCTAGCTGCCCTCAACCTACACCTATAAATCGGTGTGCTATGCCTCGACGCCCGGAGGTTTAGGCTACATCGGTTTATCGGGGCCCATATATCCGATATGCCTTCGGTACGTTCAAACTTGATCAGCGTGGGCGGCACACGGATCGGTCCTCAATCGACACGGACAGGGCTGCGCACACAAGACTCCCTCTTGCTGCGCTCTAGCCCCTGCCTAGTCTCATTTTCATTACTAAAGTGATCTCACATCACTCAACCGAACCCGTGTATCCCAAGCCTATCTCGCGAGTAGATTCCAACTACTCGACTTGTACCGAAGCCCTATGAATCTTTAAGCATAGCTTATCTACTCTAGGTCTTAGACACTACCCTCACTCTTATGGAAAATTTCTGGTCATGCAAGTGGGGTTCTATCCATCCTATACCTAATGCACATTCACCCTTCATATGACACAAGCAAACAAAGTAAGACTTATAAAAGGTTAATGCAAACTGGGGCTTGCCTTGTTGCTGCTGGTCAGTAGTTAGCTCTTCTTCTGGAAGGAGGAAGTCCAGCACTTTCGGAGTCTCTTCTTCAGTGACTACACGTTTATGAAATACTACATGTTAATTTAAATGCAATGTGTGAACTTGAATACATAATTGCTAAAAACTCTAGCCAGCCCTTCCCTTTGGTCCTGAAATTTTTATGCTGGATTGGTATGGTCCTAACCAGAGTCTTGACCAAGTTTCATTTGAAACAAAGTTCATTTGAACCTTGTACAAATAAAAGCCCATTTGGTCCATATTTGAGCCTCTGAATAATTCCAGGGGTTTTCATGGCTCCAACCATTACTTTCTGGAAACTAGACTTTAAGGTAGTTCTAATGGAGTTGGTTTCATGTTATTTGAAAAATTCTACAGAAAGTTATGCCCTAATTAAGATTTGAGAAAATCTGAAAAATGCTTCTGTACATTTTTCTATTTTCTCAGGGCAGTTCCCTTAATCACCCCATTAGGGTAACTAAATGAACTTGGATGAGTCTGAAAATTTTACTGGGATTCAGGGATTTTCCAATGAACCTCACAGCCAAATTTCAGAATTTTTCATAAAGTAGTTCTTCAGATAAAATTCCCAACAGTTTAAATTTAAGGGATTTAATTCTGGAAAGTATTCACTTTCATGAGCTGAATTTGGTATTTCTGGAAAGTACTCAGAATTCTGAGTTCAGCAAAATTTGGTTCATCGAATTTGTAGTTTCCTAGCAAAAGTTCTATTCATTTGAAGTTTGAACTAAAACTGGAAATTCCAAATATGTTTAAATCCTGCGGGTGGGACCCACTCTTCGAGCCGGCCCACTCAGAATGCGCCACACCGCGGCCCACGGGGTTTTACCCGCGCTGCCGCACCGAATCCCGGCCGCAAACCGATCCCCGCGCGAGATCAGAGGCTGACCGGTGGACCCGGGCCCCCTTCGTCTACCTCGCGCTCTCCCGCAGCTCCAGCGGCGGCGCTTCGCCGGAGCGCTCGCCGCCGGGCGTTTCCCCGCCCGACCTTCGACAAAATTTTCCACCTGTGCCTAACTCGACTCGGAGAACACGCTGGTGCCCTCACCGGAGATCGGCAATGGCCGGAACTATGCCCGCGACAGTGACAGAGCTTCCCTCTACTCCGGCGACGTCATCCGGGCTACTCCGGGCCTTTCTCAAGCGGTTTGCTCCTACAGCTCTGCCGTGGCATGCTGCGCACGAATATGAGCTCGGTTGGCCATGGAAATGGCCGGAACTGGGACCTCACCGTCGACCTAGGCCCGATATCGGCTGTTGCTCGAAAAACTTGGATATCAGCGCAAAGGCTCGACGGTTTTCGATGGTTTTGGATCCTAGGTGGCCGTGGGGACGTGTAGAATCTATGCTCGGCTGGGTTTACGCCGTGCAGGACCGATCGCCACGAATTTCAGCATTTCTGCTCACTCGTTTTTGTCGAACACCGAGGACTAGACGGGGAAATACTCCCCCTACAGAGTATGGAAGAGGGTAGGGGCTTCACCGTGAGTTCGAGCAGTCCCCGGCGCGTATCTTTGCTGTTGAGCTCCGGTCGCGAGGTCGCCGGGATCAACGGCGCGACGAGGAGCTGAGGGGAGCGGCTGGTGCCATTTTTCCTTTCGGGTAGGAACGGGCAGAGCAGAGGAGATGAGGCCGGCTCACGTGGGCTGGGAACTTAAACCGCGTCGGGCACGCGTGCGCTCGGTCACCAAGCAGGAGGTGGCGAGGTGAGGCGGTCGGACGCCGGTGCTGTCCGCAGCTGGCGCGAAGTGTTCGACCGACGTCGGGAGAAAACAGCCACGCTCGGTTTGGGAAACAAGTTTCCCCCACTGACTTGTGGGCCCACTCTCCCCCTAATCCTCTCTTCTCAATTTCTTTTGTAAATATCCCAGCAACTACACATTGAATGAGAGACTTAGCCCCCAAGCCTTGGATTGAATTTGAGTTCTCAAATTCAAACTTTGTTTGGTTAAATTTGCTTCATGTTTAAACTGAAATTCAAATTCAGTTTTGAATTATTGCAAACTTAACCCCCGACAAGATGAACTCCAATGAGGACGAAAATTGGTGGGCTTACTCAGAAAAATGTGCTGAGTTTGAATATGAAGCTAACGTTTGAATTTGAGTGATGAAAGTTGCTACAATTTGAATTTACATTCAAATTGGCCTCTTTTTCAAATACCTCCAAAAGTGCCTCAAAAAGTGTTGGATTTCTATGAAACTTGGACTGAACCTTCCCAAGACTTTTTAAGTTTTAGGGGTGAGCTCAACCTCTCATGTTCATGTGTAGAAATCCTACTTTGTGAAAGTGAAGGCTTTCCCCTCTAATTACCCTTTTGATGGAGGTTACTTGCTCTTCACAACATTTCCTAAGATATCCACAATAAAAACTGTGGTGTTGTGAGGTGAAGAAAAATTTTGCAAGTCCTTTTTCTTGGGCTTTTACATCCCTCCCCCCTTAAAAGAATCTCGTCCCGAGATTACAAAAGAAGAGAGCGATGTAATAGGGACTTACCCGTGTTGAGAAGCCATGAACTCCGGGTAATTTGAGCGAAGGAACTCCTCGCTCTCCCACGTCGCTTCTTCGGCGGTGTGGTTGCTCCAGAGTATTTTGTAGAACCACAACGTTCTGCTACGCGTGGTTCGGGCTTTCTCATCAAGAATTTCCACCGGATACTCATCATATGTTAAATCCGGTTTCAGCTCGCTGATGTCTTCGGTAGGAACAGCAGCTGTATGCTTCAAACATTTTTGCAGTTGTGAAACATGGAAAACATCATGGACACCAGCCAGGGAGGCCGGTAGCTCCAATCTATACGCTGCTGGTTCACACTTTTCGGTGATAGCATAGAGTCCAATGAAACGGGGAGCGAGCTTCCCCTTGACGCCGAACCGGTGCACGCCCTTCATCGGAGACACGCGGAGGTACACTTGTTCACCGACGTCAAAGTGCAACGGTCTACGCCTCTTATAAGCGTAGCTCTTCTGCCGGGATTGAGCGGCCTTCAAATTAGCTTGGATCGTCCGAATGCGCTCTTCGGCGTCGTTCACCACATTAACCCCGAATGTGACCCTTTCACCGGACTCGCACCAATTTAATGGGGTGCGGCATTTACGACCGTAGAGAGCTTCGTAGGGTGCCATCTTGATACTCGCCTGATAGCCATTGTTGTACGAGAATTCCACCAATGGTAGGTGATCATCCCAGTTCCTACCATGGTGGATGGCACATGCTCTCAACATGTCTTCTAATACTTGATTCACCCTCTCTGTCTGCCCATCTGTCTGAGGGTGGTAAGCGGAGCTTCTAATCAGTTTAGTACCCAAAGCAGCTTGTAACTGCTCCCAAAAGCGAGATACAAACAATGCACCTCGATCTGAGACTATGGTCTTGGGTACGCCATGCAAACATAGAATCCTGGCGATATATAACTCCGCATATCTGTTGGCATGGAAATGTGTATGTACGGGGATGAAGTGAGCTGACTTGGTCAGTCGGTCAACGATCACCCAAATGGAATCATGTTTGTTGGATGTTAAGGGTAATCCCACAATGAAATCCATGCTCACATCTTCCCATTTCCATGCTGGAATTTTCAGGGGTTGCAGCAGCCCTGATTTCCTCATATGATCAGCCTTCACTCGTCTACACGTATCACGCTCGGACACGTACTTAGCTACCTCCCGCTTCATCCGTGTCCACCAAAATTTCTTTTTCAAATCCTGGTACATTTTGTTGCTGCCCAGATGAATGGAGTACTTGGACAAGTGAGCTTCATCGAGGATCTTCTTTCTCAACTCCATATCCCGGGGTACGACTATGCGGTCATTGAACCACAGTGTCCCCTCATCATCTTTACGGAAACATTTGATCTCCCCATTGTCAATCCGTCTCCGGAGATGTGCCATGCCTTTATCATTTTTATGAGCTGCAATGATGTCCTCCCTAATAGTAGGGATGAGGGCAAGGTTGTACAGCGATCCATAAGGAACCAAGTATAAACTCGGCTCTTCCTCCTGAACCGGGGTAATGGTGAGGTGATGGACATGTGATTTCCGACTCAGCGCGTCGGCAACCACATTCGCCTTGCCGGGGTGGTAGTGGATCTTAATTTCATAGTCTTTGATTAATTCTAGCCACCTCCGTTGCCTCATGTTCAGCTCCTTCTGGGTGAAAATGTATTTTAAGCTCTTGTGGTCGGTGTAGAGATGCACCAGATTCCCCAGGAGATAGTGCCTCCACATTTTCAGCGCCAACACCACGGCAGCAAGTTCAAGATCGTGAGTCGAGTAGTGCTGCTCATGGTTCCGAAGCTGGCGTGAGCCATAAGCGACCACACGTCCTTCCTGCATCAACACGCAGCCAAGCCCAATACCGGACGCGTCACAATACACGTCAAAGGGCTTTGTTGTATCCGGCTGAGCTAACACCGGGGCTGTTGTGAGATGCTTCACCAATGTTCGGAACGCTCCTTCACACGCCGTGTTCCAAACGTATTTCGTCCCTTTCTTCAGCAACTCTGTCATCGGCTTAGCGAGCTTGGAGAAGCTTGGAATGAATCTCCGGTAGTATCCCGCTAACCCGAGGAAGCTTCTGACTTCATGAACTGAAGTGGGAGCTTTCCATTTCAACACTTGCTCTATTTTACTTGGGTCAACCGCAATGCCTTCAGCTGAGATGATATGTCCTAAGAATGGCACTTGGCTGATCCAAAATTCGCATTTACTGAATTTGGCGTAGAGCTTGTGGTCTCGCAATCGTTGAAGAACGATCCACAAGTGTTCGGCATGTTCGGCTTCTGTCTTAGAGTAAACCAAGATATCGTCGATGAACACTACCACGAACTTGTCCAGCTCCGGCATGAACACCGAGTTCATGAGATACATGAAATGGGCTGGAGCGTTTGTGAGACCAAAGGACATGACGAGATATTCGTATAAGCCGTATCTCGTCGAGAATGCCGTCTTCGGGATATCCTCCGCCCGGATCTTTATCTGATGATATCCAGAGTGAAGGTCCATCTTGGAGAACACACTTGCCCCAACAAGCTGATCAAACAAAATGTCAATACGGGCAGTGGATACTTATTCTTGATGGTGACGGCGTTGAGCGGCCGGTAGTCCACACACATCCTTAAGGTTTCATCTTCTTCTTCACGAACAGCGCCGAGCATCCCCAAGGCGAGGAACTCGGCCGAATGAAACCCTTGCTCAACAGATCATTGAGCTGTTCTTTTAATTCAATCAGCTCATTGGGAGCCATTTTGTATGGTCTCTGTGATATGGGCGTAGTCCCGGGTGCAAGTTCAATCATGAACTCGACATCCCGCTCAGGTGGCATGCCCGGAAGATCATCCGGGAACACGTCGGGGTACTCCCGGACTACGGGGATGTCTTCTAACTTGAGAGCTTCAGCATTATTAATTGCTAAAACTTCCCGGACTGGTGTGTCTAACACCATGGAATGCGGATGGTGGAATGGAGAGTTTAAATGAACCGTCCATGTCCGAGTCTATAGGACAGTGCCATGATATTGTAGCCATGACATTCCTAAGATTGCATCAATCTTTTGTCCCATAAGGATTATCAAAGTGGTGGGATATAGTTTCCCACCTAAGCACAGAGGTGCCTTTGGAACCATCATATTAGCTGAAATCTTCCCTCCCGGTGAGCAGATCGTATAAGTGCAGTCGGTTGGGAAGACTTGCATTTGATGCTTAGCCACATAGGATGCACTTATAAAACTGTGGGTTGCACCAGAATCAAACAATATGACGATGGCTTGATTGTTGAGAGTAAACGTACCAGCCAGTACGTTGTCTCCCTCTGGGGCGTCCTCATTGTCGAGGTTGGGGACACCCCCAGTCCGCTGACCAACCTTCTTCACCGGAGGTCGGCCTCGAGCACCGCCCTGGAACTGGGCTTGCCAGCTGCTCTGATGCCCCTGGGGACAGTCCTTCGCGAAGTGGCCCGCCTGGCCACACGTGAAGCAGGTGAAACGGGGCGGTCCCTCGCTGATTGGTGGACAGAATCCCGGGGCGCGTTGTGGCGGTGGAAACGCCTGGGGTGCCGTCTGCTGCTGCTGCTGCTGCTGTCTTGGTGGTGGCATCGGCGGTCGGAATGGGGGTGCTTGGAATGAACGTCCCCTGAACTGTTGAGGCCGCGCCGGTGGTTGCCACTGCTGCCCAGATGGTGTCCTGTACACCATACGGTACTTCTGGGGAGCGCCTCTCCCACCGCTGGGTGGAGCGCTGCGCTTCCGCTGCTCAGCTGCCAACTCCCGCTGAGCATCCTCTTGCATGATCGCGGCATTGACTAAGTCGTTGAATGTGCCGCGATTCCACTGAACAAGATGTGTCTTCATTTTGGGGTGTAACCCCCGATAGAAGTGCTCCCGCTTCTTCTCCTCAGTGGAGATATAGTCTGACGCGTACTGCGCCAGATGGTTGAAGGCACGGGAGTAGTCGTGAGCACTCCTCCCGCCCTGCTTCAGCTCCAAGAATTCTTGGAACTTCCTCTTCATGATCCCGGGAGGAATGTGATAGGCGCGGAACGCCTCCCGGAACTCTTGCCATTCCACGGCATGGCCAGCTGGACGTTAGGCGACATAGTTCGCCCACCACGCACCAGCGGCACCGTGGAGTTGTTGCGCTGCGAACAAAGTCTTTTGCCGCTCCGTGCATTGGAGCAGCCCGAACTTGGACTCAATGGTCCGCAGCCAGTTGTCAGCCTCCAGTGGTTCTTCGGCTTCTGTGAACACTGGAGGGTGCGTACTCATGAAATCCGAGTACGACACTTCACGGGGCCCACGAGGCCCTCTATCTTGACGTCCCCCCGCCTGGGACGTACTCTGCACGGTCGTGCGGAGCAGGTCGGTCTGCTCCTCACGACCTCCCACCAGTGCCGCTATCACATCCGCTAGAGTAAGCAGAGGCGGCGGTGGTGGCTGCTGCTGCGGGGTGCTGTCGTATGCCGGTGGCTGGGAGTCATCACCTCCCTGTTGGCTAGAGCCACCAACCTCGTGCGTGGTCCTAGTATGAACCATATGCAACCACACGACAATAATCGTCAGTCCCGCAACATTTTGCATGCAGTCCCATAAAAATAGGCATAAAAACATAATGACAATAAAACATGCGATACATCTCGTAAGTAGATAATGTAATAACTTTGCACAAGCTACACCATTACCAGACCAAACACAAGCTAGTTTAATCCAACTTGATGAACCTCCTCTTTGGAAGCTCACCATAACTAGGTTTGGTCACTACGAGATATTACTATCGCTTTGTCATCACGTATACCACCCTTAGGGTACAACACCCTCTCCAATGAGTTCAACTGTCATTCCTCTGTCAGAATGACCAGTTGCTACCTATTCCAAGTTTTGATCTCATCTGTGCATTTTCATAACTCAAGCTGAATACCAAAGTTAAAGTTAACTTCAGTATCTTTCCAACGAGTACTCATTTGCCCCCAGATCAGCTTTGGTTAAAAAGTTATGCTAATTCAAAGTCAGCAGAATTTCTGGAAGAATTTTAACAGCACCTCCCTTGGAAGTTGCTGTTTTCAACTCTGATTTCCACTAAATTCTGTGCTGAAATTTCAGGAGCTTTGAATTGCAAAGATGTCACACATCTTCTACTCTTTCTAAAGAGGTATCATATGAAAATTTTAAATTTTCTACTGGGAGTTATCCTTGAAAAACAGAACAGTCCAGAGAATGTTTTAACACTGTCCTGGTTCTGGACAGTTTACATCCCTCTGGGATTTCAGCCATCTTAAGGTGTGTTTCAGCTCTGGAAGTCTACAACAAAGTTGTAGAGTACTTAAATACCTTTCCAGAACTATATAGCACACCTCTCTGGGCTAAAAGACCCGTGAGTTATGCCCTGTTGAAGATCAGCAAACTTGCTGTACAAAACAGAGCACTCTGTTTTTTTCAGTCTTTTGAAACTACACTCATCCCTTTTCAATTTGTCTACCCAACCAGGGTCCTAATTGTTGAACCTAATGATTTTATTTTCTTTTAATAATTATTTTCATGCAGATGCCTACAATATCTCAGTACTACGTTCCTCACAAAAGAAAATCCTAACCGGATTATACCGGCATATACGTCTCAAGTGTGGCACTAAACGGTCTCTCGCACACGTTTACTACACGGATACATACGTGGTTAGTACCTGCAGAAGACCAAACAATAATGGTGCACTCAATGGTTGGTTTCATTTCAGGCAGGATCATATTCAAAAGTAAATACAAACACCCGTATCATTACCATACCGCCGTCCTTGAGCTAGGTCACGTCTCAAGGCACGTGATCATGTTTCAACACCACACGACGGGGAACCCGAGTATGTCATGAACGGGTCATCACGGTTGGGAATGTTATCAACCCAACAGATACCACCTACTGCCCTGCAGGGCACGCCGATGGCAAGAGCTGCGTATGTCCTCCTGGGCTATTTCCAGACGAACACACTCTCACGTTACTGACCACGCGATGGGGTCTCCACTTACCTGCCGAATGCACTCTAGGGATCAGCGTTTCATATGAACTCAGGGACATGAAGAGTCCAAGAGTTTCATATTGACATCTCACACCAAGCTGTGAAACTTATCCCTGAACCACGTTCCTCGTCAGGGGGAGCTAACCAAAATTGAACCGCTTTCGGTGGCGTTCCTTACCATGCTTACCAAGCGTAGGTGCGTCGTTACATAATTAAGATTCAGAATTATAACACATAGGTTAGTCTTTGCCACTTTAAGTAACTATGCTATTATAGTCCTTACTTGGGCAACTACCGAATCCTCACCGTAATCCTAAGTTTTTCCCATAATATAGTCCTTAAGTACTGTGCTATCCCCAATGCAGCTCTGATACCAGGCTGAGGCGGACCGGAATCCGCTCATCCAGGATCGCATAGGGTGGTGCCGCGCGATGCGACACCCGACAGCACACGTCATAAGAACACATTATAT
Organism: Neostapfia colusana; assembly: GCA_030760725.1. Classification (NCBI taxonomy): domain Eukaryota; kingdom Viridiplantae; phylum Streptophyta; class Magnoliopsida; order Poales; family Poaceae; genus Neostapfia; species Neostapfia colusana. The sequence continues at coordinate 46,794,376 of JASWHV010000017.1, forward strand.
TACATGGGAAAACAAACTGAATGTACAAAGTAGTACACTTCTCAGTTACAAACTAGGGTCTTTTATTACACAGCGGAAGTTTCTTTTGTACAACTCACGCCCGCCTATCTAGCAAAAGTCGGTTGCCCAGCCCTAGGGCAACCCACACTAGCAGCACGTCTCAGCTCAGCGCGGTGTGTACGGCTCTCACTCAACCGTGGTCCCTGACGGAGGGTAACCTCGCCGGTGGACTCGTACTCTGAGTCCGTGGGTGGCTCCTCACCTGAAAAACACTTAAGCAGCAACCGTGAGCACGAAGGCCCAGCAAGGCTTAACCGACTCACCTAAGCATGAAACTGTACATGAGGGTACCATGACATAGGATAGCAATGTTGCAGCAAATGGACACGCCTACAAGTTCATCCTTAGTTCAACTTTAAGCAACAAGTTAACAGTTCAAGAATCTGAAATTTAGTAAGCAATATTTGGTGCCACACATGTAAGCAATGCAATTATATCAATCAGCAATATTGAATCATCATATTTCATACATTAGCCTACGTCACGACTCAGTGACCAAGTGGTACTCTTCACCGCGAGGGACAGCGAATCGACTCGATATACACCTGCAGGGAAACCCAAAGAGCATGTCACGTACGCCCACCCATGGAGCTGCACAGCACGCGCACTCGATGTCGTACGGGACAACCTTTCACCCAACAGCCCAAACGTCGAACCGGTCGCACCGAAACGAGCAGGAGGTTCCCCACACGGAGCATCTCTCTATGCCTGTTGGCAGATTTCCACCTTTCTGCCCTCAACCTACACCTATAAATCGGTGTGCTATGCCTCGACGCCCGGAGGTTTAGGCTACATCGGTTTATCGGGGCCCATATATCCGATATGCCTTCGGTACGTTCAAACTTGATCAGCGTGGGCCGCACACGGATCGGTCCTCAATCGACACGGACAGGGCTGCGCACACAAGACTCCCTCTTGCTGCGCCCTAGCCCCTGCCTAGTCTCATTTTCATTACTGAAGTGATCTCACATCACTCAACCGAACCCGTGTGTCCCAAGCCTATCTCGCGAGTAGATTCCAACTACTCGAGTTGTACCGAAGCCCTATGAATCTTTAAGCATAGCTTATCTACTCGAGGTCTTAGACACTACCCTCACTCTTATGGAAAATTTCTGGTCATGCAAGTGTGGTTCCATCCATCCTATACCTAATGCACATTCACCCTTCATATGACACATGTAAACAAAGTAAAACTTATAAAAGGTTAATGCAAACCGGGGCTTGCCTTGTTTCTGCTGGTCAGTAGTTAGCTCTTCTTCCGGAAGGAGGAAGTCCAGCACTTCCGGAGTCTCTTCTTCAGTGACTACACGTTTATGAAATACTACATGTTAATTTAAATGCAATGTGTGAACTTAAATACATAATTGCTAATAACTCGAGCTAGCCCTTCCCTTTGGTCCTGAAATTTTTATGGTGGATTGGTAGGGTCCTAACCAGAGTCTTGACCAAGTTTCATTTGAAACAAAGTTCATTTGAACCTTGTACAAATAAAAGCCCATTTGGTCCATATTTGAGCCTCTGAATAATTCCAGGGGTTTTCATGGCTCCAACCATTACTTTCTGGAAACTAGACTTTAAGGTGGTTCTAATGGAGTTGGTTTCATGTTATTTGAAGAATTCTACAGAAAGTTATGCCCTAATTAAGATTTGAGAAAATCTGAAAAATGTTTCTGTACATTTTTCTATTTTCTCAGGGCAGTTCTCTTAATCATCCCATTATGGTAACTAAATGAACTTGGATGAGTCTGAAAATTTTACTGGGATTCAGGGATTTTCCAATGAACCTCTCAGCCAAATTTCAGAATTTTTATAAAGTAGTTCTTCAGATAAAATTCCCAACAGTTTAAACTTTAGGTATTTAATTCTGGAAAACTATTCACTTCCATGAGCTGAATTTGGTATTGCTGGAAAGTACTCAGAATTCTGAGTTCAGCAAAATTTGGTTCATCGAATTTGGAGTTTCCTAGCCAAAGTTCTATTCATTTGAAGTTTGAACTAAAACTGGAAATTCCAAATATGTTTAAATCCTGCAGGTGGGACCCACTCTTTGAGCCGGCCCACTCAGAATGCGGCCACACCGCGGCCCACGGGGTTTTACCTGTGCTGCCGCACCGAATCCCGGCCACAAACCGATCCCCGAGCGAGATCAGAGGCTGACCGGTGGACCCGGCCCCCCTTCGTCTACCTCGCGCTCTCCCGCAGCTCCCGCGGCGGCGCTTCGCCGGAGCGCTCGCCGCCGGGCATTTCCCCGCCCGACCTTCGACAAAATTTGCCGCCTGTGCCTAACTCGACTCGGAGAACACGCTGGTGCCCTCACCAGAGCTCGGCAATGGCTGGAACTATGCCCGCGACGGTGACAGAGCTTCCCTCTACTCCGGCGACGTCGTCCGGGCTACTCCGGGCCTTATTTCTCAAGCGGTTTGCTCCTACAGCTCCGCCGTGGCATGCTGCGCACGAATATGAGCTCGGTTGGCCATGGAAATGGCCAGAACTGGGACCTCACCGTCGACCTAGGCCCGATATCGGCTGTTGCTCGAAAAACTTGGATATCAGCGCAAATTCTCAACGGTTTTCGATGGTTTTGGATCCTAGGTGGCCGTGGGGACGTGTAGAATCTATGCTCGGCTGGGTTTACGCCGTGCAGGACCGATCGCCGCGAATTTCAGCATTTATGCTCACTCGTTTTTGTCGAACACCGAGGACTAGACGGGGAAATACTCCCCCTACAGAGCATGGAAGAGGGTAGGGGCTTCACCGTGAGTTCGAGCAGTCCCCGGCGCGTTTCTTTGCTATTGAGCTCCGGTCGCGAGGTCGCCGGGATCAACGGCGCGACGAGGAGCTGAGGGGAGCGGCTGGTGCCGTTTTTTATTTCGGGTAGGAACGGGCAGAGCGGAGGAGATGAGGCTGGCTCACGTGGGCTGGGAACTTAAACCGCGTCGGGCACACGTGCGCTCGGTCGCGAGCAGGAGGTGGCGAGGTGAGGCGGTCGGACGCCGGTGCTGTCCGCAGCTGGCGCGAAGTGTTCGACCAACGTCGGGAGAAAACAGCCACGCTCGGTTTGGGAAACAAGTTTCCCCCACTGACTTGTGGGCCTACTCTCCCCCTAATCTTCTCTTCTCAATTTCTTTTGTAAATATCCCAGCAACTACACATTGAATGAGAGACTTAGCGCCCAAGTCTTGGTTTGAATTTGAGTTCTCAAATTCAAACTTTGTTTGGTTAAATTTGCTTCATGTTTAAACTGAAATTCAAATTCAGTTTTGAATTATTGCAAACTTAACCCCCGACAAGATGAACTCCAATGAGGATGAAAATTGGTGGGCTTACTCAGAAAAATGTGCTGAGTTTGAATATGAAGCTAACTTTTGAATTTGAGTGATGAAAGTTGCTACAATTTGAATTTACATTCAAATTGGCCTCTTTTTCAAATACCTCCAAAAGTGCCTCAAAAAGTGTTGGATTTCTATGAAACTTGGACTGAACCTTCCCAAGACTTTTCAAGTTTTAGGGGTGAGCTCAACATCTCATGTTCATGTGTAGAAATCCTACTTTGTGAAAGTGAAGGCTTTCCCCTCTAATTACCCTTTTGATGGAGGTTACTTGCTCTTCACAACATTTCCTAAGATATCCACAATAAAAACTGTGGTGTTGTGAGGTGAAGAAAAATTTTGCAAGTCCTTTTTCTTGGGCTTTTACACATTAAATTAAATCAAGTTGAGGTGAAGGTGGAAGAGATCAGGATCATCAGGGAATATCCAGATGTTTTTCCCCAGGAGTTACCAGGTATGCCTCCCGATCGTGAAGTGGAATTCGCGATTGAGCTAGTGCCTGGAACAGCCCCGATATACAAGAGACCTTATCGGATGGACTCCAAGCAGCTGGGAGAACTCAAGGATCATTTAAGAGAATTGACGGAGAAGGGGTATATTCGTCCTAGTTCCTCACCATGGGGAGCTCCAGTGATATTTGTGCCGAAGAAGGACGGAACCCAAAGGTTATGCGTAGACTACCATGCCTTGAATGAAGTAACCATCAAGAACAAGTACCCATTACCCCGCATTGAAGACTTGTTTGATCAGTTGAGGGGAGCTTGTGTGTTCTCGAAAATTGATCTCAGGTCGGGATACCACCAACTTAAGATAAGGCAAACCGATATTCCAAAGACAGCTTTCGTATCTCGGTACGGACTGTATGAATACACCGTCATGCCTTTCGGGCTAACTAATGCCCTGGCATACTTCATGTATCTCATGAACAAGGTATTCATGGAGTATCTGGACAAATTTGTGGTGGTTTTCATTGATGACATTCTCGTCTTCTCCAAAGATGAAGAGGAACATGAGAAACATCTAAGGTTGGTGTTGCAGAAGCTGAGAGAACACTAACTATATGCCAAGTTGAGCAAGTGTGAGTTTTGGCTGAAGAGAGTTCCCTTCTTAGGACATATAATCTCGGAGGTAGGAATCTCCGTAGATCCCGCCAAGATCGAGGATATACAGAAGTGGAAGACCCCTGAGAATGTCAGGGACGTTCGAAGCTTCTTTGGATTGGCTGGATACTATCGACGGTTTATTGAGGGATTCTCCAAGATCTCGAGACCCCTCACCAAACTGTTGGAGAAGGGAATCACATTCACGTGGACGCCGCAGTGCGAGACGAGTTTTCAGGAGCTAAAGAAAAGATTGACAACAGCCCCAGTGCTAGTTATGCCAGATATGCAAAAGAACTTTTCGGTGTACTGCGATGCTTCTGGAAACGGGTTGGGATGTGTTCTCATGCAAGAAGGGCATGTCGTGGCTTATGCGTCCCGGCAGCTCTAGAAACACGAGAAGAACAATCCTACACATGACCTAGAACTAGCCGCAGTGGTACACGCATTGAAAATTTGGCGGCACTACTTGATGGGGAAGAGGACAGAGATATATACGGATCATAAGAGTTTAAAGTACATTTTCAAACAGCCAGATCTCAACCTCAGACAAAGGAGATGGTTAGAGCTAATCAATGACTTTGATGTGGGCATCAACTATCATCCTGGGAAAGCAAACGTCGTGGCAGATGCTTTAAGCCGGAAAGTACAGGTCAATAGGTTGAGCTTGAAGGACATGCCTGCAGAATTGAAGGACGATGTTATAAGACTCAATCTATGCCTGGTGAATAGTGGTGAAGCCATCGCCATGGAAGTGGACTCCACACTAGAGCAAGACATACGCGATGGTCAAAAGAATGACGAGAAGATACAAGAAATCAGACAACTCATCAAGGAAAATAAAGCCCCTGGCTTTAGAGAGGATGAACAAGGTACGGTGTGGCACGGGAAAAGGATCTGTGTGCCTGAAGTAAAGGAGATCCATGAATTGATTTTGAAGGAGGCTCACGATTCCGACTATTCCATTCATCCTGGGAGTACGAAGATGTACCAGGACCTCAAGAGTAGGTATTGGTGGTATGGCATGAAGCGAGATGTCGCGGAACGTGTTGCCCTATGTGACACATGTCAGTTGGTGAAAGCAGAACATCAACGACCAGCGGGATTATTGCAACCACTCAAAGTGCCTGAATGGAAATGGGAAGAAATCGGTATGGATTTCATAGTGGGACTTCCTAGGACCCAATCAGGACATGATTCGATATGGGTCATCGTCGACAGGCTAACCATGGTTGCTCATTTCATCCCCGTGAAAGAAAGCTACAGCGGATCCAAATTGGTGGAGTTGTACATGTCAAGGATCGTGTGTTACCATGGAGTGCCCAAGAAGATTGTGTCAGATCGAGGGACACAGTTCACCTCAAGGTTCTGGCAGAAGCTGCATGAAACCATGGGAACCCATCTAAATTTTAGCTCTGCCTATCATCCCCAAACTGACGGACAGACGGAAAGAACCAATCAGATCCTTGAGGATATGCCGAGAGCGTGCGCACTCAAAAACAATCGGAGTTGGGATAAGAACTTAATGTATGCGGAGTTCTCCTATAACAACAGCTATCAGGCTAGTATGAAGATGTCCCCGTTTGAAGCTTTGTACGGGAGGAAGTGTAGAACTCCACTATTTTGGAACCAAACGGGGGAAAGCAAAGTGTTTGGACCCAAAGTACTACAAGAAGCCAAGGCGAAAGTGAGGGAAATTCGCAACAACTTGAGAATAGCACAGACACGACAAAAGAGCTATGCCGATGTACGAAGAAGAGAGCTCGTTTTCAACGTGGGGGACTATGTCTATCTCAAGGTGTCCCCTATCCGAGGACTTCGTCGGTTCAAGGTGAAAGGGAAATTATCACCTCGATACATCGGACCCTTTCAAGTTCTGGAGAGGAAAGGCGAAGTGGCGTATCAACTAGAATTACCAGCTCGCCTATCGGATGTGCATGACGTATTCCATGTGTCCCAGCTCAAGAAATGTCTAAGAACACCTGAAGAGGTGTTACCCATGAACGAGGTTGACGTAGCTGAGGATTTGTCTTATGCCGAGCAACCATCCAAGATTTTGGAGACAATGGAACGCCTCACAAGAAATAAAAGAATCCGGATGTGCAAGGTGCAGTGGAAGCATCACTCGGAAGAAGAAGCCACCTGGGAGCGAGAAGACGAGCTTAAGGCACAATTTCCGGAATTGTTTTCTTAGAACCACCAATCTCGAGGACGAGATTTCTTTTAAGGGGGGTAGAGCTGTAACACCCCAAAACCTGTTAAGAGGGGAATTTAAAAAATTTTGGACGTATTGCATGTGGTGCAAAAATTCAAATTCAAACTGGAATTCAAATAAAACTCAAAACAGAAATGAAAAAGAAAAAGAAAAAAATAAACCTCCCCGGCCAGTGGGCCGAAACCCACCAGCCGGCCCACTCAGCCCCCCGCGCCAGCCCGCAGCCGCACGCCCCCCCTCTTTCCCACTGACACGCGGGGCCTGCCATCCTTCTTCCTCCTCGCGCCCGCGCTCGGCCGGCCGGGACTCTTCTCACCTCCGAATCAAAACCGCCCCGGATACTCACGTATCCCAGCCGAATTTTGGTTCTGGACGACGCAAACTCGATCACAACCGAACGCCGCCCCTCCCCGGCTATATAAACACCGTCATCTTCCCGATTTCCACCCACGATCAGCCACTTTTCCTTCCGGTGAGAACCCGAGTTTCTCCGGCCAATTTCGCTCGATCTTCGCTCGGGATTTCTGATCTAATGCGCTGGTCTTGATCCACCGCCTCTGGGGAATCACGCAGGTGCAGAAAACTCGGTGGTTTCCGCCTCAAACACAGCACCGACGAGCCTCGCCTTGAATTCACCTCGGACCTCGTCGCCGATCGCTTTCCAGGACCTCCGAGCTCAAGAAAACCCCCGAGGTGAGATCCCTGACCTCCCTTCTACAGATCTATGCCATGAAATCCCAGTTTTAGGAAGAATTGACGAAGATCCGAAGCTCTCCGGCGAGATCGCCGCCTCCCACTGCCGCGCGCCGCCGGGCAGCGCCGCCCGCGCTCGGTCAGAGCAACGTGGCCGCTTGTGCGCCGTTTATTTTAAATCGCACGGTAGAATTTAAATCCCCGCGTACCGGTTCGGTGTTATAATCTCAGCCATCTGTTTTAAATCGGACGGTCCATGTCAGCCCCGCGTTATAAAGGCCGGGATTCTTACGCGCTACCCCCTGGGGTTCTCGGAAAATACGAGCTAGCCCCGGAAACTTCAGATCTATCCCGTGGAGCTTCAGAAATTCATGTAAATTCAATTAAAAATCAGTTTTAGCCCCTGGACTTAATAAAAATTAGCAAAACCCCTCTGTTATGCATAGTTAGGCCCCTGGAAATTCTTAAAATAATATAATAGACCCTGTAGTGGGGTGAGTTTACCTTTTTAACACTATGTGATATTAAATTTAGGAATTTGAATATGTGATTAGTATTTAAAATTTAAAAGATGGGACAAACACATTGTAAATTCAAATTTAAAACTTTCCTAGTACTTGGAAAACTTTGGAGTGAGATAAAAATAGATTTTTGGCTGAAATGAATCTGTCTAATTGATTATTCACATTTATTAGGTATAGGGACACATTTTTAAGTAGAGAATAATTCTGAAAATTGATAAAATAAATTTAAATTAGTTCACATCAGAGGAGAAGTTCAAAATATATTATTTAATATTTAGACCAAAACCTATTCTGTTTAGATGAGGTGTCTTACTATTTTCATAATAAAGTTCACATTTAGGCATAGGAAATAAATCTGAAAATATAGGAAGCTAGGTATGAATAACTAGAAAATGATAAATGAAGTTTCCAAAATCCAAAGAATTCAGTTTAGGGTTGGTAGAAGGTCTGAAGACACATTTGGAGTAGGAAAATACCTTCCATGCATACTTGGTAGCTAAAATGTGTATCAATTGAATATAAGGAATTTATTTAAATTGAAAATTCATATATAGTATGCAAACATAAATATGAATTCAAAAGTAGAAATCATATGCACATGTTTAAAAGTGCATGTAAGCCCAAAATTGTGGCGGACCGGAATCCGCTCATCCAGGATCGCAGAGGGTGGTGCCACGCGATGCGACACCCGACAGCACACGTCATAAGAACATAATATATTACATGGGAAAAACAACTGAAACTGTACAAACAGGTACAAACTTCAGTTACAACTATTGTTTATATTACACAGCGGAAGTCTACACTATACAACTCACGCCCGCCTATCTAGCAAAAGTGGTTGTCCAGCCCTAGGACAACCCACACTAGCTGCACTCCTCAGCTCAGCGTGGCGTGTACGGCTCCCACTCAGCCGTGGTCCCCGACGGAGGGTAACCCTCGCCGGTGGACTCATACTCCGAGTCCGTGGGTGGCTCCTCACCTGAAAAACACTTAAGCAGCAACCGTGAGCACGAAGGCTCAGCAAGGCTTAACCGACTCACCTAAGCATGAAACTCTACATGAGGTATACCAAGACATAGGTTAGTAACATTTCAGCAAAACGACACGCCTACAAGTTCATCCTTAATTCATGTTTTAGCAACAAGTTAACAGTTCATGAAATCTGAAATTTAGTAAGCAGTATTTGGTGGCACACATGTAGCAATACAATTATATCAATCAGCATCATTGAATCAACATATTTCATCCATTAGTCTACGTTACGACGCAGTGAACAAGCGGTACTCGTCACCGCGAGGGACGGCGAATCGACTCGATATACACCTGCAGGGAAACCCAAAGAGCACGTCACGTACGCCCACTCGTGGAGCTGCACAGCACGCTCACTCGATGTCGTACGGGACAACCTTTCACCCAACAGCCCAAACGTCGAACCGGTTGCACCGAAACGAGCAGGAGGTTCCCCACACGGAGCATCTCTCTATGCCCGTTGGCAGATTTTCACCTTGCTGCCCTCAACCTACACCTATAAATCGGTGTGCTATGCCTCGACGCCCGGAGGTTTAGGCTACATCAGTTTATCGGGCCCATATATCCGATATGCCTTCGGTACATTCAATACTTGTTCAGCAGGGCCGCACACGGATCGGTCCTCAATCGACACGGACAGGGCTGCGCACACAAGACTTCCTCTTGCTGCGCCCTAGCCCCTGCCTAGTCTCATTTTCATTACTATAGTGATCTCACATCACTCAACCGAACCCGTATGCCCCAATGCCTATCTCGCGAGTAGATTCCAACTACTCGACTTGTACCGAAGTCCTATGACTCATTAAGCATAGCCTGTCTACTCGAGGTCCTTGACACTACCCTCACTCTTTTAGGAACCTTTGGTTATGCAAGTGTGGTTTCATTCATCCTATACCTAATGCACATACATACTTCTCATGACTCATGTAAACAAAGGAAAAATTATAAAAGGGTTAATGCAAACCGGGGCTTGCCTTGTTGCTGCTGGTCAGGAGTTAGTTCTTCGTCCGGAAGAAGGAAGTCCAGCACCTCCGGGGTCTCTTCTTCAACGGCTACACGTTTATGCAATATTACATGTTAATTAATATGCATACAAGTTATTGTAAGGTTACTGTTATTAGTTTTAATAACCAGCCTCGAACACCTGGAACTTTGTTTAAGAATTTAAAGATGAACTGATGTTGGTGGTTTGGCTTGGACTTAGTCACATGGTTAAATGCTAAGTGGTTTTCCCCCCTTTCCATATTAATCCCTTAATTGGTTAAACAGGACAGGGGTGATCTAGAGCTCCAATGGAGCTGAGAATTTTTGTGTGAGTTCCTTGTCACAAGAAAACTCTCTGGACCAAACATTAGCACTTTTCATGGAGTGGTTTGCTCAGAATAATTCTCTTGGCAAATCAGCAAGGAGGAATTAATTCTGAGGTCAGACCCCTGTTCATACCCAACTTAGTGAACTACAATTTCAATTATAGCTCCTAGAGTTTGCATGAATTTTCCTAGCATTTTTGGAGTTAAGGTTTGCCCAGAATTGAATTTCCAAGTTTTGGAAATTCTCTGAAAATGTTTCTGTATTCAAATGAACACAGCACCTTCCAATTTGAATTGCTCTGACCAAATCAACTCCAAATGGTCTGAAACTTTTACAGGGGTTTACTAACGTCCTAAAGAACATTCTGGCAAAATTTGGGGATTTTTGGATGAACCAAACTCCCTCTAAAATTCTTTTGCTGAAAAGCTTTAAAGAATTTTCCAGAATTAATTAATGGGTTTCATACAAATTGGGTTGTATATCTGGACAGAGCTAGGCAAGATGAATCCAACCCAATTTGAATCACTAAATTTGGAGCTTCCTAGCAAAGGTTATGGATTTCTAAAGTTTGAGTGGAAACTGGAATTGTTTTACTATTGGAAAAGAACCTGGGCCCACTCTTTAAATCGCAGCCAGTGAGAAGCGAGAACACACAGGGTTACTGGGTTTTCCTGTGCACAGCCACACGGAATCCTGGCCATATTCGATCCTGTTTTAAACTCGCCCTCACTGACTGGTGGGCCTGCCCCACCCTTCTTCTTCCTCCGAGCCCTCCTTCCCGTGCGCGCGCTAACCTCGCCGGACCGAGGCGGCGCCTCACCGGCTGAGTGTCTCCGGCCGTCTCCCGGCCGGAGGCTCGCCGCCTGGGGGTTTATGGGGTCGGGAAACATGTTTGTGGGCTCGGTTTAGGCGCTAGAGGATCGGAACGGTGCCGGCAGCGTGCGGCGGCCTCGGGGAACAATTGGCATCGTCGCCCGGTGGTCCTAGCCTGCCAACGACTCAGCCCATCCGTTCTAGAGCACCAGTGGGTGCTAGGGAAACCCGGCAAGTAAAGGCCAGCGCATGGCAACACCTCCAGAGGAGTTCTCACCGTGCGCCCGACTCCTGCCGCGCGTTTGAGCGTGGAACGACATGAAATACCCCGAACTGTGTCAGTTTTCTAGCTAGGGTTGCGAAGAGAAATTGAACGCTAGCCAGTCTAGGTCCGGTGTGCACGATTTGGTGGCCTAAGAACCAAGATTAAGGATGAATTCGATGGATTCTTACCCGGAGGTCCGAGTGGATGTGCCGGGAGAAAAACGTCAAATTGACGCTCGATGGTCCACCGTCGGGGCTGTGGCTTGGCTAGTAGCAGCGTGACTATCCGGCGTGTCTCCGAGTGGCCTAGCTCAGCTAGGAAAGCCTCGGGTTCGAGCTGCCCACGGTGAGCCTGTGCTGACTGTTCTTCTCGGTCACCGCCGATAGTCTCCGGGCTAGGTTCTGGGCAGCTAAACTCGATTGTCTTCGGCCGGAGGAGGTAGAGGGCGAGTAGCTGGTGTGGTTTTGTAAGGGCCTCAGTTTTTGACACATAATTGAAGTACTCATCACCACACACACACACACCTCATTTGAGGAAAGATGATGAACACAAATGAAGAGCAAGTAACAATTATCAACATGCTCATTAGAGAACAAACTTACACATTGCAAAAGTGGTATTTCCCACATGTGATATAGATGGGCTGGACATATGAAAACTCCTACACTTTGCTAAGGATGTCCATGCCAAGTTTCACCCAAACTCAAAACCTTTTTGAGGTCATTTTGGGTATAGTTAGGAAGAGGGCAGTTTGAAACCATATTCAAATTCAAACTGTTTTTATCCACTGAATTTAAAAGTGGGGGGCATATTCTTACTCAGCACATTTTTGTGAGCTCACACACCAATTTTCACTCCATTTGGAGTTGATCTTGACATGAGCTAAGTGGGAGAAAGTCAAACTTTATTTGAATTTCAAACTGAACTTGTGCTGAAATTCATTCAAACAAAACCTCATTTGAACTTTGATCAATTCAAATGGCTCATGGGTGAATAATTTGAATTGCCAAGGGTAGTATGGGGTTCACTGTTTACAACAGTGATTAGAAGTAAATTTCAGAGGTTAAAAGGAAGGGTGGGACCCACATGTCAGCCTCTACTTCAACACAAACCGACTGAGACTTTTCACTCGGGTCACCGAGCCGCAGCGGTGATCGCCACCGAGGCCAGCCACCGCGCCACCAGCTGCTTGCCCACGCGCGGGAACGAGGCGGTGCAGAGCCTTCTTAAGGCGCCTGCCCCCCTCCTCGGCCGAGGTACCGACGTGTTTTCCCGCAAGAACCCAGCACTGGCCGAAAGTTTCCGCAGTTCGGACTTGATCGGAGGACGCCGATCGCAGCTCCCTCCTTCCACTCCAGAGTCCCAGCAAGGTACTAGAGACCTTCCTCCATCCTCCCCATTGCTAGAATTCGGTTGAAACCGATTGATATCGGCTGTGCCGAAAGATCAAACTCGGAACTTGGAACCGCCGCACCTCGGGCTCTCGTGGACAGCCCAACCAGGGCGTTGTCACGCCCGAGCCAAGGCACCCTTGGACGCGCGGGTGACCGGTGCTGCTCATCCCCGAGCCACAGCTCGAGTGGTTGCTCACCGGCGGCGAATTTCCACTTTTCCCCTTTCTGTGTGCAGAACGACCTTCGGGTACGATTCTGTTTAATTCATGCTCTAGAAAGGATTAGAGGGCCTCAGGCCACTCCCACACGAGCTAGACACGGTAACACACAAGTTGCCTTCACAACTCTGGGCCGGAGAACCTCTGTGCCCGGCGTAATTTAAGGTCTACTAATGGCGGAACGAACGGGGGGTATCGGGCACACGGTGAGGACCTATTTCGGGCCTTCCCCGAGCTGCCTCGAGCTCATGTCGACCTTCTCTGAGGTCCACTGATGCTCCCCGACCGAGTTCCCAAGTAGCTGAGGTGTTAGAGAAGTCAGCCGACATGGCCGAAGTCATTCCGAGGTGGCGGCTCGTCGCCGACCATGCTCCGGCCATTGTCATGAGCAGCTGACCCTAGAATCCGGTTCCCCAAGTAAAAGTAGGCAGGGGCGGCCAGAATCAAGAAGTTTGGAGCTGTACAGCAGCCGGCGGCGAGCTCTCCGGCGAGGTCCCTCGGCGGCGGAGCGCGGGTGTCGCGAGGTTGAAGAAGGGGGTGGACCCCAACTGTCAGCGGCCGATATTTTGAATCGGGATCCGGCTGCGGCCGGGATCGGGTGTGCTGGCGCACAAAATCCTTGTGGGCCGCGGTGTGCCATCGCTTAGGCGTGCGACGCGTGTCCCCTGGGCCCACGCGCGAGTTTAAACTTTTCCCCGATTTTCAGATTTCCTTCAAACTTCAAATCCTCATAACTTTGGCTAGAAAGCTCCAAATTGAGTGAACCAAATTTTGCTGGATTCAGCTCTCTGAGTACTTTCCAGAAAATCAAGTTTCACTTCATGAAATTCCTTATTTCTCCAGAATTAATTCCTCAAAGTTTAAACTGTTAGGAATTTTAACTGGAAGATCCTTTGGGGGAAAATCCTGAAATTTTCCTGGGATGTTCACCAAAATATCACTGAACTACCATAAAAATTTCAGATCCATTTGAGCTCATCTGATCCACCTAATGGTGTGATTAGTGAAACTGTTCCAGAGAAAATAGAAAATGTTCAGAAACATTTTCAGAATTTTCTCTGAAATTGTTTAGCTCATATCTTTAGTTAGGGACTTCCAAATTAAGTGAGACCAAATCCATTAGAACCCTCTGAAAATCCAGTTTTCAGAAAGTCATATTTTGTTTCATGAAAATTCCTAGAACACCCTAAGAGTTCCAATTAAGGTCAAGGACATAATTAATTGTGGAGGGCTCAAATGAGCTTTGCTGCAACTAAAACTTGACCAAGTCTCTATTTAGGTTGTAACCAAGCCATAGTAAAAGTTTCACAGTCATTAGGTCTGTCTGGCAAGGGTTATAGACTTCACAACTTCAAAGTTAATACAAATGCATTTAAATTGATACATATGTTTCTTATATCATGTAGTCGCTAAGGTCGAGGAGGAACCCGAAGTCCTAGACTTCGTTACTCCGGAGGAACAGCTAGCCTACGACCAAGAGCAGCAAGGCAAGCTCCGGTTTGCATTAACCTTTTTACAAATTTTTATTGTTTTGAGCACATACTTGTTTCCTTTATTCTGTGCATTAGAATCTTGTTTGGAAGCCCCACTGCATAGCCAAGAGAACCATGGGTTGGGTTTAGGATTGCAAACCCCGTTAGCCACTGCATTGCTAGGATAAAGTAGGATTCGGTACAAGTCGAGTAGTTGAAACTACTCGCGAGAATAGGCTAGAGGCACATTGCTCGGGTAGAGATAGCACATGATACACATGGCAAGAAAATGAGACCGAGCGGAGAGTAAGGGCAGCAGGACTTTGGGGCCTGTGTGCTGTAGCTCCGCTTGTGTCGATTGAGGACCGAGCCGTGTGCGGGCCTGTTGAACAAGCTAGAACAGTACCGAAGACCTACCAGCTATATGGGAACCGGGAAACTGATGTAACCGGGTAGCTGGGTATTGAGGCATTGCCCGTCGTTCAGAGGGTAGGTTGAGAGCTCGAGGTGTAAATCGGCTGGCGGCACAGAGATGCGCGCGCAGAGACCTCTTGCTCGGGACGATGGGACCGGTTCAATATTTGGCTAACGGGTGAAAGGTAGTCGCGTACGGCGTCCATGATGGTTGTTGTAGGCAATATCGAGTACGGGCGTACGTGACGGGTTGTTCGGGTAACCCTGCTGGTGTAAATCGATTATAATCGCCGTCCCTCGCAGTCAGTGAGTACCACTTGTTCACTGTACCGTGACGTAGAAAGAACATGCTAGTTATATGTTAAAATGTTGCTGATTGAAAGCTGGACATTGATTGTTAATGATATGCTGTAGCTTAGAGCTAATTAAAGTTCTTTTCAACTTTAGGCAAAGTACATGAGAAAAATGCGTTTCTTGTTTGATTGCGGCTCTCTCATGTGCCTTAGCGTAAGGTTCTCCACCACCTGCTGCTAAAACGTGAAAGTAAGGTTCTACTAATTAGGCGAGTCCTTGCAAATAATTTTTTTTAACCTCATGCAACCCATTACCCTCATGTAGAAGTTCCATGTTTAGGTGAGACGGGTCAGACTTGCTGAGCCTTCGTGCTCACTGCTTGTGTTTGAAGCTTTTGCAGGGTTCTATGAGGAAGGGACTCCCGAAGAGGAGACGGAACCCCAGGAGGGGAACCCCGTCGAGTGGGAGTCGTGCACGCCGCAGAGTTAGTGTGCGTGTGTGCTAGCAAGGACACGTTTGAGGGCCGAACGTGCACTTGATGCTTAGTCTACGCCCGTGAGTGTAGACTGAACTTATTTTGATGTAAACATGTTCATAAACCTGTTTATGTAATAAAACTTCCGCTTCCGCTTTGCACCTTTGACGTGTGTTATACGGTGCTGTGCAACGCAGCACCCCTCAGCGTGATCCTGGCTCGACGGGACCATTGGGGTCGTGTCAGCGTGGTATCAGAGCTCGCTTGAGGTTTAACACAGTACAAAGGTTTTCTTTTTTAAAAATCCAGTGAGGAACGAGTTAGTAGCCCGTATAAGGATGTTATTAGTATATAGAAAGTGGCTTATTAACCTATTTGTTATGTCGGAAAATCGTGCATCCCGGGACGTTCATGTCTTGGGGGGTGCACGTAAGCGCTGTCCACCAGTGCGCACAAGCTGAAGGGTGGAGCCCCACGGGTGGCAGGTAACCCGACCCGCTTTAGTATCCTCTACGACTCTTCATGTCGTTTGGGGTATTCGAGCAACGTCTGTCCCTGGCGTGCGTGGTGCAATATGGGAGACCCCGTCACGTGGTCTGAAACGTGAACACGTAACTCAAGGCGTGTTTGGCTTGAGAACATCCGGGCGAGTGATGACGGCCGGGTGTACTAACTGTATGTATTCCGGGCTCGGTGTGCAGCCGAGTCTGATGATTGTTTGAGTTTCTGCAGGTAGCCTGACCACGAAACGGTAGACGTGTAGCATCCGTGTGCAAGTGACGAGTAGTGCCACTGAACTAACGAAGCCGGCTAAGTCCGGTATAGGTTTTTTTTTCCTTTGTGAGGACGTAGTACCGACATAATCTGGTGACGCCTCGACGTCACATCCAATTAAATGAACAACTTCATTTAAAAACTTGAAGGTTTTGATCCAAAGTAGTAAAACTTGATGTAACTCCTTCCCTTGAACAGGATATTCAAAGCTAACAAGTTTTTAACTTATAGGATGTTAAGGAGGCCTTAAAAAGGACGAAAGGAGGAAAGGCCCTCGGCCCTGACGATGTCCCTATTGAGGTGTGGAGATGTCTTGGGGACGTCGCAATAGTATGGCTCACAAAGCTATTCAACCACATTTTTCGGTCAAACAAGATGCCTGAAGAATGGAGGAAAAGTATATTAGTACCTATCTTCAAAAATAAAGGAGATATTCAAAGTTGTACTAATTATCGAGGTATTAAGCTTATGAGTCATACTATGAAGCTTTGGGAGAGAGTGATTGAACACCGCCTGAGGAAAGTGACCAATGTCACTAAAAACCAGTTTGGTTTTATGCCTGGGAGGTCTACAATGGAGGCGATTTTCTTGCTTCGTCAGCTTATGGAGAGATATAGGGAGCAGAAGAAGGACTTGCATATGGTGTTCATCGACTTGGAGAAGGAGTACGACAAGATACCAAGGTCAGTCATGTGGTGGACACTAGAGAAACATAAAGTGCCAACAAAGTACATTACCCTTATCAAGGATATGTACAATAATGTTAGGACAAGTGTGCGCGTAAGTGATAGTGAGACTGATGCATTTCCTATCACGGTAGGATTACATCAAGGATCAGCTTTGAGCCCATACATCTTTTCCTTGGTCATGGATGAGGTGTCGAAGGATATACAAGGGGATATCCCTTGGTGCATGCTCTTTGCTGATGATGTAGTGCTGGTAGATGAAACTAGAGATGGTGTTGATAAGAAATTAGAGTTATGGAGACAAACCTTAGAGTCCAAGGGGTTTAGACTTAGTAGGACCAAAACCGAGTATATGAGGTGCGACTTTAGTGGTGTTGGTCGTGAAGAGGGAAATGTTAGTCTACAAGGACAAATAGTACCTAGAAGGGACTCTTTCCGATACTTAGGATCAATGTTACAAAGCAATGGCGATATTGATGAGGATGTTTGCCACAGGATCAAGGTAGGGTGGATGAAATGGCGACAAGCCTCTGGAATCCTATGTGATAGGAAAGTCCCACAAAAGCTAAAAGGGAAGTTCTATAGGACGGTGATCAGACCCGCGATGCTCTATGGGGCGGAATGTTGGCCAACTAAACGGCAACATGTCCAACAAATGAGTGTCGCAGAGATGCGCATGCTACGGTGGATGTGTGGGCACACGAGAAGAGACCGAATAAGGAATGAGACGATTCGTGATAAGGTAGGGGTGGCGCCAATTGAAGAGAAGTTAGTCCAACATCGGCTTAGGTGGTTTGGACATATCCAACGGAGACCTCCAGAAGCACCGGTTAACAGTGGGATTTTAAGAGGTAGAGAAAATATTAGGAGGGGTAGAGGACGACCAAGGTTGACCTGGGAGGAGGCGGTAAAACGAGATTTGAGAGATTGGAATGTATCCAGAGACTTAGCTCATGATAGGACCGCATGGAAAGTAGCAATTCATGTGCCAGAATCGTAGTCTTGTTTTTTTCTTTTTTTCTTTTCTCTTTTTCTTTTCCTTTTTTCTTATTTCTTTTCTCTTTTCTCTTTTTCCTTTTTCTTTTTTCCTTTTTTTTTCCTTTTTTTTCCTTTTTTCCCCCTTGTTCTCATATCTCTTCCTCTGTTTTACTTCATTAATATTGGGTTTCATGTCTAGCCGACCCCAACAGGCTTGGGATAAAGGCTTGGTTGTTGTAAGGACAGAGCACTCTGTTTTCAGCTGAATCAAGGCTGAAGTTAATCAGAGGCTAGAGGTCGAGTTCTTTCGAGGTTGGGGTCGTATGATACATTTCTGGAAAGCTTTGGAGGAGCTTTACAATTTTCTGTTGAGTTCCAGAGGTGTTTCATCCCTTAACCACTCGAAAAATGCAGTAGAGTCGAAACTGTCCAGAAAACAGGACAGAGCAAAGACTCTCTGTAAACTCTCTGTAAATTAAGCATAACTTCCTGCTTAAAAATCCAAAAATAGGAAATGAGGTAGTTCTGGAAAGCTTATGAGATGGGTTACAACTTTGTAACAGAAAGTTTTGTCAGATTAGGAACAGAATTAACTGGGATTCTTGGATCAAATCAGTACCTAAGGCAGGGAGGTGCTGTCCAATTGTTCCCAGAAATTCTGATAACTTTGACATCTCATAATTTTTGAACCAGGACAGATCATAGGCCAACCAAATACTTTCTGGAAAGCTATTGAAGTTAACTTTAACTTTGATGTTGAGCTCCAGGACTGGTTTTGCTTTTAACCTGGCCTAAATCAGATTGATATGGAAACTGGTCAGGGCTGTCATGGTAACAGCAGATCAGCAGTCAAATTTGTTTAAAAATTTGAACTATGTTTCCAAGTGTTATGGGTTCAATAACATATCTTATGTTATAACTCAATGGTTTACTGTTTAAATAAATATTTGACATTTCTCAAATATATTTTTACAGATGGCAGCAGATAAACGGTTGGAGAACGGGTGGGTAGTTTCCCACTGCTCTGACCGTAGCGGCTACCCGGAAGCATTGTGGCAGATGCTCCAATATTTCGGGTACAACCAGATGCCGCAATACTTCGCCAAGGAAGAAGGCGAAGAGGGGAACAGGACGTGGACGATCCATGTCGAGGTTCCTGCAGGACCTACGCCACCCGGTTGGGTGCCATTCACCGTCACGGTGAGAGGAAGACAACCGGAAGGGATGTGGCAAGTGGCAGCCCGTGACACTATGTCACGTTTCTGCCAACTACACGTGCAGGCTATGGAGGGCACACCATACGCACTCGTTCCGGTGGAGGGGCGAGTGCAGCATGTGTGGGAAGAAAGGTACCTGGAGGCAACAGACCCGAGTTGCCCAAGGTACAACCCCGCGGAGGCAAACCTCAGCCTCCAAATGAGGGCGGGAAACGCTGTGATGGACAGCCAAGCTGTTCATACGGAGCATCTCGCCACCAAGCTCAAGGAGAGCACAAGCCGTGGAGATCATTTTGAGAGTGCTCACAGCGCACTCCGCAATGTGCTCCTTCCGACGATCAAGCGACTGAATGAACAACACAATCAGTTGCGTCGTCTGAAGAAGGCAAAGAAGAAGGGCCGTGTTGACATCGCGGCGTTGCAAGAGCTGGTGCAGACCCTAACCCAGCAGAATGAGGACCTTGCTCAAGAGCGGGATGACGCTATTGCGGAAGGACAAGGCTGGGAAGAGGACTACAACCAGGCTATGGACGAGGTGCATGCATTGCAGGACCTCGTGCCTCCGGTATTGGGCGTACCGGTAGTCTTGGGTCTTCCAGCCATGGGAGAGCCCGAAATGGGAGAAGAGGTGGTAGACCCCGAACCACCAGCCGAGGTACCGGAGGAGCACGACCCACAGGAGGTCGAGTTCTACTCCCAGTAGGGGGTTACGGTTGCCAAGTAGGGCAGCTAGGGTAGCGTAACCCAACTTTTGTAATCGGTGACATGTCGTGTAGACAGTAGCGTATGTATAGGTACTGACGACATGAGCACGACTTCTCGGAGATCCGAGAATGATGTATCTTGTATAAAGTTTATGCTTTATCAATATATGTGAATGTTGTGCAAGTTAATCATGCGTCGCTTCAATACCTACTGCTGTTTATGGAAGTTTGACTGAGACATGTGCTAATTACTGCTGTGTTGAATTTCAGAATGACACGTACTCGTGCCAACCCTGACGTTGGGGGTACCAGTCAAGGGGGAGAGACCTCCCAACCGCCTCCCGAGGACTCCTCGGGACAGCAGCAGCAACAGCAACAGCAAACACCGCCACCGCCACTGCCAACGGTTACATTGGCCGACATTGTCGCGGCAATGGCGGGTTCACATCAGCAGCACACAGAGCTGCTGCAAACGTTAATTGCGAATACGTCTCGCCCAGAGAGACGTCAAGATCGTGAGGAGCGCCAACAGAGCTCCTAGTCTGATTTCCTAGCGACTCATCCCCCTGTATTCTCAAGGGCGGATGAACCACTTGACGCGGACAACTGGCTCCGCGCCATAGAGATGAAGTTCGGGCTGCTCCAAATCAGCGAGCAGCGCAAGACTCAGTTCGCGGTCCAGCAGCTCCAAGGATCCGCAAGCGCGTGGTGGGCCAACTTCTGTGCTTCCCAGCCCACCGACCAAGTGATGACCTGGGCGGAGTTCCGGACGGCCTTCAGGGCCTATCATATACCGCCCGGTTTGATGAAGAGGAAGACGCAGGAGTTCCTACACCTGCAACAAGGGAGCCGGAACGCGCTGGAATATTCCAGGGCGTTTAACGATCTCGCGCTCTACGCGTCGTATCACGCAGATACGGACGAGAAGCGGCGGGACCATTTTTACCAGGGGCTTAACCCGCTCCTGAAGGATAAGCTGGCGATGTTCAATCGCGGCAGCCTCAATGACATAATTGATGCTGCGATTGTTCAGGAGGACTCCGGTAAGGAGTTAGCGGCGGCGGAGAGAAAGCGAAGCGCGCCGCAGAGCAGTGGAGAAGGAGGCGGTCCTTCTCAGAAGTTTCGGATGGTGAATCGCCCACCATCAGGCCCACGCTGGCAGCCACCACAGCGGTCGATGTCGTTCCGCGGTCGGCCGTACTCTTCACCAGCATTCCGGCCGGCACTGCCAGCACCACCGCAACAACAACAGCAGCAGCGGGCGATGCCGCGTGCGTTTGCACCTCCGCAACGCATGCCGGGTTTTCGTCCCCCGAGTACTCCACCAGCAGCGGCCACATGTTACAAGTGTGGTCATCCAGGACACTTCGCGAGCAGTTGCCCGGAGAGGCAAGGCGGCGGAGTGGCACCACAGTTTCCGGGGAGAAATCAACCCCGGAACCCTACCAATGCGCGGCGGGCAAACCCTAGGCCCGGCACTGTCCACCAGCTTGCCATTGAGGACGTGCCGGAGGGCGAGCCAATCCTTGCGGGTATGTTCCAACTCCACCAGCATCCCGCTATAGTACTATTTGATTCAGGCGCCACACATAATTTTATTAGCCAAGCTTTCATTGCTAAACACAGCTTGCCAATACTACCCACCGATAGTCCATATTTAATTTGTTCACCGGGTGGGAAGATTTCAGCAAGCGTAATGGTCTCCAAAGCACCATTATGCTTAGCGGGTAGAGTGTACCCCACGTCTCTCATTATCTTAGAGGGACAGAAGGTCGATGTCATCCTAGGGATGTCGTGGTTAAACCGCCACGGCGCTGTTCTAGACACCGTCCTTCGAGTCGTGCACCTAAACTCAGAAGTGCACGGTTCTCACTCATTATTTCTGGACAGTCCAGAAATAAAACTTCCAAGTGTCTATCAAGCCACAACTATCAGATTGGAAGACATTCCAGTGGTCCGAGAGTTCCCGGATGTATTCCCGGACGATTTGCCGGGGATGCCACCCGATAGAGAGGTGGAGTTCAAGATTGAACTCGCACCAGGAACCATGCCAATATCCCGAAGGCCGTACAAGATGGCGCCCAAGGAGTTGGCTGAACTGAAGACTCAGCTCACGGACCTTCTGGAGAAGGGTTTTATTAGGCCGAGCTCCTCGCCATGGGGCTGTTCGGCATTATTTGTCAAAAAGAAGGATGAAACGTTGCGGCTTTGCGTGGACTACCGTCCATTAAATGCCGTAACCATCAAGAACAAGTACCCGTTGCCACGGATCGACATGTTGTTTGATCAGTTGGTCGAAGCAAAGATCTTTTCCAAGATGGATTTAAGATCCGGGTACCATCAGATTAAGATAAGGGCGGAGAACATTCCAAAGACAGCTTTCTCGACAAGGTATGGACTTTATGAGTACCTGGTCATGTCCTTCGGCCTCACCAATGCTCCAGCTCACTTCATGTATTTAATGAACTCGGTGTTCATGCCGGAGCTGGACAAGTTTGTCGTGGTCTTCATCGACGACATCCTAGTATACTCCAAGTCGGAGGAAGATCACAAGAAACATCTGCGTATAGTCTTGCAACGGCTGCGGGATCACAAGTTATACGCAAAGTTCAGCAAATGCGAGTTTTGGATATCGCAAGTGCCTTTCCTCGGGCATATCATCTCAGCGGAGGGTATCGCTGTGGACCCGAGCAAGATCACGCAAGTGCTGAATTGGAAATCCCCGAGAACTGTTCACGAGGTACGGAGTTTCCTCGGACTCGCGGGATATTATCGGAGGTTCATTCCGAACTTCTCGAAGATTGCCAAGCCAATGACAGAGCTGCTGAAGAAGGCTACCAAATATGTTTGGAGTCCAGCATGTGAAGCAGCATTCAAGGCTTTAGTCAAGCACCTGACATCAGCACCGGTTTTGGCGCAGCCAGACACAACAAAACCGTTCGATGTGTACTGCGATGCATCCGGCATTGGGCTCGGATGTGTGCTGATGCAAGACCGAAGAGTGGTCGCGTATGGATCACGGCAGCTTAGGAACCATGAGCAAAATTATCCAACTCATGACTTGGAGCTCGCTGCCGTGGTACTTGCACTAAAAATGTGGAGGCACTACCTACTCGGTAACCTCGTACATTTATATACCGACCACAAAAGCCTCAAGTACATATTCACTCAGAAGGAGCTGAACATGAGGCAACGAAGATAGTTAGAACTGATAAAGGATTACGAGATAGAGATCCATTATCATCCGGGCAAGGCAAACGTTGTGGCAGATGCGCTGAGCCGCAAGTCACACGTCAATAATCTGACCATCACACCATTGGAAGAGAGCGAACCACCACTCCATGTGATTCCACACGGAGCTCTCTACAACCTAGCTTTGATCCCCACCATCCGTGAAGAGATAGAGGCAGCCCAGAAGAATGACAAGGGCATGTCACATTTACGGAGACGTGTAGACAGTGGGGAGTTGAAATGTTTCTGGAAGGACGGAGACGGCATCCTATGGTTCAAGGACCGGATCGTCGTACCCCGAAACCCGGAGTTACGGAAGAAAATCTTTGATGAGGCTCACTTATCAAAGTTTTCTATTCACCCCGGCAGCAACAAAATGTATCAAGAACTCAGAAGAAAGTTTTGGTGGACACGGATGAAACGAGAGACTGCAAAGTACGTGTCCGAGTGTGATACATGTCGAAGGGTGAAGGCAGACCACATGCGGAAACCGGGACTGCTGCAACCGCTGGGCATTCCTGCCTGGAAGTGGGAGGACGTGAGCATGGATTTCGTCGTCGGTTTACCCACCACCTCACAGAAACATGATTCTGTGTGGGTGATCGTCGATCGACTCACCAAAGTTGCCCATTTCATCCCGGTCAACACCAACTACAACGCCAAGAAGTACGCTGAACTGTACATCTCACGGATCCTATGCTTATACGGCGTACCCCGTACCATCATATCGGACCGAGGTACTTTATTTGTGTCCCGTTTTTGGGAGCAGCTACACGCTGCCTTGGGGACGAAGCTGATCCGTAGTTCAGCCTACCACCCGCAGACGGATGGACAAACTGAGCGGGTAAATCAAATCCTAGAAGACATGCTACGAGCTTGCGCTATCAACCACGGCAAGAATTGGGATGATCACTTGCCGTTAGCCGAATTCTCGTACAACAATGGGTACCAAGCCAGCATCAAGATGGCGCCCTACGAGGCGCTATACGGAAGAAAATGCCGCACACCATTGAACTGGTGTGAGTCTGGCGAAAGGGTTACCTTCGGGATTGACCTTGTCAACAACGCGGAAGAAAAGGTTCGACTAATTCAAGCGAACCTAAAAGCCGCTCAATCCCGTCAGAAACAGTATGCGGACCGGAGAAGGCGCCCATTACAATTCGAAGTTGGGGATCACGTATATCTACGGGTGTCTCCAATGAAGGGCGTAAACAGATTTGGGGTGAGGGGAAAGTTAGCACCCCGCTTCATCGGTCCATTCCAGATTACCGAAAGATGTGGATCGGTGGCATACCGGCTGAAATTACCAGAAGCACTTTCCGGTGTGCACGACGTCTTTCACATTTCCCAGCTGAGGAAGTGTCTCAAGCTATCAACTACCGTTCAGCTGGAAGACATTGAAGAACTGCAACCGGATCTCACCTATCGGGAGGAACCGGTGCAGATTATTGAGGAAAAGGCCCGAACCACACGCAACCGTACGTTGTGGTTCTACAAGGTTCTATGGAGTAATCACTCCATGGACGAAGCGACATGGGAGAGCGAAGAATTTCTTCGCACTAACTACCCCGACTTTTTCACGTCGCATATCCGGTAATGTTCCACCGTCCTCTCTCTCATTTTCACCGTATAATCTCGGGACGAGATTCTTTTAAGGGGGGAGGAATGTAAGGGCCTCAGTTTTTGACACATAATTGAAGTATTCATCACCACACACACACACACACCTCATTTGAGGAAAGATGATGAACACAAATGAAGAGCAAGTAACAATTATCAACATGCTCATTAGAGAACAAACTTACACATTGCAAAAGTGGTATTTCCCACATGTGATATAGATGGGCTGGACATATGAAAACTCCTACACTTTGCTAAGGATGTCCATGCCAAGTTTCACCCAAACTCAAAACCTTTTTGAGGTCATTTTGGGTATAGTTAGGAAGAGGGCAGTTTGAAACCACATTCAAATTCAAACTGTTTTTATCCACTGAATTTAAAAGTGGGGGGCATATTCTTACTCAGCACATTTTTGTGAGCTCACACACCAATTTTCACTCCATTTGGAGTTGATCTTGACATGAGCTAAGTGGGAGAAAGTCAAACTTTATTTGAATTTCAAACTGAACTTGTGCTGAAATTCATTCAAACCAAACCTCATTTGAACTTTGATCAATTCAAATGGCTCATGGGTGAATAATTTGAATTGCCAAGGGTAGTATGGGGTTCACTGTTTACAACAGTGATTAGAAGTAAATTTCAGAGGTTAAAAGGAAGGGTGGGACCCACATGTCAGCCTCTACTTCAACACAAACCGACTGAGACTTTTCACTCGGGTCGCCGAGCCGCAGCGGTGATCGCCACCGAGGCCAGCCACCGCGCCACCAGCTGCTTGCCCACGCGTGGGAACGAGGCGGTGCAGAGCCTTCTTAAGGCGCCTGCCCCCCTCCTCGGCCGAGGTACCGACGTGTTTTCCCGCAAGAACCCAGCACTGGCCGAAAGTTTCCGCAGTTCGGACTTGATCGGAGGACGCCGATCGCAGCTCCCTCCTTCCACTCCAGAGTCCCAGAAAGGTACTAGAGACCTTCCTCCATCCTCCCCATTGCTAGAATTCGGTTGAAACCGATTGATATCGGCTGTGCCGAAAGATCAAACTCGGAACTTGGAACCGCCGCACCTCGGGCTCTCGTGGACAGCCCAACCAGGGCGTTGTCACGCCCGAGCCAAGGCACCCTTGGACGCGCGGGTGACCGGTGCTGCTCATCCCCGAGCCACAGCTCGAGTGGTTGCTCACCGGCGGCGAATTTCTACTTTTCCCCTTTCTGTGTGCAGAACGACCTTCGGGTACGATTCTGTTTAATTCATGCTCTAGAAAGGATTAGAGGGCCTCAGGCCACTCCCACACGAGCTAGACACGGTAACGCACAAGTTGCCTTCACAACTCTGGGCCGGAGAACCTCTGTGCCCGGCGTAATTTAAGGTCTACTAATGGCGGAACGAACGGGGGGTATCGGGCACACGGTGAGGACCTATTTCGGGCCTTCCCCGAGCTGCCTCGAGCTCATGTCGACCTTCTCTGAGGTCCACTGATGCTCCCGGACCGAGTTCCCAAGTAGCTGAGGTGTTAGATAAGTCAGCCGACATGGCCGAAGTCATTCCGAGGTGGCGGCTCGTCGCCGACCATGCTCCGGCCATTGTCATGAGCAGCTGACCCTAGAATCCGGTTCCCCAAGTAAAAGTAGGCAGGGGCGGCCAGAATCAAGAAGTTTGGAGCTGTACAGCAGCCGGCGGCGAGCTCTCCGGCGAGGTCCCTCGGCGGCGGAGCGCGGGTGTCGCGAGGTTGAAGAAGGGGGTGGACCCCAACTGTCAGCGGCCGATATTTTGAATCGGGATCCGGCTGTGGCCGGGATCGGGTGTGCTGGCGCGCAAAATCCTTCTGGGCCGCGGTGTGCCATCGCTTAGGCGTGCGACGCGTGTCCCCTGGGCCCACGCGCGAGTTTAAACTTTTCCCCGATTTTCAGATTTCCTTCAAATTTCAAATCCTCATAACTTTGGCTAGAAAGCTCCAAATTGAGTGAACCAAATTTTGCTGGATTCAGCTCTCTGAGTAATTTCCAGAAAATCAAGTTTCACTTCATGAAATTCCTTATTTCTCCAGAATTAATTCCTCAAAGTTTAAACTGTTAGGAATTTTAACTGGAAGATCCTTTGGGGGCAAATCCTGAAATTTTGCTGGGATGTTCACCAAAATATCACTGAACTACCATAAAAATTTCAGATCCATTTGAGCTCATCTGATCCACCTAATGGTGTGATTAGTGAAACTGTTCCAGAGAAAATAGAAAATGTTCAGAAACATTTTCAGAATTTTCTCTGAAATTGTTTAGCTCATATCTTTAGTTAGGGACTTCCAAATTAAGTGAGACCAAATCCATTAGAACCCTCTGAAAATCCAGTTTTCAGAAAGTCATATTTTTTTTCATGAAAATTCCTAGAACACCCTAAGAGTTCCAATTAAGGTCAAGGACATAATTAATTGTGGAGGGCTCAAATGAGCTTTGCTGCAACTAAAACTTGACCAACTCAAAGTTTCACAGTCATTAGGTCTGTCTGGCAAGGGTTATAGACTTCACAACTTCAAAGTTAATACAAATGCATTTAAATTGATACATATGTTTCTTATATCATGTAGTCGCTAAGGTCGAGGAGGAACCCGAAGTCCTAGACTTCGTTACTCCGGAGGAACAGCTAGCCTACGACCAAGAGCAGCAAGGCAAGCTCCGGTTTGCATTAACCTTTTTATAAATTTTTATTGTTTTGAGCACATACTTGTTTCCTTTATTCTGTGCATTAGAGTCTTGTTTGGAAGCCCCACTGCATAGCCAAGAGAACCATGGGTTGGGTTTAGGATTGCAAACCCCGTTAGCCACTGCATTGCTAGGATAAAGTAGGATTCGGTACAAGTCGAGTAGTTGAAACTACTCGCGAGAATAGGCTAGAGGCACATTGCTCGGGTAGAGATAGCACATGATACACATGGCAAGAAAATGAGACCGAGCGGAGAGTAAGGGCAGCAGGACTTTGGGGCCTGTGTGCTGTAGCTCCGCTTGTGTCGATTGAGGACCGAGCCGTGTGCGGGCCTGTTGAACAAGCTAGAACAGTACCGAAGACCTACCGGCTATATGGGAACCGGGAAACTGATGTAACCCGGGTAGCTGGGTATTGAGGCATTGCCCGTCGTTCAGAGGGTAGGTTGAGAGCTCGAGGTGTAAATCGGCTGGCGGCACAGAGATGCGCGTGCAGAGACCACTTGCTCGGGACGATGGGACCGGTTCAATATTTGGCTAACGGGTGAAAGGTAGTCGCGTACGGCGTCCGTGATGGTTGTTGTAGGCAACATCGAGTACGGGCGTACGTGACGGGTTGTTCGGGTAACCCTGCAGGTGTAAATCGATTATAATCGCCGTCCCTCGCGGTCAGTGAGTACCACTTGTTCACTGTACCGTGACGTAGAAAGAACATGCTAGTTATATGTTAAAATGTTGCTGATTGAAAGCTGGACATTGATTGTTAATGATATGCTGTAGCTTAGAGCTAATTAAAGTTCTTTTCAACTTTAGGCAAAGTACATGAGAGAAATGCGTTTCTTGTTTGATTGCGGCTCTCTCATGTGCCTTAGAGTAAGGTTCTCCACAACCTGCTGCTAAAACGTGAAAGTAAGGTTCTACTAATTAGGCGAGTCCTTGCAAATAATTTTTTTTTAACCTCATGCAACCCATTACCCTCATGTAGAAGTTCCATGTTTAGGTGAGACGGGTCAGACTTGCTGAGCCTTCGTGCTCACTGCTTGTGTTTGAAGCTTTTGCAGGGTTCTATGAGGAAGGGACTCCCGAAGAGGAGACGGAACCCCAGGAGGGGAACCCCGTCGAGTGGGAGTCGTGCACGCCGCAGAGTTAGTGTGCGTGTGTGCTAGCAAGGACACGTTCGAGGGCCGAACGTGCACTTGATGCTTAGTCTACGCCCGTGAGTGTAGACTGAACTTATTTTGATGTAAACATGTTCATAAACCTGTTTATGTAATAAAACTTCCGCTTCTGCTTTGCACCTTTGACGTGTGTTATATGGTGCTGTGCAACGCAGCACCCCTCAGCGTGATCCTGGCTCGACGGGACCATTGGGGTCGTGTCAGGTTTTTGGCTAGGGGGGGGTGCTGCACGCGAGAGCTCGGCCGAATCCTCACGGAAAGTCGATCGGCGGCAGTCAGGTCGGTCAGCGCGAGGCACGGGAGCAGTGATGATCTTCACGTGGCCGCGCGTGTTACCGCCGCTGCAGTCGGTCCTCCACAGCGCGCTGGCTCGTGCGGTGTCCCTCCCTCTCGGGCGCGGGAGCAGGAGCTGGCAGCCTGTGTTCGACCGGCGTCGGGGAGAACAGGCCACGCTTGGTTTGGAGAACAGTCCCCCCACTGACTTGTGGGCCCCCCTCTCCCCCTAATCTCTTTTTCCAAATTCTGCTGCAAATATCTCAGCTACTCTCCATTTAATGAGAGACTTAGCCTCCAAGTATTGGTTTGAATTTGAGTTCTCAATTTCAAACTTTGTTTGGTTAAATTTGCTTCATATTTAAACTGAAATTCAAATTCAGTTTTGAATTCTTGCAAATTTAGCTCTTGACAATATGAGCTCCAATGGAGATGAAAATTGGTGGGTTTACTCAGAAAAATGTGCTGAGTATAGATATGGAGCTAACTTTTGAATTTGGGTGATGAAAGTTGCTGCAATTTGAATTTACATTCAAATTGGCCTCTTTTTGAAATAACCCAAAAGTGCCTCAAAAAGTGTTGAATTTGCATGAGCTTTGGACTGAACCTTCCCAAGACTTTTTAAATTCTAGGGGTGATCTCAACCTCTCATGTTCATGTGTAGAAACCCTACTTTGTGAAAGTGAAGGCTTTCCCCTCTAATCATTGTTTTGATGGAGGTTACATGCTCTTCACAATATTTCCTAAGATTTCCACAATAAAAACTGTGGTGTTGTGAGGTGAAGAAAAAGTTTTTGCAAGTCCCTTTTCTTGGGCTTTTACATCCCTCCCCCCTTAAACGAATCTCGTCCCGAGATTATAAAAGAAGAGATAGCGATGTAATAGGGACTTACCCGTGTTGAGAAGCCATAAACTCCGGGTAATTCGAGCGAAGAAACTCCTCGCTCTCCCACGTCGCTTCTTTGGCGGTGTGGTTACTCCAGAGTATTTTGTAGAACCACAACGTTCTGCTACGCGTGGTTCGGGCTTTCTCATCAAGAATTCCCACCGGATACTCATCATATGTTAAATCCGGTTTCAGCTCGCCGATGTCTTCGGTAGGAACAGCAGCCGTATGCTTCAAACATTTTCGCAGCTGCGAAACATGGAAAACATCATGGACACCAGTCAGGGATGCCGGTAGCTCCAATCTATACGCTGCTGGTCCACACTTTTCGGTGATAGCATAGGGTCCAATAAAACGGGGAGCGAGCTTCCCCTTCACACCGAACCGGTGCACGCCCTTCATCGGAGACACGCGGAGGTACACGTGTTCCCCGACGTCAAAGTGCAACGGTCTACGCCTCTTATCAGCGTAGCTCTTCTGTCGAGATTGAGCGGCCTTCAAATTGGCTTGAATGGTCCGAACGCGCTCTTCGGCGTCGTTCACCACATCAACCCCGAATGTGACCCTTTCACCGGACTCACACCAATTTAATGGGGTGCGACATTTACGACCGTAGAGATCTTCGTAGGGTGCCATCTTGATGCTCGCCTGATAGCCATTGTTGTACGAGAATTCTGCCAATGGTAGGTGATCATCCCAGTTCCTACCATGGTGGATGGCACATGCTCTCAACATGTCTTCCAGAACTTGATTCACCCTCTCTGTTTGGCCATCTGTCTGAGGGTGGTAGGTGGAGCTCCTGATCAACTTAGTACCCAATGCAGCGTGTAGCTGCTCCCAAAAGCGAGATACAAATAATGCACCTCGATCTGAGACAATGGTCTTGGGTACCCCGTATAGGCATAGAATCTTCGCTATGTATAGCTCCGCATATTTGCCGGCATTGTAACGTGTATTTACCGGAATGAAGTGAGCCGTCTTGGTTAACCGATCAACGATTACCCATATGGAATCATGCTTGTTGGCTGTTAGGGGTAATCCCCAATGAAATCCATGCTCACATCTTCCCATTTCCATGCTGGGACCTTCAGGGGTTGCAACAGCCCTGATTTCTTCATGTGATCAGCCTTCACTCGTCGGCACGTATCGCACTCGGATACGTACTTAGCTACCTCTCGCTTCATCCGTGTCCACCAAAATTTCTTTTTCAAATCTTGGTACATCTTGTTGCTGCCCGGATGAATGGAGTATTTAGACAAGTGAGCTTCGTCAAGGATTTTCTTCCTCAGTTCCATGTCCCGTGGTACGACTATGCGGTCATTGAACCACAGCGTCCCCTCATCATCTTTCCGGAAACATTTGACTTCCCCGTTGTCCATACGTCTCCGGAGATGTGCCATGCCTTTATCATTTTTCTGAGCTGCAATGATGTCCTCCCTAATAGTAGGGACGAGGGCAAGGTTGTACAGCGATCCATAAGGAACCAAGTATAAACTTGGCTCTTCCTCCTCCACCGGTGTAATGGTGAAGTGATGGACATGTGATTTCCGACTCAGCGCGTCGGCAACCACATTCGCCTTGCCGGGGTGGTAATGGATCTCAATCTCATAATCTTTGATCAGTTCTAACCACCTCCTCTGCCTCATGTTCAGATCCTTCTGGGTGAAAATGTATTTCAAGCTCTTGTGGTCGGTGTAGAGATGCACCAGATTCCCCAGGAGATAGTGCCTCCACATTTTCAGCGCCAACACCACGGCAGCAAGTTCAAGATCGTGAGTCGAGTAGTGCTGCTCATGGTTCCGAAGCTGGCGTGAGCCATAAGCGACCACACGTCCTTCCTGCATCAACACGCAGCCAAGCCCAATACCGGACGCGTCACAATACACGTCAAAGGGCTTTGTTGTATCCGGCTGAGCTAACACCGGGGCTGTTGTGAGATGCTTCACCAATGTTCGGAACGCTCCTTCACACGCCGTGTTCCAAACGTATTTCGTCCCTTTCTTCAGCAACTCTGTCATCGGCTTAGCGAGCTTGGAGAAGCTTGGAATGAATCTCCGGTAGTATCCCGCTAACCCGAGGAAGCTTCTGACTTCATGAACTGAAGTGGGAGCTTTCCATTTCAACACTTGCTCTATTTTACTTGGGTCAACCGCAATGCCTTCAGCTGAGATGATATGTCCTAAGAATGGCACTTGGCTGATCCAAAATTCGCATTTGCTGAACTTGGCGCAGAGCTTGTGGTCTCGCAATCGTTGAAGAACGATCCGTAAGTGTTCGGCATGCTCGGCTTCTGTGTTGGAGTAAACCAAGATATCGTCGATGAACACTACCACGAACTTGTCCAGCTCCGGCATGAACACCGAGTTCATGAGATACATGAAATGGGCTGGAGCATTTGTGAGACCAAAGGACATGATGAGATATTCATATAATCCATATCTCGTTGAGAAGGCCGTCTTCGGGATATCCTCCGCCCGGATCTTTATCTGGTGATATCCAGAGCGAAGGTCCATCTTGGAGAACACACTTGCACCCACAAGTTGATCAAACAATATGTCGATGCGGGGCAGTGGGTACTTATTCTTGATGGTGACGGTGTTGAGCGGCCGGTAATCCACACACAGCCTCAGGGTCTCATCCTTCTTCTTCACGAATAGGGCCGAGCATCCCCAAGGCGAGAAACTCGGCCTAATGAAACCCTTGCTCAACAGATCGTTGAGCTGTTCTTTCAGTTCAGCCAGCTCATTCGGAGCCATCTTGTATGGTCTCCGTGAGATGGGCGTAGTCCCGGGTGCAAGTTCAATCTTGAACTCGACATCCCGCTCAGGTGGCATGCCCGGAAGATCATCCGGGAACACATCAGGATACTCCCGGACTACGGGGATGTCTTCTAACTTGAGAGCTTCAGCATTATTAATTGCTAAAACTTCCGGGACTGGCGTGTCTAACACCATGGAATGCGGACGGTGGAATGGAGAATTTAAGTGAACCGTCCGTGTCCGAGCCTCTAGGACAGCGCCATGGTATTGTAGCCATGACATCCCTAAGATTGCATCAATCTTTTGTCCCATAAGGATTATCAAGGTTGTGGGATATAGTTTCCCACCTAAGCACAGAGGTGCCTTTGGAATCATCATATTAGCTGAAATCTTCCCTCCCGGTGAGCATATCATATAAGTGCAGTCGGTTGGGAAGACTTGCAATTGATGTTTAGCCACATAGGATGCACTTATAAAGCTGTGGGTTGCACCCGAATCAAATAATATGACGATGGCTTGATTGTTGAGAGTAAACATACCCGCCAGCACGTTGTCTCCCTCTGGGGCGCCCTCATTGTCGAGGTTGCGGACGCCTCCAGTCCGCTGACCAACCTTCTTCGCCGGAGGTCGGCCTCGAGCACCGCCCTGGAACTGGGCTTGCCCGCTGCTCTGCTGCCCCCGGGGACAGTCCTTCGCGAAGTGGCCCGCCTGGCCACACGTGAAGCAGGTGAAACGGGGCGGTCCCCCGCTAATCGGTGGACGGAAACCCGGGGCGCGTTGCGGCGGTTGAAACGCCCGGGGTACCGTCTGCTGCTGCTGCTGTCTTGGTGGTGGCATCGGCGGACGGAACGGGGGTGCTTGGAACGAACGTCCCCCGAACTGTTGAGGTCGCGCCGGTGGACTCCACTGCTGCCCGGATGGTGTCCGATACACCATAGAGTACTTCTGGGGAGAGCCACTCCCACCGCTGGGTGGAGCGCTGCGCTTCCGCTGCTCAGCTGCCAACTCCCGCTGAGCATCCTCTTGCATGATCGCGGCATTGACTAAGTCGTTGAATGTGTCGCGGTTCCATTGTACGAGGTGGGTCTTCATTTCGGGGTGTAACCCCTGATAGAAGTGCTCCCTCTTCTTCTCCTCCGTGGAGATGTAGTCTGACGCATACTGCGCCAGATGGTTGAAGGCACAGGAGTAGTCGTGGGCACTCCTCCCGCCCTGCTTCAGCTCCAAGAATTCTTGGAACTTCCTCTTCATGATTCCGGGAGGAATGTGATAGGCGCGGAATGCCTCCCGGAACTCTTGCCATTCCACGGCATGGCCAGCCGGACGTGAGGCGACGTAATTCGCCCACCACGCACCAGCGGCACCGTGGAGCTGCTGTGCTGCGAACAGGGTCTTCTGCCGCTCCGTACACTGGAGCAGCCCAAACTTGGACTCGATGGTCCGCAGCCAGTTGTCAGCCTCCAGTGGTTCTTCAGCTTCGGTGAACACTGGAGGGTGCGTACTCATGAAATCCGAGTACGACACTTCGCGGGGCTCACGAGGCCCTCGCTCTTGACGTCCTCCCGCCTGGGACGTATTCTGCACGATCGTGCGGAGCAGATCGGTCTGCTCCTCACGACCTCCCACCAATGCCGCTATCACATCCGCTAGAGTAAGCGGAGGCGGCGGTGGTGGCTGCTGCTGCGGGGTGCTGTCGTAGGCCGGTGGCTGGGAGTCATCATCTCCCTGTTGGCTAGAGCCACCAACCTCGTGTGTGGTCCTAGTACGAACCATCTGCAACCACACGACATTAAACATCAGTCCCGCAACATTTTGCATGCAGTCTAAATGAAATAGGTGTAAAAACATTATGACAACAAAAACATGCGATATATCTCGTAAGTAGATAATGTAATAACTTTGCACAAGCTACACCATTACCAGACCAAACACAAGCTAGTTTAATCCAACTTGATGAACCTCCACTTTGGAAGCTCAACATAACTAGGTTTGGTCACTACGAGACATTACTACCGCGTTGTCATCACGCATACCACCCTTAGGGTATAACACCCTCTCCAATGAGCTCAACTGTCATTCTTCTGTCCGAATGACCAGTTTCTACCTATTCCAAGTTTTGATCTGATTCTGGGAATTTTCACGACTCACGTTGCATACTAAAGTTAAAGTTAACTTCAGTATCTTTCCAACGAGTACTCATTTGCCCCCAGATCAACTTTGGTTAAAAAGTTATGCTAATTCAAAGTCAGCAGAATTTCTGGAAGAATTTTAGCAGCACCTCCCTTGGAAGTGGCTGTTTTCAACCCTGGTTTCCACTGAAATCCGTGCTGAAATTTCAGAAACTTTGAATTGCAAAGATGTCACACATCTGCTACTCTTTCTAAGGATGTATTATATGACAATTTTAGATTTTTCTACTGGGAGTTATGTTTGAAAAATAGATCAGTTCAGAGGAGGTTTTACTCTGCCCTGGTTCTGGACAGTTTACATTCCTCTGTGATTTCAGCCATCTTAAGGCGAGTTTCAGCGCTGGAAGTCTACAACAATGTTGTAGAGTACTTCAATACCTTCCCAGAACCATATAGCACACCTCTTTGGGCTAAAGGACCCGTGAGTTATGCCCTGTTGAAGATCAGCAAACTTGCTGTCCAAAACAGAGCACTCTGTTTTTCATCCATTTGGCTATCCTACTTCACTATCCCATTTTTATACCCAACCAGGGTCCTAAATGTTGAACCTATAGATTTTAATTCTTTGTTATCATTATTCTCATGCATATGCCTACAATATCTCGGTACTACGTTCCTCACAAAAGAAATTCCTAACCGGATTTTACCGGCATATACGTCTCAAATGTGGCACTAAACGGTCTCTCGCACACGTTTACTACACGGATACTT
The DNA here is from genome assembly GCA_030760725.1 of Neostapfia colusana. NCBI lineage: Eukaryota > Viridiplantae > Streptophyta > Magnoliopsida > Poales > Poaceae > Neostapfia > Neostapfia colusana. The sequence goes on from JASWHV010000017.1 coordinate 46,829,878, forward strand.
ACGTGGTTAGTACCTGCAGAAGGCCACACAATAATGGTGCACTCAATGGTTATTCATTTCAGGCAGTTCCATATTTAGAAGTAAATACAAACACCCGTATCATTGTCATACGGCCGTCCCTGAGTTAGGTCACGTCTCAAGGTACGTGATCGTGTTTCAACACCACACGACGGGGAACCCGAGTATGTCATGAACGGGTCGTCACGGTTGGGAATGTTATCAACCCAACAGATACCACCTACTGCCCTGCAGGGCACACCGATGGCAAGCGCTGCGTATGTCCTTCTGGGCTATTTCCAGACGAACACACTCTCGCGTTACTGACCACGCGATGGGGTCTCCACTTACTTGCCTAATGCACGCTAGGGATCAGCGTTTCATATGAACTCAGGAACATGAAGAGTCCAAGAGTTTCATATTGACATCTCACACCAAGCTGTGAGACTCTATCCCTGAACCACGTTCCTCGTCAGGGGGAGCTAACTGAAATTGAACCGCTTTCGGTGGCGTTCCTTACCATACTTACCAGAGCGTAGGTGCGTCGTTACATAATTGAAATTCAGAATTATAACACATAGGTTAGTCTTTGCCACTTTAAGTAACTATGCTAATATAGTCCTTACTTGGGCAGCTACCGATTCCTCACCGTATACCTAAGTTTTTCCCATAATGCAGTCCTTTAGTACTGTGCTATCCCCACTGCAGCTCTGATACCAGGCTGTGGCGGACCGGAATCCGCTCATCCAGGATCGCAGAAGTTGGTGCCACGCGATGCGACATCCGACAGCACACGTCATAAGAACATAATATATTACATGGGAAAAACAACTGAAACTGTACAAACAGGTACAAACTTCAGTTACAACTATTGTTTATATTACACAGCGGAAGTCTACACTATACAACTCACGCCCGCCTATCTAGCAAAAGTGGTTGTCCAGCCCTAGGACAACCCACACTAGCTGCACTCCTCAGCTCAGCGCGGCGTGTACGGCTCCCACTCAGCCGTGGTCCCCGACGGAGGGTAACCCTCGCCGGTGGACTCGTACTCCGAGTCCGTGGGTGGCTCCTCACCTGAAAAACACTTAAGCAGCAACCGTGAGCACGAAGGCTCAGCAAGGCTTAACCGACTCACCTAAGCATGAAACTCTACATGAGGTATACCAAGACATAGGTTAGTAACATTTCAGCAAAACGACACGCCTACAACTTCATCCTTAATTCATCTTTTAGCAACAAGTTAACAGTTCATGAAATCTGAAATTTAGTAAGCAGTATTTGGTGGCACACATGTAGCAATACAATTATATCAATCAGCATCATTGAATCAACATATTTCATCCATTAGTCTACGTTACGACGCAGTGAACATGCGGTACTCGTCACCGCGAGGGACGGCGAATCGACTCGATATACACCTGCAGGGAAACCCAAAGAGCACGTCACGTACGCCCACCCGTGGAGCTGCACAGCATGCTCACTCAATGTCGTACGGGACAACCTTTCACCCAACAGCCCAAACGTCGAACCGGTCGCACCGAAACGAGCAGGATGTTCCCCACACGGAGCATCTCTCTATGCCCATTGGCAGATTTCCACCTTGCTGCCCTCAACCTACACCTATAAATCGGTGTGCTATGCCTCGACGCCCGGAGGTTTAGGCTACATCGGTTTATCGGGGCCCATATATCCGATATGCCTTCGGTACATTCAATACTTGTTCAGCAGGGCCGCACACGGATCGGTCCTCAATCGACACGGACAGGGCTGCGCACACAAGACTTCCTCTTGCTGCGCCCTAGCCCCTGCCTAGTCTCATTTTCATTACTATAGTGATCTCACATCACTCAACCGAACCCGTATGCCCCAATGCCTATCTCGCGAGTAGATTCCAACTACTCGACTTGTACCGAAGTCCTATGACTCATTAAGCATAGCCTGTCTACTCGAGGTCCTTGACACTACCCTCACTCTTTTAGGAACCTTTGGTTATGCAAGTGGGGTTTCATTCATCCTATACCTAATGCACATACATACTTCTCATGACTCATGTAAACAAAGGAAAAATTATAAAAGGGTTAATGCAAACCGGGGCTTGCCTTGTTGCTGCTGGTCAGGAGTTAGTTCTTCGTCCGGAAGAAGGAAGTCCAGCACCTCCGGGGTCTCTTCTTCAACGGCTACACGTTTATGCAATATTACATGTTAATTAATATGCATACAAGTTATTGTAAGGTTACTGTTATTAGTTTTAATAACCAGCCTCTAACACCTGGAACTTTGTTTAAGAATTTAAAGATGAACTGGTGTTCGTGGTTTGGCTTGGACTTAGTCATATGGTTAAATGCTATGTGGTTTTCCCCCCTTTCCATATTAATCCCTTAATTGGTTAAACAGGACAGGGGTGATCTAGAGCTCCAATGGAGCTGAGAATTTTTGTGTGAGTTCCTTGTCACAAGAAAACTCTCTGGACCAAACATTAGCACTTTTCATGGAGTGGTTTGCTCAGAATAATTCTCTTGGTAAATCAGAAAGGAGGAATTAATTCTGAGGTCAGACCCCTGTTCATACCCAACTTAGTGAACTACAATTTCAATTATAGCTCCTAGAGTTTGCATAAATTTTCCTAGCATTTTTGGAGTTAAGGTTTGCCCAGAATTGAATTTCCAAGTTTTGGAAATTCTCTGAAAATGTTTCTGTATTCAAATGAACACAGCACCTTCCAATTTGAATTGCTCTGACCAAATCAACTCCAAATGGTCTGAAACTTTTACAGGGGTTTACTAACGTCCTAAAGAACATTCTGGCAAAATTTGGGGATTTTTGGATGAACCAAACTCCCTCTAAAATTCTTTTGCTGAAAAGCTTTAAAGAATTTTCCAGAATTAATTAATGGGTTTCATACAAATTGGGTTGTATATATGGACAGAGCTAGGCAAGATGAATCCAACCCAATTTGAATCACTAAATTTGGAGCTTCCTAGAAAAGGTTATGGATTTCTAAAGTTTGAGTGGAAACTGGAATTGTTTTACTATTGGAAAATAACCTGGGCCCACTCTTTAAATCGCAGCCAGTGAGAAGCGAGAACACACAGGGTTACTGGGTTTTCCTGTGCACAGCCACACGGAATCCTGGCCATATTCGATCCCGTTTTAAACTCGCCCTCACTGACTGGTGGGCCTGCCCCACCCTTCTTCTTCCTCCGAGCCCTCCTTCCCGCGCGCGCGCTAACCTCGCCGGACCAAGGCGGCGCCTCACCGGCTGAGTGTCTCCGGCCGTCTCCCGGCCGGAGGCTCGCCGCCTGGGGGTTTATGGGGTCGGGAAACATGTTTGTGGGCTCGGTTTAGGCGCTAGAGGATCGGAACGGTGCCGGCAGCGTGCGGCGGCCTCGGGGAACAATCGGCATCGTCGCCCGGTGGTCCTAGCCTGCCAACGACTCAGCCCATCCATTATAGAGCACCAGTGGGTGCTAGGGAAACCCGGCAAGTAAAGGCCAGCGCATGGCAACACCTCCAGAGGAGTTCTCACCGTGCGCCCGACTCCTGCCGCGCGTTTGAGCGTGGAACGACATGAAATACCCCGAACTGTGTCAGTTTTCTAGCTAGGGTTGCGAAGAGAAATTGAACGCTAGCCAGTCTAGGTCCGGTGTGCACGATTTGGTGGCCTAAGAACCAAGATTAAGGATGAATTCGATGGATTCTTACCCGGAGGTCCGAGTGGATGTGCCGGGAGAAAAACGTCAAATTGACGCTCGATGGTCCACCGTCGGGGCTGTGGCTTGGCTAGTAGCAGCATGACTATCCGGCGCGTCTCCGAGTGGCCTAGCTCGGCTAGGAAAGCCTCGGGTTCGAGCTGCCCACGGTGAGCCCGTGCCGACTGTTCTTCTCGGTCACCGCCGATAGTCTCCGGGCTAGGTTCTGGGCAGCTAAACTCGATTGTCTTCGGCCGGAGGAGGTAGAGGGCGAGTAGCTGGTGTGGTTTTTGGCTAGGGGGGGTGCTCCAGGCGAGAGCTCGGCCGAATCCTCACGGAAAGTCGATCGGCGGCAGTCGGGTCGGTCAGCGCGAGGCACGGGAGCAGTGATGATCTTCACGTGGCCGCGCGTGTTACCGCCGCTGCAGTCGGTCCTCCACATCGCGCTGGCTCGTGCGGTGTCCCTGCCTCTCGGGCGCGGGAGCAGGAGCTGGCAGCCTGTGTTCGACCGGCGTCGGGGAGAACAGGCCACGCTTGGTTTGGAGAACAGTCCCCCCACTGACTTGTGGGCCCCCCTCTCCCCCTAATCTCTTTTTCCAAATTCTGCTGCAAATATCTCAGCTACTCTCCATTTAATGAGAGATTTAGCCTCCAAGTATTGGTTTGAATTTGAGTTCTCAATTTCAAACTTTGTTTGGTTAAATTTGCTTCATATTTAAACTGAAATTCAAATTCAGTTTTGAATTCTTGCAAATTTAGCTCTTGACAATATGAGCTCCAATGGAGATGAAAATTGGTGGGTTTACTCAGAAAAATGTGCTGAGTATAGATATGGAGCTAACTTTTGAATTTGGGTGATGAAAGTTGCTGCAATTTGAATTTACATTCAAATTGGCCTCTTTTTGAAATAACCCAAAAGTGCCTCAAAAAGTGTTGAATTTGCATGAGCTTTGGACTGAACCTTCCCAAGACTTTTTAAATTCTAGGGGTGAGCTCAACCTCTCATGTTCATGTGTAGAAACCCTACTTTGTGAAAGTGAAGGCTTTCCCCTCTAATCATTCTTTTGATGGAGGTTACATGCTCTTCACAATATTTCCTAAGATTTCCACAATAAAAACTGTGGTGTTGTGAGGTGAAGAAAAAGTTTTTGCAAGTCCCTTTTCTTGGGCTTTTACAAAAATCAACACACATAGAGTAACCACAACACATAGAAATGTGAATGGCTTTCATAAATGTGAATGTGTGGTTTGTATGAAGTGGAAGTGTGAACTATGTCTTATGGATTGTTGTTTTCTTTTGCTATGTGTGATGGTATGAGTAGAACCTGCTCCAGACCAAGTTCTTCCTTTCCAAGATCAGGACTACCCATTCCCAGAGCAGCAGGAAGAAGGCAAGTGTCCTTGACCACTTTGATCCTATACGAGGATGTGTAGATAGAATTATTTGCATTATTAATTTAAATATGAAACCCATGTTAGGAAGTTTCCCTAGAATTGCATTACCTTGTTTCCTTGTAGCTTGGGTTGGGATTTATTTTATCATGTCATTTATTATTATGCATATGCTTAGCCATGCTTAGAATGGGATAATTGGGATATGAGATCATCAGTTTATTTACCATACTCTTGAATGAGATATTCTGAGTTATGTAGAGGTAGGGATCAAGGCAAGTTGGATGTTTTGGTTGGTGCTGGGTGCACGAGACTCGGGTTTGTGTTTAGTACTTGCCTGGATCCTAAGGACCGGTTCATGGAGCATGTAACCTGGCTTTACCGTGCCAACCACATGCTGAGATGGGGCAGTTTGGCCAATTAATTGGGTGTATCCCCGGCGTAGTATGGGTGTGTTGGATGGTGCGGGGAATAGGTGTCAGCTGGACTACCATATGAACCGCAAGGCTCAAGAGGGGGCTACTGCAGCGGGGTTGGAGCCTCTTGTATGCTGTTAGGGGTGAAACCTCAGTGGGCTCACGCTCGTCGGAAATACCTTTGTAAAGGCTTCATAGTGATCTCCTGGCTACACACATGGGAAGTGTGAATGTGGTTCGTAGCCACTGGCATAATGGAGGTTCTTTTAGTCCACCCGGCAACGGGGGATGAAATCGCTACATGTGGGTACAGTTGTACAAACTCTGCAAGTCAAAACTGTCATGACAGTCGTGCTCACGGTCAAGAGCCGCTTGGACTTATTCATGATTAGAGGATGATGGCTTTGGTAGCTGTGGATGTTAAGCGGGGAGCTTAACATTGGAAATGATGTTATGGTTATTTGATTATGATGATGGGATGGGAGATTGGGACCATTTCACCTGTGTAGAAATGTAGGTGCTTAATAAGCTAAGGTGGTAGGCAATAATTGCGTAGAGCTTTAACCATGAGTTCAACCTCTTCTTGTTCTAGCCATGCATGACATAACTTTCCCACACTTGCTGAGTACCATCGGTACTCAACCTTGCATATTTGTTGGTTTATATTGCTGCTCAGGTCAAGATAATGAAGTGGTGTTTAATGATCAAGACTTTGGAACCGAAGGAGGTTTCTAGGTTCATGGAGTCCCCCAGGCAACGCCTGTGACGGAGCCCACAAGAATAATATTCCGCTGCTAGATTTTTTATTTTTTATGAACTTATCATCGTCCATCGAGACATATGCTATGTAAGACTTATTTACATTCAACACCTGACTTGTAATAAATGATGCTTCACTATTTGTCATCACATGTATGAGAAAATGATCCTGGCATACATGTGATATTCACTCGGTTGTTCTTCGGAGAAACCGGGTGTGACAGCCTATGTGACCAAGTCTACGATGCCAAAAATATAGATCCTTTGTATAATTAGCAACTAGACACCGATGCTTAGAAGTTGACAAATCAAAATCAGCTTTAAAAACTCTTCCAAATCTGGACATGTTAAACAAAAGCTCACCTTTTGAATCTACAACCTTGCAGCAATTTTTAGCAACGCTAACCTCTAGATTTTCATCTAGCAATTGTGAAACCGAAAGCAAGTTGTATTTCAAATTTTTAACAAGTGCCACATCTTTCAAAGTGTAAAGATTGTTTACTCTAACCGAACCTTTAGCAATTATGGGAGTAGAAGAGTTATCGGCGAAAGTAACATTTTCTACACGTGACACAAAAGAGAGAGAGGAGAACCATTCTTTGTTACCGGTCATGTGGCGTGAGCAACCTGAATCCACAATCCAAATGTTCTCCTTCCTCAAACGTGAAACCTACACAGCAGCACAATACGTCGATGACTCAATACTGGGGTTAGTTAAAAGACTTTTAGGAATCCAGTACTGAGTCACACGACGTCCAGCAGGAATAACACGCGAAAGCTGAGAAGGTACAGCAGGTTTATGAGCCAAACATCGAAATTTTTTGTTCCCAACTACTGACTTAGAAGATGTTTTATATGTAGCACAAAAAACAGTAGGTCCGAGTGCAAGTTTTTGACTCATTACAGAAGGTTGCAAGCTCCGAACATTCGGTCTAGCAGATTTTGCTTGGTTGTTATGTGATCTAGCAAGTATTCTTTGTTTCTTATCGTGTTTAGCTAGTCTATAACAAAAATCCATGACATGACCATCTCTACCACAGTAGGTACAATGAAAAATAACCTTATTATCATGTCTAGATGAGCAAGCAACACGTTTATTAGAACCCGAATGGGACAGTACTCCTGCAGATTTGAAAATCACCTCTTTTTGTCTAGGAGCTGTTTGAATCAAACCGCTTCCTAATGACTTTACAACTTTAGGTGGGTGTGCCTTATCATGAGCATGAGAATTAAAACCTAAACCAGTTTTATCATTACAAGACTTGGAAGAATTCAGCAGCAAGTTTCGGTTCTTATTTGCATTAGAAAACCGATCTAGTGTCCTATGCATGTCATCAAGTTTATTGGACAGATCAAAGCAGTTTTCACATGAAGTTTTTCCTTTTAGTTTGCAATTTGAACAATATTTAACTTCATGCACACGTAAAGCATTGTTCAAAATAGAAATCTCATTCATAGCATCATTTAGTTTCTTATTCAGATCATCACATGAAGAACAATGCAAATCAATTGTAGAACAACAGGCATCTTTCAAATTTTTATCATTAAGTGCAGCAAGCTCTTTGTTCTTTTCAATTTCAAGTTCGAGTTTATCAAGTGTAGATGCGTGTGCACTTCTTAAAGAGGATAATTTTTCATAAATCAAATCACATGAGGAACAAGAATCATCACTAGGAATCAAAGTTTTTAATGATTAATTTCAGATTCTAGTGATTCAATTTTAACAGCATTGTTACTAAGTTTTTTATCCTTTTTCTTTAATATAACAGTAGCACGAGAAATAGCATCACACATTTCTTCGCAAGTGGGACATACCTTTTCATCGTCGCTGTTGTGTTCTGCCTCCTCGGAGCTTGAACTTGACTTGCTCGCCATGCAGCACATATTTGCCATAGCTTTTTCATATTCATCACTACCGGTGTCCACATCACTTGAGCCGAAATCTTGAAGTGCAGAGATCATACTATGCACTATGTTGCGCATTGATAAATCTTTCTTCTTCTTATTCTTTGCAAACGATTTCTTCGGCCTTGTTTGCTTTTCTTCATGTGAAGTCGGACCTGAAAGGTTAGGGCACTCCGTACGAAAATGTCCTGTCTTACCACATTCAAAACATCGTTGAGGTCCGGAGCTTCCTCTCTTTCTAGTTCTCACATTTTGCAATGCTTTTGAGAACCGAGTAGACATGAGTTCAAGCTTCTCCTCTGGAAACTCTTCAATCTGTTCATGGGTTAGAGAGGACAGCAAAGAGAGTGCACCACTAGATGATGATTGACTAGAACTAGACATGTCACGTTGCGAAACAAATGCAATAGACTTGTTGGGGTTTCTACGTGAGATAATGTCAATTTCATGAGTTTTCAATTTAGAATAAAGCACGTCTAAAGTAAGAGAACTCATGACAGTAGATTCACGAATAGATGTAACTTTAATCTCCCAAATTGACATATCTAATGCTCCTAACAATTGTATAGCATTTTCAGCATCTGAAAAGTTAACATTGACACTACGCAAGTTGCTGAGAATTTTATTAAAGCGAGCAAAAAGGTCGTCAATTGACTCACCGGGTTGCATCTCAAAACGCATGTATTCTTTCTTGAACATATCTTGCCTTACCTCCTTGATCGTATTGGATCCTTCATGGTAGTCACAAAGATCTTTCCAAACATCATATGCAGATCGGAGGTGCGCAACACGGTCGAAGTCGCTTTGAGTCAATCCTTGGATGATCAAGTTGCGAGCCTTGTTGTTGTTGTCAACATCTCTCATGTTCGCAGCCGTAACTTGATCGTTGGGTGGTACATCGAAGTTCCGGTAGACCTTTTCCCATATGGCGAAGCCTTGCGCCTGTATGTAGGCCTCCATCTGCGCCTTCCAAACCTGAAAATTGATGCCATTGAACACACAAGGTTTTGCGGAGTACTTCTCCATGATGGTTAGTCAAAACACGTGCAAATCACAAAGATTAGAGCACCTTGGCTCTGATACCAATTGTAGGATCAAAGAGCACGTGAAAAGATACCATAGGTGGGGTGAATGGTAGATTAAAACTTTTCGCAGCGGAAACAACAAAAACCCCTCAGCAAAAAATCAATCGGTTAAAGAAACCGTGTGTGCAAGTGTTTTCAAACGTGTTCAACAGTGAAAAATCAAGTAGAGAGGTAGAGAATCAAGTCACGGATCTAATGCAACAAGAATCACTTGAAAACACGAAGTAAAACTTGAGATACGATCAAAACATTAAACGAAGATCAATCTGTTCTACCCGATATAAAACAGATCTGCAATGCTGCAAAGAAACTCGTGTATATAAATAACTACAGATGCGAAGCTCGTGAAAATTTCACAGATGATAGATAATTGAGTTGTGAAGACAACCCAAAAAGAATCACGTCAATCGGATCTGTAAAACTCGAGTTATGAACGAAACACCGAAGCAACGTCGGTCTGTCCAGAAACTCGGCGAGAAAGACTTGACGAAAAACAAGTCGGACGAACAAGGCACAAAAGCTCCTCGAAACTATGAACTTTATACAATAAAAACACAAGAGGAACAGCCCAAAGTTCTCTACCCATGAGAGCTCTGGTCTCCCTTGCTTTTATAGCCAGCCCTCAGGCTAAACAATCCAATCTAGGACTCCTACTCCTAATTGGACTCGTATCCTAACTTACCATAACTGCTCAGGACTCTCCTATTCGCGGATAGAAGCAATCGTGAGACTTCCAAACACCGTAGGAACGTCCTAAACATTCCTAAAACAACTCAACTTCGTGCCTAGCACGAAATCCTATCATAACCAACTCAAATCTTCCATATTTGAGCCATATCCGACTCAGCCTCAGCCTGAGTACGCAATCCAGCCGGTTGGACCTTTCCGACCGATTCTTTACATCCACTTCTCTTCATCACGCCTTGGAACAATGTTGCCACGTCCATGCACTCCTTGCACACGTGCAAACACCTTCCAACGACGTACACGCAACCTTCATATGCACTGCCCTTGATCCAAACATGTTGCGCGACCTCCCGATCAACTCAACCACAGCTCCTCCCGATCTTGGTTGTTGGAACCTCATCTCCTCCCTGAGACTAGTCCAAGGATCCCGTCACCAGCCATGTCTTGAACTCAAGCAACACCTGCACATGAATAAACAACCAATTCTTCCGAGCACAAGTCCTCGACTTGACTCATGTTAGTTCGAAAACCACAACACCTTACATGAGCACGTCACATAAGCATGTTGCAAACCATATCAAATGATAACAGCCATAACCACCAAAGCACACCAAAAACTTAGCAAATTAATACTAAGCAAACCTTCCCATAAAGCAAGTTTGAAACATTGTGAGTTAAAAGCAAAAACAAGACGCTGCAGTTCTATGAGTTGAACTTCACGGGAGCTCCCTAAAAACAAGCTCTGGACTTCACAGAAGCTCTCCGGACCTTGCAGGAGCTCTCCGGACCTTGCGTCGGACCTTGCCAACACATGGCGGACCTAACAAACAACTTGTCGGACCTTGCCACAGAAGAATGTTTTGGCAATATTCAAAAATTTGAATGTTAATGCTAACTTTTATCCTAATTGCCAATGTATTCAGCACACATAGGTCTCACAGACACTATCGGACACGTGTCACCTCCGGAGCTCATCTTCGGGAGGTCCGTCACTGTTGGACACGTGTCACCCTCGGAGCTTGTCTCTGAGGAGAATGGAAGTCTGGCGCTACTGGACACGTGGCACTATCTGAGTTCACCTTCAAAGAGGGGGGAGGTCCGGGACTGACACATGGCATTCGCATAGCTCGCCTCTGTTGAGAGGGGAGGTCCCGATCCACCAGACACGTGGCGCACGTGGAGCTCACCTCTGGAGAGAGGGAGGTCCTGCCCGCCAGGACGCGTGGCGCACGCGGAGCTCGCCTCTAAGGAAGAGGGAGGTCTCGCCCGCCTGACACGCGACCCAACCGGAACTCGTCCCTGAGGAAAAGGGAAGCCCAGGTCCTGCAGGACACGTGGAGCCTCGGGAGCTCATCACCGCAAAGGTGACGAGATCTGAAGCAGTTTTTTCTTCTGTACGCATGGGAATACCGGTCCGGGAGGAAACCGACACGAATTCCACATTGCTACCGGACCAAATCAACTAAAGATAAGTTGTTAAGATTCAAAAACCATTTGAATAGGACTCTTATTTGAAATCCAATCAGATTAGGACTCTTCTTTTTTTGGTTATAAATAGAACCAAAAACCTTTGGCCGCAACCACGTCCTTCTTTTCCACCCCCCAAAAGTTTTGACTTAGAAGACCTAGCCCCCAACCTCGCTGAGCTAAACCCCTTCGCTGGAGTTTGACCGTCGAGGAGATCGCAGACGAGCCCAGACACGATCCCGCCGCCGGAAGAGAGCCCCAATGATCTGTCTTGCTAGGAGAACGACCCCGAGGCCAAGAAGAACGTAAGGTACATCTCCATTACCACCTTAAGACATCATCGCATTTTCTTTGCATCTGTTCTTCGATCCTTTCGAACAGAAGCTTTTTCATGGACAAATCACGTGTTGATCAGTTTGATCTAAAGTCAAGATCATCGCCACGTCCACAATTGATCTTTACACCTCTGTTCATTATAAAACCCCATGCAAGCCTATTAAAACATGCAAGAACACATACAAACTAAACTGCATCATAGAATTAAAATGCATATGCATCATTGCATCTTAAAGTAGAGTTTGTCCATGATGATTGATTGCTATGAATCTTGTATGTTCGTGATCGTGTATAGAAGGACAAGCTCAGGGAGCTATCTACGACGGACTACAACAGCAAGAATTTGAGCAACAGGAACCGCAAGAACAAGGCAAGTGCTCCTTGACCATATTGACCCCATGTCTTGGAAAACTGTTTTGTTTGCGAAAAGGTGTGTGTGCTCTAGTCAACATGATGGGAAACCCTTTGATAGGAGTTTACTAGTTTTGTTAACCACCCTTGTTGCCGGGAAAGTTAATGAATTGGGTATGGATTTTGTTTTTATGCTTCGCTGAGTCCATGGGATACGGGAAGCGAGATAGATGTGTCTAGCTAACTGCACTCATATGAATAATAAAAAACGGATATTGTTAATGAACATGAATCGGAGGGAGATCTAGGCAATCCTGGTTTGTGAATAAGGTAGAATGAGATGGTGGTTACTTGCCGTAGATCTAAGGACCGGTTCATGCCAGCCATGCCAGGATAACAGTGCCACCACAAGGCCAAATATGGGTGAGGCTTAGCTTACTAATTAGGTAAGTTGCTAGATTGTTATGGACCATGGAAGGCACGTGGAATGGGAGTCGAGTGAGGACTGCCCTAGGAACTTCATGGCACAAGAGGGGGCCCATGGGTGGGAGAATTTGAGATTCTAGCCTGCTGGTGAAACCTTAGTTAGTCCATACATCTAGTAGCCCCTTTGTAAAGGCTATTTTGTGATCTCTTGGCCATACACCGACGGTTGTGTACTGGTATAATGGAGGTTCTGCAGTCGCCGACGGGTGACGAAATCTCAAACTTGTGGGTAAAGTGGTACAAACTCTACAGAGTATAAAACTATCATGATAGCTGAGCTTACGGTCCCGAGCGCCTGGACAACTCACATGATTAGATGGGATGGTTTTTCTTGGTTTGGTTATGGTTTGTTTTCTGGATTTGGTTTTTGGGATTGGTTGCATGAATGTTGAGTCATGGCATCGAGATTTGGTCTCGGAATGAGACGGAATTGAATATGAGATGAAATGGTAGTGAATACGAGATGGTATTCATGAGATGGTTGTGAATACGAGATGGTATTCATGAGCAAAGTTGAGAAAGATTAATGTCGGGTTGAGACATAGAAAGGGATGAATCATAATGGAGGTATGTTAATGTTTAAATACATGTTGGGATTACATTCACTTAAAGCTAAGTTGGTGTTTTTATCGTATTTTGAGAAATAAACTTTGCTTTCTGCAATGAGCCTTTTTTATACCTTCCTTGCTGTGAGCTACATATCATATTTTCCAGCACTTGCTGAGTACATCATGTACTCAAACTTGCATTATTACTTCATCATCTGCAATAGGAGGGGAATGCTATGAAGACCAAGTGGAGTATTAGGCGTGTAATCTATCCTCAACTTGCCTGTGGAGTAGAGATGGAGCCGCTGCTGCTGCTTAGTTGCTTCCGCACTAGTTAGAAGACTTCTGCTGCTAGTATAAAGACTTCCCCTACTAGAATAAAGACTTCCGCTGCTAGCATGAGTTTGAGACTCATGGAACAATGCAATAAAACCCTGTTATTCGTGGTATTATTCTGAAATTCAGTTTGTGAATGATATGTGTATGTGTGATGAACATCCTGGCACACATATGCATCAGTCTCGGTTCAGAGAGGTTTCCTCTCAGAACGGGGGCGTCACAAGTTGGTATCGGAGGCACGGTTGACGGTAGATCGCACGCCTAGATAGAAAACACAAATTGGTATCAACCTACCACGGGTTGATCGTAGATCACACACCTAGATAGGTCACAGATTGGTATCAACCTACCACGGGTTGATCGTAGGTCACACACCTAGACAGAAATCACAGATTGATATTAGAGCTGCCATGCCTAGTCACAGATTGGTACAATTCACAGATTGGTACCAAGCTACCACGGTTGACTGTAGGTCCCAAGCCTAGATTGATCACGGATTGGTAGCTGAACCACGTTGACTGTAGGAGGCACCCCTAGTAACAGATTGGTATTAGAAGCCACGCTGACCATAGGATGCAAACATAGGTAAAATGCTGTCACACCCGGTTTTTCTAAAGAACAACCAAGTAAATATCACATGTATGCCAGGATCAGTTTCTCATACATGTGATGACAAATAGTGAAGCATCATTTATTACAAGCCAGGTGTCGAATATAAATAAGTCTTACATAGCAAATGTCTCGATGGACAATAATAAGTTCATCACAAGTAAATAAACTAGCAGCGGAATATTATTCTTGAGGGCTCCTTCACAGGCGTTGCCCGGGGGTCTCCATGAACCTAGAAACCTTCTTCGGGGCCAAAGTCTTGGTCATTATACGCCACCTCATTATCTTGACCTGAGCAGCAATATAAACCAACAAATATGCAAGGTTGAGTACCGATGGTACTCAGCAAGTGTGAAAAGGTTATATCATGCATGGCTAGAACAAGGAGAGGTTGAACTCATGGTTAAAGCACTATGCAATTAATACCTATCACCTTAGCTTATTAAGCACCTACATTACTACATAGGTGAAATGGTCCCAATCTCCCATCCCTTCATCATAACCAAATAATCATAACATCATTTCCAATGTTAAGCTCCCTGCTTAACATCCACAACCTCCAAGGTCATCATTCTCTAATCATGAATAATTCCAAGCCGCTCTTGACCGTGAGCACGGCTGTCATGACAGTTTTGATTCTGCAGAGTTTGTACCACTGTACCCACATGTAGTGATTTCATCCCCCGTTGCCGGGTGGACTAAAAGAACCTCCATTATGCCAGTGGCTACGAACCACATTCACACTTCCCAGTGTGTAGCCAGGAGATCACTACGAAGCCTTTACAAAGGGATTCCCGATGAGCGTCGGCCCACTGAGGTTTCACCCCTAACAGCATACAAGAGGCTCCAACCCCGCTGCAGTGGCCCCCTCTTGAGCCTTGCGGTTCATATGGTAGTCCAGCTGACACCTACTCCCCGCACCATCCAACACACCCATACTACGCCGGGGATACACCTAATTAATTAGCCAAGCTGCCCCATCTCAGCATGTGGTTGGCACGGTAAAGCCAGGTTACATGCTCCATGAACCGGTCCTTAGGATCCAGGCAAGTACTAAACACAAACCCGAGTCTCGTGCACCCAGCACACAACCAAAACATCCAACTTGTCTTGATCCCTACCTCTACATAACCCACAATATCTCATTCAAGAGTATGGTAAAATAAACTGATGATATCATATCCCAAATATCCCATTCTAAGCATGGCTAAGCATATGCATAATAATAAATGACATGATAAAATAAATCCCAACCCAAGCTACAAGGAAACAAGGTAATGCAATTCTAGGGAAACTTCCTAGCATGGGTTTCATATTTCATTTGACAATGCAAATAATTCTATCTACACGTCCTAGTATAGGATCAAAGTGGTCAAGGACACTTGCCTCCTTCCTGCTGCTCTTGAAATGGGTAGTCCTGATCTTGGAAAGGAAGAACTTGCTCTGGAGCAGGTTCTACATCATACCATCACACATAGCAAAAGAAAAAATAACAATCCATAAGACATAGTTCACACTTCCACTTCATACAAACCACACATTCATATTTATGAAAGCCATTCACAATTATATGTGTTGTGGTTACTCTATGTGTGTTGATCTTTGGCTTACATGTACTTTTAATCATGTGTATATGATTCCTACTTTTGTATTCACATTTATACTTACATACTATATATATGAGTTTCCAATTTAAATAAATTTCTTATATTTACTTACTACACCTTTTAGCTACCAAATATGCATGAAAGGTATTTCCCTACTCCATATGTGTCTTCAGAATTTCTACTAACCCTAAACTGAATTCTTTAGATTTTAGAAACTTCATTTATCATTTACTAGTTGCTATATTTTCAGATTTATTTCCTATGCCTAAATGTGAACTTTATTATGAAAATAACAAGACACATCATCTAAACAGAATAGGTTCTGATCTAAAATATTTACTAATATATTTTTGGCCTTTTCCTCTGATGTAAACTATTTTACATTTATTTTCCCTATTTTCAGAACTATTCTTTACTTAAAAATGTGTCCCTAATACTAATAAATGTGAATAATAAATTAAACAGATTCACTTCAGCCAAAATCTATTTTTATCTCACTCCAAAGTTTTCTAAGTACTGAGAAAGTTTTTAATTTAATTTTGACAATATGTTTGTGCCACTTTTAAATTTTAAATTCTAGCCACATATTCAATTTTCCTAAATTAAACATCAAACAGGGTTAAAAAAAAGTAAACCCACCCCACTACAGGGTCTATAATATTATTTTAACAATTTTGAGGGGTCTAGCTACTCATATAAGAGGAGTTTTTTAATTTTTATGAAGTCTAGGGGCTAAAACTGATTTTTAAATGAATTTACATGATTTTCTGAAGTTCCATGGGCTAGATCAGAAGTTTCAGGGGCTAGCTCTTATTTCCCGAGAACCCCAGGGGGTAGCACGTAAGATTTCCAGTCTTTATAACGCGGGGCTGACGTGGACCGTCCGATTTAAAACAGACGGCTGAGATTATAACGTCGAACCGGTACGCGGGGATTTAAAGTCTACTGTGCGATTTAAAATAGACGGCGCACAAGCGGCCAAGTCGCTCTGATCGAGCGCGGGCGGCGCTGCCCGGCGGCGCACGGCGGCGGGAGGCGGCGATCTCGCCGGAGAGTTTCGGATCTTCGGGAATTCTTCCTAAAACTGTGATTTTATGGCATAGATCGGTGGAGGGGAGGTCGGGGATCTCACCTCGGGGGTTTTCTTGAGCTCGGAGGTCCTGGAAGGCGGTCGGCGACGAGGTCCGAAGTGAATTCATGGCGAGGCTGGTCGGCGCTGTGTTTGAACTGCAGGTCACCGAGTTTTCTGCACTTGCAAGGTTCCCCGGAGGCGGTGGATCAAGACCAGCGAGTTAGATCAGAATTTCCGAGCGGAGATAGGCCAAAATTCGCCGGAGAAGCTCGGGTTCTCACCGGAGAGAAAATCGGCGGCTCGCGTGGGAAAAACAGGACAAGGCCGGGGTTTTTATAGACGGGGGAGGGCGGCGGGTTGGTTTAGACCGAGCTGGAGTCTTCGGGGTCCGGAAATTGGCTGGGATACGCGAGAATTCCCGATCGGTTTTGATTTGGGTGAGAGAGTCCCGGCCGATCGCAGCGCGGGCGCGAGGAAGAAGAAGGATGGCGGGCCCCGCCTGTTAGTGGGAGGAAGGGGCCGCGCGCGGCTGCGGGCTGGCGCGGAGCAGAGTGGTCCGGCTGGTGGGTTTCGGCCCACTGGCCGGTTTTTTTCTGTTTTCCTTTTTTTCCTATTTCTTTTCTGTTTTGAGTTTAAATTGAATTCCAGTTTGAATTTAAATTGTTGCAAACATGCAACACGTCCAAAAAATTTTAAATTCCCCTCTTAACAGGATTTAGGGTCTTAACAGGATTTTGGGGTGTTACAGCTCTACCCCCCTTAAAAGAAATCTCGTCCTCGAGATTGGTGGTTCTAAGAAAACAATTCCGGAAATTGTGACTTGAGGTCATCTTCCCGTTCCCAGGTGGCTTCTTTTTCTGACTGATGCTTCCATTGCACCTTGCACATCCGGATTCTTTTATTTCTGGTGAGGCGTTCCATTGTCTCCAAAATCTTGTATGGTTGCTCGGCATAAGACAAATCCTCATCTACGTCCACTTCATTCATGGGTAACACCTCTTCAGGCGTTCTCAGGCATCTCTTAAGTTGTGACACATGGAACACATCGTGCACATCCGATAGACGAGCCGGTAACTCTAGTTGATACGCCACTTCGCCTTTCCTTTCCAGAACTTGAAAGGGTCCGATGTATCGAGGTGACAACTTCCCTTTCACCTTGAACCGACGAAGTCCTCTAATAGGGGACACCTTGAGATAGACATAGTCTCCCACGTTGAAAACGAGCTCTCTTCTTCGTACATCGGCATAGCTCTTTTGGCGTGTCTGTGCTATCCTCAAATTGTTGCGAATTTCCCTCACCTTCGCCTCGGCTTCTTGTAGTACTTCTGGACCAAACACTTTACTTTCCCCCGTTTGGTTCCAAAATAGGGGAGTTCTGCACTTTCTCCCGTACAAAGCTTCAAACGGTGACATCTTCAAACTAGCTTGATAGCTGTTGTTATAGGAAAACTCCGCATACGGTAAGTTCTTGTCCCAACTCCGATTGTTTTTGAGTGCGCATGCCCTCAGCATATCTTCAAGAATCTGATTGGTTCTTTCTGTCTGCCCATCAGTTTGGGGATGATAGGCAGAACTAAAGTTCAGATGGGTTCCCATGGTTTCGTGCAACTTCTTCCCGAACCTTGAGGTGAACTGTGTCCCTCGATCCGACACAATCTTCTTTGGCACTACATGGTAACACACGATCCTTGACATGTACAACTCTACCAATTTAGATCCGTTGTGGCTTTCTTTCACGGGGATGAAATGAGGTACCTTGGTTAGCCTGTCAATGATGACCCATATCGAATCATATCCTGATTTGGTCCTAGGCAATCCCATGATAAAATCCATGCCGATTTCTTCCCATTTCCATTCAGGCACTTTGAGTGGTTGCAATAATCCCGCGGGTCGTTGATGTTCTGCTTTCACCAATTGACATGTGTCACATAGGGCAACATGTTCCGCGACATCTCGCTTCATACCGTACCACCAATACCTGCTTTTGAGGTCCTGGTACATCTTCGTACTCCCAGGATGGATGAATAGTCGGAATCGTGAGCCTCCTTCAAAATCAATTCACGAATCTCTTTTACTTCAGGCACGCAGATTCTCTTCCCGTGACACACCGTACCTTGTTCATCCTCTCTGAAACCAGGAGCTTTATTTTCCTTGATGAGTTGCCTGATTTCTTGTATCTTCTCGTCGTTCTTTTGACCATTGCGTATGTCTTGCTCGAGTGTGGAGTCCACTTCCTTGGCGATGGCTTCACCACTATTTACCAGGCATAGATTGAGCCTTATAACCTCGTCCTTCAATTCTGCCGGCATGTCCTTCAAGCTCAACTTATCGACCTGCACTTTCCGACTTAAAGCATCGGCCACGACGTTTGCTTTCCCAGGATGATAGTTGATGCCCACATCAAAGTCATTGATTAGCTCTAACCATCTCCTTTGTCTGAGGTTGAGATCTGGCTGTGTGAAAATGTACTTCAAACTCTTATGATCCGTATATATCTCTGTCCTCTTCCCCATCAAGTAGTGCCGCCAAATTTTCAACGCGTGTACCACTGCGGCTAGTTCTAGGTCATGTGTAGGATAGTTCTTCTCATGCTTCCGGAGCTGCCGGGATGCATAAGCCATGACATGCCCTTCTTGCATGAGAACACATCCCAACCCGTTTCCAGAGGCATCGCAGTACACCATAAAGTTCTTCTGCATATATGGCATAACGAGCACTGGGGCTGTTGTCAATCTTTCCTTTAACTCCTGAAAACTCGTCTCGCACTGTAGCGTCCATGTGAATTTGATTCCCTTCTCCAACAGTTTGGTGAGGGGTCTCGAGATCTTAGAGAATCCCTCAATAAACAGTCGATAGTATCCTGCCAATCCCAATAAGCTTCGAACTTCCCCGACATTTTTAGGGGTCTTCCACTTCTGTATATCCTCGATTTTGGCGGGATCCATGGAGATTCCTCCCTCTAAGATGATATGTCCTAAGAAGGGAACTCTCTTCAGCCAAAACTCACACTTGCTCAACTTGGCATATAGTTGGTGTTCTCTCAACCTCTACAACACCAACCTTAGATGTTTCTCATGTTCTTCTTCATCTTTGGAGAAGACGAGAATGTCATCTATGAAAACCACCACAAATTTGTCCAGATATTCCATGAATACCTTGTTCATGAGATACATGAAGTATGCCGGGGCATTAGTTAGCCCGAAAGGCATGACAGTATATTCATACAGTCCGTACCGAGATACGAAAGCTGTCTTGGGAATATCAGATTGCCTTATCTTGAGTTGGTGGTATCCCGACCTGAGATCAATTTTCGAGAACACACAAGCTCCCCTCAGCTGATCAAACAAGTCTTCAATGCGGGGTAATGGGTACTTATTGTTGATGGTTACCTCATTCAAGGCACGGTAGTCCACGCATAACCTTTGGGTTCCGTCCTTCTTGGGCACAAATATCACCGGAGCTCCCCATGGTGAGGAACTAGGGCGACTATACCCCTTCTCCGTCAATTCTCTCAAATGATCCTTGAGTTCTTCTAGCTGCTTGGAGTCCATCCGATAAGGTCTCTTGTATATCGGGGCTGTTCCATGCACTAGCTCAATTGCGAATTCCACTTCACGATCGGGAGGCATACCTGGCAAATCCTCTAGAAAAACATCTCGATATTCCCTGATGGTCCTGATCTCCCCAACTTCCACCTCAACTTGATTTAATTTAATGTCCCTCCTAGGCTCGTGTATTGTTATGAACTTTACTCTTGTGCCACTAGGGTGAGTTAGTTCCACCGTTCTGGTCGAACAATGGATGATTCCTTTATGTTTGGTCAACCAATCCATACCCAAAATAATATCTATCCCTTGTGAATCTATCACTATGAGGTCAGCAGTAAATACTACCCCATTAATGTCTAGGTTCACTTTGGGACACACTTGTCTTATCTTTATTTCTCCACCTGGAGAGTTTACAGCTAGCATATGGTTCATTTGTGTTGTTGCTAGGTCATGCTTCTTAACAAACCCTTGAGCAATGAACGAGTGGGTAGCACCAGAATCAAACAGTAGGGTTGCAATGTGTAAATTGACAGGAAACTTACCAACTACCACGTCGGGTGCCTCTTGTGCTTCCTCCATAGTGACGTGGTTCACCCGTCCTCTCATTACATTCTGCTGTTGTGGTTGCGCGGGCTTCTTCTTTGGGCACTTATGGGCATAGTGCCCCACTTCACCACAGCTAAAACATTGCACCCCAACCTTAGGTGTCTGGCCTTTGTTGTCTTGGGGTTTGTTTGGGGGTCCTTGCGCTGCTGGTCGAGGTGGATATGCGGGGCGAGGCTGCTGTACAAACTGACGTTGTGGCTGTGCTGGTGCTCTGGGAGGCCTGTAGTTCGGGTTGTACCCTCTTGGTGCTGAGTAGGGTACCGCAGCACGGTTCATCTGCCCAGCAGGTTGCTGCATCAGACGTGGGCGGGTGTTGCTCCATGAGGCTTGAGGTGACCGCCCGGCCTTCCTCTTATTCTTATTTTCTAAGGCCTTCAGCTTCCTTTCTACCACAAACGCTCTGTCCACCATCTTTTGGAAGCTTTCATACTCATTCGAGGACATTGCACACTGCATTTCTGCGGTAAGTCCTTCCACGAAACAATCTTGTTTCTGCTCATCAATCTCTATGTCCCGTGGGGCATAACGGGATAGTTGAGTAAATTTAGTGAGCTATTCCCTCACCATCATGTTTCCCTGCTGCAGTCCCAAGAACTCCTTCCTCTTGTTTTTGAGTTCACCACTTGGTATGTAATGATTGCAGAAGCTACTCTTGAACTCTTCCCAAGTGATGTTCTCAGGGTCATGATGGCCAGCCACGTAAGTGGTCCACCAATCAGCAGCAGGTCCATGCAATTGATGAGAGACAAACAGCACCCTCTCATACCCTTGACACTGTATGATCCTCATCTTGCTTTCTATGGTTTTTAGCCAATCATCTGCCTCCAGAGGTTCAGCAGCACTTGCAAACTTCGGAGGTTGAGTTCCTAGAAACTCACTCAACCTTGGTTGGCGTGGTGCAGCTTGTGGAGGTGGAACTTGATGTAAGTTGGCCACCAGTTGAGTCAAGTTCTGGATGAGCGGATTTTGATTCTCCAGCATTTGGTTGAGGGGATCAACTCCTTCATGGCGTCCACCCCTGTCTTGGCCTCCAGAAAGATGAGGGTTGCAGGCCTCATCGTTGTTGTTGGCGGGGTTGGCAGCACGACCTTTTTCTCTTCGGGCCATCCGGCATGATCAACCAAATGTTAATTTAAAGTATTACGTATTATCTCACTACTTTCACTTGTTTGTACTTTAAAGTGTTGAAGCTTTGTTATACTTTTATGAGGTTTCATATCTCACACAAAAATAAATGCAATATTATTTCATGTGGGTTTTTCACACCAAAGCAAGACAATCTGAAGACGAGGCTATGGACAATTGCTCATGGCTTCCACAACTCACGTCACACACCAAGCATTAACTCACCATTAACTAAGGTAACAACTCGACTATTCGACATCTTGCTAACTAAGGGAAGGACTCTACACTACTCGTTTTCTTGAGCTGGCTCCTCAGGATCTTCCTCATCATTTCGGCTGCCTTCTGACTCTGCTTTGGGTGGGGAGGCTGCTGGTGGAGAAGTGCGACGACGCCTGATCGCTCGGCGATCTGGGGAGTCAGGAGTCCATGTATCATTCACGGTGACACACAGTTCATTCCCATCTCCTCTTTCTCTCTCCCTCAAACAGGCTCGAAGCAACGCCTCGGTTTCCTTCAGGGTGTCACGAACATCCTGAAGCTCCTGCTGACACTCCTGCAGTCGAGTGCTGAGCATAGCATCATCCTCCAAGCACAAGTCCATGTGCTCATGGGAAGTCCCTTGCTGCACTGGCGGGTACATGTACTCTGTGGTACCACTCTCACGCTGGAGGACATACCTGTACTCAGTCCTGTCCAGGTGTCGACGATAGATGTGACTCTGGCAGGTGATGGCCTCCCAGGTGACATCCTTCTCCGCATTGACCTGTGTCGCTCTACAGGCTGGAGAGCGGTGGATCTTAAGCAGCTGATTTTCATGTATAATCCTCATCTCTGAACTCCATTCTTCCCTCTTCTCACGGATGGTCCTGGTGGAGTTATAGTGGATGATTAGCTTGCCCGTATTGCCGGCGGCTTCGAGCATACGTCGAAGACGGCGCAACAAGCCTCCTACTGCCAATACGTAGGAAAGGTACGTCACCGGACGGCTCTCCTCTCTTTCGGCAAGGGCAACTACGGGAACTCTCCCTCCTATGGACTTGCGAGCGATGCGAATCATGTGAACCATCTAAAACAAAAAGCATTTAAACTTAGGTTAGTTAAACTTTTAAACAAAAATCCTATTTTGAATGAAAGTAGGGGTAAGATGAAGAAAGTGACTCTATTAAATAACACTTTTCAACACACACCTTGTAAAATAGTTGTTAAGAAAATAGGGCCCTTAAATACGTCCATTTCTACCTAGGTCCATGTTCCCACGGGCAACCTTGGCTCTGATACCACTTCTGTCACACCCGGTTTTTCCGAAGAACAACCAAGTAAATATCACATGTATGCCAGGATCAGTTTCTCATACATGTGATGACAAATAGTGAAGCATCATTTATTACAAGCCAGGTGTCGAATATAAATAAGTCTTACATAGCAAATGTCTCGATGGACAACAATAAATTCATCACAAGTAAATAAACTAGCAGCGGAATATTATTCTTGAGGGCTCCGTTACAGGCGTTGCCCGGGGGTCTCCATGAACCTAGAAACCTTCTTCGGGGCCAAAGTCTTGGTCATTATACACCACCTCATTATCTTGACCTGAGCAGCAATATAAACCAACAAATATGCAAGGTTGAGTACCGATGGTACTCAGCAAGTGTGGGAAGGTTATATCATGCATGGCTAGAACAAGGAGAGGTTGAACTCATGGTTAAAGCACTATGCAATTAATACCTATCACCTTAGCTTATTAAGCACCTACATTACTACACAGGTGAAATGGTCCCAATCTCCCATCCCTTCATCATAACCAAATAACCATAACATCATTTCCAATGTTAAGCTCCCAGCTTAACATCCACAACCTCCAAGGTCATCATTCTCTAATCATGAATAAGTCCAAGCCGCTCTTGACCGTGAGCACGGCTGTCATGACAGTTTTGACTCTGCAGAGTTTGTACCACTATACCCACATGTAGTGATTTCATCCCCCGTTGCCGGGTGGACTAAAAGAACCTCCATTATGCCAGTGGCCACGAACCACATTCACACTTCCCAGGTGTGTAGCCAGGAGATCACTACGAAGCCTTTACAAAGGGATTCCCGACGAGCATGGGCCCACTGAGGTTTCACCCCTAACAGCATACAAGAGGCCCCAACCCCGCTGCAGTGGCCCCCTCTTGAGCCTTGCGGTTCATATGGTAGTCCAGCTGACACCTACTCCCCGCACCATCCAACACACTCATACTACTCCAGGGATACACCTAATTAATTGGCCAAGCTGCCCCATCTCAGCATGTGGTTGGCACGATAAAGCCAGGTTACATGCTCCATGAACCGGTCCTTAGGATCCAGGCAGGTACTAAACACAAACCCGAGTCTCGTGCACCAAGCACACAACCAAAACATCCAACTTGCCGTGATCCCGACCTCTACATAACCCACAATATCTCATTCAAGAGTATGGTAAAATAAACTGATGATCTCATATCCCAAATATCCCATTCTAAGCATGGCTAAGCATATGCATAATCATAAATGACATGATAAAATAAATCCCAATCCAAGCTACAAGGAAACAAGGTAATGCAATTCTAGGGAAACTTCCTAGCATGGGTTCCATATTTCATTTGACAATGCAAATAATTCTATCTACACATCCTAGTATAGGATCAAAGTGGTCAAGGACACTTGCCTCCTTCCTGCTGCTCTTGAAATGGGTAGTCCTGATCTTGGAAAGGAAGAACTTGCTCTGGAGCAGGTTCTACATCATACCATCACACATAGCAAAAGAAAAAATAACAATCCATAAGACATAGTTCACACTTCCACTTCATACAAACCACACATTCACATTTATGAAAGTCATTCACAATTATATGTGTTGTGGTTACTCTATGTGTGTTGATCTTTGGCTTACATGTACTTTTAATCATGTGTACATGATTCCTACTTTTGTATTCACATTTATACTTACATACTATATATATGAGTTTCCAATTTAAATAAATTTCTTATATTTACTTACTACACCTTTTAGCTACCAAGTATGCATGAAAGGTATTTTCCTACTCCATATGTGTCTTCAGAATTTCTACTAACCCTAAACTGAATTCTTTGGATTTTAGAAACTTCATTTATCATTTACTAGTTGCTATATTTTCAGATTTATTTCCTATGCCTAAATGTGAACTTTATTATGAAAATAACAACACACATCATCTAAACAGAATAGGTTCTGATCTAAAATATTTACTAATATATTTTTGGCCTTTTCCTCTGATGTAAACTATTTTACATTTATTTTCCCTATTTTCAGAACTATTCTTTACTTAAAAATGTGTCCCTAATACTAATAAATGTGAATAATAAATTAAACAGATTCACTTCAGCCAAAATCTATTTTTATCTCACTCCAAAGTTTTCTAAGTACTGAGAAAGTTTTTAATTTAATTTTGACAATATGTTTGTCCACTTTTAAATTTTAAATTCTAGCCACATATTCAATTTTCCTAAATTAAATATCAAACAGGGTTAAAAAAAGTAAACCCACCCCACTACAGGGTCTATAATATTATTTTAACAATTTTCAGGGGTCTAGCTACTCATATCAGAGGAGTTTTTCCTAATTTTTATTATGTCCAGGGGCTAAAACTGATTTTTAAATGAATTTACATGATTTTCTGGAGTTCCAGGGGCTAGATCAGAAGTTTCCGGGGCTAGCTCTTATTTCCCGAGAACCCCAGGGGGTAGCACGTAAGATTTCCAGTCTTTATAACGCGGGGCTGACTTGGACCGTCCGATTTAAAATAGACGGCTGAGATTATAATGTCGAACCGGTACGCGAGGATTTAAAGTCTACCGTGCGATTTAAAATAGACGGCGCACAAGCGGCCACGTCGCTCTGATCGAGCGCGGGCAGCGCTGCCCGGCGGCGCACGGCGGCGGGAGGCGGCGATCTCGCCGGAGAGTTTCGGATCTTCCGGAATTCTTCCTAAAACTGTGATTTTATGGCATAGATCGGTGGAGGGGAGGTCGGAGATCTCACCTCGGGGGTTTTCCTGAGCTCGGAGGTCCTGGAAGGCGGTCGGCGACGAGGTCCGAGGTGAATTCACGGTGAGGCTCGTCGGCGCTGTGTTTGAACCACAAGTCACCGAGTTTTCTGCACCTGCAAGGTTCCCCGGAGGCGGTGGATCAAGACCAGCGAGTTAGATCGGAATTTCCGAGCGGAGATAGGCCAGAATTCGACGGAGAAGC
This sequence comes from Neostapfia colusana, assembly GCA_030760725.1. Lineage (NCBI taxonomy): Eukaryota > Viridiplantae > Streptophyta > Magnoliopsida > Poales > Poaceae > Neostapfia > Neostapfia colusana. The sequence goes on from JASWHV010000017.1 coordinate 46,856,153, forward strand.
TCAGGTTCTCAACAGAGAGAAAATCGGCGGCTCGCATGGAAAAAAAACGGGACAAGGCCGGGGTTTTTATAGACGGGGGAGGGCGGCGGGTTGGTTTAGATCGAGCTGGAGTCTTCGGGGTCCAGAAATCGGCTGGGATACGCGAGAATTCCCGATCGGTTTTGATTCGGGTGAGAGAGTCCCGGCTGATCGCGGCGCGGGCGCGAGGAAGAAGAAGGATGGCGGGCCCCGCCTGTCAGTGGGAGAATTTCTGTTTTCCTTTTTTTCTATTTCTTTCCAGTTTGAATTTAAATTGTTGCAAACATGCAACACGTCCAAAAATTTTTAAATTCCCCTCTTAACAGGATTTAGGGTCTTAACAGGATTTTGGGGTGTTACAAATTCATAGATTGGCATTGGAACCACCTTGACATAGGGTGAAATCACAGATTGGTATCACCCCAAAAACCCTATAGGGCTCCCCATTGAGTAAGCCTTGAATAGGAGTTATGTGCTGAACTTTGTGATGATTGCTTGTGATTGTGTGCTTAGTGTGAGTTGTGGGATGTTTCAGCGTTGTCCATATCCACACATAGTAGAGAGATGTGAGATGCTTCGGCACTTGTTCACATCCTCATATAGGCTGATATATATAGCCCATCCACCTTGATGCATATAGTTGGGAGGGATCACTCTAAACTTCTAACCCCTATTCTACTCAAAGATTGTGAGAGGAAATGCTGGCCGTCAAGGGAGGAACGTCCGTGGCAACCAAGAAGAGGACCACGTCGAAGTTCCTGAGAATGACAACCCCGGAGCTGGTGCAAACAATCTGGAATGGTTGATGGCTATGCAAAATCAGCTTATGCAAACAATGATCCAAACTTTGGGTCAGTTGCAAGCCAACAACAACAACCCCGTTCCTGCACCCCCGCCACCCCCACCACCACCACCAGGTCACAATAGGCTGGGAGAGTTCATGAGGACTCGACCGCCTACTTTCTCACAAGCTAATGACCCCATGGAGGCCGATGACTGGTTGAAGTCCATGGAGAAGAAGCTTGCCATAGTTCAGTGTAATGACAGAGAGAAAGTTCTCTTTGCATCGCACAAATTTATGGGAGCAGCCGCTGACTGGTGGGATGCCCTTTGTAACGCTCATGTCGACCCAGAGACTATTACTTGGATTGAGATCAAGGAAAGTTTCCTCTCTCATTACATCCCTGCTGGAGTAATGATGCTAAAAAGGCAAGAGTTTGAAGGTCTCCTCCAAGGACAGAAGAGCGTGAATGAGTACCTCCACAAGTTCACGCAATTGTCATGGTATGCCCCTGAAGATGTCAACTTGGACCAACGGAAGCAGTACCTTTTCATGAGAGGGTTGAACAATGAGATCCAGGTTCAACTTCTCAACAACGACTATGCGAGCTTCTAGAAACTTGTTGACAAAGCTATAGTGGTTGAGAGCAAGATCCGAGAGATCGAGCAAGAGGGCAAAAGAAAGATGCCATACCAGCCACATGGGAGCGTGAAGAAGACCTCAGAGTAGAATTCTCTCATCTATTCTCCACAATCGAATCTCGAGGGCGAGATTCAATTTAAGGGGGGTAGATTTGGGACACCCTCATTTTTTATTTCTGCATGCATTCATATTTTATATAGAGAAAACATTTTAAAATAAGTGGAAACAGAGAAAAATATCAAAAAGATAGCCAAAAAGAGCCAAATCCAGTCCACAGAGAGCGCCGAAGACAATTCCTACTCCAATTGGAGCTCAAATAAGAGTCCAACTCAATTTTGGATTTCAACGAACTTATCTTTTCAGTTAGGTGTGGCAGCCTTGGGGATATTGTGTCGGTACCCTTAGTACTGTTTACTCCCGCGCACAGGAGAAAAATCCGCCTAAGGACCTCGCATCTCTGCAGTGGTGAGCTCCAGAGGTGCCACGTGTCCGGCAGGGGCCGGGCCTCCCCTCTCCTCAGAGGCGAGCTCCGGGCCTTCCACGCGGTCAGTAGAGCCGGGCCTCGCCCCCTTTGCAGGGGTGAGCTCCGAGGACGCCACGCATCCAGCGGGGTCGGACCTCCCTTCTCCTCAAAGGCGAGCCCCGGGCCTGCCACGTGTCCAGCAGGCCGGCCTCCCTTCTCCTCAGAGGCGAGCCCCGAGGGCCACGTGTCCAGCGGTGCCGGACCTCCCTTCTCCTCTGAGGCGAGCTCCGAGGTCGCCACGGGTCCAGCAGTGCCGGAACTCACCTCCTCCGCGGTGGTGAGCTCCGAAGGCGCCACGTGTCCCGCGGTGCCGGACCTCACCTCCTCCGCGGAGGTGAGCTCCGCGGGCGCCACGTGTCCCATGGTGCCGGACCTCACCCCCCTCAGCAGCGATGAGCTCCGCGGGCGCCACGTGTCCCATGGTGCCGGACCTCACCCCCCTCAGCAGCGATGAGCTCCGCGGGCGCCACGTGTCCCGCGGTGCCGTACCTCACCTCCTCCGTGGAGGTGAGCTCCGCGGGCGCCACGTGTCCCGTGGTGCCGGGGAAAGCGTCGACGACGCACTTTGGCAGATTGGAATTGGCCGATTTCAGCTATCTTTTTCCCATTCCCCACCTTTTTTATGATTTTTCTCCATTTCTACTTCTTTTATAATGTTTCTCTACATGCAATGCGTGGAAATGAATTTGGGGGTGTTACACACATAAGGCAATATATTCAGCTATGTCCCTTTTCATACCATCCCACTAATAGCATGTTTTCAGGTCCTTGTACATCTTTGTACATCCGGGATGTATGGAATAAGGTGAGTCATGTGCCTCCTTTAATATCGTGTCAAGGATGTGCTTCACGTTATGCACACAAATCATTTTCCCTAACTAAAGCGTGCCATTCTCGTCTTCCTTGAAATCCTTTTCTATGCCTTGTCGGATTCTTTCCTTGATTTCCTTGATTTCCTTATCCGTTGTTTGGCCATCTCGTATCTCTTGTTCCAGCGAGGAGTTCAGTTCTATCACCTCCGTCTCGTTCAAGAACCCGAGATGTAACCATTCGAACTCCTTGCGTAGCTCGGGTGGCAGCTCCCGAACCGTGAGTTGGTGACATGCTCCCTTTCGGCTCAACACATCAGCTACTACATTGGCATTTCCTGGGTGATAGTTGATTCCAGCATCACAATCATTGATGAGTTCCAACCATCGACATTGCCTCAAATTCAGATCCGTTTGGGTGAATATATACTTGAGGCTTTTGTGATCCGTATAGATTTCACATCGGTGGCCAAGGATATAATGCCTCCAAATCTTCAAGGCATGTACCACAGCTGCAAGTTCTAAGTCATGTGTGGGGTAATTCAGCTCATGTTACTTTAGTTGTCTCGATGCATAGGCTACCACTTGTCCTCCTTGCATAAGCACACATCCAAGCCCTTGTCTTGATGTGTCACAATATATGTCGAAGCTCTTTCTTACGTCTGGCAATACCAAAACCGGTGCTGTGGTTAATCTCTTCTTTAGCTCCTCAAAGCTTTCTTGACACGCTGGTGTCCACTGAAATACTTTCCCCTTCATTAGCAATTCAGTCATAGGCTTCGCTATTTTGGAGAAATCCTTGATGAACCAGCGGTAGTATCCAGCCATCCCAAGGAAACTCCGAATATCTCTCACATTCTGCGGTTGGTTCCAATTCAAAACATCTCCCACTTTTCCGGGATCAACCGATACTCCTCCTTCGGAGATAATGTGGCCTAGGAACGATATCTCCTTTAGCCAAAATTGACACTTGCTGAACTTGGCATACAATTGATGCTCTCGCAGTTTCTGCAATATTAACCTCAAGTGTTCTTCGTGTTCCTCCTCGCTCTTTGAATACACCATGATATCGTCGATAAATACCATGACGAACTTGTCCAAGTACTCCATGAAGACCTTATTCATGAGGTACATAAAGTATGCGGGTGCATTTGTTAACCCAAAAGACGTAACGGTATACTCATACAAACCATACCGTGTTCGAAATGCAGTCTTGGGTATATCGGAGGGCTTAATCTTCAGCTGGAAGGATCGTCTATACGGGGCAGCGGGTATTTATTCTTGATCGTCACCTCATTGAGAGACCTATAATCCACACACATCATTTGGGTCCCATCCTTCTTGTCTATGAAGAGCATGGGGGCTCCCCATGGTGACGAGCTTGGGCATATAAAACCCTTTCCTAGCTGCTCCATAATTTGCTTCTTGAGCTCCACTAGTTCATTAGAGGGCATCCTATGGCCTCTTTGCTATAGGTGCAGTTCCGGGTACTAAATCAATGGAAAATTCAATGTCCCGGTCAGGTGGCATACCTGGAAATTCTTCCAGGAACACATCTGAATATTCTTGAACCACCGGAATGCTTTCCAATGTCGCTTCTTCGACGTGGTTCAGCGCTGCCTTCTCGGTTGCCGGTTGGCCTGCCTCGAACTCAATACGAGTACCGTGCTCACTTGTCAACTGCACGATCCTCTCAGCACATTGAATCACTCCGTTTTGCTTTCTTAGCCAATCCATTCCAAGTATTATGTCAATCCATTGGGAATCCAAGACAATAAGGTTGGCAAGAAAGTCTACCCCCCTTATTTTAAGGTTTACTTTCGGACATACTATATTAGTCCTCATCTCTCCACCGGGAGAATTAACCAACATAGTTTGTTTCATGTGTGATATGGGCAGGTTATACTTGGCAGCATACTTTGATGATATGAATGAATGCAATGCTCCGAAATCAAATAAAACAGTGGCTAGGTTGGAGTTGGCAAGAAACATACCAAGCACGACGTCCTCAGCTTGTTGTGCTTCCTCAGCGGAGACATGATTCACATTGCCACGAGCATAGTCCTGATGTCCACGGTTACCTTGATTAGCTCCTCCATTCGGCCGTGGGTTCTGCTTGGGTGCGTTGCTCGGCTGTCCAAGGCCTTTCTTCTAGCACTGACTTGCAAAGTGTCCCACCTCTCCGCATGAAAAACATGCTTTGTTGCCCATAACAGCAGGGATGTTGGGGCGAGGCTGGTTTTGGGCATAGGCACCCATGTTGGGACGGGGAGCAGGAGGCAAAGGCATATGAGGTGCTTGCATAACAGGACGTTGCTGCGGTGGCTGATTAGGGCGAGGTTGATTTGCAGGGTGGAAAGTAGAAGCGGACGAGCCATAATGTGGTGCAGCTGGTGGCATGAAACGAGGACGTACATTGCTCCCTTGTGGCTGTCCTTGGTATGGCATCTTCCTCTTGCCCTCTTGCTCGATCTCATGGATCTTGCTCTCAACCACTATAGCTTTGTCAACGAGCTTCTGGAAGTTTGCGTAATCATTGTTGAGCAGCTGAACTTGGATCTCATTGTTCAATCCTCTCATGAACAAGTATTGCTTTCTTTGATCCGAGTTGACATCTTTTGGAGCATACCTCGACAGCTGCGTGAACTTGTTGAGGTACTCATTCACGCTCTTCCTTCCTTGGCGGAGACCTTCAAACTCTTGCCTTTTAAGCATCATGACTCCTGTAGGGACGTAATGAGAGCGGAAACTCTCCTTGAATTCAGCCCAAGTGATAGTCTCCTGGTTGACATGAGCATTGCAAAGAGCATACCACCAGTCAGCGGCTGCTCCCATAAGTTGGTGCGATGCGAAGAGAACATTCTCCCGATCGTTGCACTGAACAATAGCAAGCTTCTATTCCATGGACTTCAGCCAATCATCAGCCTCCATGGGGTCATTGGCTTGTGCAGAACTAAGCGGCCTAGTCCTCATGAACTCTCCCAATCTGTTGTGAGCCGGCGATGGTGGCGGTGCAGGAACAGGGTTAGGATTGTTGTTGTCGTTGTTGGCCTGCAGCTGTCCCAACGTTTGTATCATAGTTTGCATGAGCTGGTTCTGCATAGCCATCAACGGTTCAAGCTTGCTTGCATCAGCCCCAGGGTTAGCATTTTCAGGAACTTCAACATTGCCATCCTCTTGTGGTTCATTGTTGCCACGAGCGTCCCTCCTTTGGCGGTTGGAGTTTTACCTCACCATCAGTGAGAGAGAGTATAGTAGAATAGAAAATGGAAGATTAGATTGATCCCTCCAACTATATGCATCAAGGTGTATGAACTAAGTTTCTTCTTTATTAATTTCAGCCTATATGAGGATTTGAACATGTGCCGAAGCGTCTCACATTGCTCCACTATGTGTGGATGTGGACATTCACCGAAGCGTCCCACAACTCACATCAGCACATAAACACAACCAATCATCAATAAAGTTCGGCACACCATTCTTATTCAAGCTACAACGATCTTAACGTTCCTATTACAGCTTTATTCAATGGAAACCTAAATTTAATCGTGAGAACCGATGCTGTTCTCGTCGTGTGACGGGGTGGTCCATATATGGGCACACGCCATGGTGAGTCGGCAGTCCATGTAGGGATAGATGACGCTGTTGCTCCATTTGCTCCCCCGTTGGCACAAGTCTCCTCTTGTTTCTCCAGCAAATACAACTTCTTGCGGAGGTAACGGATCTCTTCTTGTGCGCTTGCATAGCGGTTTCCCAACTCCACGAGCAACCTCTGAGACTTGTCAGCAGCTTGTGGGTTGGAAATAGATGTTACATGGGGTCCAATGATCTCCCTTGTACCACTCTTCCGATACGGGTGCAGTTCAAAAGTGGTGTCCTCAAGCTGCCCACAGAAGGCATAGCACAGTCCGGTGAGTGCATCCCATGCAGCATCATCAATAGCTTCTGCCCTTGTAGCTCTCTATGTGGGTGTGAAGTGCCGAGTGACAACCCTACCGTTATATAGGATGGTTACTTCAGCCTTCCACTCTTCATGTCCGAGACGAGGGACTTTCTTGAGAAGATATTCCGGGTATAAGCTGCAGCAATCCAGAAATTCTTTGAGCTCCCTGGATATGTGTCCTCCCTCCATTCCATCGGACCAAAATTCTTGAACTGAATGGTTGGCCCATTCATCACTTTCATTATTGGTCTCAGCAAGGGGTGGCTCCTCCTCGGGTTCATCTCCTCCCGTCACAGCTTCATGAGGCTCCACGGGGTGTAAGCCCGCGTGAAACTCCTGCTGAGGTGCGTACCAATGCCGTTCTTGTCGATCATCCTCCATATCCTCTTCGACTCCATATCGTCTTCGAATGGTTCCACCTCTTCCGGGTCCTCTTACTCATGCATAGAGCTATTGACTTCCTCTTCATCATGAGGTTCCATCTTCACCTCCTCCCAATATGGTCCATCGTACACCTCAATGGGGTTAAGTGCACTCCCACGTGGTAGTGGACGAGTCCTTATGTGTGTTGTGCTCTTTATCACCGGCATCTATAAATAAGACATGAGAAGCTTTAGAGAAGGAAGAAATAACTCCAGAACTTCAGAAGCTATGAAGCAAGAAAGCGAGAGTGTTGCACTCCAAAAGAACAGAAAAAGAGGAGCTGAAAAATAGCACTTTGCGGTGGCTGAATTGACAAGTAAAGCGCAGCAGCAAGAAATTTTTGAAAATAACAGTTTAGAGGGGTGTTCCTATTTAGAGTGTCCAATCTACCTAGTCTTGCGTCCTACGGTCAATGTGGATCTGATGTCAATCTGTGACACCCGGTTCTGAAAATAGAACCAAGTGAATGCATATGTGTGCCAGGATGTTCATCACACATACACATGTAATCCACAAACTGAATTCAGAATATAACCACGAATAAATAGAGTTCAAGTACTTTACTACAATGACTCAATGTCTCACTCATGAATCTCTAACTTATTCTTGCAGCAGAAGTCTCTAATCGATAGCGGAAATAACTAAATAGTAGGCTCCAACTTCTACTCCACAGGCATGTTGACGGTAGTTCGCACGCCTAGTACTCCACATGGTCCTAAAACTACTCTTATCCTGTAGCTGATGTATATGTGGTAATGCAAGGGTGAGTACATGTGATGCCCGGTCCCGTGAAAACGGAACCCAGCTAATGCATGTGTGATGAACATGTGGCGGACCGGAATCCGCTCATCCAGGATCGCAGAGGGTGGTGCCGCGCGATGCGACACCCGACAGCACACGTCATAAGAACACAATATATATTACATGGGAAAGACAGCTGAAACTGTACAAACAAGTACAAACTTCAGTTACAATTATTGTTCTATTACACAGCGGAAGACTACACTATACAACTCACGCCTGCCTATTTAGCAAAAGTCGGTTGCCCAGCCCTAGGGCAACCCACACTAGCTGCACGCCTCAGCTCAGCGCGGCGTGTACGGCTCCCACTCAGCCGTGGTCCCCGACGGAGGGTAACCCTCGCCGGTGGACTCGTACTCCGAGTCCGTGGGTGGCTCTTCACCTGAAAAACACTTAAGCAGCAACTGTGAGCACAAAGGCTCAGCAAGGCTTAACCGACTCACCTAAGCATGAAACTCTACATGAGGTGTACAATGGACATAGGATATTAACATTTCAGCAAAACGACACGCCTACAAGTTCATCCTTAGTTCATCTTTTAGCAACAAGTTAACAGTTCATGAAATCTGAAATTTAGTAAGCAGTATTTGGTGGCACACATGTAGCAATACAATTATATCAATCAGCATCATTGAATCAACATATTTCATCCATTAGTCTACGTTACGACGCAGTGAACAAGCAGTACTCGTCACCGCGAGGGACGGCGAATCGACTCGATATACACCTGCAGGGAAAACCCAAAGAGCACGTCACGTACGCCCACCCGTGGAGCTGCACAGCACGCTCACTCGATGTCGTACGGGACAACCTTTCACCCAACAGCCCAAACGTCGAACCGGTCGCACCGAAACGAGCAGGAGGTTCCCCACACGGAGCATCTCTCTATGCCCGTTGGCAGATTTCCACCTTGCTGCCCTCAACCTACACCTATAAATCGGTGTGCTATGCCTCGACGCCCGGAGGTTTAGGCTACATCGGTTTATCGGGGCCCATATATCCGATATGCCTTCGGTACGTTCAATACTTGTTCAGCAGGGCCGCACACGGATCGGTCCTCAATCGACACGGACAGGGCTGCGCACACAAGACTCTCTCTTGCTGCGCCCTAGCCCCTGCCTAGTCTCATTTTCATTACTAAAGTGATCTCACATCACTCAACCGAACCCGTGTGTCCCCATCCTATCTCGCGAGTAGATTCCAACTACTCGACTTGTACCGAAGTCCTATGACTCATTAAGCATAGCCTGTCTACTCGAGGTCCTTGACACTACCCTCACTCTTTTAGGAACCTTTGGTTATGCAAGTGGGGTTTCATTCACCCTAGACCTAATGCACATACATACTTCATATGACACATGTAAACAAAGTAAGATTTATAAAAGGGTTAATGCAAACCGGGGCTTGCCTTGTTGCTGCTGGTCAGGAGTTAGTTCTTCGTCCGGAAGGAGGAAGTCCAGCACTTCCGGAGTCTCTTCTTCAACGGCTACACGTTAATGAAATACTATATGTTAATTTAGATGCAAATGTGAGTTTTAGAGTAAAACTTCTACTATTGGTTCTAGTAATCAGCCTCTAACACCTGGAACTTTGTTTAAGAATTTAAATATGAACTGGTGTTGGTGGTTTGGCTTGGACTTAATCACATGGTTAAATGCTAAGTGGTTTTCCCCTTTTCCATTTTAATCCCTTAAGTGGGTAAACAGGACAGGGGTGATCTAGAGCTCCAATGGAGCTGAGAATTTTTGTGTGAGTTCCTTGTCACAAGAAAACTCTCTGGACCAAACATTAGCACTTTTCCTGGAGTGGTTTGCCCAGAATAATTCTCTTGGCAAATCAGCAAGGAAGAATTAATTCTGAGGTAATACCCCTGTTCATGCTCAACTTAATGAACTACAATTTCTATTCTAGCTCATAGAGTTTGCATGAATTTTCCTAGCATTTTTGGAGTCAAGGTTTGCCCAGAATTGAATTTCCAAGTTTTGGAAATTCTCTGAAAATGTTTCTGCATTCAAATAAACACAGCACTTTCCAATTTGAATTGCTCTGACCAAATCGACTCCAAATGGTCTGAAACTTTTACAGGGGTTTACTAATGTCCTAAAGAACATTCTGGCAAAATTTGGGGATTTTTGGATGAACCAAACTCCCTCTAAAATTCTTTTGCTGAAAAGCTTTAAAGAATTTTCCAGAATTAATTAATGGGTTTCATACAAATTGGGTTGTATATCTGGACAGAGCTAGGCAAGATGACTCCAACCCAATTTGAATCCCTAAATTTGGAGCTTCCTAGCAGAAGTTATGGATTTCTAAAATTTGAGTGGAAACTGGAATTGTTTTACTATTGGAAAAGAACCCGGGCCCACTCTTTAAATCGCAGCCAGTGAGAAACGAGAACACACAGGGTTACTGGGTTTCCCCTGGTGTAGTCACAAAAGATCGGCAGCCACAGAAGATCTCAGCTCTACCGCCGAGTGGCTGACAGGTGGGGTCGGCGCTTCGTCTTCAACCTCCCGCTTCCCTCTTCCCGCGCGCGCCTCTCTCGCCGGTGTTCTTCCTCCCCCCCTCGGTCCCTCCTTCCTAAGCGATCTTCCGGCCTGGCTCTCGCCGCCTAGGGGTTTTGAGGGTCGGGAAACCCGTTTCCGAGGTCATCGTGAGCCCTAACGGCCCACAGAAGGCTGGCGACGGACGGCGTCCTCGGACCGAGTCCGGCGACATCGGCCATCCTCTCTGCTGGCTTACTTTCCCGTCTCTCTCGCCCTAGAGCATCAGTGGCTCATGGCAAAGAACGTCCCGTATGCCAAAGAGCTTGGAAACTCCTCCAAACCCCATGTCACCGTGCGCCCTTGGTTGAAAACCGGCGGCAGAGAGTAAAACTTGAATAGCACCGTGGAGGCTCCACAAATTCTAGTTCTTTTCAGCCTCGGCGACTCGCACCGAGGTCTGTGGCCTATCCTAGGACTAGAATGGCTAAAGAACACACCTGGGTCGTGAATTTTGGAAGATCAACCCCCCCTGACCTATGGACATGTCCTCGGTGTTTCACAAATTCCCGCGGCTCCCATGGAGGGATGGACTGGGGCTTTCGGCAGCGTGAAGAGAAAGAGTAGGCGCACCTTTTTGCTATGTAACCCGGGGTGTGATGGGCTCTGTATCTCCGGAACGTCGAGGAGGCCCGGCGGCGGCACAAACTGAAATTTCTGAGGATGGTTGGTGCTGTGCGCCACACACAGAGGGTGAGGGATCGGCTGGGTAGCTCGGTGAGGTTCAGCAGCGTCCCGCGCACTCCGTCACGATCACCAGTGGTTGTGCGAGGTCCTAGAGGTACTGCTCTACGTGCGGGCGCGAAGAGTGGACGGCGGCGATCGTTTTTATGGCCTGGTGCGGCTGCTCTCGGGGGAAAAACGGGGAGAAGGCGAGTGGAGTATTTGGTTTTCTTCACTGAGGTGTTACCCGCACGAAGCATCAGGCGCAGGGGGCGGCACGTCGACGCCCCGGTGGCTCGCCGCCTCGCCCGGTTCCTTGCGCGCGAAGTCGAGACCCGGCTGCTGCAACCCGCTGTGTACCCGGGTGTGCAGCTGACATGTGGGCCTCCCCTTTCTTCTTTTTCCCTAATATTTCTTTTCTGTTTTTGCTAATTATCCCACCAGCTACTCACAATTTAATGGGAGACTTAGCTCCCAAGTCTTTGTTTGAATTTGAATTCTCAAATTCAAACTTTGTTTGGTTAAATTTGCTTCGTATTCAAACTGAAATTCAAAATCAGTTTTGAATTCTTGCAAATTTAGCTCTTGACAAGATGAGCTCCAATGGGGATGAAAATTGGTGGGTTCACTCAGAAAAATGTGCTGAGTATAGATATGGAGCTAACTTTTGAATTTGGGTGATGAAAGTTGCTGCAATTTGAATTTACATTCAAATTGGCCTCTTTTTGAAACAACCCAAAAGTGCCTCAAAAAGTGTTGAATTTGCATGAGCTTTGGACTGAACCTTCCCAAGACTTTTCAAATCCTAGGGGTGAGCTCAACCTCTCATGTTCAGGTGTAGAAACCCTACATTGTGAAGGTGAAGGCTTTCCCCTCTAATCATTCTTTTGATGGGGGCCACTTGCTCTTCACAATATTTCACAATCTACACACAACAAAACTGTTGTGTTGTGAGGTGCATGAAAGTTTTTGCAAGTCCCTTTTCTTGGGCTTTTACATCCCTCCCCCCTTAAAAGAATCTCGTCCCGAGATTATAAAAGAAGAGATAGCGATGTAATAGGGACTTACCCGTGTTGAGAAGCCATGAACTCCGGGTAATTTGAGCGAAGGAACTCCTCGCTCTCCCACGTCGCTTCTTCGGCGGTGTGGTTACTCCAGAGTATTTTGTAGAACCACAACGTTCTGCTACGCGTGGTCCTGGCTTTCTCATCAAGAATTCCCACCGGATATTCATCATAAGTTAAATCCGGTTTCAGCTCGCCGATGTCTTCGGTAGGAACAGCAGTTGTATGCTTCAAGCATTTCCGCAGTTGCGAAACATGGAAAATATCATGGATACCAGTCAGAGATGCCGGTAACTCCAATCGATACGCTGCTGGTCCACACTTCTCGGTGATAGCGTAGGGTCCAATGAAACGGGGAGCGAGCTTTCCCTTCACACCGAATCGGTGCACGCCCTTCATTGGAGACACGCGGAGGTACACGTGTTCCCCAACGTCAAAGTGCAACGGCCTACGCCTCTTATCAGCGTAGCTCTTCTGTCGGGATTGAGCGGCCTTCAAATTGGCTTGAATTATCCGAACGCGCTCCTCGGCGTCGTTCACCACATCAACTCCGAATGTGACCCTTTCACCGGACTCGCACCAATTTAATGGGGTGCGGCATTTACGACCGTAGAGAGCTTCGTAAGGTGCCATCTTGATACTTGCCTGATAACCGTTGTTGTACGAGAATTCCGCCAATGGTAGGTGATCATCCCAGTTCCTACCATGGTGGATGGCACATGCTCTCAACATGTCTTCCAGGACTTGATTCACCCTTTCTGTCTGACCATCGGTCTGAGGGTGATAGGCGGAGCTCCTGATTAACTTAGTACCCAATGCAGCGTGTAGCTGCTCCCAAAAGCGAGATATAAATAATGCACCTCGATCTGAGACAATGGTCTTGGGTACCCCGTATAGGCATAGAATCTTCGCTATGTATAGCTCCGCATATTTGCCGGCATTGTAACGTGTATTCACCGGAATGAAATGAGCCGTCTTGGTTAACCGATCAACGATTACCCATATGGAATCATGCTTGTTGGCTGTTAGGGGTAATCCCACAATGAAATCCATGCTCACATCTTCCCATTTCCATGCCGGGATCTTCAGGGGTTGCAGCAGCCCTGATTTCTTCATATGATCAGCTTTCACTCGTCTACACGTATCGCACTCGGATACGTACTTAGCTACCTCCCGCTTCATCCGCGTCCACCAAAATTTCTTTTTCAAATCTTGGTACATTTTGTTGCTGCCCGGATGAATGGAGTATTTGGACAAGTGAGCTTCATCGAGGATCTTTTTCCTCAACTTCATATCTCGGGGTACGACTATGCGGTCATTGAACCACAGCGTCCCCTCATCATCTTTCCGGAAACATTTAATCTCTCCATTGTCTATCCGTCTCCGGAGATGTGCCATGCCTTTATCCGTTTTCTGAGCTGCAATGATGTCCTCCCTAATAGTAGGGATGAGGGCAAGGTTGTACAGCGATCCATAAGGAACCAAGTATAAACTTGGCTCTTCCTCCTCCACCGGTGTAATGGTGAGGTGATGGACATGCGATTTCCGACTCAGCGCGTCGGCAACCACATTCGCCTTGCCGGGGTGGTAATGGATCTCAATCTCATAATCTTTGATCAGTTCTAACCACCTCCTCTGCCTCATGTTCAGCTCCTTCTGGGTGAAAATGTATTTCAAGCTCTTGTGGTCGGTGTAGAGATGCACCAAGTTCCCCAGGAGATAGTGCCTCCACATTTTCAGCGCCAACACCACGGCAGCAAGTTCAAGATCGTGAGTCGGGTAGTGCTGCTCATGGTTCCGAAGTTGGCGTGAGCCATAAGCGACCACACGTCCTTCCTGCATCAACACGCAGCCGAGTCCAATACCGGACGCGTCACAATACACGTCGAAGGGCTTTGTTGTATCCGGCTGAGCTAATACCGGGGCTGTTGTGAGATGCTTCACCAGTGTTCGGAACGCTCCTTCACACGCCGTGTTCCAAACATATTTTGTCCCTTTCTTCAGCAACTCTGTCATCGGCTTAGCGAGCTTTGAGAAACTTGGGATGAATCTCCGATAGTATCCCGCTAACCCGAGGAAGCTTCTGACTTCATGGACTGAAGTGGGAGCTTTCCATTTCAACACTTGCTCGATTTTACTTGGGTCAACCGCAATGCCTTCAGCTGAGATGATATGTCCCAAGAATGGCACTTGGCTGATCCAAAATTCGCATTTGCTGAACTTAGCATAGAGTTTGTGGTCTCGCAATCGTTGAAGAACGATCCGCAAGTGTTCGGCATGTTCAGCTTCGGTCTTGGAGTAAACCAAGATGTCGTCGATGAACACTACCACGAACTTGTCCAGCTCCGGCATGAACACCGAGTTCATGAGATACATGAAATGGGCTGGAGCATTTGTGAGACCAAAGGACATGACGAGATATTCGTATAAGCCGTATCTCGTCGAGAACGCCGTCTTCGGGATATCCTCCGCCCGGATCTTGATTTGGTGATATCCAGAGCGAAGGTCCATCTTTGAGAATACACTTGCCCCCACAAGTTGATCAAACAAGATGTCAATACGGGGCAGTGGGTACTTATTCTTGATTGTGACGGCGTTGAGCGGCCGGTAATCCACACACAGCCTCAGGGTCTCATTCTTTTTCTTCACGAATAGCGCCGAGCATCCCCAAGGCGAGGAACTCGGCCTAATGAAACCCTTGCTCAACAGATCATTGAGCTGTTCTTTCAGTTCCGCCAGCTCATTTGGAGCCATCTTGTATGGTCTCCGTGATATGGGCGTAGTCCCGGGTGCAAGTTCAATCTTGAACTCGACATCCCGCTCAGGTGGCATGCCCGGAAGATCATCCGGGAACACATCGGGATACTCCCGGACTACGGGGATGTCTTCTAACTTGAGAACTTCAGCATTATTAATTGCTAAAACTTCCCGGACTGGCGTGTCTAACACCATGGAATGCGGACGGTGAAATGGAGAATTTAAGTGAACCGTCCGTGTCCGAGTCTCTAGGACAGCGCCATGGTATTGCAGCCATGACATCCCTAAGATTGCATCAATCTTTTGTCCCATAAGGATTATCAAGGTGGTGGGATATAGTTTCCCACCTAAGCACAAAGGTGCCTTTGGAATCATCATATTAGCTGAAATCTTCCCTCCCGGTGAGCAGATCATATAAGTGCAGTCGGTTGGGAAGACTTGCAATTGATGTTTAGCCACATAGGATGCACTTATAAAGCTGTGGGTTGCACCCGAATCAAATAATATGACTATGGCTTGATGGTTGAGAGTAAACGTACCCGCCAGCACGTTGTCTCCCTCTGGGGCGTCCTCATTGTCGAGGTTGCGGACGCCTCCAGTCCGCTGACTAACCTTCTTCACCGGAGGTCGGCCTCGAGCACCGCCCTGGAGTTGGGCTTGCCCGCTGCTCTGCTGCCCCTGGGGACAGTCCTTCGCAAAGTGGCCCGCTTGGCCACACGTGAAGCAGGTGAAACGGGGCGGTCCCCCGCTGATCGGTGGACGAAAACCTGGGGCGCGTTGTGGCGGTGGAAACGCCCGGGGTACCGTCTGCTGCTGCTGCTGTCTTGGTGGTGGCATCGGCGGACGGAACGGAGGTGCTTGAAAGGGACGTCCCCCGAACCGTTGCGGTCGCGCCGGTGGTTGCCACTGCTGCCCGGATGGTGTCCGATACACCATACGGTACTTCTGGGGAGCGCCACTCCCACCGCTGCTAGGTGGAGCGCTACGCTTCCTCTGCTCAGCTGCTAACTCCCGCTGAGCGTCCTCTTGCATGATGGCGGCATTGACTAGATCGTTGAATGTGCCGCGGTTCCATTGTACGAGGTGGGTCTTCATTTCGGGATGTAACCCCCGATAGAAGTGCTCCCTCTTCTTCTCCTCCGTGGAGATGTAGTCTGACGCATACTGCGCCAGATGGTTGAAGGCACGGGAGTAGTCGTGGGCACTCCTCCCGCCCTGTTTTAGTTCCAAAAATTCTTGGAACTTTCTCTTCATTATTCCGGGAGGAATGTGATAGGCGCGGAACGCCTCCCGGAACTCTTGCCATTCCACGGCATGGCCAGCCGGACGTGAGGCGACATAATTCGCCCACCATGCACCAGCGGCACCGTGGAGCTGCTGTGCTGCGAACAGTGTCTTCTGCCGCTCCGTACACTGGAGCAGCCCGAACTTGGACTCGATAGTCCGCAGCCAGTTGTCCGCCTCCAGTGGTTCTTCAGCTTCGGTGAACACTGGAGGGTGCGTACTCATGAAATCCGAGTACGACACTTCGCGGGGCTCACGAGGCCCTCGCTCTTGACGTCCTCCCGCCTGGGACGTATTCTGCACGATCGTGCGGAGCAGGTCGGTCTGCTCCTCACGACCTCCCACCAATGCTGCTATCACATCCGCTAGAGTAAGCGGAGGCGGCGGTGGTGGCTGCTGCTGCGGGGTGCTGTCGTAGGCCGGTGGCTGGGAGTCATCGCCTCCACCTTGGCTAGAGCCACCAACCTCGTGCGTGGTCCTAGTACGAACCATCTGCAACCATACGACATTAACCATCAGTCCCGCAACATTTTGCATGCAGTCCAATAGAACTGGGCGGAAAAACATTATGACAACAAAACATGCGAAATATCTCGTAAGCAGATAATGTAATAACTTTGCACAAGCTACACCATTACCAGACCAAACACAAGTTAGTTTAATCCAACTTGATGAACCCCCTCTTTGGAAGCTCACCATAACTGGGTTTGGTCTCTACGAGACATTATTATTGCGTTGTCATCACGTATAACACCCTTAGGGTACAACACCCTTTTCAATGAGTTCAACTGTCATTCTTCTGTCAGAATGACCAGTTGCTACCTATTCCAAGTTTTGATCTGGTTCTGGGCATTTTCATGACTCAAGTTGAATACCAAAGTTCAAGTTAACTTCAGTATCTTTCCAACGAGTACTCATTTGCCCCCAGATCAGCTTTGATTAAAAAGTTATGTTAATTCAAAGTTAGCAGAATTTCTGGAAGAATTTTAACAGCACCTCCCTTGGAAGTGGCTGTTTCCAATCCTGATTTCCACTAAATTCTGTGCTGAAACTTCAGAAACTTTGAATTGCAAAGATGTCAAACATCTTCTACTCTTTCTAAGGATGGATTATATGACAATTTTAGATTTTTCTACTGGGAGTTATATTTGAAAAACAGATCAGTTCAGAGGATGTTTTACTCTGCCCTGGTTCTGGACAGTTTACATTCCTCTGGGATTTCAGCCATCTTAAGGCGAGTTTCAGCTCTGGAAGTCTACAACAAAGTTGTAGAGGACTTGAATACCTTTCCAAAACTATATAGCACACCTCCCTGGGCTAAAAGACCTGTGAGTTATGCCCTGTTGAGGATCAGCAAACGTGCTGCCCAAAACAGAGCACTCTGCTTTTCATACTTTTGGCTATACTGCTCCACTATCCCATTCTTATACCCAACCAGGGTCCTAAATGTTGAACCTATAGATTTTAATTCTTTGTTATCATTATTCTCATGCATATGCCTACCATATCTCGGTACTACGTTCCTCACAAAAGAAAATCCTACCCGGATCATACCGGCATATACGTCTCAAATGTGGCACTAAACGGTCTCTCGCACACGTTTTCTACACGGATACATACGTGGTTAGTACCTGCAGAAAACCACACAATAATGGTGCACTCAATGGTTATTCATTTCAGGCAGTTCCATATTTGAAAGTAAATACAAACGCCCGTATCATTGTCATACGGCCGTCCTTGAGTTAGGTCACGTCTCAAGGTACGTGATCGTGTTTCAACACCACACGACGGGGAACCCGAGTATGTCATGAACGGGTCGTCACGGTTGGGAATGTCATCAACCCAACAGATACCACCTACTGCCCTGCAGGGCACGCCGATGGCAAGCGCTGCGTATGTCCTCCTGGGCTATTTCCAGACGAACACACTTTCGCGTTACTGACCACGCGATGGGGTCTCCGCTTACTTGCCTAATGCACGCTAGGGATCAGCGTTTCATATGAACTCAGGGACATGAAGAGTCCAAGAGATTCATATTGACATCTCACACCAAGCTGTGAGATCAATCCCTGAACCATGTTCCTCGTCAGGGAGAGCTAACCGAAATTGAACCGCTTTCGGTGGCGTTCCTTACCATACTTACCAGAGCGTAGGTGCGTCGTTACATAATTGAAATTCAGAACTATAACATATAAGTTAGTCTTTGCCACTTTAAGTAACTAGTCTAATATAGTCCTTACTTGGGCAACTACCGATTCCTCACCGTACACCTAAGTTTTTTCCCATAATGCAGTCCTTTAGTACTGTGCTATCCCCACTGCAGCTCTGATACCAGGCTGTGGCGGACCGGAATCCGCTCATCCAGGATCGCAGAGGGTGGTGCCGCGCGATGCGACACCCGACAGCACACGTCATAAGAACACAATATATATTACATGGGAAAGACAGCTGAAACTGTACAAACAAGTACAAACTTCAGTTACAATTATTGTTCTATTACACAGCGGAAGACTACACTATACAACTCACGCCTGCCTATTTAGCAAAAGTCGGTTGCCCAGCCCTAGGGCAACCCACACTAGCTGCACGCCTCAGCTCAGCGCGGCGTGTACGGCTCCCACTCAGCCGTGGTCCCCGACGGAGGGTAACCCTCGCCGGTGGACTCGTACTCTGAGTCCGTGGGTGGCTCTTCACCTGAAAAACACTTAAGCAGCAACTGTGAGCACAAAGGCTCAGCAAGGCTTAACCGACTCACCTAAGCATGAAACTCTACATGAGGTGTACAATGGACATAGGATATTAACATTTCAGCAAAACGACACGCCTACAAGTTCATCCTTAGTTCATCTTTTAGCAACAAGTTAACAGTTCATGAAATCTGAAATTTAGTAAGCAGTATTTGGTGGCACACATGTAGCAATACAATTATATCAATCAGCATCATTGAATCAACATATTTCATCCATTAGTCTACGTTACGACGCAGTGAACAAGCAGTACTCGTCACCGCGAGGGACGGCGAATCGACTCGATATACACCTGCAGGGAAAACCCAAAGAGCACGTCACGTACGCCCACCCGTGGAGCTGCACAGCACGCTCACTCGATGTCGTACGGGACAACCTTTCACCCAACAGCCCAAACGTCGAACCGGTCGCACCGAAACGAGCAGGAGGTTCCCCACACGGAGCATCTCTCTATGCCCGTTGGCAGATTTCCACCTTGCTGCCCTCAACCTACACCTATAAATCGGTGTGCTATGCCTCGACGCCCGGAGGTTTAGGCTACATCGGTTTATCGGGGCCCATATATCCGATATGCCTTCGGTACGTTCAATACTTGTTCAGCAGGGCCGCACACGGATCGGTCCTCAATCGACACGGACAGGGCTGCGCACACAAGACTCTCTCTTGCTGCGCCCTAGCCCCTGCCTAGTCTCATTTTCATTACTAAAGTGATCTCACATCACTCAACCGAACCCGTGTGTCCCCATCCTATCTCGCGAGTAGATTCCAACTACTCGACTTGTACCGAAGTCCTATGACTCATTAAGCATAGCCTGTCTACTCGAGGTCCTTGACACTACCCTCACTCTTTTAGGAACCTTTGGTTATGCAAGTGGGGTTTCATTCACCCTAGACCTAATGCACATACATACTTCATATGACACATGTAAACAAAGTAAGATTTATAAAAGGGTTAATGCAAACCGGGGCTTGCCTTGTTGCTGCTGGTCAGGAGTTAGTTCTTCGTCCGGAAGGAGGAAGTCCAGCACTTCCGGAGTCTCTTCTTCAACGGCTACACGTTAATGAAATACTATATGTTAATTTAGATGCAAATGTGAGTTTTAGAGTAAAACTTCTACTATTGGTTCTAGTAATCAGCCTCTAACACCTGGAACTTTGTTTAAGAATTTAAATATGAACTGGTGTTGGTGGTTTGGCTTGGACTTAATCACATGGTTAAATGCTAAGTGGTTTTCCCCTTTTCCATTTTAATCCCTTAAGTGGGTAAACAGGACAGGGGTGATCTAGAGCTCCAATGGAGCTGAGAATTTTTGTGTGAGTTCCTTGTCACAAGAAAACTCTCTGGACCAAACATTAGCACTTTTCCTGGAGTGGTTTGCCCAGAATAATTCTCTTGGCAAATCAGCAAGGAAGAATTAATTCTGAGGTAATACCCCTGTTCATGCTCAACTTAATGAACTACAATTTCTATTCTAGCTCATAGAGTTTGCATGAATTTTCCTAGCATTTTTGGAGTCAAGGTTTGCCCAGAATTGAATTTCCAAGTTTTGGAAATTCTCTGAAAATGTTTCTGCATTCAAATAAACACAGCACTTTCCAATTTGAATTGCTCTGACCAAATCGACTCCAAATGGTCTGAAACTTTTACAGGGGTTTACTAATGTCCTAAAGAACATTCTGGCAAAATTTGGGGATTTTTGGATGAACCAAACTCCCTCTAAAATTCTTTTGCTGAAAAGCTTTAAAGAATTTTCCAGAATTAATTAATGGGTTTCATACAAATTGGGTTGTATATCTGGACAGAGCTAGGCAAGATGACTCCAACCCAATTTGAATCCCTAAATTTGGAGCTTCCTAGCAGAAGTTATGGATTTCTAAAGTTTGAGTGGAAACTGGAATTGTTTTACTATTGGAAAAGAACCCGGGCCCACTCTTTAAATCGCAGCCAGTGAGAAACGAGAACACACAGGGTTACTGGGTTTCCCCTGGTGTAGTCACAAAAGATCGGCAGCCACAGAAGATCTCAGCTCTACCGCCGAGTGGCTGACAGGTGGGGTCGGCGCTTCGTCTTCAACCTCCCGCTTCCCTCTTCCCGCGCGCGCCTCTCTCGCCGGTGTTCTTCCTCCCCCCCTCGGTCCCTCCTTCCTAAGCGATCTTCCGGCCTGGCTCTCGCCGCCTAGGGGTTTTGAGGGTCGGGAAACCCGTTTCCGAGGTCATCGTGAGCCCTAACGGCCCACAGAAGGCTGGCGACGGACGGCGTCCTCGGACCGAGTCCGGCGACATCGGCCATCCTCTCTGCTGGCTTACTTTCCCGTCTCTCTCGCCCTAGAGCATCAGTGGCTCATGGCAAAGAACGTCCCGTATGCCAAAGAGCTTGGAAACTCCTCCAAACCCCATGTCACCGTGCGCCCTTGGTTGAAAACCGGCGGCAGAGAGTAAAACTTGAATAGCACCGTGGAGGCTCCACAAATTCTAGTTCTTTTCAGCCTCGGCGACTCGCACCGAGGTCTGTGGCCTATCCTAGGACTAGAATGGCTAAAGAACACACCTGGGTCGTGAATTTTGGAAGATCAACCCCCCCTGACCTATGGACATGTCCTCGGTGTTTCACAAATTCCCGCGGCTCCCATGGAGGGATGGACTGGGGCTTTCGGCAGCGTGAAGAGAAAGAGTAGGCGCACCTTTTTGCTATGTAACCCGGGGTGTGATGGGCTCTGTATCTCCGGAACGTCGAGGAGGCCCGGCGGCGGCACAAACTGAAATTTCTGAGGATGGTTGGTGCTGTGCGCCACACACAGAGGGTGAGGGATCGGCTGGGTAGCTCGGTGAGGTTCAGCAGCGTCCCGCGCACTCCGTCACGATCACCAGTGGTTGTGCGAGGTCCTAGAGGTACTGCTCTACGTGCGGGCGCGAAGAGTGGACGGCGGCGATCGTTTTTATGGCCTGGTGCGGCTGCTCTCGGGGGAAAAACGGGGAGAAGGCGAGTGGAGTATTTGGTTTTCTTCACTGAGGTGTTACCCGCACGAAGCATCAGGCGCAGGGGGCGGCACGTCGACGCCCCGGTGGCTCGCCGCCTCGCCCGGTTCCTTGCGCGCGAAGTCGAGACCCGGCTGCTGCAACCCGCTGTGTACCCGGGTGTGCAGCTGACATGTGGGCCTCCCCTTTCTTCTTTTTCCCTAATATTTCTTTTCTGTTTTTGCTAATTATCCCACCAGCTACTCACAATTTAATGGGAGACTTAGCTCCCAAGTCTTTGTTTGAATTTGAATTCTCAAATTCAAACTTTGTTTGGTTAAATTTGCTTCGTATTCAAACTGAAATTCAAAATCAGTTTTGAATTCTTGCAAATTTAGCTCTTGACAAGATGAGCTCCAATGGGGATGAAAATTGGTGGGTTCACTCAGAAAAATGTGCTGAGTATAGATATGGAGCTAACTTTTGAATTTGGGTGATGAAAGTTGCTGCAATTTGAATTTACATTCAAATTGGCCTCTTTTTGAAACAACCCAAAAGTGCCTCAAAAAGTGTTGAATTTGCATGAGCTTTGGACTGAACCTTCCCAAGACTTTTCAAATCCTAGGGGTGAGCTCAACCTCTCATGTTCAGGTGTAGAAACCCTACATTGTGAAGGTGAAGGCTTTCCCCTCTAATCATTCTTTTGATGGGGGCCACTTGCTCTTCACAATATTTCACAATCTACACACAACAAAACTGTTGTGTTGTGAGGTGCATGAAAGTTTTTGCAAGTCCCTTTTCTTGGGCTTTTACAGAACATCCTGGGCACACATATGCATTAGCAATCTGTGACGCCCGGTCCCGTGAAAACGGAACCCAGCTAATGCATGTGTGCCCAGGATGTTTATCACACATATACATGTAATCCACAAACTGAATTCAGAATATAACCACGAATAAATAGGGTTTAAGTATTTTATTACAATGACTCATGAATCTCTATCTTATTCTAGCAGCAGAAGTCTCTAAACGATAGCGGAAGCAAAACTAAACAGCAACGGCTCCATCTTCAACTCCACAGGAAAGTTGATGGTAGTTCGCATGCCTAGTACTCCACATAATCTTCGAAGTACTCCTCTCCTGTTGCTGATGTTTGTATGATAATGCAAGGGTGAGTACATGTCATACTCAGCAAGTGTGGGAAAAGTATGACATGTATCATACAGCAAGGTAGGATTTAAAAGGCTCATTGCAGAAAGCAAAGTTTATTTCACAAACACGATAAAAACAGCAACTATCTTTAAGTGAATTTAATCCCAACATATATCCAATTAAACAGTAACCTACCTCCTTCATAATTCACCACTTTTCATGTCTCAATCAACCATTAATCTTTCCCAACCTCTTTCTCATGCTCATAATAACCATCTCATACTCATATCCTTCTCATAACCGAAACCAAAGGTCATTGTCACGACTCAACAGTACCGAAACCATTCTCATTACCAAGACTCAACAGTCCTGAAACCAAATCCAAAGACCAAACCATAACCATGCCAATGGCCATCCCAATATCCATCCCAAACCATCCCATCTAATCATGTGAGTTGGCCAGGCGCTTGTGACTGTAAGCACAGCTATCATAATAGGTTTACACTCTTAAGAGTTGCACCACTTTACCCACAAGTTTGTGATTTCGTCACCCGTCGGCGACTGCAAATCCTCCATTATACCAGTACACAACCGTCAGTGTATGGCCAAGAGATCACAAAATAGCCTTTACAAAGGGGCTACTAGATGTATGGACTCACTAAGGTTTCACCAGCAGGCTCGAATCACCATTCTCCCACCTACGGGCCCCCTCATGTGCCATGTAGTTCCCAGGGCAGTCCTCTCTCGACTCCCATTTCCTGCGCCTTCCACGGTCCATAACAATCTAGCAACTTACCTAATTAGTCAGCTAAGCCGCACCCATATTTGACCTTGTGGTGGCACTGTTTTCCTGGCATGTGCTGGCATGAACCTGTCCTTATATCTACGGCAAGTAAACAACCATATCTTTCTACCACATCCACGAACCAAGCTTGCCTAGATCTCCCCCGATTCAATGCTCATTATTATCATCAAATTTTCATCATCATTATTCATATGAGTGCAGAACTCTGACATGTTCTACTTCGCCTTCCCGTATCCCATAACTTAAGCGAAGCAAAAAGGAAAACGATCATACCCGAGTCATCAACTTTCCCGGCGACAAGGATTGTTAACAAAACTAGTAAACTCCTATAAAAGGGTTTCCCATACAGTTGACTCAAGTATACATGTTTTCGCAAACAAAACAGTTTCAAAACATGGGATCAATATGGTCAAGAGGCAGTTGCGTTGTTCCTGTGGCTCTGGTTGCTCACGTGTCTCGAAGTTCTGGTGCTGTAATCCTTCATAGATGGCTTCTTGAGATTGTCCTTCTACAAACGATCACGCATATACAAGATTTACAGCAATCAATCATCATGCACAACTCTACTCAAGATGCAATGGTGCAAATCCTATGATGCTGTTTTATTAGAACAGTTTGTACGTGTTATTGCATGTTTTCATGGCCTGCATGGGGTTTTATGGTGAACAAGGGTGTAAGGATCAAGTGTGGACGTGGTGATGATCTTGACTCAAGATCTAGATCAATTCCACCGTCAGAAACCGATCAACACGTGATCTGTCCACACGAAAAAGCTTCTGTTCAAAGAAACAGATGCGTAGAAACCGCGATGATGTCGTAAGGTAGTAACGAAGACCTACCTTGGCGTTCCTCCTAGCAATGGAAGCAGGACAGATCATCGGTTCTCTTCTAGCGACAGTGAGCGTGACGGGGCTCGTCGGCGGTCTCACCGGTGGCTTAACTCCGGTGAAGGGGGTTAACTCGGCGAGTTGGAGGCTAGGGCCTCTAAGTTGTCGACTCGGGAAAAGGTGTTACGGCCAAGGGGTTTTTTGGTTTCTATTTATAAAGGAATAAGGAAGAGTCCTACTCTGATTGGAATTTAAATAAGAGTCCTATTCAATTTGTTTTGGATCTTAACAACTTATCTCCAATTGATTTGGTGTGGTAGCAACGTGGAACTCGTGTCGGTTTTCTCAGTACCAGGTATTCCAGCACGCACAGGAAAAAAACCGCTTAAGGATCTCGCATCTCCGCAGTGGTGAGCTCCGGAGACGCCACGTGTCCAGCGGCGGCCGGGCCTCCCTTTTCCTCAGGGGCGGGCTCCGGTTGCGCCGCGTGTCTGGCGGGCGGGACCTCCCTCTCCCTTCAGAGGCGAGCTCCGCATGCGCCACGTGTCAGTGCCGAACCTCCCCTCTCCTCAGAGGCGAGCTCCGAGAGTGTCACTTGTCCAGTAGCGCCGGACCTCCTTTCTCCTTAGAGACGAGCTCCGAGAGCGACACATGTCCAACAGCATCGGACTTCTCTTCTCGAAAGTGAGCTCCGAGGTCGACACGTGTCCCGTAGTGTCGGACCTCCCTTCTCCTCGGAGGTGTGCTCCGAGGACAACACGTGTCCAGCGGTGTCGGACCTCTCGGAGGCGAGCTCCGAGGGTGACACGTGTCCAACGGGCTGGACCTCTCGGAGGCGAGCTCCGAAAGAGCCACGTGTCCCGCGGGGCTGAGCCTTGCTTCTCCGCATAGACTAGCTCCGAAGACGACACATGTTCTGCGGGGCTGAGCCTCGCTTCTCCGCAGAGACTAGTTCCGAAGATGACACGTGTCAAGCGGGGCCGGTCCATTGCCAGCAGTGCCAGACCTCACCCCCTTTGCAGGGATGAGCTCCGAAGGCGCCACGTGGCCAGCAAGCCGCGGGAAGTGTCGACAGCGCTCCTCGGTGAATTGGAATTGGCTCTTTTCAACTATCTTTCTCCCATTTTTATGATTCTTTCCCATTTCTATTTCTTTTATAATGTTTTTCTATATGCAATGCATGAATATGAAATTGAGGGTGTTACAAACCTACCCCCCTTAAACTGAATCTCGCCCTCCAGATTTGTTAGAGTAGAGAATAGATGAGGGAATTATGCCTTGAGGTCATCCTCACGCTCCCATGTAGCTTCGGCTTCCGTGTGATGGCTCCACTGTACCTTGCACCAACAGATCACTTTGTTCCTCGTGACCCTTTCCTTAACGTCCAAAATTTGGACAGGGTGCTCTATGTAGGTCAGATCCTCTTGAAGCTCGAGCTCATCCATCGGCACTTGTTCTTCTGGTACTCTCAAGCACTTCCTGAGCTGGGATACGTGAAACACGTCATGCACGTCGGAGAGGTGCGTTGGGAGCTCTAGTTGATAATCTACCTCTCCTCGCTTGCCCAAAATCTTAAATGGCACGATGTAGCGAGGTGCTAACTTGCCCTTGACGTTGAAACATCGTTGGCCACGGATAGGCGATACCTTAAGGTACACGAAGTCTCCTACTTTGAAGGTCAACTTTCTTCGCCTATTGTCCGCGTAACCTTTTTGTCATGACTGAGGAGCCTTCAAGTTCTCCCGTATTGTTTGGACTTGCTTCTTGCAGCACTTCGGGTCCAAACACTTGGTTCTCTCCGGTCTCATTCTAGAACAGCAGCGTTCTACACCGTCTACCATACAATGCTTCGAAAGGTGACATCTTCAAGCAGGCTTGATAACTGTTATTGTATGAGAACTCAGCATACGGCAAGCTCCTATCCCAACTACGCCCATGTTTCAAGGCGCAAGCTCTCAACATGTCTTCCAAAATTTGATTTGTCCTCTCGGTTTGCCCGTCAGTTTGCGGGTGATAAGCGGAGCTAAAATCCAGTCGTGTACCCATAGCTTCATGCAGCTTCTTCCAGAACCTAGAGGTAAATTGGGTACCCCGATCTGAAACTATCCTCTTTGGAACTCCATGACTGCACATGATTTGCTCCATATACAGCTCAGCTAGTTCTGCGATGCGGTGCGTGGTTCTAACAGGAAGAAAATGGGCTGTTTTCGTCAATCGGTCCACAATAACCCAGATGGAGTCGTATCCCGACCGAGTACGTGGTAATCCGATGATGAAATCCATGCTTATGTCTTCCCACTTCCACTCGGGTACTTTCAACGGTTGCAACAGTCCAGCAGGTCTTTGATGTTCAGCCTTCACCCGTTGTCATGTGTCGCATAAGGTGTCCCTTTTCATACCATCCCAACAATAACAAGTTTTCATGTCCTTGTACATCTTTGTACTGCCAGGATGTATGGAATAAGGTGAATCATGTTCCTCTTTTAATATCGTGTCGCGGATGTGCTTCACGTTAGGCACACAAATCCTTTTTCCTAACCAAAGAGTACCCTTCTCATCTTCCTTGAAGTCCTTTTCTATGCCTTGTTGGATCCTTTCCTTGATCTCCTTGATTTCCTCATCCGTTGCTTGGCCATCTCGTATCTCTTGTTCCAGTGAGGAGTTTAGTTCTATCACTTCCATCTTGTTCAAGAACTCGAGATGTAACCGTTCGATCTCCTTGCGCAGCTCGGCGGTAGCTCCCGAACCGTGAGTTGGTGACATGCTCCCTTTCGGCTTAACACATCAGCTACTACATTGGCCTTTCTGGGGTGATAGTTGATTCCAACATCATAATCCTTGATGAGTTCCAACCATCGACGTTGCCTCTAATTCAAATCCGTTTGCGTGAATATGTACTTGAGGCTTTTGTGATCTGTATAGATCTCACATCGGTGTCCAAGGATATAATGCCTCAAAATCTTCAAGGCATGTACCACGGCTGCGAGTTACAAATCATGTGTGGGGTAATTCAGCTCTTGTTTCTTTAGTTGTCTCGACGCATAGGCTACCACTTGTCCTTCTTGCATGAGCACACATCCAAGCCCTTGTCTTGATGCGTCACAATATATGTCAAAATTCTTGCTCACGTCCGGCAATACCAAAACCGGCGTTGTGGTTAGCCTTTTCTTGAGCTCCTCAAAGCTTTCTTGACACGCTGATGTCCACTGAAATGCTTTTCCCTTCATTAGAAATTCAGTCATAGGCTTAGCTATTTTGGAGAAATCCTTGATGAACCGTCGGTAGTATCCAGCCATCCCAAGAAAACTCCAAATATCCCTCACATTCTGCGGTTGGTTCCACTTCAGAACATCTCCCACTTTTCTGGCATCAACCGACACTCCTTCCTCCGAGATGATGTGGCCTAGGAACGATATATCCTTTAGCCAAAATTGACACTTGCTGAGCTTGGCATACAAATGATGCTCTCGCAGCTTCTACAATGTCAATCTCAGATGTTCTTCATATTCTTCCTCGCTTTTCGAATACACCATGATATTATCGATGAAAACCACGACGAACTTATCCAAGTACTCCATGAAGACCTTGTTCATGTGGTACATGAAGCATGTGGGTGCATTCGTTAACCCAAAAGACATAACGGTATATTCATACGAACCATACCGTGTTTGAAAGGCAGTCTTGGGTATGTCGGAGGGCTTAATCTTCAGCTAGAAGTATCCCGACCGAAGATCAATCTTGGAGAAAACTCGGGCACCTTTCATTTGGTCAAATATGTCCTCTATACGGGGCAGCGGGTATTTATTCTTGATCGTCATCTCATTGAGAGACCTATAATCCACACACATCCTTTGGGTCCCATCCTTCTTATCCACGAAGAGCATAGGGGCTCCCCACGGAGACGAGCATGGGCGAATGAAACCCTTTTCTAGCTGCTGCTGAATTTGCTTCTTAAGTCCCACTAGTTCATTAACGGGCATCCTATATGGCCTCTTTGCTATAGGTGCAGTTCCAGGTACCAAATCAATGGCAAACTAAATGTCCCGGTCAGGTGGCATACCTGGAAGTTCTTCCGGGAACACGTCCAAAAATTCTTGAACCACCGGAATGCTTTCCAATGTTGCTTCTTCAACGTGGTTCAACGTTGCCTTCTCGGTTGCCGGTTGGGCTGACTCAAACTCAATATGAGTATCGTCCTCATTCATTAACTACACGCTCCTCTCAGCATATTGGATCACTCCGTTGTTGTGACACCCTCATCTCTGGTTTCTGCATTTCATGTAGAGAAAAACATTATTTAATGAAGCGGGAACAGAGAAATTATCAAATAGATAGACAGTAAGAGCCGAATCCAGTTCACCGAGAGCGCCGAAGACAACTTACCGAGGCCGCTGGCCACGTGGTGTGTTCGGAGATCATCCCTGCGAAGTGGGGAGATGTCCACCGCTAAAATGGCTATGTGGCAGGCTCGAGGCTCATCTCCGCAAAAGGGGAGAGGTCCGACCCTGTTGGACACGTGTTACCCTCGGAGCTAGCCTCTGCGGAAGAAGCAAAGGCATTTTCCGCAGGACACATGTTACCTTCGGAGCTAGTCACCACGGAAATCAGAGGACCAGTCGCATGGGATACGTGTCGATCTCGGAGCTCGCCTCCGAGAGGTCCGATTCTATTGAACACGTGTCGCTACTGGAGCCTATCTTCGGGAAATCCGTTGCTGCTGGACACGTGTCAACCTCGGAGCACGTCTCTGAGGAAAGAAGGAAAAACCGGCACTAACACGTGGCGTGCGCAGAGCCACCTCCGAGAAAGAGAGGAGGTCCCGACCGCCAGGATACGTGGCGCACGCGGAGCTCGCCTCCAAAGGAAAAGGGAGCTCTCGCTCGTTTGACACGCGGCACAACAGGAGCCCGTCTCTGCGGAAAGGGAGAGACCAGGACCCGGTGGACACGTGGAGCCTCCGGAGCTCATCACCGAGGAAGTAACAAGTTCTAGGGACGGTTTTTGGATTTTGTACGCGTAGAAATACCGGAACAAGAAGCCGACCTGAATTCCACAATGATACCGCACCAAATCAACTAAAGATAAGTTGTAAGATTTAACGACAAATTTGAACAGGACTCTTATTCGGGATACAATTAGATTAGGACTCTTCTCTTCCCGATTATAAATAGAACCCAGAACCTCTGGCCGAAACCACAAACTTCTTTTCCAACTCCTGACCCGACGACGTAGAGCCCTAGTCCCAAACCGCCAAGTAGACCATCGCCGGAGTGCAGCAAGGAACATTGCCGGAGGAAAGCCCAACGATCTGAGGAGGACCTCGAGACCGAGAAGAACGTAAGGTAGGTCTCCAATACCACCTTACAACATCGTTGTGTTTTCTTCGCATCTGTTCTTTGATTGCTTTCGAACAGAAGCCTTCTCGTGGACAGATCACTTGATGATCAGGTTGACAAGATCATCGCCACGTCCACCTTTGATCCGAACACCTCTATCCACACAAGCCATGCAAGAACACGTACAAACCAATCTAATAAAACTAATCATAGGATAGCATGCATCATCGAATCTAGTTTAAGGTTTGTGCATGATATTGATTGATGTGAATCTTGTATGCACGTGATCCTACATTCAGGGAGCTGTCTACGACGAGCTGCAGCAACAAGGTTTTGAGATCCAAGAACAACCGGAACCACAAGAACAAGGCAAGTGCTCCTTGACCATATTGATTTTATGTTTTGGGTAAAACTGTTTTGTTTTGCGAAAAGGTGTGTGTGCTGAGTCAAACATGATGGAAAACCCTTTTTATAGGAGTTGACTAGTTTTGGTTAAACCACCCTTGTCGCCAGGGATGTTAATGAGTTGGGTATGGTTTTTGCTTTATGCTTCGCGTCCATGGGATTGGGAAGCGAGATAGATGTGTCTAGCTAAACTGCACATGTAATGATATGAGAAACTCATGATGTTAATGAACATGGATCGGAGGGAGATCTAGGCAAGCCTGGGTTTGTGAATGAGGTAGCATGAGATGGTGGTTTACTTGCCGTAGATCTAAGGACCGGTTCATGCATGCACATGCCAGGATAACAGTGCCACCACAAGGCCAAGTATGGGTGCGGCTTAGCTAAGTAATTAGGTAAGTTGCTAGAGTGTTATGGACTGTGGAAGGCGCGGGGAATGGGAGTCGAGTGAGGACTGCCCTGGGAACTGCATGGCACAAGAGGGGGCCCGCGGGTGGGAGAATTGGAGATTCTAGCCTGCCGGTGAAACCTTAGTGAGTCCATACATCTAGTAACCCCTTTGTAAAGGCTATTTTGTGATCTCTTGACCATACACCGACGGTTGTGTACTGGTATAATGGAGGTTCTGCAGTCGCCGACGGGTGACGAAATCACAAACTTGTGGGTAAAGAGGTACAAACTCTGCAGGGTTCTTAAAACTATCATGATAGCCGAGCTTACGGTTACGAGCGCCTGGCCAACTGCCATGATTAGTCGGGATGGTTATTGGGACGGTTCTTGGTTATGGTTATTGATTATGGTTATGGTTTGTTTATGGGACTGTTGAGTCCGGGTGACAAGATGATTGCATGACTGTTGAGTCATGGCAACGAGATTGGTCTCGGTGTGAGACGAAGTTGTTTATGTGATAAGATGGTAGCAAATACGGGAAGGTATTCGTGAGATGGTAGCGAATACGAGGAGGTATTCGTGAGTAAGAATGAAGTTGGTTAATGTTCGGGTGGAACAAGGAAAGTGATGGAGGTATGTTGGTAATTTAATACATGCTAAGATTTTATTCATCTAAAGTTAAGTTGCTGTTTTATCATGGTTTTATAAATCTGTTTTCTGCAAATGAGCCTTTTTATACCTACCTTGTTATGAGTTACATATCGTGTTTTTCCCGCACTTGCTGAGTACATCATTGTACTCAAACTTGCATTATTATTTCATCATCAGCAGCAAGAGAAGACTACTATGAAGACCAAGTGGAGCATTAAGGCGTGTGATCTATTCTCAACCTTGCCTGTGGAGGGAGTAGAGATGGAGCCACTTCTGCTTAGATTTCCTTCCGCATTAGAATAAAGACTTCCGCTGCATAGAAATAAAGACTTCCGCTGTGAGCATGAGTCCAGCACTCATGAGACATTGTAATAAACTCTGTTATTCATGGTTATATATATTCTGAATCCAGTTTGTGGAATATATGTGTATGTGTGATGAACATCTTGGGCACACATATGCATTAGTTCTCTGTTCCGTGGTCAGCTGCAGGCCAACAACAACCCCGTTCCGGCACCACCGCCACCACCACCGCCGGCTCATACGACTGGTTGAAATCAATGGAGAAGAAGCTTGCCATAGTGCAGTGCAATGACAGAGAGAAGGTTCTCTTTACGTCGCACCAACTTACGGGAGTCGCCGCTGATTGGTGGGATACCCTAAGCAACGCTCATGTCGACCCGGAGACGATCACTTGGACTGAGTTCAAGGAAAGTTTCCGCTCTCATTACATCCCCGCTGGTGTAATGATGCACAAGAGACAGGAATTTGAAGGTCTCCGCCAAGGACAGAGAAGTGTGAATGAGTACCTCAACAAGTTCACGCAACTGTCCCGGTAATGCCCCTGAGGATGTCAACTCAGACCAGAGGAAGCAGTACCTGTTCATGAGAGGGTTGAACAATGAGATCAGGTTCAGCTCCTCAACAATGACTACGTAAGCTTCCAGAAGCTGGTTGACAAGGCTATAGTGGTCGAAAGCAAGATCAAAGAGATCGAGCGAGAAGGCAAGAGGAGGATGCAATACCAGCCCAAAGGGAGCAACGTACGACCTCGGTACATGCCCCCAGCCACACCACAGTATAGGTCAACCACTGCTACATACCGCCCTGGTCAGCTACCATAGCAACAACTCGTTGCACCAGCACCTCACGTGCCCATGCCTTCTGCGCCCGACCTAACAATGGCGCTCCTGTTCAAAACCCCCGCCCCAATGTAGCTGGTGCCGTAGGCAACAGGGCATGCTTTACATGCGGAGAAATAGGACACTTCGCGAACCAGTGCCCGAGAAGAGGCCCTGGACAGCAAGGCAACGTGCCCTACCAGAACCCGCGACCGAACGGAGGGGGCAATCAAGGAAACCGTGGACAGTAGAACTATGCTCACGGCAACGTGAACCATGTCTCTGCTGAGGAAGCACAACAGGCTGAGGATGTCATAATTGGTATGTTCCTTGCCAACTCCAACCCAGCCACCATCTTATTTGATTCTGGAGCATCTCATTCCTTCATATCATCCAAATATGTTGCCAAACATAATCTACCCATATCCCACTTAGAATTTGCTATGTTAGTAAATTCTCCCGGAGGAGAAATGAGGACTAATATAGTATGTCCGAAAGTAAGCCTTAAAATAAGGGGGGTAGACTTCCTTGCCAACCTTATTGTCTTGGATTCCCAAGGAATTGACATTATACTCAGGATGGATTGGTTAAGCAAGCACAACGGGGTAATCCAATGTGCTGAAAGAAACGTGCAGTTGACAAATGAGCACGGCATCCGTCTCGAGTTTGAGTAAGCCCAACAAATCACTGAAAGGGCAAATTTGAACCACGTTGAAGGAGCAATATTGGACAGCATTCCGATGGTTCAGGAATTTTCGGACGTATTCCCGGAAGAGCTTCCAGGCATGCCCCCTGATCGGGACATTGAGTTTGCCATTGATTTGGTACCCGGAACTGCACCCTAGCCAAGAGACCCTATAGGATGCCCGTCAATGAACTAGTAGAACTCAAGAAGCAAATTCAAGAACAGTTGGAGAAGGGTTTTATACGTCCAAGCTCGTCACCATGGGGAGCTCCGGTGCTCTTCATAGACAAGAAGGATGGAACCCAAAGGATGTGCGTGGACTATAGGTCTCTCAACGAGGTAACAATAAAGAACAAATACCCTCTGCCCCGTATAGAGGACCTATTCGACCAAATGAAAGGAGCCCGAGTGTTCTCCAAGATTGATCTTCGGTCGGGATACTTCCAGCTGAAGATTAAGCCCTCCGATATACCCAAGACAGCCTTTCGAACACGGTATGGTTCATATGAATATACCGTCATGTCTTTTGGGTTGACAAATGCACCCGTATACTTCATGTACCTTATGAACAAGGTTTTCATGGAGTACTTGGACATGTTCGTCGTGGTTTTCATCGACGACGTTATGGTGTATTCAAAAAGTGAGGAGGAGCATGAAGAACATTTGAAATTGACCTTGCAGAAATTGCGTGAGCATCAATTGTATGCCAAGCTTAACAAGTGTCAATTTTGGCTAAAGGAAATATGTTTCCTAGGCCACATTATCTCCAAGGAAGGGGTATCGGTTGATCCCGGAAAAGTGAGAGATGTTCTGAAGTGGGACCAACCACAGAACGTGACGGATATTCGGAGTTTTCTTGGGATGGCTGGATACTATCGACGCTTCATTAAAGACTTCTTTAAGATAGCAAAGCCTATGAAGGAGTTGCTAATGAAGGGAAGGGTCTTCCAATGGACACCAGCCTGCCAAGGAAGTTTTGAGGAACTCAAGAAAAGGCTAACCACAGCACCGGTTCTGGTATTGCCAGACGTAAGCAAGAGCTTTGACATATACTGCGACGCATCCAGACAGGGGCTCGGATGTGTGCTCATGCGAGAAGGACATGTGGTAACCTATGCCTCACGGCAATTAAAGAAGCACGAGCTTAATTATCCTACACATGACTTGGAGCTAGCAGCAGTAGTGCATGCATTAAAGATTTGGAGACATTATATCCTTGGTCATCGATGTGAGATCTATACGGATCATAAAAGCCTCAAGTACATATTTACACCAACGGACTTGAATTTGAGGCAACGTCGATGGTTGGAACTCATCAAGGATTACGATGTTGGAATCAACTACCACCCCGGGAAGGCCAATGTAGTAGCTGATGCATTGAGCCGAAAGGGAGCATGTCACCAACTCACGGTTCGGGAGCTACCATCCGAACTACGTAAGGAGTTTGAACGGTTACACCTCGGATTCTTGAACAACATGGAAATAATGGAGATCCACTCTTCATTGGAGCAAGAGATAAGAGATGGCCAAGCAACGGATGAGGAGATCATGGAAAGAATCCGACAAGGAATAGAGAAAGATTTCAAAGAAGATGAGAAGGGTACGCTTTGGCTAGGAAAAAGGATTTGTGTGCCTAACATAAAACACCTCCGCGACATGATAATGAAGGAAGCACATGATTCACCCTATTCTATACATCCCGGAAGTACCAAAATGTACAAGGACTTGAAAACTTGTTATTGGTGGGATGGTATGAAGAGTGATATAGCCGAATACGTTGCCCTGTGCGACACATGCCAACGGGTGAAGGCCGAACATCAAAAACCCACTAGATTGTTGCAACCTTTGAAGGTACCAGAGTGGAAGTGGGAAGACATCAGTATGGATTTCATCGTCGGATTGCCACGTACTCAGTCGGGTTACGACTCCATCTGGGTTACCGTGGACCAATTGACAAAAACCGCCCATTTTCTCCCTGTAAGGGCCAATTACAACGTTGCACAACTAGCCGAGTTGTACATGGAGCAGATCGTGTGCCGTCCTGGAGTCCCGAGGAGGATAGTGTCAGATCGAGCTTCTCAGTTTACCTCTAGATTCTAGAGGAAGCTACAGAAAACTATGGGTACATGACTGGATTTTAGCTCCGCCTATCACCCACAAACCGATGGACAAAACGAAAGGACAAACCAAATTTTGGAGAACATGTTGAGAGCTTGCGCCTTGAAACGTGGGCGTAGTTGGGATAGGAGTTTACCGTATGCCGAATTCTCCTATAACAACAGCTATCAAGCTAGCTTGAAGATGTCACCTTTCGAAGCATTATATGGTAGACGGTGTAGAACGCCACTGTTTTGGAACGAAACCGGAGAGAACCAGGTGTTTGGACCCGAAGTGCTACAAGAAGCTGAAAAGCAAGTCCAAACGATACGGGAGAACTTAAAGGCTGCTCAGTGTAACAGCCCTAACTTTTGTAAAGTTTGATGTCAGCTCATAAAACAAAGTTAAGGCAACAAAAGACTATAATTGTGTCACATGAAATGATGAACACATAAATGGACATGTGAGGGAGTTAAAAATTTTCTCTAGCCCATGCTCAACACATGTTAACCTAGGGGAAATAATTACACTCCTAAAACTCTAACTCATGTGCACCTCCTCTATGAGTAGAGTGGAGGGAATTTAAATGCAATTTGAATCTTTTCAAAGGATTTCTATTCAGATTGTCCAAAGGCCTATATGTGAGATCATAGATGCATCTCTTATGTATTCAAGAGCCTAAGTTTCAAATCTGGAGAATTTTTGGTTTCATATACTATTTATTCCGAGGATTAAATGAGGGCACGTTTAAATTCAAACTTGAATTTCAATTTTGAACCAAACAAACTCAATTTCAAAATCTGATTTCAGATTTGAGTTCCTCATAATTCTTTTGACCTATCCTCCATGTTTGGTCAAATTTAGAGCTCGTTTGCTATTTTATCCGGAACCGGAGGATAAGAGGGGGGACATGGGGCCCACATGTCAGTAGACCTCAAACTGGAGGCGTCTCTGTTTTCACTCGGGCAGCACACGAGGGACACCTGCTGCTCGCCGGTGCCACCATTTTCTCACCACGCCACCTCCTCCTTGATCAATTTGTGCTGGTGAGCTGCTTCCTTTGCCCTTATCACTGAAGATTCAGCCTCTGCTCGTCCCTCCCCGCACACAGTGAAGAACAGAAGCTCCCCTCTGTTTCTTTGATCGCCCAGGCTGAAACGAACGCCCTTTGCTCGAGCTCCCCACAGAGAAAACCTTCGTCCCTGAGTGCTCTAGCCGGCTGTCAACTTCCCTCCGCAGTCCTGAGCTCACCGGCGGCTAGAAACGGCAAAACTTCCACTGTCCCGAACTGAAACTGAAGAAGCTGGAACTGGACGCCGTGGACAGCCCAAACCAGAAGCGATCACGCCCAAGCAAGCCACCCCATCTGTGCACCAACAAGTCTAGTTTCTCACCTCCAAAGATCAGACCTAGCCATTGATCACAGAGGGAGAATTTCAAGTTTTTCTCCCGGGCGGCAGAAACGGACCTTGAGGTAAGGAATTGTAAAATTCGTCCTCAAATCGTGTTTGTTGGGTCTCAAACTTCACACACAGGATGTTAACTGCCTAGCACACCTCCTCCATCGATTTTAGACCAAGAAATTGAGTGTAGAGTGAGCAATCCGAGCTCTTTTAGAGGGTACAGCGCTGGACCATGTCGGGCGCACGGTGCCGATAGGGTTAGAGCTCTCCCCGGCTTGTTTCGACCTCATGCCGGTCTTCTACATGATCCCCTGGTAATGTAGAGCCCAAGAACCGACCATTTGGTGGAGAATTCACCGTGCAAGTCTTCGCCGGAGCCCTAGGGTTTGCTGTGGCTGGTGCGCCCTGTTTTCCGGCGAGTTTCAGCCGCCGGCGACCTCACCAACGTGTTCAGCGTAGGGAAATATGGGGGGCGGCCAGCAGGGGGTCTGGAGGTGGCTGGGAACTGGATTTCCAGCGACCTCACCGGAGTGGGCCGCCACTGCCCTGTTTGGCGCGAGTCTGGAGGTTAGGGATGACAGGGGGGACCCACTGTCAGCATTAAACATTTTCCAGATTTTCCCAATTCAGTTCAAACTTTGGAGAGTCATAACTTTGTGTAGGAGTGTCCAAAAATTGTGAAACAAATTTTGTTGGATTCCTCTCAAAGAGTAGTATCCAGGGGTGCAGCCCAATGTTTATGAAAATCCCTGAATTTGGCTCATTAATTCATTTAAATAAAATTTTGTATGAATTTTTACAGGAGTTTTGTTTATTGGAAAATTTCCAAATTTGGCCAGGACATTCTTACAAAATTCCTTGACCTCGAGTAAAAATTTCAGAGGCATTAGACCTAATTTGCTTGGTCAAATGATGTGTTCATTCCTTATGTCTCTGAAAAATGGGAAAATAAACAGAGACATTTTCAGCTTTTTCCCAATCCTTCTAAAATCCATATCTCCATGTAGAAAACTCCAAAAATTGTAAAACCAATTCCTATCGACTCAAGACATTTTGTACTTCCCAAAAAGTCTACTTTTAAGCATAGGAAAGCTTAATACCTAGGGGGTAAAGGCAGGTTAGTGAAAATCAGATAAAGAATTATTGTGATCACCTTGAGCCATTTCATGAGCTCAATTTTCGCACACTGCCTAAATACATTCCATAGAGGCTGTGGTTAAATTGTCAGCTTCATTGGACCTCTGGAACTCGAGCTACCATCTTTTAGGTTTAAGTGTTCATATAATGGACTTAATCACATGGTGATTATTCGTATCTCTTTTCACCTAGCTTTCATCACCTCTAAGGTTGTAGATCCAACAACATAAACCTTGCTGTTGTTTATCTCTCTTATGTGTGAGTTAACTTGTACAACAACAGTTTTGGAACAGTTTCTAAATTGCTTTTGAAATATATGTGCATTGCAATATAATAGCTCACGTGACGTCGACGTTCGATGAGGACTCGACTCTGCAGCGAGGATCTCCATCTCGTGACGAGTTTGGCGGATTCTCCAGAGGAAGACTAACTCCTAGCTTCTAACAACACCGTTGAGCAAGGCAAGCCCCGGTTTGCATATCGTTACCATTTTAAATTTTGCTTTACTTCACCTCATGATTATTAGACTTGATTTTGTGCATTATGTCTAGGATGATTGAAACCCACTTGCATGACTATTACATCCCTGAGTAGAAGGTTTAGTGTAGGCTTTGCCTCGTTGTAGATGCTGGGCTAATGTTGTAGCTAGCTCGGTAGAAGTCGAGTAGTAAAAAGCTACTCGCGAAAAAGTTCGAGTAATGGAGTTACTCGTGAGATATAAATGATAAGAGCACCCTCATGAATATGAGATGGGGACGGGGATGTTCCTGTAGGATGGAGCGCTCAAGGTTGGTCTCGACCTGCGATGGGTGTGACAATGCTTGAGACCACATTTGGCCTGGACCGGGATGGTAAGACAAATGTGGAGGTTGGTTGTAGCCCCGTCCGTGTCGGTTAAGGACAGTATGTATGCGGCCCTGCTGGACAAGATTGAGCTGTACCGGATATATAGTGGGGTATGGGATCCATGAAACCGATGTAACTCGATGGACCGTGATATAGAAACTCATCCTTCGCGTGGGGATGGCGTTGAGAAGGCGGGAGGTGTAAATCCTTTAGCGGGCAACTTCGACGTGTCCGCGTAGAGGACCATCCTGCTCGGCGCGAAGCGTTTTTCTATGTCGGGGTGTCGTGTGAAAGGTTGCTGCATACAACGTAAGAAAGAGCTCTTGAGAGAGTCTTTCGAGGCGGGTGTATGTGTCGTGTATTCCGGGTTGTTATTGATTCGAATCACCGTCGCTCGCGGAGAGGATTGAGCATACTTGCCCACTGCGCCGTGACTTAGTAAGAGGAGGAACTAAGTCTCTTAACTTGCTGTTTCTGGATTAATCACTGTATTGGAACCTTGACTGAAGTAGATATGGAGCCAACTAAATTTCATTTCCACCTTAGGCTAGCAACATCGGATAAGCGTTTCTTGTTTGATTGTGGACTTCTGATGTTGTGAGGCGTGAGGACCACTAAAATGAAGGCTAAAAGAATCTGAATATAAGGATCATTTAGTCAAGATGCATTTTGCAAATTCCTATTCCTACTGTCTTACTACCCTTGCATTTAGAGTTACATGTTTAGGAGTGACGGTTAAGTCTTGCTGAGCCTTAGTGCTCACGGTTGCTTCTGAGTTGTTTTTGCAGGTAGCAGGATGCCTGCTATGAAGAGGGTTGTTCGGTGAGACGATGAACCTCACGGTTCGTTCCACTCATCGAAAACCTAGCCGCTGCCTTTCTTTGGTGAAGCTAGTAGGAAGCGTTCATGGGCTGAACGACTTCTCTTCGGCGTAGTTAGGGTCGAGAGTGAGTAGATTGTCCAGCTAGTTTTACATTCCGCTGTGTGTGTACTTATGTTGTAAAAGATCTTATGTTGAGTAAAAAAATGGTTCCGTTATGTTCTTATCGTCTTTTCGTGCATGCTGTTGGGTGCCGCATCGCACGGCACCACCCACTGCGATTACTGGGCCGGGCGTCACAGCGTGGTATCAGAGCCGCATTGGGAATAGCACGCACGAAAAGAGTATATTTTCGAAAACTTAGAGGTATACGAGTGAGGAACGTATAGTATGCCCACATAAGGAGTATTATTAGCATAGTTATTTAAGGTGGCAAGCTAACAGTGTGTTACTCTACAGTATTTCAATTATGTAACGACGCACCTACGTGGAGGTAAGAATGGTAAGGAACGCCACCGAAAGCGGATCAATTTCGGTTAGCTCCCCCAGACGAGTAAAGTAGTGTGGGATGTCCCGTTCAGCAATGGACGGGAAGTGAATATGTTTTCTAAGACTCTTCATGTCTTAGAGACATATGAATGGCACTAGCCTCCAGTGCGCAACCCAGGGGCAAGAGGAGGAGACCCCATCGTGTGGTTTGTAACACGAAGTGTGTTCTCTAGGACTCTTCATGTCCTATGAGGCATACGGAAGAGCTGTTCCGCCGGTGTCCTTTATTGCAAAGGTGTGGAGCCCTCGTCGGGTGGTGAATAACCCAATCATGTACCATGAGACGTGGCTTGACTCAAGGACGGCCCGTACGGCAATGGTACGGGGCGTATGTTTTTACTATGACATGGACCTGCCTGAAATGACAAACCAATGTGTGCATCATTATTGAGTGATTTTATGCAGGTACCTTAACCACGTTAGAACATGTCGTGTAGAAAACGTTTGTGAGTGATCGTTTTAGTGCCACCACTTGAGACGTATAAGACGGTATAAAGCCGGTCAGGATTTTAAATTGGTGAGGAAACGTAGTACCGTGATATGTTTTGAACTGCATGAAAAAGAAGATTTGAAAATAAAAAGAGTAAATGTGTAGTCTAGGATTCCATTAAGGGTTAATGAACTCCTATATTGAACTAAGAGTCAATTGGGAGTATAGATTTATTCACAAAGACTTAGGAATAATCTTCCCTGTTTTCAGCAGAATTTTTCTGAAGTTGAAAAGGACATAACTTTTGTTTGGTTGAACCAATGGAGGTGAGCGATACATTTCTGGAAAGCTATTGAAGTCTTATACAACTCTTCAGTAGAACTCCAGATCAGAATCACCCTCCAAATGGATCAAATTCTCAGAAGAGTGTGAACTGTCCAAAAACAGGGCAGACACAAATTGCTCTCTGGAAATTTCTGTATTTCGACCATAACTTTCTGTAGAAAATTTTCTAAGGGTCAAGTAATACACTGTTGGAAATCTTGTGATATATGCTATGACTTCGTAGTTCAAAGTTTCTCCAGATTTGGAGTTTAATTTTATGAAATCTTGCGGACAAAACAGCCACTTTCAAAGGAGGTCCTGTCAAAATTGTTCCAGATTTCTGTTAACTTTGAAATATCACAACTTTTGATCAAGAACTGATATGAAGACAACTGAATACTCGTTGGAAAGATATTGACGTTAACTATAACTTTGATATTCAACTTGAGATGTGAAATTGCCATTTTAATATTTAAATTCTGGGGTTAAGACCCATTGGTGATTCTGAACAGAGTAGTGCTTATTGCCATTTAGCTTGGGACTTGTTGTGGACAGGGATGTTTTAGGCTTCTCTAAGCTCCATAACATTTTCTTGAGTTATTTTTTAGTTTGTCCTACTGTTGGAATTAAGGGTTTGGACAAACTTGCTCACATTTGATAGATTTCAGTATTGTCGAAACCCTAGTTAGCTTGTGTAATGCTGCAATAATGATGTGATGCTTTTACGGTTATGTTTTCAATTCAAGTTGAGTTTAAACTTTGAATTTTAACCGTAAATTTCTCACTATTGCAGCATGGATCGTGCTCATTCCAGGAGTGAGGTTGGTGAGTCGAGTCACGGCGAAAGTAATTCGCCATGACAATAAGTGCCGACATCATCAATCGGATTGGCGGAAATCTTAGCAAAGATGGCTGAGTCCCTGGATCTGTTGGTGCGACAAATCATACGACAATAGACACTACAGCAAAATCCCCCGCCAAGCACTTATCTGGATTTCTTAGCAAGACAACCACCGGTTTTCTCGGAAGCGAAAGAACCGTTGGAGTCGGCTCATTGGCTCCAATGTATTGAAGCCAAGTTCGATATGCTTGAGTGAGATGAATATCAGAAGACTCTATTTGCCGCTCAACAACTCCACGGAGCTGCTGGAGCTTGGTGGGTGGAGTACATCGCTACTCTTCCTGAAGGTCATCGAGTGACGTGGGATGAATTCCGGAATATTTTCCGGGCACGTCACATTTGTTTGGGAATTCTTCGAACAAAGTATCAAGATTTTCTGGAGCTAAAGCAAGGGGAAAGGAGTGCATACGAGTACTTCAAAGAGATTGAAGACTTGATGCAA
The DNA here is from genome assembly GCA_030760725.1 of Neostapfia colusana. Classification (NCBI taxonomy): domain Eukaryota; kingdom Viridiplantae; phylum Streptophyta; class Magnoliopsida; order Poales; family Poaceae; genus Neostapfia; species Neostapfia colusana. The sequence goes on from JASWHV010000017.1 coordinate 46,898,427, forward strand.
TACGCTACGCATATGGTAGACTCGGAAGCGTTGAAGTGCGACTATTTCTTCCGAGGTTTGAATGTCGAACTTAAGGAACAAGTGACTTTGTTCAATTACGGTATTTACAATGAGTTGGTGAATGCCGCTATCATTAAGGAAGACATGCATCTCCGTTGTGAAGCGGAGCTGAAAAGAAGTATACCTCCGGACAGTGACATCGAGGTTCGTCCAAACTATCGAGTGCGGTATTACTTGCCAGTTAGGCAACAAATTCAGCCTGTGGTGCAACTCTCACAACCACGGCTGGAGTTACTCACTTATGAGCCTCCACCTCAACAGCAGCAGTCAGGAATTATTCGTGCAACCCCTACCGCCACCAGCTACGCACGAATTATACCCACCTCGTGTTAGTAGAGAGCTGAGGATTTCTACAACACCAAACTGTCATGGAGCTGAGCAGAGTCACACTCGTGTGTTGACTCGTCAATGCTCAGATCAGCATCGTGAACCTTCATAGAAGAATCTTTCAAAAGCTGGCAGGGTTAATTATACTGCTATTGAGGACATTGCAAAAGGCGAACCAGTTTTGGCGGGCATGTTCACTTTACATGAACAGCCCACTTTCGTGTTGTTTGATTCCGGAGCCACCCACAATTTTATTAGCAGAGACTATGTGCTGAAGAATAATCTTCCATTTAGCACAGTTAAGCATCCGTTTCATATCAGCTCACCCAGAGGCAAGATATCAACAGATGAGATGGTCTCTCGGGCACCGTTATGTTTGGGTGGAAACATCTATCCTGCGAGCCTTATCATACTCAAAGGCCAAAGGATTGATATTATCTTAGGGATGTCATGGTTGACACATTATGGAGCCATCTTTGACATCAGCTCTCGGACTGTCCAACTGACTTCCCCAATACATGGTTGCAACACATTAAATCTTGTGGATCCATCACAACGAGTTGCAGCGGTGCATCAGATTGAAGCTCCTAAACTTGAAGATATTCCAGTGGTATGTGAATATCCAGATGTGTTCCCTGAAGACTTGCCGGGCATGCCGCCCGAACGTGATGTAGAGTTCAAGATTGAACTAGCACCGGGAACAACACCTATTTCTCGGCGACCATACAAAATGGCACCGAAGGAGCTAGCAGAATTAAAGGAGCAGCTTAATGACCTCATGGACAAAGGTTTTATACGCCCAAGTTCATCACCTTGGTGCTGTTCCACACTCTTCGTGAAGAAGAAGAACGAGACTTTGAGACTATGCGTAGATTATCGTCCACTGAATGCTGTCACTATCAAGAATAAGTATCCACTACCGCGCATTGATATTTTATTTGATCAACTAGTGGGTGCTAAAGTATTCTCCAAGATGGATCTTCGGTCGGGGTATCACCAGATAAAAATCTGGGCAGAAGACGTACCTAAGACGGCATTCTCGACAAGATATGGTCTTTATGAATATCTTGTCATGTCTTTTGGGTTGACCAAGTCTCCGACTCATTTTATGTATCTCATGGACTCTGTGTTCATGCCGGAGTTAGACAAATTCGTCGTGGTTTTCATCGACGACATTTTGGTTTATTCAAAGTCAGAAGAAGAACATGCTGAACATTCGCGTATTGTACTCCAACGCTTGAGAGATCACAAGCTATATGCAAAGTTCAGTAAATGTGAGTTTTGGATCAGCAAAGTGCCGTTTCTTGGGCATATTATTTCAGCGGAAGGCATCGCTGTGGACCCAAGTAAAATCGAGCAAGTGCTGAATTGGAAATCTCCAACATCTGTTCATGAAGTGAGGAGTCTCCAAGGTTTAGCGGGTTATTACCGGAGATTCATCCCAAACTTCTCCAAAGTCGCTAAACCTATGACGGAGCTGTTGAAGAAAAGCACCATGTATGATTGGAGCAATTCATGCGAACAAGCTTTTCAAACTTTAGTGAAGCATTTCACTACAGCTCCAGTTTTGGCCCAGCCGGACACCACGAAGCCTTTTGATGTCTATTGTGATGCATCTGGCATTGGTCTGGGTTGTGTGTTGATGCAAGAAGGACGTGTTGTCGCGTATGGATCCCGACAACTCAGGGGTCATGAGCAGAATTACCCGACGCACGACCTTGAACTAGCTGCAGTGGTCTTAGCATTGAAAATGTGGAGACATTATCTACTAGGGAATCTAGCACATCTCTACACTGACCACAAAAGATTGAAGTACATCTTCACACAGAAGGAACTGAATATGAGGCAGCGAAGATGGCTCGAATTGATCAAGGACTATGAACTTGAAATACATTACCATCCGGGCAAAGCGAATGTGGTTGCCGACGCACTCAGTCGAAAAGCCCACGTTCACCATTTAGCCATGGCTGCAGATGCAGAAAGAGAACCAAGCCTGCGCTTAGTTCCCTATGGATCGCTGTTCAACCTCGCTCTTATTCCTACAATCCGAGATGAGATTGTAGAGGCTCAGAAGAGAGACAGGGGTATGTCTCACATCCGGAGGAGAGTGGACAGCGGTGAGTTGAAGATGTTCCGCAAAGATGAAGAGGGTACTCCATGGTTTAACAACCGCATAGTGGTACCCCGAAACATGAAATTGCGGCGGAATATACTGGATGAAGCGCATTTATCCAAGTACTCCATTCATCCGGGAAGCAATAAGATGTACCAGGAATTGAAATCTAAGTTCTGGTGGACACGGATGAAAAGAGAGATTGCGAAGTACGTATCCGAGTGTGATACGCGTCGGCGGGTTAAAGCCGACCATATGCGGAAAGCAGGACCACTTCAACCGCTGAAGGTTCCAGCATGGAAGTGGGAAGACATAAGTATGGACTTCATCGTTGGTTTACCCATGACCAGCAACAAGCATGATTCTATTTGGGTAATCGTCGATCGTTTGACCAAGACAGCGCATTTTATTCCAGTCCATACTAAATATGTGGCAAAGAAGTATGCGGAGCTGTTCATTTCAAGAATCGTGTGTTTACACGGGGTTCCCCGCACCATCGTTTCTGATCGAGGTGCGTTATTCGTATCCAGATTTTGGGAGCAACTGCATGCTTCCTTGGGAACCAAGTTAATTCGGAGTTCAGCGTATCATCCGCAAACTGATGGTCAAACGGAAAGGATAAATCAGATTCTGGAGGATATGCTACGGGCATGTGTCATCAATCATGGGAAGAATTGGGATGACCATCTACCGTTAGCAGAATTCTCATATAACAACGGTTATCAATCCAGCATCAAAATGGCCCCGTATGAAGCTCTTTATGGCCGGAAGTGCCGCACACCACTGAATTGGTGTGAGTCCAGCGAGAGAGTGGTCTACGGGATTGATCTTGTGAATGAAGCCGAGGAACGAGTGCGAGTGATTCAAGCCAATTTAAAGGCTGCTCAATCTCGGCAGAAGAGTTATGCAGACAAAAGACGTCGACCACTTCACTTCGACATCGGGGACCACGTTTATCTTCATGTCTCTCCGATGAAAGGGATTCATCGTTTTGGAGTGAAGGGAAAGCTCGCTCTGCGATTCATCAGGACGTTTGCAGTCACTGAGATATGCGGACCCGTGGCCTATCGTCTGGAGTTACCGATGCCACTTTCGGGTATTCACAATGTTTTCCACGTCTCTCAGCTGCGGAAATGTCTTAAGTACCCAACCGCAGTTCATATGGAGAACATTGAGGATCTCCAACCGGATCTCACTTATTCTGAGTATCCGATACAGATTATTGAAGAGAAGACTCGCGCCACAAGAAATCGGACGTTGCGATTTTACAATGTCTTGTGGAGCAACCACACAGCTGATGAAGCCACGTGGGAAAGTGAGGAATTTCTCCGTTTAAATTTTCCAGACTTGTTTGTACCACATGTCCAGTAGTCATTCTCCCTTCTTCTTTCTTTTTGTAATCTCGGGACGAGATTCTTTTAAGGGGGGAGGAATGTAACAGCCCTAACTTTTGTAAAGTTTGATGTCAGATCATAAAACAAAGTTAAGGCAACAAAAGACTATAATTGTGTCACATGAAATGATGAACACATAAATGGACATGTGAGGGAGTTAAAAATTTTCTCTAGCCCATGCTCAACACATGTTAACCTAGGGGAAATAATTACACTCCTAAAACTCTAACTCATGTGCACCTCCTCTATGAGTAGAGTGGAGGGAATTTAAATGCAATTTGAATCTTTTGAAAGGATTTCTATTCATATTGTCCAAAGGCCTATATGTGAGATCATAGATGCATCTCTCATGTATTCAAGAGCCTAAGTTTCAAATTTGGAGAATTTTTGGTTTCATATACTATTTATTCCGAGGATTAAATGAGGGCACGTTTAAATTCAAACTTGAATTTGAATTTTGAATCAAACAAACTCAATTTCAAAATCTGATTTCAGATTTGAGTTCCTCATAATTCTTTGACCTATCCTCCAAATTTGGTCAAATTTAGAGCTCGTTTGCTATTTTATCCCGAACCGGAGGATAAGAGGGGGACATGGGGCCCACATGTCAGTAGACCTCAAACTGGAGGCGTCTCTGTTTTCACTCGGGCAGCACACGAGGGACACCTGCTGCTCGCCGGTGCCACCGTTTTCTCACCACGCCACCTCCTCCTTGATCAATTTGTGCTGGCGAGCTGCTTCCTTTGCCCTTATCACTGAAGATTCAGCCTCTGCTCGTCCCTCCCCGCACACAGTGAAGAACAGAAGCTCCCCTCTGTTTCTTTGTTCGCCCAGGCTGAACCGAACGCCCTTTGCTCGAGCTCCCCACATAGAAAACCTTCGTCCCTGAGTGCTCTAGCCGGCTGTCAACTTCCCTCCGCAGTCCTGAGCTCACCGGCGCCTAGAAACGGCAAAGTTTCCACTGTCCCGAACTGAAACTGAAGAAGCTGGAACTGGACGCCGTGGACAGCCCAAACCAGAAGGGATCACGCCCAAGCAAGCCACCCCATCTGTGCACCAACAAGTCTAGTTGCTCACCTCCAAAGATCAGCCCTATCCATTGATCACAGAGGGAGAATTTCAAGTTTTTCTCCCGGGCGGCAGAAACGGACCTTGAGGTAAGGAATTGTAAAATTCGTCCTCAAATCGTGTTTGTTGGGTCTCAAACTTCACACATAGGATGTTAACTGTCTATCACACCTCCTCCATCGATTTTAGACCAAGAAATTGAGTGTAGAGTGAGCAATCTGAGCTCTTTTAGAGGGTACAGCGCTGGACCATGTCGGGCGCACGGTTTCGATAGGGTTAGAGCTCTCCCCGGCTTGTTTCGACCTCATGCCGGTCTTCTACATGATCCCCTGGTGCTGTAGAGCCCAAGAACCGACTATTTGGTGGAGAATTCACCGTGCAAGACCTCGCCGGAGCCCTAGGGTTTGCTGTGGCCGGTGCGCCCTGTTTTCCGGCGAGTTTCAGCCGCCGGCGACCTCACCAACGTGTTCAGCGTGGGGAAATATGGGAGGGGGCGGCCAGCAGGGGGTCTAGAGGTGGCTGGGAACTGGTTTTCCGGCGACCTCGCCAGAGTGGGTCGCCACTGCCCTGTTTGGCGCGAGTCTGGAGGTTAGGGATGACAGGTGGGACCCACTGTCAGCATTTAAACATTTTCCAGGTTTTCCCAATTCAGTTCAAACTTTGGAGTCATAACTTTGTGTAGGAGTGTCAAAAAATTGTGAAACAAATTTTTTTGTATTCCTCTCAAAGAGTAGTATCCAGGGGTCCAGGCCAATGTTTATGAAAATCCTTGGATTTGGCTCATTAATTCATTTAAAGAAAATCGTGTATGAATTTTTACAGGACTTCTGTTTATTGGAAAATTGCCAAATTTGTCCAGGACATTCTTCCAAAATTCCTTGAACTCCAGTAAAAATTTCAGAGGCATTAGACCTCATTTACTTGGTCAAATGATGTGTTCATTCCTTATGTCTCTGAAAAATGGGAAAATAAACAGAGACATTTTCAGCTTTTTTCCCAATCCTTCTAAAATCCATATCTCCATGTAGGAAACTCCAAAAATTGTAAAACCAATTCCTATGGACTCACGACATTTTTTACTTCCCAAAAAGTCTACTTTGCAGCATAGGAAAGCTTAATACCTAGGGGTAAAGGCAGGTTAGTGAAAATCACATAAAGAATTATCGTGATCACCTTGAGCCATTTCATGAGCTAAATTTTTGCACACTGCCTAAATACCTTCCATAGAGGCTGTGGTTAAATTCTCAGCTTCATTGGACCTATGGAACTTGAGCAACTATCTTTTAGGTTTAAGTGTTCATATAATGGTCTTAATCACATGGTGATTATTAGTATCTCTTTTCACCCTAGCTTTCATCATCTCTAAGGTTGTAGATCCAACAACAGAAACCTTGCTGTTGTTTATCTCTCTTATGTGTGAGTTAACTTGTACAACAACAGTTTTGGAACAGTTTCTAAATTGCTTTTGAAATATATGTGCATTGCAATATAATAGCTCACGTGACGTCGACGTTCGACGAGGACTCAACTCTGCAGCGAGGATCTCCATCTCGTGACGAGTTTGGCGGATTCTCTGGAGGAAGACTAACTCCTAGCTTCTAACAACACCATTGAGCAAGGCAAGCCCCGGTTTGCATATCGTTACCATTTTAAATTTTTCTTTACTTCACCTCATGATTATTAGACTTGATTTTGTGCATTGTCTAGGATGATTGAAACCCACTTGCATGACTATTACATCCCTGAGTAGAAGGTTTAGTGTAGGCTTTGCCTCGTTGTAGATGCTAGGCTAATGCTGTAGCTAGCTCGGTAGAAGTCGAGTAGTAAAAATCTACTCGCGAGAAAGTTCGAGTAATGGAGTTACTCGCGAGATATAAATGATAAGAGCACCCTCATGAATATGAGATGGGGACGGGGATGTTCCTGTAGGATGGAGTGCTCAAGGTTGGTCTCGACCTGCGATGGGTGTGACAATGCTTGAGACCACATTTGGCCTGGACCGGGATGGTAAGGCAAATGTGGAGGTTGGTTGTAACCCCGTCCGTGTCGGTTAAGGACCGTATGTATGCGGCCCTGCTGGACAAGGTTGAGCTGTACCGGATATATAGTGGGGTATGGGACCTATGAAACCGATGTAACTCGATGGACCGTGATATAGAAACTCATCCTTCGCGTGGGGATGGCGTTGAGAAGGCGGGAGGTGTAAATCCTTTAGCGGGCAACTTCGACGTGTCCGCGTAGAGGACCATCCTGATCGGCGCGAAGCCTTTTTCTGTGTCGGGGTGTCGTGTGAAAGGTTGCTGCATACAACGTAAGAAAGAGCTCTTGAGAGAGTGTTTCGAGGCGGGTGTATGTGTCGTGTATTCCGGGTTGTTATTGATTCGAATCACCGTCGCTCGCGGAAGAGGATTGAGCATACTTGCCCACTGCGCCGTGACTTAGTAAGAAGAGGAACTAAGTCTCTTAACATTCTGTTTGTGGATTAATCACTGTATTGGAATCTTGACTGAAGTAGATATAGAGCCAACTAATTTCATTTCCACCTTAGGCTAGAAACATCGGGATAAGCGTTTCTTGTTTGATTGTGGACTTCCGATGTTGTGAGGCATGAGGACCACTAAAATGAAGGCTAAAAGAATCTGAATATAAGGATCATTTAGTCAAGATGCATTTTGCAAATTTCTATTCCTACTGTCTTACTACCCTTGCATTTAGAGCTACATGTTTAGGAGTGACGGTTATGTCTTGCTGAGTCTTAGTGCTCACGGTTGCTTCTGAGTTGTTTTTGCAGGTAGCGGGATGCCTGCTATGAAGAGGGTTGTTCGGTGAGACGATGAACCTCACGGTTCGTTCCACTCATCGGAAACCTAGCCGCTGCCTTTCTTTGGTGAAGCTAGTAGGGAGCGTTCATGGGCTGAACGACTTCTCTTCGGCGTAGTTAGGGTCGAGAGTGATTATATTGTCCAGCTAGTTTTACATTCCGCTGCGTGTGTACTTATGTTGTAAAAGATCTTATGTTGAGTAAAAAATGGTTCCGTTATGTTCTTATCGTCTTTTCGTGCACGCTGTTGGGTGCCGCATCGCACGGCACCACCTGCTGCGATTCCCGGGCCAGGCGTCACACTCAGTCACGACAGAAAGGCTATGCGGACAATAGGCGTAGGAAGTTGACCTTTGAAGTAGGAGACTTCGTATACCTTAAGTTATCGCCTATCCAAGGCCAACGACGTTTCAACGTCAAAGGCAAGCTAGCACCTCACTACATCGGGCCATTTAAGATTTTGGACAAGCGAGGAGAAGTAGCCTATCAACTAGAGCTCCCAACCCTCCTCTCTGACGTACATGACGTGTTTCATGTATCCCAGCTCAAGAAGTGCTTTAGAGTACCAGAGGAGCAAGTATCAATCGGAGAGCTTGAACTTCAAGAGGACCTGACTTATGCGGAACACCCTGTCCGAATCTTGGACGTAAAGGAAATGGTCACCTGGAACAAGGTGATTCGATGGTGCAAGGTACAATGGAGCCATCACACCGAAGCTGAAGCCACATGGGAGCGTGAAGAGGATATCAAGGCAGAATTTCCCCATCTATTCTCTACTAATGAATCTCGAGGGCGAGATTCAATTTAAAGGGGTAGATTTGTGACACCCTCATCTCTGGTTTCTGCATTTCATGTAGAGAAAAACATTTTTTAAAGAAGCGGGAACAGAGAAATTATCAAATAGATAGCCATAAGAGCCAAATCTAGTTCACCGAGAGCGCCGAAGACAACTTAACGAGGCCGCTGGCTACGTGGCGTGTTCGGAGCTCATCCCTGCGAAGTGGGGAGAGGTCTGCCGCTAAAATGGCTACGTGGCAGGCTTGGGGCTCATCTCCACAAAAGAGGAGAGGCCCGACCCTGTGGGACACGTGTTATCCTCAGAGCTAGCCTCTGCGGAAGAAGCAAAGGCATTTTCCGCAGGACACATGTTACCTTCGGAGCTAGTCACCACAGAAATAAGAGGACCAGTCACACGGGATACGTGTCGATCTCGGAGCTCGCCTCCGAGAGCTCCGGTTCTATCGAACACGTGTCGCTACCGGAGCTTATCTTCGGGAAATCCGTCGCTACTGGACACGTGTCAACCTCGGAGCACGTCTCTGAGGAAAGAAGGAAAAACCGGCACTAACACGTGGTGTGCGCAGAGCCACCTTCGAGAAAGAGAGGAGGTCCCAACCGCCAGGATACGTGGCGCACGCGGAGCTCGCCTCCGAAGGAAAAGGGAGGTCTCGCTCGTTTGACACGCGGCACAACCGGAGCCCGTCTCTGCGGAAAGGGAGAGACCAGGACCCGGTGGACACGTGGAGCCTCCGGAGCTCATCACCGAGGAGGTAACGAGTTCTAGGGACGGTTTTTGGATTCTGTACGCGTAGAAATACCTGAACAAGAAGCCGACCTGAATTCCACAATGATACCGCACCAAATCAACTAAAGATAAGTTGTAAGATTTAACGACAAATTTGAACAGGACTCTTGTTCGGGATACAATTAGATTAGGACTCTTCTCTTCCCGATTATAAATAGAACCCAGAACCTCTGGCCGAAACCACAAACTTCTTTTCCAACTCCTGACCCGACGACTTAGAGCCCTAGTCCCAAACCGCCAAGTAGACCATCGCTGGAGTGCAGCAAGGAAGATTGCCGGAGGAAAACCCAACGATCTGAGGAGGACCTCGAGACCAAGAAGAACGTAAGGTAGGTCTCCAATACCACCTTATGACACCGTTGTGTTTTCTTCGCATCTGTTCTTTGATTCCTTTCGAACAGAAGCCTTCTCGTGGACAGATCACTTGATGATCAGGTTGACAAGATCATCGCCACGTCCACCTTTGATCCGAACACCTCTGTCCACGCAAGCCATGGAACAACACGTACAAACCAATCTAATAAAACTAATCATAGGATAGCATGCATCATCGCATCTAGTTTAAGGTTTGTGCATGATATTGATTGCTGTGAATCTTGTATGCACGTGATCCTACATTCAGGGAGCTGTCTACGACGAGCTGCAGCAACAAGGTTTTGAGATCCAAGAACAACCGGAACCGCAAGAACAAGGCAAGTGCTCCTTGACCATATTGATCCTATGTTTTGGGTAAAACTGTTTTGTTTTGCGAAAAGGTGTGTTTGCTGAGTCAAACATGAAGGGAAACCCTTTTTATAGGAGTTGACTAGTTTTGGTCAAACCACCCTTGTCGCCAGGGGTGTTTATGAGTCGGGTATGGTTTTTGCTTTATGCTTCGCTGAGTCCTTGGGATTGGGAAGCGAGATAGATGTGTCTAGCTAAACTGCACTCGTAATGATATGAGAAACTCATGATGTTAATGAACATGGATCGGATTGAGATCTAGGCAAGCCTGGGTTTGTGAATGAGGTAGCATGAGATGGTGGTTTACTTGCCGTAGATCTAAGGACCGGTTCATGCATGCACATGCCAGGATAACAGTGCCACCACAAGGCCATGTATGGGTGCGGCTTAGCTGAGTAATTAGGTAAGTTGCTAGAGTGTTATGGACTGTGGAAGGCGCGGGGAATGGGAATCGAGTGAGGACTGCCCTGGGAACTGCATGGCACAAGAGGGGGCCCGTAGGTGGGAGAATTGGAGATTCTAGCCTGCCGGTGAAACCTTAGTGAGTCCATACATCTAGTAACACCTTTGTAAAGGCTATTTTGTGATCTCTTGACCATACACCGACGGTTGTGTACTGGTATAATGGAGGTTCTGCAGTCGCCGACGGGTGACGAAATCACAAACTTGTGGGTAAAGAGGTACAAACTCTGCAGGGTTCATAAAACTATCATGATAGCCGAGCTTACGGTCACGAGCGCCTGGCCAACTGCCATGATTAGTCGGGATGGTTATTGGGATGGTTCTTTGTTATGGTTAGTGATTATGGTTATGGTTTGGTTATGGGACTGTTGAGTCCGGGTGACAAGATGATTGCATGACTGTTGAGTCATGGCAACGAGATTGATCTCGGTGTGGGACGAAGTTGTTTATGAGATAAGATGGTAGCAAATACGGGAAGGTATTCGTGAGATGGTAGCGAATACGAGGATATATTCATGAGTAAGAATGAGGTTGGTTAATGTTCGGGTGGAACATGGAAAGTGATGGAGGTATGTTGGTAATTTAATACATGCTGGGATTTCATTCATCTAAAGTTAAGTTGTTGTTTTATCATGGTTTTATAAATCTGTTTTTCTGCAAATGAGCCTTTTTATACCTACCTTGTTATGAGTGACATATCGTGTTTTCCCGCACTTGCTGAGTACATCATTGTACTCAAACTTGCATTATTATTTCATCATCAGCAGCAAGAGAAGACTACTATGAAGACCAAGTGGAGCATTAAGGCGTGTGATCTATTCTCAACCTTGCCTGTGGAGGGAGTAGAGATGGAGCCACTTCTACTTAGATTTGCTTCCGCATTAAAATAAAGACTTCCGCTGCATAGAAATAAAGACTTCCGCTGTGAGCATGAGTCCAACACTCATGAGATATTGTAATAAACTCTGTTATTCGTGGTTATATATATTCTGAATTCAGTTTGTGGAATATATGTGTATGTGTGATGAACATCTTGGGCACACATATGCATTAGTTCTCTGTTCCGTGGTTTTCAACAGAATTGAGGGCATCACAGTTGTGCTTTCTTAACCAACCCATTCCAAGTATTATATCAAGCCCTTGAGAATCCAAGACAATAAGGTTGGCAAGGAAGTCTACCCCCCTTATTTTAAGGTTTACTTTCGGACATACTATATTAGTCCTCATCTCTGCACCGGGAGAATTAACAAACATAGTATATTTCATGTGTGATATGGGCAGGTTGTACTTGGCAACATACTTGGATGATATGAATGAATGCGATGCTCCGGAATAAAATAAAACAGTAGCTGGGTTGGAGTTGGCAAGGAACATATCAATCATGACGTCCTCATCCTGTTGCGCCTCCTCAGCGGAGACATGATTCATGTTGCCACGAGCGTAGCTCTGCTGCCCACGGTTACCTTGCGTAGGTCCTCCGTTCGGCCGTGGGTTCTGCTTGGGCACGCTGCTTTGCTGTCCAATGCCTTTTCTCGGGCACTGACTTGCGAAGTGTCCCGTCACTCCGCATGCAAAGCATGCCTTGTTACCCAAGACAGCGGGATCGTTGGGGCGAGGGTGGTTTTGAGCATATGTGCCCTTGTTGGGTCGGGGCGCAGGAGGCAAAGGCACACGAGGTGCTTGCATAATAGGACGTTGCTGTGGTGGTTGATTAGGGCAAAAAGTAGAAGTGGACGAGCCATACTGTGGTGCAACTGGGTGCATGAAATGGGGACGTACATTGCTCCCTTGTGGCTGGTATGGAATCTTTCTCTTGCCCTCTTGCTCGATCTCACAGATTTTGCTCTCAACCACTGTAGCTTTGTCAACTAGCTTCTAGAAGTTTGCATTGTCATTGTTGAGCAGTTGAACTTGGATCTCATTGTTCAACCCTCTCATGAACAAGTATTGCTTCCTTTGATCCGAGTTGACATCCTCGGGGGCATACCTTGAAAGCTGCGTGAACTGGTTGAGGTACTCATTCACGCTCTTCTTTCCTTGGCGGAGACCTTCGAACTCTTGCCTTTTGAGCATCATGACTCCAGCAAGGACATAAGTAGAGCAGAAACTCTCCTTGAACTCGGTCCAAGTGATAGTCTCCTGGTTGTCATGAGCATTGCAAAGAGCGTCCCACTAGTCAGCGGCTGCTCCCATAAGTTGGTGCAAAGAAAAGAGAACTTTCTCCCGATCATTGCACTGAACAATGGCAAGCTTCTTCTCCATGGATTTCAATCAATCATCAGCCTCCATGGGATCATTAGCTTGTGCAAAAGTGGGCGGTCGAGTCCTCATGAACTCTCCCAGTCTGTTGTGGCCGGCGGTGGTGGAAGTGGTGGTGGTGGTGGTGCAGGAATAGGGTTAGGATTGTGGTTGTTGTTGGCTTGCAGCTGACCCAAAGTTTGGATCATAGTTTGCATGAGCTGGTTCTGCATGGCCATCAATCGTTCATGGTTGTTTGCACCAGCCCCGGGGTCAGCATTCTCAGGAACTTCAACGTGGCCATCCTCTTGTGGTTCCTGGTTGCCACGAACGTTCCTTCTTTGACGGCCGGCGTTTTCCCTCACCATATGTAAAAGAGAGTTGAGTGGAATAGGAGCTTAGATTGATTCCCCCAACTATATGCTTCAAGGGTTATGAAGTAAATAACTTCTTTTATTAATGAGGATGTGAACAAGTGTCGAAACACCTCACATCTCTCTACTATGTGTGAATGATGACGACGCTGAAGCGTCCCACAACACACACTAAGCACTCAAACAGAAGCAATCATCACAAAAGTTCACACCACTCATATTCAAGCTCATTCAATGGGAGTCCTAAACTTAATCATGTGAACTGGTGCTGTTCCCGCCATGTGACGGGGTAGTCCATGCATCGGCGCATGCCATAATGAGTTGGCAGTCCATGTATGGTTAGATGGCGTTGATCAGGAACACCAGCGCCATCTATAAATGGGACATGAGAAAACTTTGGGAAGGAAGAAATAACTCCAAAACATCAGAAGTTATGGAGCAAGAAAGCAAGGGTGTAGTTGTCAGAAATAAGAGACAAGGAGGGGTTAAAAATAGCACCTTGCGGTGGCTGATTTGACAAGGAAGTGCAGCACCAAGCAATTTTCAAAAACTGAAGTTTTAGAAGGGTGTTCCTATGTGTTTTAGAGTGTCCATTCTACCTAGTCTTGCATCCTATGGTCAATGTGGTTCTGATGCCAATCTGTGAATTCTACCTAGGCTTGCTTCCTACGGCCAACGTGGCTCTGATACCAATCTGTGACGCCCGGTCCTGTGAAAACGGGACCCAGCTAATGCATATGTGTGCCCAGGATGTTCATCACACATATACATATAATCCACAAACTGAATTCAGAATATAACCATGAATAAATAGGGTTTAATTATTTTATTACAATGACTCATGAATCTCTAACTTATTCTAGCAGCGGAAGTCTCTAAACGATAGCGGAAGCAAAACTAAACAGCAGCGGCTCCATCTTCAACTCCACAGGCAAGTTGACGGTAGTTCGCACGCCTAGTACTCCACATGATCTTCGAAGTACTCCTCTCCTGTTGCTGATGTTTGTATGATAATGCAAGGGGAGTACATGTCGTACTCAGCAAGTGTGAGAAAAGTATGACATGTAGCTTACAGCAAGGTAGGATTAAAAAGGCTCATTGCAGAAAGCAAAGTTTATTTCACAAATGTAACACCCCAAAACCTGTTAAAGAGGGGAATTTAAAAATTTTGGACGTAATGCATGTGGTGAAACAATTTAAATTCGAACTGGAATTCAAATTTGAATCATAGCAGAAAAGAAAAAGAAAAAAGAAAAATGGCCAGTGGGCCGAAACCCACCTCAGCCGGCCCAACAAACCGCGGCCGCTTTCCCCCCCTCCCTCTCTCTCTGACGCGTGGGGCCCTCATGTCATCTTCTTACCCCCTCCCCGCGCGCCCCAACTGCCCCGGTCTTCCCGCGCCGATAGCGGCTGCTCCAACCGGTTTCCACGCCCGATCTTCGGTAAGGCGCTACTGCATATCTAAACCAACCCTCCGCTGCCTCTCTTCGTGCATTTAAACGCAAGCAAACTCGCCGGTTTCCCCGTACATGCTCCATCTTTCTTCCTGGTGAGAACCGAAGCTCCCGTCGCCGTTTTCCTTCGATCCTCGTCCGGATTCTCTGATCTAACGGGCTTGTCGTGTTCCACCGCCGCCGGGGAGTCTTGCAGGTGAAGGAAACCCGGTGTTTTGCACTCTAGACACAGCTCCTGTGAGCACCGCCGCGTTTTCCCCTCGGACCTCGTCGCCGACCGCCTTCCAGGGCCTCCGAGCTCAAGAAAAACCCTGAGGTGAGATCCCCTACGTCCCCTCTTCCGTTCTATGCCAAGAAATCCATGTTTTAGGAAGTATAGACGAAAACCCGAAACTCTCCGGCGAGATCGCCGCCTCCCGCCGCCGCGCTCCGCCGGGCAGCGCCGCCCGCACACGGCCTGGGCGACGTGGCCCCCTGAGGCCCGTCCATTTTAAATCGTGCGGTCCCGAATAGATCTAACCCGTACCGCTTCGCGTTGTAATCTCAGCCGTCTGTTTTAAATCCAACGGCCCACGTCAGCCCCGTGTTATAAAGGCCGGGAATCTTACGCGCTACCCCCTGGGGTTCTGAGGAAAATGGATCTAGCCCCAGAAAACTTATGATCTAGCCCCTGGACCCTCGGGAATTTATGCAAACCCATTTAAACATCAGTTTTAGCCCCTGGACTTAATAAAAATTAGGATAACCTCTCTGTTTTGTGTAATTAGGCCCCTGAAAATTTAGGAAATAGTAAATTAGACCCTGCAGTAGGGTGGGTTTGCACTTCAGACCCTATAGGATATTAAATTCAGAAATTTGAACATATGAGTAGAATTTAAATTCAAATGGTGATGCAAACACATGTGCAAATACAAATTTAAATTTTCCTAGCACTTGGAAAACCATTAGAATGAGTTAAAAACTGATTTTAGGCTGAAATGAGATCTGACTAAGTGCTGCTTACTTTTACTATTTCTTGAAATTCATTTTTAGGCTAGAAAATAATTCTGAAAATGGGTAAAATAAATTTAATTTGATCCCCATCAGAGAGGAAGTTCAAAGATATTTTATTGAACAATTTAGGTCAGAACCTATTCTGTTTAGGTGATATGTCTTACTATTTTAATATTAAAGTTCACTTTTAGGAATAGGAAATAAATCTGAAAATATAGGAAAATAGGTATGCATAACTAGAAAATGTTAAATGAGGTCTCCAAATCCAAAACTTCAAATTAAGATTTTGTAGAAGATCTGAAAACCTATTTGGAGTAGGAAATTATCTTTCATGCAAATTTTGTGGCTAAGAGGTGTATTAATTAAATATACAGAATTTGTTCAAATTGGAAATTCATATATAGTGTGCAATTAGAAATCTGAATACAAAAGTTAGAAATAATATATATGTTTAAAAGTGCATGTAGGCCTAAAATCAACACATCTAGGGTAACCATAACACTTAAAAATGTGAATGACTTTCATATGTATGTATGTGTGGTTTGCATGAGTGGAAGTGTAGACTATGGCTTATTGGAATGTTGTTTTCTTTTGCTATGTGTGTATTGGCATGAGTAGAACCAGCCCCAGAGCAGGTTCTCATCTTTCAAGATCATGACTTTCCATTCCCAGAGCAGCAGAAGAAGGCAAGTGTCCTTGACCACTTTGATCCTATACTAGGATGTGTGGTTAGAATTATTTGCATTGTCAATTGAAATATGAAACCCATGCTAGGAAGTTTCCCTAGATTTTCATTTTCTTACTTCCTTGTAGCCCGGGTTGGGATTTATTTTATTATGTCATTCATTCATATTACTTAATGCTTAGCCATGCTTAGAATGGGATAAGTGGGATATGAGATCATCAACTTGTTTACCTTACTCTTGAATGAGATATTATGAATCATGTAGAGGTAGGGATCGAGGCAAGTTGGATGATTTGGTTGGTGCTGTGTGCACGAGACTCGGGTTTGTGTATAGTGCTTGCCTAGATCCTATGGACCGGTTCATGGAGCATGTAACCTGGCTTTACCGTGCCAACCACATGCTGAGATGGGGCAGCTTGGCCAATTAATTAGGTGCATCCCTAGCGTAATATGGGTGTTTGGATGGTGCGGGGAATAGGTGTCAGCTGGACTACCATATGAACCGCAAGGCTCAAGTGGGGGCCACTGCAGCGGGGTTGGAGCCTCTTGTATGCTGTTAGGGGTGAAACCTCAGTGGGCCCACACTCGTCGGGAATCCCTTTGTAAAGGCCTCGTAGTGATCTCCTGGCTACACACCTCGGAAGTGTGAATGTGGTTCGCGGCCACTAGCATAATGGAGGTTCTTTTAGTCCACCCGACAACGGGGGATGAAATCACTACATGTGGGTACAGTGGTGCAAACTCTGCAGAGTCAAAACTGTCATGACAGCCGTGCTCACTGTCAAGAACGGCTTGGACTTATTCATGATTAGAGGATGTGGAATTGGGAAATTGAGGATGTTAAGCAGGGAGCTTAACATTGGAAATACTGTTATGGTTACTTGACATTGATGACGGGTTGGGGGATTGGGACCATTTCACCTATGGAGTAATGTAGGTTCTTAATAAGCTAAGGTGATAGGTATTAATTGCGTAGTGCTTTAACCATGAGTTCAACCTCTCCTTGCTCTATCCATGCATGACATAATTTTCCCACACTTGCTGAGTACCAACGGTACTCAAGCTTGCTTTTCTATTGATTTAAATTGCTGCTCAGGCCAAGGGAATGATGTGGTGTTCAATGACCAAGACTTCGGACCCGAAGAAAGATTCTAGGTTCACGGAGTCCCCCGGGCAACGCCTGTGATGAAGCTCACAAAGACTTATCATCCGCTGCTATTTTATTTACATGTTATGAACATATTATCGTCCATCGAGACGTCATGCTATGTAAGACTTATTTATATTCGAACACTTGGATTGTAATATAATGATGCTTCACTATTTGTCGTCACATGTATGAGAAAATGATCCTGGCATACATGTGATATTCACTCGGTTGCTCTTTGGAGAAACCGGGTGTGACAGAAGTGGTATCAGAGGCAAGGTTGCCCGTAGGAACGTGGACCTAGGTAGAAATGGACGTATTTAAGGACCCTATTTTCTTAAGAACTATTTTACAAAAGGTGTGGGTTGAAAGTGTTATTTAAGGGGGTCACTTTATTTGTTCATCTTGCCTCAACTTTTATTCAAAATACAATCTTTATTTAATTCTTGTCTAACTCAAATTTAAATGCTTTATGTTTTAGATGGTTCGCATGGTCCGCACCGCTCGCAAGTCCACCGGAGGGAGAGTTCCTGTAGCTGCACTTGCCTTGAGAAAGGAGAACCGCCCAGTGACGTACCACTCCTACGGGTTGGCAGTAGGAGGCTTGTTGCGCCGTCTTCGGCGCATGCTCCACGCCGCCGGCAATGTTGGCAAGCTGATCATACACTACAGCTCCACCAGGACCATCCGTGAGAAGCGGTAAGAATAGAGCTCAGAGATGAGGATTATCCATGAAAACCAGCTGCTCAAGATCCACCGTTCTCCAGCTTGTCGGGTGACTCAGGCAGATGCTGAGAAGATGTCACCTGGGAAGCCATCACCTGCCAGAGTTACATCAACTGTCACCACCTGGACAGGACTGAGTACATGTATGTCCTCCAGCGTGAGAGTGGCACCGCGGAGTACAAGTACCCGCCAGTGCAGCAAGGGACTTCCCACGAGCACATGGACCTGTGCCTGGAGGATGCAGCTATACTCAGCACTCGACTGCATGAGTGCCAGCAAGAGATTCAGGATGTTCGTGACACCCTGAAGGAGACTGAGGCGTTGCTTCGCGGCAGCTTGAGGGCGAGAGAAAGAGGAGATGGGAATGAACTGTGTGTCACCGTGAATGACACATGGACCCCTGACTCCCCAGACCGTCGGGCGAGCAAGCGTCGCCGCACTTCTACACCAGCAACTTCCCCACCTAAAGCGGAATCAGAGGGCAGCCGCAATGATGAGGAAGACCCCGACGAGCCAGCTCAGTGATATGAGTTGTTTAGAGTCATTTCCCTTATTTCAGCAGGTTATCGAGTAGTCGAGTCAATACCCTATTTATTTGTTTGTTAATGTTTGGTGTCTGACGTGAGTTGTGGAAGCCATAGGCACTTGTCCACAACCTCGTCTTTAAGTTTGCTTTGCTTTGGTGTGTGAACCCCTATGAATCAATAGTGCATTTATTTTCGCGTGAGACATGACGCCCAAAGATCTATGTGATATCTCCAGAAATTGTCTAAATATTAAGGCCTCAAAAGTTTAAGTTTAAAACAAGAAATTTGGGAAGTTAATGCATAATGATTAAAGTTAACTTTTGGTTGATCATGATAGATGGCTGGAAAAGGAAAAGGTCGTGGTGCCAACCCCAACAACGACGATGAGGCCGCCAATCCTCATCTTCCTGGAGGGCAAGACAGGGGTGATCGCCGTGAAGGAGCTGATCCTATCTACCAAATGATCGAAAATCAGAATCAGCTCATCCAGATTTCAACTCAAGTGGTGGCCAACTTACACCAAGCTCCACCCCCACAAGATGCACCACGTCAACCAAGGTTGAGTGAGTTTCTGGGAACTCAACCCCCAAAATTTGCAAGTGCTGCTGAACTTCTGGAGGCAGATGATTGGCTAAAGACCATTGAGAGCAAGATGAGGACCATACAATGCCAAGGGTATGAGAGGGTGCTGTATGCCTCTCACCAATTGCATGGACCCACTGCTGATTGGTGGACCGCTTACGTGGCAGCCCATCATGACCCCGAGAAAATTACTTGGGAAGAGTTCAAGCGCAGTTTCCGCATCCACTACATACCAAGGGGTGAACTCAAAAACAAGAGAAAGGAGTTCTTGGGACTGCAGCAAGGCAACATGACTGTGAGGGAATACCTCACCAAGTTCACCCAACTATCCCTTTATGCACCACGGGACATCGAAACGGATGAGCAGAAACAGTACTGTTTTGTGGAAGGACTTACCATGGAAATGCAATGTGCAATGTCTTCCAAAGAATATGAAAGCTTCCAAAAGATGGTAGACCGAGCGTTTGTCGTCGAAAGGAAGCTGAAGGCCTTGGAGAATGAAAACAAGAGGAAGATGGGATGGTCACACCAAGCATCAAGCAGAAACACACATCCACGTCTGATGCAGCAACCTACAGGGCAGACGAGCCGTGCTGTGGTACCCTACCCGACACCGAGAGGGTACAACCCGAACGTCAGGCCTCCATCAGCACCAGTACAGCCGCAGCGTCAGTTTGTGCAGCAGCCATGCCCCACTTATCAACCTCGACCAGCAGGACAAGGGCCGCAGAACCCACCCCAAGATAACAAAGGCCAGGCACCTAAAATTGGGGTGCAATGCTTCAACTGTGGTGAAGTGGGGCACTACGCTCATAAGTGCCCAAAGATGAAGCCCATGCAACCACAGCAGCAGAATGTGATGCGAGGACGGGTGAACCGCGTGACCATGGAGGAAGTGCAAGAGGCACCTGACGTGGTAATTGGTAAGTTTCCTGCAAATTTACACATTGCAACCCTATTGTTCGATTCTGGTGCTACCCACTCGTTCATTGCTCAAGGGTTTGTTAAGAAGCACGATCTAGCAACAACACCAATGAACCATATGTTAGCAGTGAACTCTCCAGTGGGTGAAATAAGGACAATACAAGTGTGTCCCAAGGTGAATCTAGATATTAATGGGGTAGTATTTACTACAAATCTCATAGTGATAGACTCACAAGGGATAGATATTATTTTGGGTATGGATTGGTTGACCAAACATAAAGGCATCATCCATTGTTTGACAAGAACGGTGGAACTAACTCACACTAGCGGCACAAAAGTGAAGGTCATAGCCGTGCAAGAACCTAGGAGGGACATTAAACTCAATCAAGTTGAGGTGGAAGTGGAAGAGATAAGGATTATCAAGGAATATCCAGCCCTTTTTTCCGGAGGAGTTGCCAGGTATGCCTCCCGATTGTGAAGTGGAATTCGCGATTGAATTAGTACCTGGAACAGCCCCAATATACAAGAGGCCTTATCGGATGGACTCCAAACAGCTGGAGGAACTCAAATAACATATAAGAGAATTGACAGAGAAGGGGTATATTCGTCCTAGTTCCTCACCATGGGGAGCTCTAGTGATATTTGTACCCAAGAAGTACGGAACCCAAAGGTTATGCGTAGACTACCATGCGTTGAATGAAGTAACCATCAAGAACAAGTACCCATTACCCCGCATTGAAGACTTATTTGATCAGTTGAGGGGAGCTTGTGTATTCTCAAAGATTGATCTCAGGTCGGGATACCACCAATTGAAGATAAGGCAAACTGACATTCCAAAGACAGCTTTCGTATCTCGGTACGGGCTGTATGAATACACTGTCATGCCGTTCGGGCTAACTAATGCCCCGGCGTATTTCATGTATCTCATGAACAAGGTATTCATGGAATATCTGGACAAATTTGTGGTGGTTTTCATTGATGACATTCTCGTCTTCTCCAAAGATGAAGAAGAACATGAGGGACATTTAAGATTGGTGTTGCAAAAGTTGAGAGAACACCAACTATATGCCAAGTTGAGCAAGTGTGAGTTTTGGCTGAAGAGAGTTCCCTTCTTAGGACATATAATCTCTGACACGACCCCAAGGTCTTGTTGAGCCAGGATCACGCTGAGGGGTGCTGTGTTGCACAGCACCAGATAACACACGTCAAAGGTACAAAGCGGAAGCAAAGTTTATATTACATAAAGTGGTTTATGAACATGTTTACATCAAAATAGGTCCAGTCTACACTCACGGGCGTAGACTACGCATCAAGTCCACGTTCAGCTCTTGAACGTGCCCTTGCTAGCACACACGCACACTAACTCTGCGGCGTGCACGACTCCCACTCGACGGGGTTCCCCTCCTGCGGTTCCGTCTCCTCTTCGGGAGTCCCATCCTCATAGAACCATGCAAAAGCTTCAAACACAAGCAGTGAGCATGAAGGCTCAGCAGGTATGACCCGTCTCACCTAGACATGGAACTTCTACATGAGGGGTGATGGGTTACATGAGTAAAAATCATTTGCAAGGACTCGCCTAATTATTAGAACCTTACTTTCAAGTTTTAGCAGCAGGTTGTGGAGAACATTACGCTAAGGTTCATGAGAGAGCCGCAATCAAACAAGAAACGCATTTCTCTCATGTACTTTGCCCAAAGTTAAAAAGAACTTTAGTTAGCTCTAAACTACAGCAATTCATTAGCAATCAAGTCCATCTTTCAATCAGCAACATTTTAACATGTAACTAGCCTGTTCTTTCTACGTCACGGTACAGTGAACAAGTGGTACTCACTGACCGCGAGGGATGGCGATTATAATCGATTTACACCTGCAGAGTTACCCGAAGAACCCGTCACGTACGCCCGTACTCGATGTTGCCTACAACAACCATCACGGACGCCGTACGCGACTACCTTTCACCCGTTAGCCAAATGTTGAACCGGTCCAATCATCCCGAGCAAGAGGTCTCTGCACGCGCATCTCAGTGCCGCCAGCCGATTTACACCTCGAGCTCTCAACCTACCCTCTGAACGACCAGCTATGCCTTAACACCCAGCTACCCGAGTTACATCGGTTTCCCGGTTCCCATATAGTCGGTAGGTCTTCGGTACTGTTCTAGCTTGTTCAACAGGCCTGCACACGGCTCGGTCCTCAATCGACACAAGTGGAGCTATATCACACAGGCCCCAAAGTCCTTCTGCCCTTACTCACCGCTCGGTCTCATCTTTCTTGCCATGTGTATCATGTGCTATCTCTACCAGAGTCGAGTGCCTCTAGCCTATGCTCGCGAGTAGTTCCAACTACTCGACTTGTACCGAATCCTACACTATCATAGCTTTGCAGTAGCTAACGGGGTTTGCAATCCTAAACCCAACCCATGGTTTTCTTGGCTATGCAGTTGGGTTTCCAAACAAGACTCTAATGCAAGGAATCATAATACTCAAGTAAGTGCTCAAAACAATAAAAAATGTAAAACGGTTAATGCAAACCGGAGCTTGACTTGCTTCTCTTGATCGTAGGCTAGCTGCTCCTCCGGAGTAACGAAGTCTAGGACTTCAGGTTCCTTCTCGACCTTAGCGACTACATGATAGAAGAGGTACATGTATCAATTTAAATGCATTTGTATTAAGTTTGAACTTGTGAAGCTTATAAGCCCCACAAGACAGACTCAATGACTATGAGACTTTTACTGTGGCTTGGTTACAACCTAAACAGAGACTTGGTCAAGTTTTAGTTGCAGCAAAGCTCATTTGAGCCCTCCACAATTAATTATGTACTTGACCTTAACTGAAGGCTTTTAGGGTGTTCTAAGGATTTTCATGAAACAAACTATGACTTTCTGAAAACTAGATTTTCAGAGGGTTCTAATGGAATTGGTCTAACTTAATTTGAAGGTTCCCAACTAAAGATATGAGCTAAACAATTTCAGAGAAAATTCTGAAAATGTTTCTGAACATTTCTATTTTCTCTGGAACAGTTTCACTAATCACACCATTAGGGGATCAAATTAGCTTAAATGGATCTGAAATTTTTATGGTAGTTAAGGGATATTTTGGTGAACATTCCAGCAAAATATCAGGATTTTCCTCCAAAGGATTCCCCAGTTAAAATTCCAAACCATTTAAATTTTGAGGAATTAATTCTGGAGAAATAAGGATTTTCATGAAGTGAAACCTGATTTGTTGGAAACTGCTCAGAGAGATGAATCCAACAAAATTTGGTTCACTCAATTTGGAGCTTTCTAGCCAAAGTTATGAGGATTTGAAGTTTGAATGAAATCTGAAAATCGGGGGAAAAGTTTAAACCTGCCGGGGCCCGCGGGGACACGTGTTAGGCGCGGAGGTGACTGCACACTGAGGCCCACAGGGTCTTTGCGCGCCAGCACACCTGATCCCGGCCACACCCGATCCCGATTTAAAATTTTGAGCTGCTAATGCGTGGGCCAGCCGGCTTCGTCTTCCTCCCGTCGCGCCCGCGCGCCCACGCCGCCTCCCCTCGCCGGAGTAGACTCGGAGCTCGCCGGCTCGCCGCTGCCGGCCATCCCATGGTCTGAAACTCGCCGCCAGGGGGTTGTCGACGTCAAGGAACATGTCGGTGGTGTCAGTTCGGGCTGGTGGTGACCGGAAATAGCCCGGCGACGTGCCGCGGCCTCGGTTGAGGTTCGGCGCCGTTGACCGTGGGTTCTAACCCGCCAACACCTTGAACAATCGGTTCTACAGCATCAGTGTACCTCTAGGAAGCTCGACAAGGTGTCAAAAGGGTTTAAAGATGGTGGCAAGTCGGTCGGCACCGTGTGACCGAGCGTGCCCACCATGAGTGCCCTTGATCGAGCTCGAAATTCGTCACTCCTAGTCGGTTTCATACCACGGATGCAGAAAGGAACTTGATCGCCGGCTAGTCCAGAATCTATGTGCAAGATTTGATAGCTAGAGAAGGATCTTAGAGCGAGAATTTGAAGGATCCGTACCGGAAGCTCTGTTTAAGGTCGCCGGAGCAAAAACTGGAAATTCGCCGTGGACTCTTCACGGTTTGCTTCCAAACTTGGAGGAGAGCAGCACGGCTGTTGCACGGTCCTGCTGCTACCCTTGCTGGCCCGTGAAAACGCCTGTGGAATGCTGTCCACGAGCGCCTGACCTTCGGCTGAGGCTAGATCGCCGCTGTGGCGATCGTTCTTGGGCACGGGAGGTCGGAGCTCGGGGTTTTTGGCATTGGGGAGGTGGAATACGATCTCAGGTTGCCATCTAGCAGCTCAGGGAAGGAAAGAGCGATCGTTTGCTGGTTTTCCCGATCGAGCAGAGAGCTTCGGGGATAAAATCTGCCGCTGCTCGGGGTTGCACGCGAGGGGATAAAGCCAGCCGATTCCTGCTCGGGCTGAGGCAGTGCCGTTCGCATGGAGGCGCGAGCAAGCCGCCCTGGGCGCCAGCGCGCGGGGAAGGAAGCAGCTGGTGGCGCCGGTGGCTTCTCGGTGGCACAGCCGACAGCTGCTCGGTGGAATTTCCCACCGAGGCTGTAACTTTGTGTGCAAGACTTCCCTCCTTCTCTCTATGACATGTGGGTCCCACCCAGGGTTTTAACCTATGAAATTTACTCCTAATCACTGTTGTAAACAGTGAGCCCCAAAATACCCCTGGTGATTCAAATTATTCACCCATGAGCCATTTGAATTGATTAGAATTCAAATTGGGTTTGGTTTGAATGAATTTCAGCACAAGTTCAGTTTGGAATTCAAATAAAGTTTGAATTTGTCCCACTTAGCTCATGTCAAGATCAACTCCAAATGGAGTGAAAATTGGAGTGTGAGCTCACAAAATTGTGCTGAATAAGAATATGCCTCCACTTTTAAATTCATGGGATAAAAACAGTTTGAATTTGAATATGGTTTCAAACTGCCCTCTTTCTAGTTATACCCAAAATGACCTCAAAAAGGTTTTTAATTTGTGTGAAACTTGGCATGGACATCCTTAGCAATGTGTAGGAGTTTTCATATGCCCAGCCCCTCTATATCACATGTGGGAAATACCACTTTTGCAATATGTGAGTTTGTTCTCTAATGAGCATGTTGATGGTGGTTACTTGCTCTTCATTTGTGTTCATCAACTTACTTCAAATGAGGTGTGTGGTGTGTTGATGAACACTTCAAACATGTGTCAAAAACTGAGGCCCTTACATTCCTCCCCCCTTAAAAGAATCTCGTCCCGAGATTATAAGGTGAAAATGAGAGAAAGGACGGTGGAAAATTACCGGATATGCGACGTGAAAAAGTCGGGGTAGTTAGCGCGAAGAAATCCTTCGCTCTCCCATGTCGCTTCGTCCACGGAGTGATTACTCCATAGAACCTTGTAGAACCACAACGTACGGTTGCGTGTGGTTCGGGCCTTTTCGTCAATAATCTGAACCGGTTCCTCCCGATAGGTGAGATCCGGTTGCAGTTCTTCAATGTCCTCCAGCTGAACGGTAGTAGATAGCTTAAGACACTTCCTCAGCTGGGAAATGTGAAAGACGTCGTGCACACCAGAAAGTGCTTCTGGTAATTTCAGCCGGTATGCTACTGATCCACATCTTTCAGCAATCTGGAATGGACCGACGAATCGGGGTGCCAACTTTCCTCTCACCCTAAATCTGTTTACGCCCTTCATTGGAGACACACGTAGGTATACGTGATCCCCCACTTCGTATTGTAATGGGCGTCTTCTTCGGTCCGCATACTGTTTCTGACGGGATTGGGCGGCTTTTAGGTTCGCTTGAAACAGTCGAACCTTTTCTTCCGCGTTGTTGACAAGGTCAATCCCGAAGGTAACCCTTTCGCCAGACTCACACCAATTCAATGGTGTGTGGCATTTTCTTCCGTATAGCGCCTCGTAGGGCGCCATCTTAATGCTGGCTTGGTACCCATTGTTGTACGAGAACTCTGCTAACGGCAAGTGATCATCCCAATTCTTGCCGTGGTTGATAGCGCAAGCTCGTAGCATGTCTTCTAGGATCTGATTTACCCGCTCGGTTTGTCCATCCGTCTACGGGTGGTACGCTGAACTACGGATCAGCTTTGTCCCCAAGGCAGCGTGTAGCTGCTCCCAAAAACGGGACACAAATAAAGTGCCCCGATCCGATATGATGGTACGAGGTACGCCGTACAAACATAGGATCCATGAGATGTACAGTTCAGCGTACTTCTTGGCATTGTAGTTGGTGTTGACCGGGATGAAATGGGCAACTTTGGTGAGCCGATCGACAATCACCCACACAGAATCATGATTTTGAAGAGTGGTGGGTAAACCAACCATGAAATCCATGCTCACATCCTCCCACTTCCAGGAAGGAACGCCCAGTGGTTGTAGCAGTCCCGGTTTCCGCGTATGATCTGTCTTCACCCTTCGACATGTATCACACTCGGACACGTACTTCGCGATCTCCCGCTTCATCCGTGTCCACCAAAACTTGCTTCTGAGTTCTTGATACATTTTGTTGCTGCCGGGGTGAATAGAAAACTTTGACAAGTGAGCCTCATCAAAGATTTTCTTCCGTAATTCCGGGTTTCGGGGTACGACGATCCGGTCCTTGAACCGTAGGATGCCGTCTCCATCCTTCCGGAAACATTTCAGCTCCCCACTGTCTACATGTCTCCGCAAATGTGACATGCCCTTGTCATTCTTCTGGGCTGCCGCTATATCTTCACGGATGGTGGGGATCAAAGCTAGGTTGTAGAGAGCCCCATGTGGAATCACATGTAGTGGTGGTTCGCTCTCTTCCAACGGTGTGATGGTCAGATTGTTGACGTGTGACTTGCGGCAAAGCGCATCTGCCACTATGTTTGCCTTGCCCGGATGATAATGGATCTCTTTTTTGTAGTCCTTTGTCAATTCTAACCATCTTCGCTGCCTCATGTTCAGCTCCTTCTGAGTGAATATGTACTTGAGGCTTTTGTGGTCGGTATATAAATGTACGAGGTTACCGAGTAGGTAGTGCCTCCACATTTTTAGTGCAAGTACCACGGCAGCGAGCTCCAAGTTGTGGGTTGGATAATTCTGCTCATGGTTTCTAAGCTGCCGTGATCCATACGCGACCACTCTTTGGTCTTGCATCAGCACACATCCGAGCCCAATGCCGGATGCATCGCAGTACACATCGAACGGTTTTGTTGTGCCTGGCTGCGCCAAAACCGGTGCTGATGTCAGGTGCTTGACTAAAGCCTTGAATGCTGCTTCACATGCTGGAATCCAAACATATTTGGTAGCCTTCTTCAGCAGCTCTATCATTGGCTTGGCAATCTTCGAGAAGTTCAGAATGAACCTCCGATAATATCCCGCGAGTCCGAGGAAACTCCGTACCTCGTGAACAGTCCTCGGGGATTTCCAATTCAGCACTTGAGTGATATTGCTCGGGTCTACAGCGATACCCTCCGCTGAGATGATATGCCTGAGGAAAGGCACTTGTGATATCCAAAACTCACATTTGCTGAATTTCGTGTATAACTTCTGATCCCGGAGCCGTTGCAAGACTATACGCAGATGCTTCTTGTGGTCTTCCTCCGACTTGGAATATACCAGGATGTCGTCGATGAAAACTACGACAAACTTGTCCAGCTCTGGCATGAATACCGAGTTCATCAAGTACATGAAGTGAGCTGGAGCATTGGTGAGGCCAAAGGACATGACCAGGTACTCATAAAGTCTGTACCTCGTCGAGAACGCTGTCTTCGGAATGTACTCAGCCCTTATCTCAATCTGATGGTACCTGGATCTTAAGTCCATCTTGGAAAAGATCTTTGCTTCGACCAACTGATCAAACAACAAGTCGATCCGTGGCAACGGGTACTTGTTCTTGATGGTTACGAAAATTAATTGACGATAGTCCACGCAAAGCCGTAACGTCTCATCTTTCTTCTTCACAAATAATGCCGAACAGCCCCATGGCGAGTGTCACACCCGGTTTCTCCGAAGAACAACCGAGTGAATATCACATGTATGCCAGGATCATTTTCTCATACATGTGATGACAAATAGTGAAGCATCATATATTACATGCCAGGTGTCGAATAAGTCTTACATAGCATATGTCTCGATGGACAATAATAAGTTCATAACATGTAAATAAAATAGCAGCGGAATATTATTCTTGTGGGCTCTGTCACAGGCGTTGCCCGGGGGATTCCATGAACCTAGAATCTTTTTTCGGGTCCGAAGTCTTGGTCACTGAACACCACATCATCCCCTTGACCTCAGCAGCAATTTAAACCAACAAATATGCAAGGTTGAGTACCGTTGGTACTCAGCAAGTGTGGGAAAGTTATGTCATGCATGGCTAGAACAAGGAGAGGTTGAACTCATGGTTAAAGCACTACGCAATTAATACCTATCACCTTAGCTTATTAAACACCTACATTACTACACCGGTGAAATGGTCCCAATCTCCAATCCCATCATCATAATCAAATAACCATAACATCATTTCCAATGTTAAGCTCCCCGCTTAACATCCACAACTTCCAAAGTCATCATCCTCTAATCATGAAAAGTCCAAGCCGCTCTTGACCGTGAGCACGGCTGTCATGAAAGTTTTGACTCTGCAGAGTTTGCACCACTGTACCCACATGTAGTAATTTCATCCCCCGTTGCCGGGTGGACAAAAAGAACCTCCATTACGCCAGTGGCTACGAACCACATTCACACTTCCCAGCTGTGTAGCCAGGAGATCACTACGAAGCCTTTACAAAGGGATTCCCAACGAGCATGGGCCCACTGAGGTTTCACCCCTAACAGCATACAAGAGGCTCCAACCCCGCTGCAGTGGCCCCCTCTTGAGCCTTGCAGTTCATATGGTAGTCCAACTGACACCTATTCCCTGCACCATCCAACACACCCATACTACGCCGGGGATACACCTAATTAATTGGCCAAGCTGCCCCATCTCAGCATGTGGTTGGCACGGTAAAGCCAGGTTACATGCTCCATGAACCGGTCCTTAGGATCCAGGCAAGTACTAAACACAAACCCGAGTCTCGTGCACCCAGCACCAACCAAATCACCCAACTTGCCTTGATCCCTACCTCTACATAACTCATAACGTCTCATTCAAGAGTATGGTAAATAAACTGATGATCTCATATCCCAATTATCCCATTCTAAGCATGGCTAAGCACAAGTAATATGAATGTATGACATAATAAAACAAATGCCAACCCAAGTTACAAGGAAAACAAGGTAATGCAATTCTAAGTAAACTTCCTAGCATGGGTTTCATATTTCAATTGACAATGCAAATAATTCTATCTACACATCCTAGTATAGGAACAAAGTGGTCAAGGACACTTGCCTTCTTCTTGCTGCTCTGGGAATGGATAGTCCTGATCTTGGAAGGGAAGAACTTGCTCTGGGGCAGGTTCTACTCATGTCAACACACATAGCAAAAGAAAACAACAATCCATAAGACATAGTTCACACTTTCACTCCACACATACATACATATGATAATCATTCACATTTCTATGTGTTGTGTTTACTCTACATGTGTTGATTTTTGGTCT
Organism: Neostapfia colusana; assembly: GCA_030760725.1. Lineage (NCBI taxonomy): Eukaryota > Viridiplantae > Streptophyta > Magnoliopsida > Poales > Poaceae > Neostapfia > Neostapfia colusana. The sequence continues at coordinate 46,928,189 of JASWHV010000017.1, forward strand.
ACATGCACTTTTAAACATATGTATATGATTTCTAACTTTTGTATTTAGATTTTCTGCTTGCACACTATATATGAATTTCCAATTTAAACAACTTCTTTATTACACTCTTTAGCTACCAAGTTTGCATGGAAGGTAACTTCCTACTTCAAATGGGTTTTCAGATCTTCTACCAATCCTAAACTGAAGTCTTTGGATTTGGAGACTTCATTTATCATTTTCTAGTCATGCACACCTATTTTCCTATATTTTCCAGATTTATTTTCTATGACTAAAAGTAAATTTTAGTATTAAATAGTAGGGCATATCATATAAACAGAATAGGTTCTGATCTAAAATATTAAATAATATATTTTGGAACTTCTCCTCTGATGTGAACTAATTTAAATTTATTTTACCAATTTTCAGAATTATTTCCTAGCCTAAAAATGTGTCCCTATAACTAATTAAATGTGAACAATCAATTAAACAGATTCATTTCAGCTTAAAATCTACTTTTAACTCATTCTAAAGTTTTCCAAGTGCTAGGAGAGTTTAAATTTGAATTTACAATGTGTTTGTCTCACCTTTTAAATTTTAAATCCTAATCACATATTCAAATTCCTAAATTTAATATCATATAGGGTTAAAAAGGTAAACTCACCCCACTACAGGGTCTATTATATTATTTCATAAATTTCCAGGGGTCTAACTACCTCATAACAGAGGGGTTTTCCTAATTTTTATTAAGTCCAGGGGCTAAAACTGATTTTTAATTGAATTTACATGAATTTCTGAAGTTCCAGGGGCTAGATCAGAAGTTTCCGGGGCTAGCTCGTATTTTCCGAGATCCCCAGGCGGTAGCGCGTAAGAATCCCGGCCTTTATAATGTGGGGCCGACATGGACCGTCCGATTTTAAACAGACGGCTCAGATTAGATCGCCGAACCGGTACGCGCGGGTTTTAATTCTACCGTGCGATTTAAAATAGACGGCGCTTAAGCGGCCACGTCGCTCTGACCGTGCGCGGGCGGCGCACAGCGGCGGGAGGTGGCGATCTCGCCGGAAAACTTCGGATCTTCGTCTATTCTTCCTAAAACTGGGATTTCATGGCATAGATCGGTAGAGGGGAGGTCGGGGATCTCACCTCGGGGTTTTTCTTGCGCTCGGAGGTCCTGGAAAGCGGTCGGCGACGAGGTCCAAGATGGAATCGCTGCGGTGCTCGTCGGAGCTGTGCCTAGAGCGCAAACCACCGAGTCTTCTGCACCTGCGTGATTCCCCGGAGGCGGTGGAACACGATCGGCGCGTTAGATCGGAAAATCCGAGCAGAGATCGAGAGAAAACGGTGATCGGAGCTTAGGTTCTCACCGGGAGGAAAAACAGCCGATCGTGGGGGAAAAACGGGGTGATGCCGACGTTTTTATAGACAAGGGAGTGCGGCGTGTCTGTTTAGATCGAGCCGGAGTCGTCCAGGACCGGGAGTCGGGCTAGGGACGTGGATTTCCGGAGTCGGTTGCGATCGGGTGCGCGCGGAGGAGTCCGGTTGTTGGCGCGAGCGGGAGGTGAGGGATGACACGCGGGTCCCGCATGTCAGTGAGAGAGAGAGGGTAGCGCGCGGCTGCGGCATGGCGCGGGGGCGGGTGGGCCGGCTGGTGGGTTTCGGCCCACTGGCCGGGGGTTTTGTTTTTTTCTTTTTATTTTTCTTTTTCATTTCTGTTTTGAGTTGAATTTGAATTCCAATTTGAATTTGAATTTCTGCACCACATGCAATACGTCCAAAAAATTTTAAATTCCCCTCTTAACAGGTTTTGGGGTGTTACAGCTCTACCCCCCTTAAAAGAAATCTCGTCCTCGAGATATGTGGTTCTAGGAAAACAATTCCGAAAAATGTGCCTTAAGCTCGTCTTCTTGCTCCCATGTGGCTTTCTCTTCCGAGTGATGCTTCCACTGCACCTTGCACATCCGGATTCTTTTATTTCTTGTGAGGTGTTCCATTGTCTCCAAAATCTTGAATGGTTGCTCAGCATAAGACAGATCCTCAGCTACGTCAACCTCATTCATGGGTAACATCTCTTCAGGCGTCCTCAGACATTTCTTGAGCTGTGACACATGGAATACGTCATGCACATCTGATAGGCGAGCCGGTAGTTCTAGTTGATATGCCAGTTCGCCTTTCCTCTCCAGAACTTGAAAGGGTCCGATGTATCGGGGCGATAACTTACCTTTCACCTTGAATCGACGAAGTCCTCGGATAGGGGACACCTTGAGATAGACATAGTCTCCCACGTTGAAAACAAGCTCTCTTCTCCGTACATCGGCATAGCTCTTTTGTCGTGTTTGTGCTATCCTCAAGTCGTTGCGGATTTCCCTCACTTTCGCCTCGGCTCCTTGTAGTACTTCGGGCCCAAACACTTTACTTTCCCCTGTTTGTTTCCAAAATAGGGGAGTTCTGCACTTCCTCCCATACAATGCTTCAAACGGTGACATCTTCATACTAGCCTGATAGCTATTGTTATAGGAGAACTCCGCATACGTAAGTTCTTATCCCAACTCCGATTGTTTTTTAGTGCACACGCTCTCAGCATATCCTCAAGGATCTGATTGGTTCTTTCCGTCTGCCCGTCAGTTTGGGGATGATAGGCAGAACTAAAATTCAGATGGGTTCCCATGGTTTCATGCAGCTTCTGCCAGAACCTTGAGGTGAACTGTATCCCTCGATCTGACACTATCTTCTTTGGCACTCCATGGTAACACACGATCCTTGACATGTACAACTCCGCCAATTTAGATGCGCTGTAGCTTTCTTTCACGGGGATGAAATGAGCTACCTTGGTTAGCCTGTCGATGATGACCCATATCGAATCATATCCTGATTGGGCCCTAGGCAATCCCACTATGAAATCCATACCGATTTCTTCCCATTTCCATTCAGGCACTTTGAGGGGTTGCAATAATCCCGCGGGTCGTTGATGTTCCGCTTTCACCAACTGACATGTGTCACATAGGGCGATATGTTCCGCGACATCTCGCTTCATTCCATAACACCAATATCTGCTCTTGAGGTCATGATACATCTTAGTACTTCCAGGATGAATGGAATAGTCGGAATCATGAGCCTCCTTCAAAATCAATTCACGGATCTCCTTCACTTCAGGCACACAGATTCTTTTCCCGTGCCACACCGTACCTTGTTCATCCTCTCTGAAACCAAGGGCTCTATTATCCTTGATGAGTTGTCGGATATCTTGTATCTTCTCATCATTCTTTTGACCATCGCGTATGTCTTGCTCTAATGTGGAGTCCACTTCCATGGCGATGGCTTCACCACTATTCACCAGGCATAGGTTGAGTCTTATAACCTCTTCCTTCAATTCTGTAGGCATGTCCTTCAAGCTCAACCTATTGACCTGCACCTTCCGGCTTAAAGCATCTGCCATGACATTTGCTTTCCCAGGATGATAGTTGATGCCTACATCAAAGTCGTTGATCAGCTCTAACCATCTCCTTTGTCTGAGGTTGAGATCTGGCAGTGTGAAAATGTACTTTAAGCTCTTACGATCCGTATATATCTCTGTCCTCTTCCCCATCAAGTAGTGCCGCCAAATCTTCAATGCGTGTACCACTGCGGCTAGTTCTAGGTCATGTGTAGGATAGTTCTTCTCGTGTTTCCGGAGCTGCCGTGACGCGTAAGCCACGACATGCCCCTCTTGCATGAGAACACATCCCAACCCATTTCCAGAGGCATCGCAGTACACCGAAAAGTTCCTCTGCATGTCTGGCATAACTAGCACTGGGGCTGTTGTCAATCTTTTCTTTAGCTCTTGAAAACTCGTCTCGCACTGCGGCGTCCATGTGAATGTGATTCCTTTCTCCAACATTTTGGTGAGGGGCCTCGAGATCTTGGAGAATCCCTCAATAAACCGTCGATAATACCCAGCCAATCCTATGAAGCTTCAAACTTCCCCGACATTCTCAGGGGTCTTCCACTTCTGTACATCCTCGATCTTGGCGGGATCTACGGAGATTCCTCCCTCCGAGATTATATGTCCTAAGAAGGAAACTCTCTTGAGCCAAAACTCACACTTGCTCAATTTGGCATATAGTTGGTGTTCTCTCAGCTTCTGCAACACCAACCTTAGAAGTTTCTCATGTTCTTCTTCATCTTTGGAGAAGACGAGAATGTCATCTATGAAAACCACCACAAATTTGTCCAGATATTCCATGAATACCTTGTTCATAAGATAAATGAAGTATGCCGGGGCATTAGTTAGCCCGAAAGGCATGACGGTGTATTCATACAGTCCGTACCGAGATACGAAAGCTGTCTTTGGAATATCAGTTTGCCTTATCTTAAGTTGGTGGTATCCCGACCTGAGAACAATTTTCGAGAACACACAAGCTCCACTCAACTGATCAAACAAGTCTTCAATGCGGGGTAATGGGTACTTGTTTTTGATGGTTACTTCATTCAAGGCACGGTAGTCTACGCATAGCCTTTGGGTTCCGTCCTTCTTGGGCACAAATATCACTGGAGCTCCCCATGGTGAGGAACTAGGATGAATATACCCCTTCCCTGTCAATTCTCTTCAATGATCCTTGAGTTCTCCCAGCTGCTTGGAGTCCATGTGATAAGGTCTCTTGTATATCGGAGCTGTTCCAGGCACTAGCTCAATCGCGAATTCCACTTCACGATCTGGAGGCATACCTAGCAACTCCTCCGGAAAAACGTCTGGGTATTCCCTAATAATCCTGATCTCGTCCACTTTCACCTCAACTTGATTTAATTTAATGTCCCTCCTAGGCTCTTGTATTGTTATGAACTTTACTCTTGTGTCACTAGGGTGAGTTAGTTCCACCGTTCTGGTCGAACAATGGATGATTCCCTTATGTTTGGTCAACCAATCCATGCCCAAAATAATATCTATCCCTTGTGAATCTATCACTATGAGGTTGGCAGTAAATACTACCCCATTAATGTCTAGATTCACCTTGGGACACACTTGTCTTGTCCTTATTTCTCCACCTGGAGAGTTTATTGCTAGCATATGGTTCATTTGTGTTGTTGCTAGATCATGCTTCTTAACAAACCCTTGGGCAATGAACGAGTGGGTAGCACCAGAATCGAACAACAGGGTTGCAATGTGTAAATTGGTAGGAAACTTACCAACTACCACGTCGGGTGCCTCTTGCGCTTCTTCCATGGTCACGTGGTTCACCCGTCCCCGCATCACATTCTGCTGTTGCGGCTGCACGGGCTTCTTCTTTGGGCACTTATGGGCATAGTGCCCCACTTCACCACAGTTAAAGCATCGCACCCCAACCTTAGGTGCCTGGCCTTTGTTGTCTTGGGGTTGGTTTGGGAGTCCTTGTACTGCTGGTCGAGGTTGATATGTGGGGCGAGGCTGCTGTACAAACTGACGTTATGGCTGTGTTGGTGCTGACGGAGGCCTGAAGTTCGGGTTGTACCCTCTTGGTGCTGAGTAGGGTACCCCAGCACGGTTCGTCTGCCCTGCGGGTTGCTGCATCAGACGTGGGCATGTGTTGCTTCCAGAGGCTTGGTGTGACCATCCCGCCTTCCGCTTGTTTTCATTTTCCAAGGCCTTCAGCTTCCTTTCCACAACAAATGCTCTGTCCTCCATCTTCTGGAAGCTTTCATACTCGTTGGAGGACATTGCACACTGCATTTCCGCTGTAAGTCCTTCCACAAGGCAGTCCTGTTTCTGCTCATCAGTCTCTATTCCCGTGGGGCATAACGGGATAGTTGGGTGAATTTAGTGAGGTATTCCCTCACAGTCATGTTTCCTTGCTGCAGCCCCAAGAGCTCCTTTCTCTTGTTTTTAAGTTCACCCCTCGGTATGTAATGGTTGCGGAAGCTACGCTTGAACTCTTCCAAAGTGATGTTCTCAGGGTCATGATGGGCTGCCACGTAAGCGGTCCACCAATCAGCAGCAGGTCCATGCAATTGGTGAGAGGCAAACAGCACCCTCTCATACCCTTGGCATTGTATGATCCTCATCTTGCTCTCAATGGTCTTTAGCCAATCATCTGCCTCCAGAGGTTCAGCAGCACTTGCAAACTTTGGAGGTTGAGTCCCTAGAAACTCACTCAACCTTGGTTGCCGTGGTGCAGCTTGTGGAGGTGGAGCTTGGTGCAAGTTGGCCACCACTTGAGTCAGGCTCTGGATGAGCTGATTCTGATTTTCAAGCATTTGGTGGATGGGATCAACTCCTTCCCGACGACCACCCCTGTCTTGTCCTTTAGAAAGATGAGGGTTGCCGGCCTCATCGTTGTTGTTGGCGGGGTTGGCAGCACGACCCTTTCCTCTTCCGGCCATCTATCATGAGCAACCAGATGTTAACTTAAAGCATTACGTATTAACTTCCCAGCTTGCTTGTTTAGACTTTTGAAATTTTGGAGACCTTATTTCATTTACATTTTCTGAGGGTTTCACGTCTTACGCAAAAATAAATGCACTCTTAATTCATAGGGGTTCACACATCAAAGAAAAACAACCTGAAGACGAGGTTGTGGACAAATGCCCATGGCTTCCACAACTCACGTCACACACCAAACGTTAACACACCATTAACTAAGGTAACGACCCGACTACTCGACAATCTGCTAAACTAATGGAAAGGACTCTACACTACTTGTATCACTAAGCTGGCTCCTCGGGATCTTCCTCGTTATTGCGGCTGCCCTCTGACTCCGCTTTGGGTGGGGAAGCTGCTGGTGGAGAAGTGCGGCGACGCCTGCTTGCCCGGCGATCTGGGGAGTCAGGAGTCCATGGGTCATTCACGGTGACACACAGTTCATTCCCATCTCCTGTTTCTCTTGCCCACAAGCTGGCTCGATGCAACGCCTCAGTCTCCTTCAGGGTGTCACGTACATCCTGAAGCTCCTGCTGACACTCCTGCAGTAGAGTGCTGAACATAGCAGCATCCTCCAAGCACAAGTCCATGTGCTCATGGGAAGTCCCTTGCTGCACTGGCGGGTACTTGTACTCCGTTGTACCACTCTCACGCTGGAGGACATACATGTACTCAGTCCTGTCCAGGTGGCGACGATAGATGTAACTCTGACAGGTGATTGCCTCCCAGGTGACATCCTTCTCCGCATCGACCTGTGTCGCTCGACAAGCTGGAGAGCGGTGGATCTTGAGCAGCTGATTTTCGTGGATAATCCTCATTTCTGAACTCCATTCTTCCCGCTTCTCACGGATGGTTCGGGTGGAGCTGTAGTGTATGATTAGCTTGCCCGTATTGCCGGCGGCTTAGAGCATGCATCGAAGACGGCGCAACAAGCCTCCTACTACCAATCCGTAGGAGAGGTACGTCACCGGACGGTTCTCCTCTCTCAGGGCAAGGGCAACTACGGGAACTCTCCCTCCGGTGGACTTGCGAGCGGTGTGGATCATGCGAACCATCTAAAACATAAAGCATTTAAACTTAAGTTAGATAAAATTTTAAACACAAATCCTATTTTGAATAAAAGTTGGGTAAGATGAATAAAGTGACCCCATTAAATAACACTTTTCAACCCACGCCTTTGTAAAAATAGTTTTTAAGAAAATAGGGTCCTTAAATACGTCCATTTCTACCTAGGTCCACGTTCCTATGGGCAACCTGGGCTCTGATACCACTTCTGTCACACCCGGTTTCTCCGAAGAACAACCGAGTGAATATCACATGTATGCCAGGATCATTTTCTCATACATGTGATGACAAATAGTGAAGCATCATTTATTACAAGCCAGGTGTCGAATAAGTCTTACATAGCCTATGCCTCGATGGACAATAATAAGTTCATAACATGTAAATAAAATAGCAGCGGAATATTATTCTTGTGGGCTCCGTCACTGACGTTGCCCGGGGGACTCCATGAACCTAGAATCCTTTTTCGGGTCTGAAGTCTTGGTCATTGAACACCACATCATCCCCTTGACCTGAGCAGCAATTTAATCCAACAAATATGCAAGGTTGAGTACCGTTGGTACTCAGCAAGTGTGGGAAAGTTATGTCATGCATGGCTAGAACAAGGAGAGGTTGAACTCATGGTTAAAGCACTACGCAATTAATACCTATCACCTTAGCTTATTAAGCACCTACATTACTACACCGGTGAAATGGTCCCAATCTCCCATCCCATCATCATAATCAAATAACCATAACATCATTTCCAATGTTAAGCTCCCCGCTTAACATCCACAACTTCCAAAGTCATCATCCTCTAATCATGAATAAGTCCAAGCCTCTCTTGACCATGAGCACGGCTGTCATGAAAGTTTTGACTCTGCAGAGTTTGCACCACTGTACCCACATGTAGTGATTTCATCCCCCGTTGCCGGGTGGACTAAAAGAACCTCCATTATGCCAGTGGCTACGAACCACATTCACACTTCCCAGGTGTGTAGCCAGGAGATCACTACGAAGCCTTTACAAAGGGATTCCCGACGATCGTGGGCCCACTGAGGTTTCACCCCTAACAGCATACAAGAGGCTCCAACCCCGCTGCAGTGGCCCCCTCTTGAGCCTTGCGGTTCATATGGTAGTCCAGCTGACACCTATTCCCCGCACCATCCAACACACCCATACTACGCCGGGGATACACCTAATTAATTGGCCAAGCTGCCCCATCTCAGCATGTGGTTGGCACGGTAAAGCCAGGTTACATGCTCCATGAACCGGTCCTTAGGATCCAGGCAAGTACTAAACACAAACCCGAGTCTCGTGCACCCAGCACCAACCAAATCATCCAACTTGCCTTGATCCCTACCTCTACATAACTCATAACATCTCATTCAAGAGTATGGTAAATAAACTGATGATCTCATATCCCAATTATCCCATTCTAAGCATGGCTAAGCACAAGTAATATGAATGTATGACATAATAAAGCAAATCCCAACCCAAGTTACAAGGAAAACAAGGTAATGCAATTATAAGGAAACTTCCTAGCATGGGTTTCATATTTCAATTGACAATGCAAATAATTCTATCTACACATCCTAGTATAGGAACAAAGTGGTCAAGGACACTTGCCTTCTTCCTGCTGCTCTGGAAATGGATAGTCCTGATCTTGGAAGGGAAGAACTTGCTCTGGGGCAGGTTCTACTCATGTCAACACACATAGCAAAAGAAAACAACAATCCATAAGACATAGTTCACACTTTCACTCCACACATACATACATATGATAATCATTCACATTTTTATGTGTTGTGTTTACTCTACATGTGTTGATTTTTGGTCTACATGCACTTTTAAACATATGTATATGATTTCTAACTTTTGTATTTAGATTTTCTGCTTGCACACTATATATGAATTTCCAATTTAAACAACTTCTTTATTACACTCTTTAGCTACCAAGTTTGCATGGAAGGTAACTTCCTACTTCAAATTGGTTTTCAGTTCTTCTACCAATCCTAAACTGAAGTCTTTGGATTTGGAGACTTCATTTATCATTTTCTAGTCATGCACACCTATTTTCCTATATTTTCCAGATTTATTTACTATGACTAAAAGTAAATTTTAATATTAAATAGTAGGGCATATCATCTAAACTGAATAGGTTCTGATCTAAAATATTAAATAATATATTTTGGAACTTCTCCTCTGATGTGAACTAATTTAAATTTATTTTACCAATTTTCAGAATTATTTCCTAGCGTAAAAATGTGTCCCTATAACTAATTAAATGTGAACAATCAATTAAACAGATTCATTTCAGCTTAAAATATCATTTTAACTCATTCTAATGTTTTCCAAGTGTTACGAGAGTTTAAATTTGAATTTACAATGTGTTTGTCTCACGTTTTAAATTTTAAATCCTAATCACATATTCAAATTCCTAAATTTAATATCATATAGGGTTAAAAAGGTAAACTCACCCCACTACAGGGTCTATTATATTAGTTCATAAATTTCCAGGGGTCTAACTACACATAACAGAGGGGTTTTCCTAATTTTTATTAAGTCCAGGGGCTAAAACTGATTTTTAATTGAATTTACATGAATTTTTGAAGTTCTAGGGGCTAAATCAGAAGTTTCCGGGGCTAGCTCGTATTTTCTGAGATCCCCAGGGGGTAGCGCGTAAGAATCCCGGCCTTTATAATGTGGGGCCGACGTGGACCGTCTGATTTTAAACAGACGGCTCAGATTAGATCGCCGAACCGGTACGCGCGGGTTTTAATTCTTCCGTGCGATTTAAAATCGACGGCGCATAAGCGGCCACGTCGCTCTGACCGTGCGTGGGCGGCGCTGCCCGGCGGCGCGCGTGGCGGGAGGCGGCGATCTCGCCGGAAAACTTTGGATCTTCGTCTATTCTTCCTAAAACTGGGATTTCATGGCATAGATCAGTAGAGGGGAGGTCGGGGATCTCACCTCGGGGTTTTTCTTGAGCTCGGAGGTCCTGGAAAGCGGTCGGCAACGAGGTCCGAGATGGAATCGCTGCGGTGCTCATCCAAGCTGTGCCTAGAGTGCAAACCACCAAGTCTTCTGCACCTGCGTGATTCCCCGGAGGCGGTGGAACACGATCGGCGCGTTAGATCAGAAAATCCGAGCAGAGATCGAGAGAAAATGGTGATCGGAGCTTCGGTTCTCACCGGGAGGAAAAACAGCCGATCGTGGGGGAAAAACGGGGCGATGCCGGCGTTTTTATAGACGAGGGAGGGCGGTGTGTCTGTTTAGATCGAGCCGGAGTCGTCCGGGACCAGGAGTCGGGCTGGGGACGGGGATTTCTGGAGTCTGTTGCGATCGGGTGCGCGCGGAGGAGTCCGGCTGTTGGCGCGAGCGGGAGGTGAGGGATGACACCTGGGTCCTGCGTGTCAGTGAGAGAGAGAGGGGAGCGCGCGGCTGCGGGCTGGCGCGGGGGCGGGTGGGTCGGCTGGTGGGTTTCGGCCCACTGGCCGGGGGTTTTGTTTTTTTTCTTTTTCTTTTTCTTTTTCTTTTTATTTTCTGTTTTGAGTTGAATTTGAATTCCAATTTGAATTTGAATTTCTGCACCACATGCAATATGTCCAAAATTTTTTAAATTCCCCTCTTAACAGGTTTTGGGGTGTTACAGCGAGGAGCTCGGCCTAATAAAACGCTTCTCCAGAAGGTCCGTGAGCTGAGTCTTCAGTTCAGCCAACTCCTTGGGCGCCATCTTGTACGGCCTTCGGGATATTGGCATGGTTCCCGGTGCAAGTTCAATCTTGAACTCCACCTCTCTATCGGGTGGCATTCCCGGTAAATCATCCGGGAACACATCAGTGAACTCTCGGACCACTGTAATATCTTCCAATCTGATGGTTGTGGCTTGATAGACACTTGGAAGTTTTATTTCTGGACTGTCCAGAAATAAGGAGTGAGATTCGTGCACTTCTGAATTTAAGTGCGCAACTCGGAGGACGGTGTCTAAAACAGCGCCGTGGCGGGTTAACCACGACATCCCTAAGATGACATCGACCTTTTGTCCCTCTAAGATTATGAGAGACGTAGGGTACACTCTACCCTCTAAGCACAATGGCGCTTTTGGGACCATCATGCTTGCTGAAATTTTCCCACCTGGTGAACAGATCACATAAGGACTATCGGTGGGTAGTATTTGCAAGCTATATTTATCAATGAAAGCTTGGCTAATGAAGCTATGCGTGGCGCCTGAATCAAATAGTACTATGGCGGAATGCTGGTGGAGTTGGAACATACCCGCAAGGATTGGCTCACCCTCCGGCACGTCCTATATGGCAAGTTGATGGATGGTGCCAGGCCTAGGGTTTGCCCGCCTCACATTAGTAGGGTTCCGGGGTTGATTCCTCCCCGGAAACTGCGTTGCCACTGCGCCGCCTTGCCTCTCCGGGCAACTGCTCGCGAAGTGTCCTGGACGACCACACTTGTAACATGTGGCCGCTGCAAGTGTAGTGCTCGGGGGACGAAAGCCCGGCATGCATCGCCCGCTGCTGCTATTGTTGCAGAAGTGGTACTGGCAGTGCCGGCCTGAATGCCGGTGAAGAGTACGGCCGACTGCAGAAAGGCATCGACCTCTGGGGTGGCTGCCAGCGTGAACCTGATGGTGGGCGATTCACCATCCGAAACTTTTGAGAAGGACCGCCTCCTTCTCTGCTGCTCTGCGGCGCGCTTCGCTTTCGTTCCGCCGCCGCCAACTCCTTGCCGCAGTCCTCTTGAACAATCGCAGCATCAATGATGTCGTTGAGGCTGCCGCGATTGAACATCGCCAATTTTTCCTTCAGGAGCGGGTTAAGCCCCTGGTAAAAGTGGTCCCGCCGCTTCTCGTCGGTATCTGCGTGATACGACGCGTAGAGCGCGAGATCGTTGAACGCCCTGGAGTATTCCAGCGTGTTCCGGCTCCCTTGTTGCAGGTGTAAGAATTCCTGCGTCTTCCCCTTCATTAGATCTGGCGGTATGTGATAGGCCCTGAAGGCCGTCCGGAACTCCGTCCAGGTCATAACTCGATCGCTGGGCTGTGAAGCACAGAAGTTTGCCCACCACGCGCTCGCGGATCCTTGGAGCTGCTGGACCGCGAACTGAGTCTTGCGCTGCTCACTTATCTGGAGCAGCCCGAACTTCATCTCTATTGCGCAGAGCCAGTTGTCCGCGTCAAGAGGTTCATCCGCCCTTGAGAATACCGGGGGATGAGTAGCCAGGAAGTCGGAGTAGGAGCTCTGTTGACGCTCCTCACGATCTTGACGTCTCTCTGGGCGAGACATATTGGCAATAAGAGTTTGCAGCAACTCCGTGTGCTGCTGATGTGAACCCGTCATTGCCGCGACGATGTTGGCCAATGTAACCGTTGGCACTGGCAATGGTGGTGTTTGCTGTTGCTGCTGCTGTCCCGAGGAGTCCTCGGGAGGCTTTTGGGAGGTCTCTCCCCCTTGACTAGTAACCCCAACGTCGGGGTTGGCACAAGTACGCGTCATTCTGAAATTCAAAACAGCAGCGATTAGCACATGTCTTACTTAAAATTCCATATGCAACAGTAGGTATTGAAGTGACACATGATTAATTTGCACAACATTCACATATATTGATAAAGCATAAACTTTATACAAGACACATTATTCTCGGGTCTCCGAGAAGTCGTGCTCATGTCGTCACTACCTATACATACGCTACTGCCTACACGACATGTTACCGATTACAAAAGTTGGGTTACACTACCCTAGCTGCACTACTTGGCAACTGCAACCCCCTACTCGGAGTAGAACTCGACCTCCCGTGGGTCGTCCTCCTCCGGTACCTCTGCTGGGGGCTCTGGATCCACCACCTCTTCTCCCATCTCGGGTTCTCCCATTGCGGGAAGGCCCAAGACCACCGGTATGCCCAATACCGGAGGTACGAGGTCCTGCAAGGCATGCACCTCGTCCATAGCCTGGTTGTAGTCCTCTTCCCAGCCTTGCCCATCCTCAATAGCATCGTCCCGCTCTTGAGCAAGGTCCTCATTCTTCTGGGTTAGAGTCTGTACCAGCTCTTGCAATGCCGCGATGTCGACATGGCTTTTCCTCTTCGCCTTCTTCAGACGATGCAACTGATTATGTTGTTCATTCAGTCGCTTTATCGTCGGAAGGAGCACATTACGGAGTGCGCTGTTAGCACTCTCGAAATGGTCTCCACGGCTCGTGCTCTCCTTGAGCTTTGTGGCGAGATGCTCCGTATGAACAGCTTGGCTGTCCATCACGGCGTTTCCCGCCCTCATCTGGAGGCTGAGATTTGCATCCGCGGGGTTATACCTTGGGAAACTCGGGTCCGTTTCCTCCTGGTACCTCTCTTCCCACACATGCTGAGCCCGTCCCTCCACTGGAACGAGCGTGTATGGAGTGCCTTCCATAGACAGCACGTGTAGTTGGCAGAAACGTGACATGGTGTCAAGGGCTGCCACTTGCCACATCCCTTCCGGCTGTCTACCTTTCACTGTGACGGTGAACGGCACCCGACCGGGTGGCGTAGGTCCTGCAGGGACTTCAACATGGATTGTCCACATCTTGTTCCCCTCTTCGCCTTCTTCCTTGGGAAAGTACTGTGGCATCTGGTTGTCCCCGAAATATTGAAGCATATGCCTCAATGCTTTCGTATAGCCGCTGCGGTGAGAACAGTGGGACACCACCCACCCATTCTCCAACTGCTTATCTGCTGTCATCTGTAAAAATATATTTGAGAAATGTAAAATATTCATTTAAACAGTAAACCATTGAGTTATAACATAAGACATGTCATTGAACCCATAAAACTTGGAAACATAGTTCAAATTTTAAGCAAATTTGACTGCTGATCTGCTGTTCAACATGACAGCCCTGATCAGTTTCCATCTCAACCTGATTTAGGCCATGCTAAAGCAAAACAAATTCTGGATCTCAACATCAAAGTTAAAGCTAACTTCAATATCTTTCCAGAAAGTATTTGCTTGGCCTAAGATCTGTCCTGGTTCAAAAGTTATGAGATGTCAAAGTTAACAGAATTTCTGGAGAAAATTGGACAGCACCTCCCTGCTTTAGGTACTGATTTGATCCAAGAATCCCAGTTAATTATTTTCCTAATCTGACAAAATTTTCTGTTACAAAGTTGTAACCCATCTCATAAGCTTTTCAGAACTGCCCCATTTTCTATTTTTGGATTTTTATGTAGGAAGTTATGCTCAATTTACAGAAAGTCTTTGCTCTGCCCTGTTTTCTGGACAGCTTCAACTCTACTGCATTTTGCGATTGGTTAAGGGATGAAACACCTCTGGACCTCAACAGAAAAGTTGTAAAGCTCTTCCAAATCTTTCCATAAATGTATCATATGACCCCAACATCGAAAGAACTCAACCTATAACCTCTGATTAACTTCAGCCTTGATTCAGCTGAAAACAGAGTGCTCTGTCCTTAACAACCTATAAGTTGAAACTTGTTAACTTTGAATATCCTGTTCAAGGGAAGGAGTTACATCAAGTTTTACTACTTTGGATCAAAACCTTCAAGTTTTAAATGAAATTGTCCATTTAGTGGGGTGTGACGTCGATGCGTCACCAGATCATGTCGGTACTACGTCCTCACAAAGAAAAACCGATACCGGACTTAGCCGGATTTCGTTAATTCAGTGGCACTAAACGTCACTCGCACACGGATACTACACGTCTACCGTTTCGTGGTTAGACTACCTGCAGAAACTCAAACAATTATCAGACTTGGCTGCACACCGAGCTCGGTATCCATACAGTCCATACACCCGGCCGTCATCACTCGCCCGGATGTTCTCAAGCCAAACACGCCTTGAGTTACGTGTTCACGTTTCAGACCACGTGATGAGGTCTCCCAAATACGACCACGCACGCCAGGGACAGACGTTGCTCGAATACCCCAAACGACATGAAGAGTCGTAGAGAATATCAAAGCAGGTCGGGTTACCTGCCACCCTTGGGGCTCCACCCTTCAGCTTGTGCGCACTGGTGGACAGCGCTTACGTGCACCCCCCAAGACATACACGTCCCGAGATGCATGATTTTCCGACATAGACAAATAGGTTAGTATGTCACTATCTATACACTAATAATATCCTTATACGGGCTGCTAACTCGTTCCTCACGGGATTTTTGGAAAAGATAACCTTTTAGTGCGTTAAACCTCAAGCGAGCTCTGATACCAATGCTGACACGACCCCACGGTCTTGTCGAGCCAGGATCACGCCGAGGGGTGCTGCGTTGCACAGCACCAGATAACACACGTCAAAGGTACAAAGCGGAAGCAAAGTTTATATTACATAAAGTGGTTTATGAACATGTTTACATCAAAATAGGTCCAGTCTACACTCACAGGCGTAGACTACGCATCAAGTCCACGTTCAGCCCTTGAACGTGCCCTTGCTAGCACACACGCACACTAACTCTGCGGCGTGCACGACTCCCACTCGACGGGGTTCCTCTCCTGGGGTTCCGTCTCCTCTTCGGGAGTCCCTTCCTAATAGAACCCTGCAAAAGCTTCAAACACAAGCAGTGAGCACGAAGGCTCAGAAAGTCTGACCCGTCTCACCTAAACATGGAACTTCTACATGAGGGGTGATGGGTTACATGAGGTAAAAATCATTTGCAAGGACTCGCCTAATTATTAGAACCTTACTTTCAAGTTTTAGCAGCAGGTTGTGGAGAACCTTACGCTAAGGCACATGAGAGAGCCGCAATCAAACAAGAAACGCATTTCTCTCATGTACTTTGCCCAAAGTTGAAAAGAACTTTAGTTAGCTCTAATCTACAGCAATTCATTAGCAATCAAGTCCATCTTTCAATCAGCAACATTTTAATATGTAACTAGCCTGTTCTTTCTACGTCACGGTACAGTGAACAAGTGGTACTCACTGACCGTGAGGGACGGTGATTATAATCGATTTACACCTGCAGGGTTACCCGAACAACCCGTCACATACGCCCGTACTCGATGTTGCCTACAACAACCATCACGGACGCCGTACGCGACTACCTTTCACCCATTAGCCAAATGTTGAACCGGTCCAATCGTCCCGAGCAAGAGGTCTCTGCACGCGCATCTCAGTGCCGCCAGCCGATTTACACCTCGAGCTCTCAACCTACCCTCTGAACGACCAGCTATGCCTCAACGCCCAGCTACCCGAGTTACGTCGGTTTCCCGGTTCCCATATAGCCGGTAGGTCTTCGGTACTGTTCTATCTTGTTCAACAGGCCCGCACACGGCTCGGTCATGTGCTATCTCTACCCTAGTCGAATGCCTCTAGCCTATGCTCGCGAGTAGTTCCAACTACTCGACTTGTACCGAATCCTACACTATCTTAGCATTGCAGTAGCTAACGGGTTTGCAATCCTAAACCCAACCCATGGTTTTCTTGGCTATGCAGTTGGGTTTCCAAACAAGATTCTAATGCAAGGAATCATAATACTCAAGTAAGTGCTCAAAACAATAAAAATTTGTAAAACAGTTAATGCAAACCGGAGATTGCCTTGCTTCTCTTGGTCGTAGGCTAGCTGCTCCTCCGGAGTAACGAAGTCTAGGACTTTGGGTTCCTCCTCGACCTTAGCGACTACATGATAGAAGAGGTACACGTATCAATTTAAATGCATTTGTATTAAGTTTGAATTTGTGAAACTTATAAGTCCCACTAGACAGATTCAATGACTATGAGACTTTTACTGTGGCTTGATTACAACCTAAACAGAGACTTGGTCAAGTTTTAGTCGCAGCAAAGCTCATTTGAGCCCTCCACAATTAATTATGTACTTGACCTTAACTGAAGGCTTTTAGGGTGTTCTAAGGATTTTCATGAAACAAATTATGACTTTCTGAAAACTAGATTTTCAGAGGGTTCTAATGGAATTGGTCTAACTTAATTTGAAGGTTCCCAACTAAAGATATGAGCTAAACAATTTCAGAGAAAATTCTGAAAATGTTTCTGAACTTTTTCTATTTTCTCTGGAACAGTTTCACTAATCACACCATTAGGTGGATCAAATGAGCTCAAATGGATCTGAAAATTTTATGGTAGTTCAGGGATATTTTGGTGAACATTCCAGCAAAATTTCAGGATTTTCCTCCAAAGGATTCCCCAGTTAAAATTCCAAACAGTTTAAATTTTGAGGAATTAATTCTGGAGAAATAAGGATTTTCATGAAGTGAAACCTGATTTGCTGGAAAGTGCTCAGAGAGCTGAATCCAACAAAATTAGGTTCACTCAATTTGGAGCTTTCTAGGCAAAAGTTATGAGTATTTGAAGTTTGAATGAAATCTGAAAATCGGGGGAAAAGTTTAAACCTGCCGGGGCCCGCGGGGACACGTCTTAGGCGCGGAGGTGACCGCACACTGATGCCCACAGGGTCTTTGCGCGCCAGCACACCCGATCCCGGCCACACCTGATCCTGATTTAAAATTTTGAGCCGCTGACGCGTGGGCCAGTCGGCTTCGTCTTCCTCCCGTCGCGCCCGCGCCGCCTCCCCTCGCCGGAGCAGACTCGGAGCTCGCCGGCTCGCCGCTGCCGGCCATCCCATGGTCTGAAACTCGCCGCAAGGGGGTTGTCGACGTCAAGGAACAAGTCGGTGGTGTCAGTTTGGGCTGGCGGTGACCGGAAATAGCCCGGCGACGTGGCGCGGCCTTGGTTTGAAGGATCCATACCGGAAGCTCAGTTTAAGGTCGCCGGAGCAAAAACTGGAAATTCGCCGTGGACTCTTCATTGTTTGCTTCCAAACTTGGAGGAGAGCAGCACGGCTGTTGCGCGCTCCTGCTGCTACCCTTGCTGGACCGTGAAAACGCCTGTGGAATGCTGTCCACGAGCGCCTGACCTTCGGCTGAGGCTAGATCGCCGCTGTGGCGATCGTTCTCGGGCACGGGAAGTCGGAGCTCGGGGTTTTTGGTGTTGGGGAGGTGGAGTACGATCTCAGGTTGCCGTCTAGCAGCTCAGGGAAGGAAAGAGCGATCGTTTGCTGGTTTTCCCGATCGAGCAGAGAGCTTCGGGGAGAAAATCTGCTGCTGCTCGGGGTTGCACGTGAGGGGATAAAGCCAGCCGATCCCTGCTTGGGCCGAGGCGGTGCCGGTCGCGTGGGGCTCCGGAGACGCCACGTGTCCAGCGGGGGCCGGGCCTCCCTTTTCCTCAGGGGCGGGCTCCGGTTACGCTGCGTGTCTGGTGGGCGGGACCTCCCTCTCCCTTCAGAGGCGAGCTCCGCGTGCGCCACGTGTCATTGCCAGACCTCCCCTCTCCTCAAAGGCGAGCTCCGAGAGTGCCACATGTCCAGTAGCGTCGGACCTCCTTTCTCCTCAGAAGCTCCGAGAGCGACACGTGTCCAACAGCGTCGGACCTCTCTTCTCGGAGGTGAGCTCCGAGGTCAACACGTGTCCCATAGTGTCGGACCTCCCTTCTCCTCAGAGGTGTGCTCCGAGGATGACACGTGTCCAGCAGTGTCGGACCTTTCGGACGTGAGCTCTGAGGGTGACACGTGTCCAACGGTCCGGACCTCTCGGAGGCGAGCTCCGAAAGCGCCACGTGTTCCGCGGGGCTGAGCCTCGCTTCTCCGCAGAGACTAGCTCCGAAGACGACACGTGTTCCGCGGGGCTGAGCCTCGCTTCTCCGCAGAGACTAGCTCCAAAGATGACACGTGCCCAGCGGGGCCAGACCTCGCCCCTTCCGCAGAGGCGAGCTCCGAGCCTGCCACGTGGCCAGCAGTGCCGGACCTCACCCCCTCCGCAGGGATGAGCTCCGAAGGCGCCACGTGGCCAGCAGGCTGCGGGAAGTGTCGACAGCGCTTCTCGGCGAATTGGAATTGGCTCTTTTCAGCTATCTTTCTCCCATTTTTATGATTCTTTCCCATTTCTATTTCTTTTATAATGTTTTTCTATATGCAATGCATGAATATGAAATTGAGGGTGTTACAATACATGTCGTACTCAGCAAGTGCAGGAAAAGTATGACATGTAGCTTACAACAAAATATGGAATAAAAAGGCTCATTGCAGCAAGCAAATTTTGTTTCACAAACATGGTAAAATAGCATTTACAAATGGGCTACTAGATGTACGGACCCACTGAGTTTTGACCGGCAGGCTCGAATCACCATTCTCCCACCCACGGGCCCCCTCTTGTGCCATGCAGTTCCCAGGGCAGTCCCTCTCGACTCCCATTCCCCGCGCCATCCAACGGTCCATAACAAGCTAGCAACACACCTAATTAATCAGCTAAGCCGCACACATACTTGTCTTTGTGGTGGTACTGTTTTCCTAGCATATTCTCGCATGAACCGCTCCTTAGATCTACGGCAAGTAAACTACCATCTCATCCAGAAACATCCACGAACCAATCTTGCCTAGATTTCCCTGATTCCATGCTCATTATCATCATCAAGTTCTCATCGTCATTATTCATATGAGTGCAGTAGCTAAATATGTTTTATTTCAGCTTCCCGTGTCCCGTAAATTAAGCGAAGCAAAAAGGAAAAATGACCATACCCAACTCATCAAATTTCCAGGCGACAAGGAGGTTTAACAAAACTAGTAAACTACTAAAAAGGGTGTCCCATCAAGTTGAATCAAGCATACACGTTTTCGCAAACAAAACAGTTTCAAAAACATGGGATCAATATGGTCAAGGGGCACTTGCCTTGCTCCCGTGGTTCGTGTTGCTCAAGTGTCTCGAAATCTTGGTGCTGTAGTTCCTCGTAGACGGCCTCTTGAGTTGCCCTTCTACTCACGACCACACACATACAAAATTCACAGCAATAAATCATCATGCACAAACTTTACTCAAGATGCAATGGGGTAGATGAATGCAAATCCTATAGTGCAGTTTTATTAAACCAGTTTGTACGTGTTCTTGAATGTTTCAATGGGCTTTTATGGAATTTTATGATGAACAAGGGTGTAGGGATAAAGTGTGGACGTGGTAATGATCTTGACTCAAGATCTAGATCAATTCCACTGTGAAAAATTGATCAAAACACGATCTGTCCACAGGAAAAAGTTTCTACTCGAAGGGGGCGAAGAAAACCGATGCGTAGAAACAGCGGCGACATCGTAAGATGGGTAATGAAGACCTACCTCACTTCCTTCTTGTGGCAGGACCTTTCTCCTAGCAACGGCAGCAGCGGGCGATTTTTCTATGGAAGATTAGGGTAGGACAGATCGTTGACTTCTTTTCCGGCGACAGCGAGGCGTGACGTGGCTCGTCGGTGGGTCTCGACGGCGGGGCTTGACGAAGGGGCTCAACGTCGGGGCTCGATGACGGGGCTCGATGGCGGGACTTGACAGTGGGGTTCGTCGGCGGGGCTCATCGGCAGGGCTCACCAGCGGGGCGCACCGGCGACCGAACTCCGGCAGGGGGGTGGCCAACTCAGCGACTTGGAGGCGGGGAGGGCCTCTAACTCGGCGACATCAGGAGGGGGGGGCTGCGGCCAAGGGGGGGGGCTGGGGGTTGTATTTATAATGGGGAGAAAGGAGGAGTCCTACTCCAATTGGAACTCAACAAAGAGTTCTAGTGAATCTGGAACTCAACCAACTTTTCCCCTTAATTGGGTGCGGCAGCCTTGGGTATAAAATCCCCCCAAATGTGGGGAAAATTCCCCTTTTGTGGAATTGGGGAATTTGGAAATTTTGGAGGAAATTTGGAAAGCTCATTTCAGCTATCTTTTTTCCATTTCTCACCATTTCTATGTCCCTTTTTCCATTTCTATAGTCCCCTCTCCATTTCCATGTCCCATTCTCCATTTCTATATTCCCTTCTCCATTTCTATGGTTCTTCCTCCATTTATATGGTTCTTTCTCTATTTCTATGATTCATTCTCCATTTCTATAGTTCTTTCTCCATTTCTAGGGTTCTTTCTCCATTTATACTTCTTTTACAATGCTTCTCTACATGAAAAATGTATGCAATGCATGGTAATGAATTTGAGGGTGTTACAGTACAACAGGAGGTAACTCGCTCAAGAACATCTCACAGCGGAGATGTACCTTGAGGGAGCTTGCTATTCGGGTCGATGGGACCACGTCCGGTGTGGATGAACTTGGGAAAGATGGCTTCGTGCAACATCAGTCGAGTGTGTCGACGGCAACTAGTGTATGGGTGTACGTGTCAAGGCGTGTCTTGGTTCAAATCACCGTCGCTCACGGTTATATGAGCATACTGGACACTGAGTCTTGACGTAGAAAAAGTGAAGTGAATTACTATGAATCGATAAGTATTGTGCTATAAATTGTATTGCAACCATGTTTGAATTAGAGATAGTGTCAATTAAGTTTACTTCACCTTGGCAAGAAGCATCGTAACAGAGCATTTCTTGTTTGATTGTTTAGTTGTGATGCTGCTCGATTCAAGGTTTTAAAATGAGGCTATAAATCTGAAAGTTAAGGATCAACTGTAGGCGAGTCCTTTATGCAATTTCAGTGACCATATTCAATCCTTCGTGCATGTATAGTTTCTTGTTTAGAGGAGACGGAGCAGTCTTGCCGAGCCTTTGTGCTCATGCTTGCTATATTAGTGGTTTTGCAGGTTAACATCTATGCTTATGAAGAGGTTGTCTGGTGAGAATCGGATCCATCCGAGTCATTTAACTCATGGAAACCCCTGCCGCTGCCGTATGTCTTCATGTTGCTAGCGAGAAGAGTCTGCGGGTTGGACATCTTCTCGGGTGCTTAGTTTGGATATGAAACGTGAGATAAATCTAGTCTTCCGTTGTAGTTTATTTTGATGAAAATTATTTACAAACTGGGCCACACGAGTGAGATCCAACGGCCCAGATTTAAATCACACAGTCCCTGCCAGATTTCTTAAGATCTACCCCCTGGGACTTAAGAAAATTGGAGCTAAACCCTACAATCTTCTGAGGTATCCCCTAGACTTCATAGAAATTGCGAAAACACATGCAAATAGTTGTTTTAGCCCCTATAAACTTTATAAATTATGAAATTACACTGTATTATTTGTTTAGGTCCCTTATAATTGTAAGAACTATGATTTTGACCCTGCAGCAATGCATATTTATGATTTTGAACTATAGAAAAATCAAATTTTTGTATTTGGAAGTTTAAAATTTATTTAAATTCACTACAAAATAAAAAATAATCATAAAAATGGAGTCTAAATTAGTTTAACTTTTAGGAAATCTATAGAATAATCTTAATTTGTGTTTTAGACAATAAATAAATTCTGAAAGCACAATTTAATATCTGTTTTAATGCTGAAATTGCATTTTTAGGCACAACAATATTTTTGCATTCATGTTAAAATTATATCCAATGTAGAAAGAAGATATATATGGTTTTAGGTGAAGTTTGGAAACTAGGATATTTAATTAAGAGTTATAAAATGTTGAGTTTTAGGCTGAGAATGCATTTTTGTGCAAACCTTGTAGCTGAAATTTTAGTATACATTATAGAAATCTGATTCAAACTGAAATATCAGTTTAGATGTAGGTTAAAAGTCTGAAATTAAATTTAGAAGCAATATATACTTTTAAAATGTGTATGTATGCATATGTGCAATACATGTAGTGCAAACTTTGGCTTAATGTAAAGTTAAAAGGTAGTATATATCCACATATACACCCCAAATTTAGTATAAGGATGATATGATGTCAGAAGTGAGTGGTTTATCAAAAGGAACCAAAAGTGGACATATATATATTATAAATTTAGTGATTTTAGGCCAGAGTATTAAATGGAGTTATTTATTTATGCATGTTGACTTTCTTGAATTGTTCATGTTGGATGAGTTCTTATGGTGTATTGTTGCATTTGTTTTGTGTATGGTTGCATCGGTAGAACCAGCCCCAGAGCCGGTTCTAAATCTCCAAGAGCAAGACTTCAACATCCCTGAGCATCCACACGAAGAAGGCAAGTGTCCTTGATCACTTTGTACCTAATTTTAAATATTAGTTAGAATTAATTGCACTGTGTCATGAATTGTGAAACCCAATGTTAGGATGTCTTAACTAGTTTTCCATGGCTTATTCCTTGTAGTCATGGTGGGAGTTTTCATTGGTGTATGAATTATTGTGCTCTATGGTTAGCCATGCTTAGTTTTCTAGGGAAATCTAGAAGATGGATTACAACTTGATCTTAATGAATCTTGATGACACATGATGACTTGTGGTAGAGTTAGGAATCTAGGCAACCTGGATGACTTTGGTTGGTGCTGCTTGCACTAGAAATTGGGTTAGTGTTTAGTGCTTGTCTGGGTTCTAAGGACCGGTTCATGGAGCGTTTCATCTAGCTCTACCGTGCCATCACATGCTGAGATGGGGGCAGCTTGGCCAAGTAATTAGGTGTATTTCTGACGTTGTATGGGTGTTTGGAAGGTGCAGTGAATAGGAGTCAGCTGGACTACCTTGGGAACCGCAAGGCTCAAGAGGGGCCCACTATAGCATAGGTTGTAGCCTCCTGGATGTTGTTAGGGGTGAAACCTCAATGGCCTCATGCTAGTCGGGAATCCCTTTGTAAAGGCCTCATAGTGATCTCCTGGCCACACACCATGGAAGTGTGATGTGGTTGGCTGCCACGGGCGAAATGGAGGTTCTTTTAGTCCACCCAGAAATGGGGGATGAAATCACTACTTGTGGGTAAAGCGGCACAAACTCTGCAGAGTTAGAAAACTATCATGACAGCCGTGCTCACGGTCAAGAGCGGCTTGGACTTCTTCATGATTAGTGGATTATGAAGTGAAATTGTTGGTAATGTTAGGTGGGAAACCTAGCATTGATGATGTGGTTATGGGAATGGGATTAACTCATTTATGTAGTAATATAGGTGCTAATTGAACCTAAGGTGTTAGGACAAATGCATAGTGCTGAAACCACGATGTAAGCCTTTCCTTGTCTTGGCCTTCATGTCATTTAATTCCCACACTTTCTTTGTACCTTAGGTACTCAAGCTTGCTTTTGTTGGATTTAATTGTTGCTCAGGCTATGGAGATGGTGTTGAGTACAACAAAGACGATGTCGATCCGGAAGACCTCTACTAGGCTTGCGGAATCCCCCGGGCAATGCCTGTGATGGAGCTCTACAATATTCATTCCGATTTGTTGTCATTTATGTATCTAGCACTTTAATAGTCTTTAAATACATTTATGTAAGACTTTATGTACTCGTTGAACTCGGCATGTAATATATGATGTTATCACTATTTGTTGTCACATGTATGAATGAACGGTCCTGGCATAAATGTGGGAATTCACTCGGTTCGTCTTCACGAAAACTAGGTGTAAAAAAAGTGGCATCAGAGCCAAGGTTGCTCATAGGAATGTGAATCTAGTTAGAAATGGATGCATTAAGGACATTATGTTTCTAAAAACTATTTTACAAAAAGCATGTTGTGTTAGTGTGTTATTTATTTATTTATTTATTGTTCTCTTGTTCATTTATTACCTAGCCTTATCTATGTTCAAAATAGAGGGTTTACTTACTATGTTCCTTACTTTGTTTAAAATGTTTCATGTTTTAGATGGCTCCCACTCGTCACACTACCCGTATGTCGATCGGAGGACATGTACCACGACACCAGCTCGCTCCACGCAACCCACCACCTCCTCCACCACCGGCTGAAAACGAGGAGCACTCAGTGACCTACCCCACCAACAGGGAGTCCATGGAAGGGATGATTCAACACCTACATTTACTCTACGCCGTTCGGGCTTCGACGGCAAGCTGAACGTGTGCTACCGCTCCACCAAAATCTCCCGAGTTGGACGTGAGGAGTGGAGATCCCAGGTGCTGATCTACAACGAGGACAAGCTGATCAAGACACACCAAGCACCTGCTTGGAGGGCTACCCAAGCGGAGGCGGAGAAAGACGCCACATGGGAGGCCATCACCAGTCAGTGCCATCACTACCGTGAGACGCTGGAGGGAAGCATATACATGTATGCCCCACGGCGACCGAGTGGCACTGTGGAGTTCACACGTGCTCAGCTCCAGGAGGGATGGACGGCTTCCCAGATGTTGGTAAGTATTAAAGATGGTGTTATCCTTGTGGGAGTGGGAGCTGCAGGATGTTCGAGACCGTCTCAAAGACACAGAGGCCACCCTCCGTTGTTACATGAGAATGAAGAGGGGTGAAGATAGAAACTTCTACTTGTCGCAGAACCCGGCTTGGAACACCACCTCCCCGGACCGTAGGGGCAGCCAAGTGCCCTCGATCTCCCTCACCGCCTTTTGGACCACCTATGGTGGAGTCGGAGGGTAGTGCCAAGAATGATGAGGATGATCCCGAGGAGGGGGAGTGAATCCTAGAATAAAGCGTGTCTAGGAAGTAGTGATTTCCCTTATTTATGCATTTCATCGACTAGTATCGTCATGTGTTGTACTAATGAACATGTGCACGTTTATTCGCTTATGAATGTTTGTGTGTGACGTGTGTTGTGGAAGCCATATGCACTTGTACACAACCTCATCGTTATATTTGACTTTCTTGCTTAGGGATTGTGTGACGTGAGTTGTGGAAGCCTCGTGCAATTGTCCACAACCTCGTCGATATGTTTTATGTTGGAACCTTGATGCATTTGTTATTAAAACTGTTATGTTCACATGTTTATAAATTGTCCATGTTCAAGGTTGCATTCCTTCCAAATTGTTGGCTGTGTATTGTGTGTTTATGCCCTCCTTGTATTAATCTCTTTTGCCCCATAATTCTGTAATTATTTTGTATAAATGTTTTCCCACCTGTTTACCACACTCCCATTGATCATATTCTAAATTATTGCTGTTCAAATGACCTATGTAATTGCTGTCCACATTAGCCATGAAATTGCTGTCCAAATACCATATTTAATTACTGTTTTGCTGCCCAAATGAACCGCTTAGCCGCTTCCCCAACGATCTAATTTGCTGCTGCTCGAAAAATCTGTTTAGTGCCTGTTCAAGTACTTGTTTAGCTGTTGTTTTGTGGTTCAAGTGATTATCTAATTGCTGTTATGTTGTTCATATAATTTACTTAGCGGTTGTCAAAGTAATCAGCTTAGCTGCTCTCCAAACACTCTAATTCTCTACCTTCCTAATTTAATCCCCTGCGTATGGTCATGCAAGTATGCATATATGTTTATATGTATCACTTAAATCTGAATTTGGTTTTCTAAGACAGATGGCTGGCAGAGGAAGAGGCTGTGGTACAACAACAACCACAACAACAACAACAACAATGAGGCTGTGAATTTCCCTCTTCCTGGCTGGCATGGCAGAGGTGGTCGCCGCGGAGCGGTTGACTCACTGTAGCAGATGATCAACACGTAGAACCAGCTCATCCAAAACTTGACACAACTGGTGTCCAATATGCAGCAAGCTCCACCACTACCGGCTACATCACGTCAGCCGAGGTTGAGTGAGTTCCTTAGCACTCAACCACCGAAGTTTGCAAGTGCCACTGAACCACTGGATGCAGATGACTGGTTGAAAAAAGCAAACTAAAGATTATCCAGTGTCAGGGACAGGAGAAGGTGCTGTTTGCCTCTCATCAATTGTCCAGACCCTCGGATGACTGGTGGACTGCCTACACCGTAGCCCATGCAGATCCAGAGAATATCACTTGGGAAGAATTTAAGCGAAGCTTCCGCAATCACTATGTCCCAGTTGGAGAGATAAAGAACAAGAGGAAGGAGTTTCTTAATCTTAAGCAAGGAAGCATGACGGTGTGTGAATATCTCACCAAATTCACGCAGCTCTCCCGCTATGCACCCAGTGATATCGACACTGATGAGAAGAAACAAGACTGTTTCATGGAAGGAATTAACAAGGAAATGCAGTATGCCGTGTCTTCCAATGAATACCCCAGTTTCCAGAAAATGGTGGATAGAGCATTCATTGTAGAGACGAAAAGGAGGGAGTTGGATGAAGACCATAAGAGGAAGATGACTTGGCAGGGACAGTCCTCAGGAAGTAATGTTCGACCGCGCTTTGCACAGCAGCCTGCGGGGCAAATGAGCCGTCCCATAGTGCCCTATCAAGCACGGAAGAGTTACAACTCCACATTGAAGCCTACGACACCACAAACTTAGCTGCAGCACCAGCAAATGCAGCAGCCACGCCCTGCCTTTCCACCTAAGCCAGCCGGACAAGGTCAGCAAAACCCACCACAAAACAACAAGGGTCAGGCGGCTAAAGCTGGGGTGCAATGCTTCAACTGAGGCGAGGTTGGACACTATGCTCACAATGGCCCAAAGAAGAAACCACCGCAGCCACAACAACAAAATCTTATGCATGGAACAGTGAATCATGTGACCATGGAGGAAGCCTAGCAAGCGCCAGATGTAGAGATTGGTACGTTTCCCGCTAATTCTCACATTGCTACAATTCTATTCGATTCTGGTGCTACCCACTCTTTCATTGCTAAGGAATTCATTTAAAAGCATGATCTAGCAACCACACACATGAACCGTATGTTAGCAGTAAACTCTCTAAGAGGAGAAATAAGAACAAGACAAGTACGCCCTAGGGTGAATCTAAACATTAATGGGATGGTATTTTCCGCAAACCTCATAGTGATAAATTCTTAAGGGATAGATGTAATTTTAGGAATGGATTGGCTGACTAAGTATGAAGGTGTGATTCATTGTTCAACGAGAACGGTAAAGTTAACCCATACGAGTGGCACCAAAGTCAAGTTCATAGCCGTCCAAGACCCAAGGAAAGACATTAGACTCAATCAAGTAGAAACAAATTTTGAAGTCATAGGGGTGATAAATAAGTTTCCGGATGTCTTTCCCGAGTAATTACCAGGTATGCCACCCGATCGAGAAGTGGAATTCATGATCAAATTATTAACTGGAACAACCCCGGTATATAAGAGACCTTAAGGATGGATTCCAAACAGCTACATGAACTCAAGGAACATATCCGAGAGTTGATAGAGAAAGGGTACATTCGTCCTAGTTCCTCACCATGGGGAGCTCCAATGATATTTGTACCCAAGAAAGATGGAACCCAAAGGTTGTGCGTAGATTACCACACACTTAATGAGGTAACCATTAAAAACAAGTACCCGCTGCCACGCATTGAGGACTTGTTTGATCAATTAAGAGTTGCATGTGTATTTTTGAAGATTGACCTCCGTTCCGGATATCATCAATTAAATATACGACCCTCCGATATTGCCAAAACAGCTTTTGTCTCTCAATATGGCCTGTATGAGTACACGGTCATGCCATTTGGGTTAACCAATGCCCTGGCTTATTTCATGTACCTCATGAACAAGGTATTCATGTAATATTTGGATAAGTTTGTGGTAGTGACTATTGATGATATTCTAATATTTTCTAAAGGCGAGGTGGAACATGAGAAACATTTGAGGATGGTATTGCAAAAACTGCAACAACATCAACTATATGCCAAATTCAGTAAGTGTGAATTTTGGCTAAAGAATGTTCCTTTCTTAGGACACATAATATCTGAAGGAGGAATATCCATGGATCCTGCAACGATCGTGTAACACCCCAAAATCCTGTCAAGAGGGGAATTTAAAATTTTTTGGACGTGTTGCATGTATTGCAAAAATTTAAATTCAAACTGGAATTCAATTTAAACTCAAAACAGAAAAGAAATAGAAAAAGAAAAAGGAAAACAGAAAAAAACCGGCCTGTGGGCCGAAACCCACCAGCCGGCCCACCCTGCCCACGCGCCAGCCCGCAGCCGCGCGCCCAAGCTCCCTCTCGCAGACAGGTGGGACTCACCTGTCATCCCTAACCCCCGATCGTCCGAAACCCGGACTGTTCCCCCGCACGCGCGATCGCAACCGACCGGATTTCCAGCCGAATTCTGGTTCCGGAGGACTCCAACTCGATCTAAACAAACCCGCCGCCCTCCCCCGTCTATAAAAACCCCGGCCTCGTCCCGTTTTTCCCACGCGATCCGCCGTTTTTACTCCAGTGAGAACCCGAGCTCCTCCGGCGAATTCTGCCCGATCTACGCTCGGAAATTCCGATCTAACTCTCTGGTCTTGATCCACCGCCTCCGGGGAACCTCGCAGGTGCAGAAAACTCGGTGGTTTGCGGCTCAAACACAGCACCGACGAGTCTCGCCGTGAATTCACCTCGGACCTCATCGCCGACCGCCTTCCAGGATCTCCGAGCTCAAGAAAACCCCCGAGGTGAGATCCCCGACCTCCCCTCCACCGATCTATGCCATAAAATCACAGTTTTAGAAAGAATTTACGAAGATCCGAAACTCTCCGGCGAGATCGCCACCTCCCGCCGCCGGGCAGCGCCGCCCGCGCTCGATCAGAGCGACGTGGCCGCTTGCGCGCCGTTTATTTTAAATCGCACGGTAGATTTTAAATCCCCGCGTACCGGTTCGACGTTATAATCTCAGCCGTCTGTTTTAAATCGGACGGTCCACGTCAGCCCCGCGTTATAAAGACTGGAATTCTTACGTGCTACCCCCTGGGGTTCTCGGAAAATAAGAGCTAGCCCCGGAAACTTCTGATCTAGCCCCTGAAACTTCAGAAAATCATGTAAATTCATTTAAAAATCAGTTTTAGTCACTGGACTTAATAAAAATTAGGAAAAACCCCTTTGTTATGTGTAGCTAGACCCCTGAAAATTCTTAAAATAATATTATAGACTCTGTAGTGGGGTGAGTTTACCTTTTTAACCCTCTTTGATATTAAAATTAGGAAATTGAATACGTGGTTAGTATTTAAAATTTAAAAGAGGGGACAAACATATTGTCAAATTCAAATTAAAAACTTTCCCAGTACTTAAAAAACTTTGGAGTGAGATAAAAATAGATTTCTGGCTGAAATGAATCTATTTAATAAATTATTCACATTTATTAGTAATAGGGACACATTTTTAAGTAGAGAATAATTCTGAAAATTAGTAAAATGAATGTAAAATAGTTCACATCAGAAGAGAAGTTCAAAAATATATATTTAATATTTTAGACCCAAAACCTATTCTGTTTAGATGAGGTGTCTTACTATTTTCATAATAAAGTGCACATTTAGACATTGGAAATAAATCTGAAAATATAGCAAGCTAGGTATAAATAACTAGAAAATGATAAATGAAGTTTCCAAAATCCAAAGAATTTAGTTTAGGGTTGGTAGAAGGTTTGAAGACATATATGAAGTAGGAAAATACCTTTCATGCATACTTGGTAGCTAAAGTGTGTATCAATTAAATATAAGGGATTTATTTAAATTAGAAATTCATATGTAGTATGCCAAAATGAATGTGAATACAAAAATAGAAATCATATGTACATGTTTAAAAGTGCATATAAGCCAAAATCAACACACATAGAGTAACCACAACACATAGAATTTGTGAATGGCTTTCATAAATGTGAATGTCTGGTTTGTATGAAGTGGAAGTGTGAACTATGTCTTATGGATTGTTGCTTTTCTTTTGCTATGTGTGATGGTATGATGTAGAACCTGCTCCAGAGCAAGTTCTCCCTTTCCAAGATCAGGACTACCCATTTCAAGAACAGCAGGAAGGAGGCAAGTGTCCTTGACCACTTTGATCCTATGCTAGGATGAGTAGATAGAGTTATTTGCATTGTCAATTGAAATATGAAACCCATGATAAGTTGTTTCCCTAGAATTGCATTATCTTGTTTCCTTGTAGCTTGGGTTGGGATTTGTTTTATTATGTCATTAACTCATATTACTTGTGCTTAGCCATGCTTGGAATGGGATAATTGGGATATGAGATCATTAGTTTATTTACTTGTGATGAACTTATTATTGTCCATCGAGGCATTTGCTATGTAAGACTTATTTACATTCGACATCTGGCTTGTAATAAATGATGCTTCACTATTTGTCATCACATGTATGAGAAAATGATCCTGGCATACATGTGATATTCACTTGGTTGTTCTTCGGAAAACCGGGTGTGACAGAAGTGGTATCAAAGCCAAGGTTGCCCGTAGGAACGTGGACCTAGGTAGAAATAGACGTATTTAAGGGCCCTATTTTCTTAAAAACTATTTTACAAGGTGTGTGTTGAAAAGTGTTATTTAATGGAGTCACTTTCTTCATCTTACCCCAACTTTCATTCAAAATAGGATTTTTGTTTAAAAGTTTACCTAACCTAAGTTTAAATGCTTTCTGTTTTAGATGGTTCGCATGATTCGCACCGCTCGCAAGTCCACAAGAGAGAGAGTTCTCGTAGTTGCCCTTGCCGAAAGAGAGGAGAGCCATCCGGTGACGTACCTTTCCTACGGATTGGCAGTAGGAGGCTTGTTGCACCATCTTCGACGTATGCTCGAAGCCGCCGGCAATACGGGCAAGCTAATCATACACTATAGCTCCACCAAAACCATCCGGGAGAAGCGGGAAGAATGGAGTTCAGAAATGAGGATTATCCATGAAAATCAGCTGCTCAAGATCCACCGCTCTCCAGCTTGTCGAGCGACACAGGTCGATGCGGAAAAGGATGTAACCTGGGAGGCCATCACCTGCCAGAGTCACATCTATCGTCGACACCTGGACATGACTGAGTACATGTATGTCCTCCAGCGCGAGAGTTGTACCACGGAGTACAAGTACCCACCAGTGCAGCAAGGGACTTCCCATGAGCACATGGACTTGTGCTTGGAGGATGCTGCTATGCTCAGCACTCGACTACAGGAGTGTCAGCAAGAGCTTCAGGATGTTCGGGACACCCTGAAGGAAATGGAGGCGTTGCTGCGAGCCTGCTTGAGGTCGAGAGAAAGAGGAGATGGGAATGAACTGTGTGTCACCGTGAATGATACATGGACTCCTGACTCCCCAGATCGCCGGGCGATCAGGCGTCGTAGCACTTCCCCGCCAGCAGCCTCCCCACCCAAAGCAGAGTCAGAGGGCAGCCACAATGATGAGGAAGACCCCGAGGAGCCAGCTCAGTGAATACGAGTAGTGTAGAGTCCTTCCCTTAGTTTAGCAGGATGTCGAGTAGTCGAGTCGTTATCTTAGTTAATGGTGTGTTAATGATTGGTGTGTGACGTGAGTTGTGGAAGCCATGAGCAATTGTCCACAGCCTCGTCTTCAGATTGTTTTGATTTGGTGTGTGAACCCACATGAAATAATATTGCATTTATTTTTGTGTGAGATATGCACCCTCAGAAAAGTATAACAAAGCCTCAACACTTCAAAGTACAAACAAGTGAAAGTAGTAAGATGATACGTAATGCTTTGAATTAACATTGGTTGATCATGCCAGATGGCCGGAAGAGGAAAGGGTCGTGCTGCCAACCCCGCCAACAACAATGATGAGGCCTGCAACCCTCATCTTTCTGGAGGCCAAGACAGGGGTGGACGCCGTGAAGGAGTGGATACCCTCCACCAAATGCTTGAGAATCAAAATCAGCTCATCCAAAACTTGACTCAAGTGGTGGCCAACTTGCATCAAGTTCCACCTCCACAAGCTGCACCACGCCAACCAAGGTTGAGTGAGTTTCTAGGAACTCAACCTCCAAAGTTTGCAAGTGCTGCTGAACCTCTGGAGGCAGATGATTGGCTAAAGACCATTGAGAGCAAGATGAGGATCATACAGTGCCAAGGGTATGAAAGGGTGCTGTTTGCCTCTCATCAATTGCATGGACCTGCTGCTGATTGGTGGACCGCCTACGTGGCCGCCCATCATGACCCTGAGAACATCACTTGGGAAGAGTTCAAGCGTAGATTCCGCAACCATTACATACCAAGGGGTGAACTTAAAAACAAGAGAAAGGAGTTCTTGGGGCTGCAGCAAGGAAACATGACGGTGAGGGAATACCTCACTAAATTCACCCAACTATCCCGTTATGCCCCACGGGACATAGAGACTGATGAGCAGAAACAGGATTGTTTCGTGGAAGGACTTACCGCAGAAATGCAGTGTGCAATGTCCTCCAACAAGTATGAAAGCTTCCAAAAGATGGTGAACAGAGCATTTGTGGTAGAAAGGAAGCAGAAGGCCTTGGAAAATGAGAACAAGAGGAAGGCCGGGTGGTCACACCAAGCCTCAGGGAGCAACACCCGCCCACGTCTGATGCAGCAACCCGCAGGGCAGACGAACCGTGCTGCGGTATCCTACTTAGCACCAAGAGGGTACAACCTGAACTACAGGCCTCCGGCAGCACCAATACAGCCACAACGTCAGTTCGTACAGCAGCCTCGCCCTACATATCAACCTCGACCAACAATGCAAGGACCCCCCAAACCAACCCCAAGACAGCAAAGGCCAGGCACCTAAGGTTGGGGTGCAATGTTTTAGCTGTGGTGAAGTGGGGCACTACGCCCATAAGTGCCCAAAGAATAAGCCCACGCAGCCATAACAGCAGAATGTAATGAGAGGACGGGTGAACCGCGTCACTATGGAGGAAGCGCAAGAGGCACCCGACGTGGTAGTTGGTAAGTTTCCTGCCAATTTACACATTGCAACCCTGCTGTTTGATTCTGGTGCTACCCACTCGTTCATTGCTCAAGGATTTGTTAAGAAGCATGACCTAGCAACCACACAAATGAACCATATGCTAGTCGTAAACTCTCCAGGTGGAGAAATAAGGACAAGACAAGTGTGTCCCAAAGTGAACCTAGACATTAATGGGGTGGTATTTACTGCTAACCTCATAGTGATAGATTCACAAGTGATAGATATTATCTTGGGTATGGATTGGTTGACCAAACATAAAGGAATCATCCATTGTTCGACCAGAACGGTGGAACTAACTCACCCTAGTGGCACAAGAGTAAAGTTCATAACAATACACGAGCCTAGGAGGGACATTAAATTAAATCAAGTTTAGGTGAAAGTTGAGGAAATCAGGACCATCAGGGAATATCCAGATGTTTTTCCGGAGGAGTTGCCAGGTATGCCTCCCGATCGTGAAGTGGAATTCACAATTGAGCTAGTGCCTGGAACAACCCCGATATACAAGAGACCTTATCGGATGGACTCCAAGCAGCTGGGAGAACTCAAGGATCATTTGAGAGAATTGACGGAGAAGGGGTATATTCGTCCTAGTTCCTCACCATGGGGAGCTCCGGTGATATTTGTGCCCAAGAAGGACGGAACCCAAAGGTTATGCGTGGATTACCGTGCCTTGAATGAGGTAACCATCAAGAACAAGTACCCATTACCCCGCATTGAAGACTTGTTTGATCAGTTGAGGGGAGCTTGTGTGTTCTCGAAAATTGATCTCAGGTCACGATACCACCAACTCAAGATAAGTCAATCTGATATTCCCAAGACAGCTTTCGTATCTCGGTACGGACTGTATGAATACACTGTCATGCCTTTCAGGCTAACTAATGCCCCGGCATATTTCATGTATCTCATGAACAAGGTATTCATGGAATATCTGGACAAATTTGTGGTGGTTTTCATAGATGACATTCTCGTCTTCTCCAAGGATGAAGAAGAACATGAGAAACATCTAAGGTTGGTGTTGCAGAGGCTGAGAGAACACCAACTATATGCCAAGTTGAGCAAGTGTGAGTTTTGGCTGAAGAGAGTTCCCTTCTTAGGACATATAATCTCGGGGGGAGGAATCTCCGTAGATCCCGCCAAAATTGAGGATATACAGAAGTGGAAGACCCCTAAAAATGTCGGGGAAGTTCGAAGCTTCTTGGGATTGGTTGGATACTATCAACGGTTTATTGAGGGATTCTCTAAGATCTCGAGTCCCCTCACCAAACTGTTGGAGAAGGGAATCACATTCACATGGACGCCGCAGTGCGAGACGAGTTTTCATAAGTTAAAGAAAAGATTGACAACAACCCCAGTGCTAGTTATGTCAAATATGCAGAAGAACTTTACGGTGTACTGTGATGCCTCTAGAAACGGGTTGGGATGTGTTCTCATGCAAGAAGGGCATGTCGTGGCTTATGCATCCTGGCAGCTTCGGAAGCACGAGAAGAACTATCCTACACATGACCTAGAACTAGCCGCAGTAGTACACGCGTTGAAAATGTGGCGGCACTACTTGATGGGGAAGAGGACACAGATATATACGGATCATAAGAGTTTAAAGTAAATTTTTACACAGCCAGATCTCAACCTCAGGCAAAGGAGATGGTTAGAGCTAATCAATGACTTTGATGTAGGCATCAACTATCATCCGGAGAAAGCGAACGTCATGGCAGATGCTTTAAGTCGGAAAGTGCAGGTAAATAAATTGAGCTTGAACGACATGCCTGCCGAGTTGAAGGACGAGATTATAAGGCTCAATCTATGCCTTGTGAATAGTGGTGAAGCCATCGCCATGGAAGTGGACTCTACATTAGAGCAAGACATACGCGATGGTCAAAAGAACGACGAGAAGATACAAGAAATCAGGCAACTCATCAAGGAAAATAAAGCTCCTGGTTTCAGAGAAGATGAACAAGGTACGGTGTGGCACGGGAAAAGAATCTGTGTGCTTGAAGTAAAAGAGATTCGTGAATTGATTTTGAAGGAGGCTCACGATTCCGACTATTCCATCCATCCTGGGAGTACGAAGATGTGCCAGGACCTCAAGAGCAGGTATTGGTGGTATGGCATGAAGCGAGATGTCGCGGAACATGTTGCCCTATGTGACACGTGTCAGTTGGTGAAAGCAGAACATCAACGACCCGCGGGATTATTGCAACCACTCAAAGTGCCTGAATGGAAATGGGAAGAAATCTGTATGGATTTCATAGTGGGACTGCCTAGGACCCAATCAGGATATGATTCAATATGGGTCATCATCGACAGGCTAACCAAGGTAGCTCATTTCATCCTCGTGAAAGAAAGCTACAGCGTATCCAAATTGGCAGAATTGTACATGTCAAGGATCGTGTGTTACCATGGAGTGCCAAAGAAGATAGTGTCGGATCGAGGGACACAGTTCACCTCAAGGTTCTGGCAGAAATTGCATGAGACC
Organism: Neostapfia colusana; assembly: GCA_030760725.1. Taxonomy (NCBI): domain Eukaryota; kingdom Viridiplantae; phylum Streptophyta; class Magnoliopsida; order Poales; family Poaceae; genus Neostapfia; species Neostapfia colusana. The sequence goes on from JASWHV010000017.1 coordinate 46,964,436, forward strand.
ATAGGAACCCATCTGAACTTTAGTTCTGCCTATCATCCCCAAACTGATGGGCAGACAGAAAGAACCAATCAGATTCTTGAGGATATGCTGAGGGCGTGTGCACTCAAAAACAATCGGAGTTGGGACAAGAACTTACCGTAAGCGGAATTCTCCTACAACAACAGCTATCAAGCTAGTATGAAGATGTCACCGTTTGAAGCTTTGTATGGGAGGAAGTGCAGAACTCCTCTATTTTGGAACCAAGCAGGGGAAAGTAAAGTGTTTGGTCCCGAAGTACTACAAGAAGCCGAGGCGAAAGTGAGAGAAATTCGCAACAACTTGAGGATAGCACAGACACGCCAAAAGAGCTATGCCGATGTACGAAGAAGAGAGCTCGTTTTCAACGTGGGAGACTATGTCTATCTCAAGGTGTCCCCTATCCGAGGACTTCGTCGGTTCAAGGTGAAAGGGAAGTTGTCACCTCGATACATCGGACCCTTTCAAGTTCTGGAGAGGAAAGGCGAAGTGGCGTATCACCTAGAATTACCGGCTCGCTTATCGGATGTGCACGATGTATTCCATGTGTCACAGCTCAAGAAATGTCTGAGGATACCTGAAGAGATGTTACCCATGAATGAAGTGGACGTAGCTGAGGATTTGTCTTATGCCGAGCAACCATCCAAGATTTTGGAGACAATGGAACGCCTCACCAGAAATAAAAGAATCCGGATGTGCAAGGTGCAGTGGAAGCATCACTCAGAAGAGGAAGCCACCTAGGAGCGAGAAGATGAGCTTAAGGCACAATTTCCGGAATTGTTTTCTTAGAACCACCAATCTCGAGGACGAGATTTCTTTTAAGGGGGGTAGATCTGTAACACCCCAAAATCCTGTCAAGAGGGGAATTTAAAAATTTTTGGATGTGTTGCATGTATTGCAAAAATTTAAATTCAAACTGGAATTCAATTTAAACTCAAAACAGAAAAGGTGGGACTCTCCTGTAACACCCCAAAAGGATGTGTTGCTGTAACACCCCACCCTGCCCCCGTGCCAGCCCGCAGCCGCGCGCCCGCGCTCCCTCTCGCAGACAGGTGGGACTCTCCTGTCATCCCTAACACCCGATCGTCCGAAACCCGGACTGTTTCCCCGCGCGCGCGATCGCAACCGACCGGATTTCCGGCCGAATTCTAGTTCCGGAGGACTCGAACTCGATCTAAACAAACCCGCCGCCCTCCCCCGTCTATAAAAACCCCGGCCTCGTCCCGTTTTTCCCACGCGATCCGCCATTTTTACTCCGGTGAGAACCCGAGCTCCTCCGGCGAATTCTGCCCGATCTACGCTCGGAAATTCCGATCTAACTCTCTGGTCTTGATCCACCGCCTCCGGGGAACCTCGCAGGTGCAGAAAACTCGGTGGTTTGCGGCTCAAACACAGCACCGACGAGCCTCGCCGTGAATTCACCTCGGATCTCATCGCCGACCGCCTTCCAGGACCTCCGAGCTCAAGAAAACCCCCGAGGTGAGATCCCCGACCTCCCCTCCACCGATCTATGCCATAAAATCACAGTTTTAGGAAGAATTTACGAAGATCCGAAACTCTCCGGCGAGATCGCCGCCTCCTGCCGCCGGGCAGCACCGCTCGCGCTTGATCAGAGCGACGTGGCCGCTTGTGCGCCGTTTATTTTAAATCGCACGGTAGAGTTTAAATCCCCGCGTACCGGTTCGACGTTATAATCTCAGCCGTCTGTTTTAAATCGGACGGTCCACGTCAGCCCCGCGTTATAAAGACTGGAATTCTTACGTGCTACCCCCGGGGGTTCTCGGAAAATAAGAGCTAGCCCCGGAAACTTCTGATCTAGCCACTGGAACTTCAGAAAATCATGTAAATTCATTTAAAAATTAGTTTTAGTCCCTGTACTTAATAAAAATTAGGAAAAACCCCTCTGTTATGTGTAGCTAGACCCCTGAAAATTCTTAAAATAATATTATAGACTCTGTAGTGAGGTGAGTTTACCTTTTTAACCCTCTGTGATATTAAAATTAGGAAATTGAATATGTGGTTAGTATTTAAAATTTAAAATAGAGGACAAACATATTGTCAAATTCAAATTAAAAACTTTCCCAGTACTTAGAAAACTTTGGAGTGAGATAAAAATAGATTTTTGGCTGAAATGAATCTGTTTAATGGATTATTCACATTTATTAGTAATAGGGATACATTTTTAAGTAGAGAATAATTCTGAAAATTAGTAAAATGAATGTAAAATAGTTCACATCAGAAGAGAAGTTCAAAAATAAATTATTTAATATTTTAGACCCAAAACCTATTCTGTTTAGATGAGGTGTCTTACTATTTTCATAATAAAGTGCACATTTAGACATTGGAAATAAATCTGAAAATATAGCAAGCTAGGTATAAATAACTAGAAAATGATAAATGAAGTTTCCAAAATCCAAAGAATTTTGTTTAGGGTTGGTAGAAGGTTTGAAGACACATATGAAGTAGGAAAATACCTTTCATGCATACTTGGTAGCTAAAGTGTGTATCAATTAAATATAAGGGATTTATTTAAATTAGAAATTCATATGTAGTATGCCAAAATGAATGTGAATACAAAAATAGAAATCATATGTACATGTTTAAAAGTGCATGTAAGACAAAATCAACACACATAGAGTAACCACAACACATAGAATTTGTGAATGGCTTTCATAAATGTGAATGTGTGGTTTGTATGAAGTGGAAGTGTGAACTATGTCTTATGGATTGTTGCTTTTCTTTTGCTATGTGTGATGGTATGATGTAGAACCTGCTCAAGAGCATGTTCTCCCTTTCCAAGATCAGGACTACCCATTTCAACAACAGCAGGAAGGAGGAAAGTGTCCTTGACCACTTTGATCCTATGCTAGGATGAGTAGATAGAGTTATTTGTATTGTCAATTGAAATATGAAACCCATGATAAGATGTTTCCCTAGAATTGCATTATCTTGTTTCCTTGTAGCTTGGGTTGGGATTTGTTTTATTATGTTATTAACTCATATTACTTGTGCTTAGCCATGCTTGGAATGGGATAATTGGGATATGAGATCATTAGTTTATTTACTTGTGATGAACTTATTATTGTCCATCGAGGCATTTGCTATGTAAGACTTATTTATATTCGACACCTGGCTTGTAATAAATGATGCTTCACTATTTGTCATCACATTTATGAGAAAATGATCCTGGCATACATGTGATATTCACTTGGTTGTTCTTCGGAAAACCGGGTGTGACAGATCGCAGATGTGCAAAAGTGGAACTCTTGAGAATGTCAGGGAAATCCGAAGCTTCTTAGGCTTGGAAGGATATTACCGATGATTCATTGAAGGGTTCTCTAAGATTGCAAAGCCTCTCACCAAGATGTTAGAGAAAGGAGTCACTTTCACATAGACACCGGAGTGCGAGTCAAGCTTTCAAGAATTAAAGGAAAGATTGACAACAGCCCTAGTACTAGTGTTGCCGGATATGCAAAAAGAACTTTCCGTGTATTGTGATGTTTCGGGACATGGATTGGGGTGTGTCCTTATGCAAGACGGACAGGTCGTTGCATATGCCTCTAGGCAGCTCCGTAGGCATGAGAAGAACTACCCTAGGCATGACCTAGAGTTAGCAGCGGTAGTTCTTGCGTTGAAGCTATGAAAGCATTACTTAATGGGCAAGATGATCAAGATCTACACCAATCATAAGAGTTTGAAATATATTTTCACGCAACCAGATCTCAACCGCAGGAAACGACGATGGTTGTAATTGATCAATGATTTTGATGTGGGTATTAATTATCATCCGGGAAAGGCTAACATTGTTGCGGATGCTCTAAGCCGGAAGGCGCATGTCAACATGTTGACAATGAGTGACATACCATCGCAATTATGCGAAGAATTTGCAAGACTCAATTTGTGTTTCATGAATAACAGTGAGGCCATTGCAATGGAAGTAGATTCCACACTAGAGAAAGAGATGCGTAATGATCAGAAAGATGATGAAAAAATTCAAGAAATTCGAAGACTAATAGAGGAAAACAGAGCTCCTGGATTCAGAGAGGATGAACATGGTTTTATATGGCATGGGAAGAGGATATGTGTGCCAGATGTGAAGGAAATTCGTGAATTGATCCTGAGAGAAGATCATGATTTTTACTACTCCATTCATCCTGGGAGTACTAAGATGTATCAGGATCTTAAAAGTAGGTACAGGTGGTATGGCATGAAACGAGATGTCGCAGAACATGTGGATTTATGTGACACATGTCAATTAGTAAAAGCAGAGCACCAAAGGCCTGCAGGACTATTGCAGACACTCAAGGTACCGGAATGGAAATGGAAGAGATAAGCATGGATTTTATAGAAGGGCTTCCTAGAACCCAATCGGGATATGATTCGATATGGGTAATAGTCGATCGACTAACCAAGGTAGCTCACTTTATTCCCGTTAAAAGAACAGTACAACGGCTCCAAATTGGTTCAACTGTACATGTCCAAAATTGTGTGTTTACACGGTGTGCCCAAGAAGATAGTGTCAGATCAAAGAACACAATTTACCTTAAGGTTTTGGCAGAAATTGCATGAATCCATAGGGACTCGTCTTAATTTTAGTTCAGCATATCATCCGCAGACTGGCGGACAGACGGAAACAACAAATTAAATCCTCGAGGACATGCTAAGAGCTTGTGCACTCAAGAATAGCTAAAGTTGGGACAAAAATTTACCGTATTCAGAATTCTCTTATAATAACAGTTACTAGACCAGCATGAAGATGTCTCCGTCTGAGGCGTTATATGGGAGAAAATGCAGAACTCCTCCATTATAGGGTCAGACTGGAGAGAGTCAAGTGTTTGGGCAAGAGGTAATACGAGATGCTGAGAGGAAAGTAAAAAAATCCACAACAATTTGAAAGTAGCAAAGAACCAATAGAAGAGCTATGCGGATACAAGACGACGACAATTAACCTTCGAAGTAGGATACTATATATACCTCAAAGTGTCTCCTATCAGAGGACTTTGTCGGTTTATGGTAAAAGGGAAGCCAACACCTCGGTACATCGGACCCTTCCAGATTATAGAGCGAAAGGGAGAAGTTGCATATCATTTGGAATTACCCTCTCATCTATCGGATGTGCATGATGTGTTTCATGCATCACAAATCAAGAAATGTTTGAGAACACCAGAGGAACAGTTGCCGATGAATGAGTTGGATGTACAAGAAAACCTTTCGTATACCGAGAATCCAGTCAAAATTCTTGAGACGACATAATGCATCACGAGAAACAAGAGGATCCGTATGTGCAAAGTATAGTAGAAACATCATTTCGAGGAAGAAGCCACTTGGGAAAGAGTATATGAACTCAAGTCATAGTTTCTGAATCTTAATATCGAGATTCATTTTAAAGGGGGTAGTGTTGTAACATCCAAATTTTCAAGAAACATAAATTCAAGTCAAAATTTGAATAATGCATGGGCTTTGGAATGAAGATTTGAATCAAATAAAATCTGAAAGATAGAAAACGGAAAAGAAAAAGGAAAACTCACCTTGGGCCAAAACCACAGCGGTCGGCCCAACCAGCCCAGCGCCTCCTCCCCCTCTTCTCCTCACTGACGCGCCAGTCCCACTTATCAGCGTTCTCCTCCACCTTCCTCCAACCGTTGGCCGAACCGCGCGCGTGCCCACGATCTCCGCAACCGATTACCACCCCACCACAGTGATGGTTTCGCACGTGACCAACTACTCCCTTTGCCTCCCGAACCACGCCGCCTTCATTTGAAGCCATCTCAAGCTCCAATTTTCTCTCCTCGCACGCGCTCACGCGGCCTCCGGTAAGTCTCTGATGAGCTATGAAATTCACCACAACAATCTCCGCTTTCGTTGATCTAACGCGTCACCCTACGTCACAGAAGCATCGAAGACTCGATGGAGTTCACCCCACAGTGATTCTTCATTGAGAAAACCAAAGCTGACTTGCGATGGTGAGAGCTAGCCGTCGTTCACCGTTGAACTCATCAGAAACCCGTTCCTTGATCTATCCTAATCCTCGGAACACCTTCACCGAACCACAGAGAAGCTCGACGACTGGAACTCTTGGAGGAACTCGGACCCTAACGCCCTCCCGACGAAGCTCACCGACTATCATCGTGTGCTACCATTGCCGAGCACCCTCCGGACCTTTCGGATACATCATAACGCTCTAGATGAGTCCCCCGTCCTCCACTCTTTCAGATCACGCGAATAAAACCTGAGTTTATAGCTTGTAGACGAGTTTTCGCAAACTCTGGCAAGCTCGCTATCTCCCGCCGTTGTGTGCCTCTGGTCTTCGCCACCATCACTCTCTGGAGTGACGTGGCGTGAGGAGAGGCGTCCACTTTAAATCGTGCGTTCCAAATTAGAAGCCGGACACCCCTTGTTTCATAAAATCTAGGCCTAAGGAGTTAGATCCAATGGCCCAGATTTAAATCACACAGTTCCCACCAGATTTCTTACGATCAACCCCCTAGGACTTTAGGAAATTAGATCTAAACCCTGCAACCTTCCGAGTTAGCCCTTGGACAACACAGAAATTGTGAAAACACATGTAAATAGTTGTTTTAGCCCCTGTAAACTTTATAAATTATGAAATTACACTGTATTATTTGTTTAGGTCCCAGATAATTGTAAGAAATAGTATTTTGACCCTGCAGCAATGCATATTTATGATTTGAACCCTATAGAAAATCAAGTTTTTGTATTAGGAAGTTTGAAATTCATTTAAACCCCCTACAAAATCAAATAATCATAAAAATTGACTCTAAATTAGTTTAACTTTTAGGAAATCTATAGAATAATATGAATTTGTGTTTTAGACAATAAATAAATTCTGAAAACACAATTTGATATCTGTTTTAATGCTGAAATTGCATTTTTAGGCACAAAAATAATTCTGCATTCATGTTAAAATTTATCCAATGTGGAAAGAAGATATAGATGGTTTTAGGTGAAGTTTGGAAACTAGGATATTTAATTAAGAGTTATAAAATGTTGGGTTTTAGGCTGAGAATGCATTTTTGTGCAAACCTTGTAGCTGAAATTTTAGCAAACATTATAGAAATCTGATTTGAACTGAAATTTCAGTTTAGATGTAAGTTTCAAGTCTAAAATTAAATTAGAAGCAATATATACTTTTCAAAATGTTTATGTATGCATATGTGCAATAAAGGTAGCACAAAATTTGGCTTAATGTAAAGTTAAAAGGTAGTATATATCCACATATACACACCAAAATTTAGTATAAGGATGATATGATGTCAAAAGTGAGTGTTTTATGAAAATGAACCAAAAGTGGACATATATATTGTAAATTTTGTGACTTTAGGCCAGAGTATTAAATGGAGCTATGTCTTTATGCATGTTTACTTGCTTGAATTGTTTATGTTGGATGAGTTCTTATGGTGTATTGTTGCATTTGTTTTGTGTATGGTTGCATGGGTAGAACCAGCCCCAGAACCGTTTCTAGATCTCCACGAGCTAGACTTCAACATCCCTAAGCATTCACAAGAAGAAGGCAAGTGTCCTTGATCACTTTGTAACTAATTTAGGTATTAGTTAGAATCAATTGCATTGTGTCATGAATTGTGAGACCCAATGTTAGGATGTCTTCCCTAGTTTTCCATGATTTATTCCTTGTAGCCATGGTGGGAGTTTTTATTGGTATATGAATTATTGTGCTTTATGCTTAGCCATGCTTAGTTTTGTGGGGAAATCTAGAAGGTGGATTACAACTTGATCTTAATGAATCTTGATGACACATGATGACTTATGGTGGAGTTAGGAATCTAGGCAAGCTGGATGACTTTGTTTGGTACTGCCTGAACGAGAAATTTGGTTAGTGGTTAGCGCTTGCCTGGATTCTAAGGACCGGTTCCTAGAGCTATTAACCTAGCTTTATCGTGGCACCACATGCTGAGATGGGACAACTTTACCGTATTGATGCTTGCTTTTGTTGGATTTAATTGTTACTCAGACTATGGAGATGGTGTTGAGTACAACAAAGACGATGTCGACCCGGAAGACCTCTACTAGGCTTGCGGAATCTCCCGGGCAACGCCTGTGATGGAGCTCCACTATATTTATTCTGTTGCGTTGTCATTGATGTATCTAGCACTTTAATAATCTCTAAAGACATTTATGTAAGACTTTATGTACTCTTGAACTTGGCATGTAATATATGATGTTATTACTATTTGTCGTCACATCTATGGATGAACAATCTTGGCATACATGTGGGAATTCACTTGGTTCTTCTTCAAGAAAACCGGGTGTGCCACCCGTTCTGGGTAAAAAGGTTTCCCTCAATAAATAGGTTCTTGTATGTTGTTGGTACCTCTGCCACAATTTTCCAGGTCTCACATGCAAAGTTTTTTAAACATCACCGACACAGCAAATCGTTTCATTTATTCTGATTAAGCAAGCGATCATATCCAACCACACCAAATTTTTTCGCACAATATGTGAATCAAAACATTTTACAAGTATCATGAATTATCATTCATTCATGAACATAGGATCAACACTTCGGGCTTCTGTGCCAGGCGCGGCCACTGGTGCCTTTGCCTTTGCACAGGGGTATCTACAGTAGCATTTGAATTGATTGGTTCCACAGAAGCCACCAGTATAACCATTGCCCTCTCCCAAACAAACCCGGTTGCAGTGATGATCGTCGAAGCACCACCCCTTGAAGTTGGCGCTCGGACGGTTGCATGTGTCTTCTGCCTCAACATGTGCTATGTCTGCATAGACGAACACACATGCTAACACACAAAAATGTTAACCAAAACATCAAACAGAGTTCATGCAAGCACCTACCTATGGCCATCACAAGAAAGAGGATAATGACAGCAGCTGAGATAATCCTCCATGAAGGCTCCATTTTGTTGTGCTTTGAAGAAGAATGACCACGATTGAGAGCCTAGGACCTTAATTTATGAGCCAGTATGGAAGAAAACAATGTCGTTCTTTTAGTAGACCTTTATGACTGCCACAAATAGACCAGAACATTACCCTGCTTTTAGTAGAAGCACACACCATATGGAGGAAATAAAACTGGCAGAAAGTTATTACTTTAAGCAGTTTATAAGGCTGGCTGAGTTGACTGTTGCATAAATTTACATTAACTAGTTAACATGTACTGATAAATTTATAGTGTTTCAAATTAGCCCTTTTATGACCTGTATGTTACCCAGGGACCAGTTTTTAGTGATAGCTCATAATGATTTTTGGTGATGGACAGTGTGACCAACACTAAGAAGAAGTCCCCGATAATTAGCCTATTTGCAACAGCACACGAACACCCAACACTACAATTCTATTAGAAAACTAATAAAGAGTAACAACGGACATACACTTACCACTATAAATAAATCGTGGGAGATAAAAAATAATGAACTCTAGCCTGCCTCATCACCATTTGGATCCACACACTGACCACCCACTGCCAGATCCGTCTGATGCTCTGCAGCAACTGCATACCGTCCATCTATCTCGTGCCACTCGGCGTAGTCATCAGATCCACCGCTACCCTCCTTACCTCAGACCTTCCTTACCGCCAGATCAACTGACGCGCCTGAGAAGCTATCACGGAGACGCGCCACCACTATGCCATCTCCCAGAGCGTCTGATTGCATAGTACCACCACTGAATGGCACCATGCTGCACATGGACCCTAGAACCACCAACGAGGGGACGAGGTCATGCAAAAAGAGGATGTGGCGGGGAGTAGAAAGAGAAATCCTAAATCCTAGGGGGGGAGAGGGAGTGAAAGAGAGGACCAGTGAGGTGCACAAATATGGCAGTTGGGGATGGCTAACTCTAGGGTTTTAGGCTTTTTTTAATAGGCGTCATGAAAGCGTCCGCAACTGGTAGCACATGTCTCATAGCAGGCTCTTAGGTGGCCATCCATTGACAAAACAACAACCATAATGGACCCTTAAGTAGCATTTCATTGGTAATGAGGTCATTCCATGTGGTGGTCTACTTAAGCACCTGCCAAAACAAAGAGTCATTTGTAGTTATGGGTACTTAAGTGATTATTCACTGAAAATAGGTTCCACCACCAGTGGTTATGTATCTGCCTGTGAGCAGGCCATCGTGACAGGTTAGCAGTTTTCTGTTTTTTAAATAAAATCTCTTATTTACGACAGCCAAGCGAAAGGCTGTCATAAATAAACCATCATTATTTACGATGGTCAGGCTGACCATCGTAAATAATCCATCCGTATTTATGATGGCCTTTTCAGAGTCGTCTTAACAAGGGGCACCAAAATTAAGAAGGCCTAGAACCAGGCCGTCGTAAATAAGAATCATGAGGGTGCCACATGGCACGACCTCATTATTTTTTACTACTACACTAGTCCCTCGTAAATAACTTATTTACGATGGTAATCATCATAAATAACCTTATTTACGACATTTGACGGGTGACGGCTATAAAGTATTGTAATAAACCATTGCCGTTGTAAGTAAGCTGTTTAAGACAGCAAGTGGCTTTTTTGTGACGGTTTCGGGCCGTCGTTAGTCATATAGTTTTCTGTAGTGCACCGCTGAAAATGAAATTTTTGATTGCAGCGACTTAAGAGGTCCATCTCTGAAAATGAATCTGCGTCGCCTTAAATGCCCACTGGTGTTGCATTCTGTTTGGTGGCGGGCTACAAGTGGGACATTGTCATATCTTCCTTTGCAGTGGTGTATTTTGGCCGGTATGGTGTATGCACACCACTGCAATGTTTTGAAGTTTTATCACTAAAACCATTCTTTTATAGCAGAGCACGGCCAGTGTAAAGGTCCCAAAAATATGCATACAAAGAAACTCATGCTTGTACAAACATAATTTCATATGTATGAAAAATGGGACTTGTTAAAACTTTTTCCACATGTGATAACACGCATGAGAGCTTTCTTCACACAAGCTCAAATATTTATTTGAATACTGGGAACCCAAGAGGGATTAAAAACCAAGGTGGGAAGTTCCCATATATGTGAGAAAGCTAAAGTCAGAGTTTGGAACAACTTGTTCAACTCAAAAATTCAAAGGGGAGTGACACAATGGTTTTCAAACTGTTGTATTAAAAATCTCATTTGCAGCAGCCAAATCAAAGATCAGAGTTCATATTTGAATTCTTTAGGTCCAAATTAGGGGGTAGGCAAAGTCTCATAAATTTTTGAAGATATTTGCTATCCATTTTCCAACTGGGCTTAAATTTGCAATGAATTCAAATACACATTTGAATTTGGATGGAATTTGCTCAACTTTCCAAATGCAGCTCATTTTGCAACTTCAAACATTTGGATTGATTATTTGCCAAAATGTGGAGACATTGGAGAGCTGTTGAGAGGGGATAAGGGGGAAAGTGGGACCCACTTGTCATATGCCCAAAAGATCTTCAGTCTTCAGCCCTCAGTATTCAGTCTTCGGTTTCCCACTCGAAGCAACCGAGCCATTCGACAGAACAGAGGCCTCACCGTGTGCCACCACGGGAGCAGCTTGGAGCCACCTGCTGCTTCTTTCACCGAGCGCTGGCAACGTGGGGGTGGCTGTGCTCCCTCGCCGTTATCCTTCTCGCACAGCTGATGCAGCCACTGATTGCTTTCTTCCTCACGCGCTCACCCAACAAAAAAACGCTGCTGCGCCTCGGTTGATCGCCGCCAAGCCGTTCCCACCAGTTGGACGCCCGGCTGAGCATCTCAGAAGCTGCGCCGATGAGTCCCCGATGTCCGCAACGTGTTCTCAGCTCGTCCCCGGCCGTTCACCGCTGCTGCTGAGCCATATTTCTCCCGGCAAAACAGAGCTATGGTGCCTCCCCGTCTCCACGTCGCCTGGCCATCTCCGAGCCTCCCCGACGTGCTCCAAAGCTCACAGAGGTGCGCCAAGCAGTCTAGATACTCATCCCGTCGTCCCCCTGCTCTCCCCCGACGCCGTCTCACCGGAATTCGGTTTTTGGCACCGTCGCACGTATAGAACAGACCTTGGTTAAATCTTGAAATTCGTCCAAACCGTTTGATCATCCCTCCTACAATTCAAACCACAGCAACTAGATTCCCTAGCGCCCTCCCACGCCAAGAACCAAAGAAAACCGATCATCACACGCCCCGGGCGACGAGAATTCGCCGCCGGCGGCAAAAACGGGTCGGGTCTCCGGTGACCACCCTATTCCCGCCAATTTCTGCATGAACTGAGGTGCGTTCCATGCTCCACGAGCTCTGGTGATGCTTTAGGGCAAGGTAGCTCGCCGGGAGAAGCTTCGGACGCGCCAGAACGCGTTGATGCCGAGCTCCCGAGCCGCCCCACCGGTGCCGATCTGTTTTCAGCCGTTTTCATGCGCGGAAACCTTGCCCGGCAGCTGGGCCATGTTCCAAGGAGCATGTAGGGAGAAACCAGAGCTCATTTAGTGGAGAAATGACAGAGAACGATCCGCACCATGCTTTCTGCCGGTGTGCACCCGCGGGCTCTGGCGAGAGGTTGAAGAAGCACCTGTCCCGTGGGCCCCACGTGTGACTGTTCTGTTTAAAATCAAATAGAGGGCTGTTCAAACTTAGAAAATACATAACTCCGTGTAGAAAGCTCCAAAAACATTGAGATAAATTTTGTTGGATTCCTATCAAATAGTACTATCCAGGGGTACAGCCCAATATTTATGAAAATCCCTGGTTTTGGCTCATTAATTCATAGAAGGAAAATCTTGTGGGAATTTTTCCAGGAGTTCTGTGTATTTGAAAATTCCCAAATTTGGGAAGGGGATTCTTACAAAAATACTTGGGCTCCAGTAAAATTTTCAGAAACATTGGACCTCATTTGCTTGGCCAAATGTGGTGTTAATTTCTTATGTCTCTGAAAATTGGAAAATAGAACAGATTTCAAATTCAGATTTCCCCCAAACTTTAAAACCTCATAACTTTTGCTAGGAAGCTCCAAATTTAGTGATTCAAATTGTGTTGGATTCATATTGAATAGTAATGTCCAAATATGAAACACAATTTGTATGAAACTCATTATTTAGTTCTGGAATATTTTTAAAGCTTTTCAGCAAAAGAAATTTTGAGGGAGTTTGGCTCATCCAAATATCCTCAAATTTTGCCAGCATACTCTTTGGTATGTTAGTGGTCTCCTGTAAAAATTTCAGATCAATTGGAGTTGATTTGTTCAGGGAAATTCAGATTTAAAGTTGCCGTATTCAATTGAATACAGAAACATTTTCAGAGAAGTTCCAGAACTTCGAAATTCATTTTTGGGGATTTGTTAGCTCCAAAAATCTTAGGAAAATTCATGCAAGCCCTATGAGCTATAACTGAAACTTTAATTCACTAAGTTTGGCATGAACATGGGAGTTACTTCAGAATTAATTCCTTTTTGCTTAATTGTTTAGAGAATTGTTCTCAACAAACCACTCAAGGAAAAGTGCTAGTTTTTGGTACAGAGGACTTTCTTGTGACAAGGAACTCACATGAAAATTATCAGCTCCATTGGTGCTCTGGATCACCCCTGTTCTGTTTAACCACTCAAGGTGATCAATATAGAAGAGGGAGAAACCACTTAGCACTTAATCATGTGCTTAGATCAAAACCCAAACCACTAGCACCAGTTTCATTTCAAATTCTTAAACAGGGTTCCAGTTTTTGTAAACTGGTCATTGGAACTTGTAGCAAAATCTTTACAAATAAACATATGTGCATATTCATTACATGTAGCATCTACGTGAAGGACTTGAAGTCATCGGAGTTGAGATCAAGGAAGGAGGACAGCACTTGATCAAGCCAAGTGATCTTCACTAACTGAATCTTCAGATATATATAAGTCCACTGTAAAACAAAGGCAAGCCCCGGTTTGCATCAAATTTACAAGTTTTTATTTGTATTCACTTCATACGTCTAGTATTTTATTTATTGCATTACGTCTAGATGGTATGAAACTCCAAATGCATGACCAGAAAACCCTGGAGTTTAATGTAGGATATGTTATCAATTAATTATAACTGCTGATCTCAACAAAAGTGGATTAAAATAGGCATAACTCGAGTGGGCAGATTCCTACTCGTGAAACGGGGTTAAGGGGGATCAATCGGAAGAGTTAGGAATTGATCCTCATAGTTGGGAATGGAGACCGGGCAGTGGATGGAAGGATCAAGGACGTGGTCCTGTGAACCTAGTCTATTTCTGAGTCGATTAAGGCCCGTTCTCGTGTGCGGCCCCGCTGGACAAGTTTGAGATGTGTACCGGATGCATACTGGCTATATGGGACCCAGGAAACCGATGTAACTTGTTAACCTGGGTGTCAGGGCATACCTCACCGTCTGATGCCGATGCTGAAAGGATAGAGAAGTCGGCTCTACGAGGGTTTGCCATAGAGAGACTTAATACTAGTCGGTGGGACCGGTTCGACAGTTGGGTGTCGTGTGAAAGGTTGCCACGTACGACGTCAGTGATGGTTGCTGTGTGCAATGTCGTGTACGGGCGTACGTGTCGTGTCAGCCAGGTGTTTTTGATTTCAATCACCGTCGCTCGCGGTAGTGAGCATACTTATACACTGAGTCGTGACGTAGTAATAAACTGGCGAAACATTTAATATGCTTCGTGAGTAATCCTCATAATGGAGATGAGGAACAATCAACACTTCACTAAATTTAATTTCCACCTTGGGCAGGTGGCGTCGAGGCAAAGCGTTTCTTGTTTGATTGTGGAGCCTCGACGTTGATGGCGCAAGATCCGTATGAGTCTAGGATAGCTCACTAAAGTTACTTTCACCTTGGGCAAGTGACATCGAGATGAAGCGTTTCTTGTTTGATTGTGGAGTCTCGATGTAAGTTGCGCGATGGCTATAAAAGTTGCTTAAAACTTGAAGTAAGGACTCTCCTTTAGCTCAAGTTCATCGTTTGTGCAAACTTCTATAATCAGCCCTCTATTTTCATCATGTAGAGTTTCATGACTAGGGTGACGGGTCAGTCTTGCTGAGCTTCGTGCTCACAGATACTGCATAAGTTGTTTTGTAGGTAATAACTGTACGGTGCTAAGTACGGGTGTCTGATGAGACTCGGAGCTCTCCGAGTGGTGAACTCATTACAACCCCTGCCGCTGCTATTGTGATAGTGTTGCTAGCGAGAAGGGTCCACGGGTTGGATACCTTCTCTGTTGCTTAGCATAGGTATGAGACGTGAGTTGTAATAGTCTTCCGACGTAGAATATTTTGAGAAGTATTTGTAAAATTTACACTTTGTAAGCTTCCGCTTGATTTATGTAATATGATGCTTTATTATGTGTGCTGTTGGGTGCCGCATCGCACGGCACCACCCAATGCGATTCCCGGGCGAGGTGCCCCGTCCCCGTGAACCGGGACGGCGGGTCCTCACAGCCAGACCACAGAAGAAGTAATGAAAATCGAAGAAACATTACTACTTGCAGTTACATAAACTAGCAAATACTCATCTGTACAGTGTAAAAATATGGGTTTTACAATATCACTGGAACAGCTCATTTTGCGTCACAATTTTCGGTTTTCATGCAGCTATCAAACAGACAAGCTCCTCTTTGGGGAAAATGGGAAAACCATCTAGTTGTTGGTGAAAGAACAAAGAGCTACAGTTATAATAGCATGGTAAATATCTCAAACCTTAGCTCAACTAAAAAGCGGCGACGGAGGCTTATGGCTATATATGCTCATACTTCTACCATTGTTTCTTGTTTTGTATCAAGCCTATTTTCTACATCTACATGGGAAGGTGGCAGGAGAACAAATAGGACCTCTCTCTCTCTATCTCTTTGATTCTTAGAGGAGATACTACCTTAATGTCTCAAGCAAAAATCTTACTTAGATAAATTTATGACAGCTTTATAATTTGGGTGTTTTAGAACAGCACAGGCTCTGATACATGCTAGATTTTTGGTTCATAAGACGGAACAAGTATTTTCATTTTTCTTCAATTTAAATGTAAAATATGAACAAATAGTTCAAACCAAAAATTCTTAATCCATTCACGGCATCAGATCATGAATTTAAGGAGCTTGAAAATGGCGGACGGTGTTCTGGGAACTCGGTGCGGGCAGAGAGGAAGATGATGATCTGATGTGCTGAGCCATTTGATTTGATGTAGGCATGTAAGGAGAACTTTTTTTGAAACAGTCCGGACCAACCAAACCTTGACATCGGACCAAGAAACAACAAACAATACACTGAACCAAGCTGTATCCGGTGCCGTTGTGAAGATGTTAGCTCCCAACATGCTCCACAATTTCGCTTGGCTCTGTAACTAGTTGCAACAACTGGGGCGGGGACCTTTCCTCTCCTAAAATCCGGCTGTTCCGTTCACACCAAATGGTCCAACAAGCCATAATGGCCAACGTCTTGATCTTCTTCTCAGACGACCTTGATGCTCCAACTGACAGAGGTGAACCAGCTTTAGTCCAACATCTCATCATTGATGAATATGCTCTCTGTTTACCAAATAAGGGCGAGCAGTCAACAGCATTCGTCGGGACTGTTCGATCAATAACGGGCTGCCTCCATAATCCCAAGCAAACACGCAACACTATGCTGATCAGAACGCTTTAAGTACACTAAAATAACCCAAGTTTCACTTCGAAACAAGAACTTTTCGTGCCGAAGCTCCATAGGATATTGCTCCATATTCAAAATAGCTTGGAGTTCACATAAGCTTCCATGTCAAGCTTCAGCGAAGTGATCTGCAGTAGAGGAATGATCTTCGAGTCTAACCCAAGGATGTGTTCGAATTTGACTCATATGTATCAAAACCCAAACTAAATTCTAATAAATCTCAAATGCTCATATATAGCAAGAGGTATAAGCTAAATATTAGTACCAGAAAGAGAGTGCAACAAGAGTAAGACTTACTTAGAAGTGGAGGTGTTCTAGCAGTACTCGAAGAGAAGTGGTACATTTGTGATCCACCTCGCTGGCATGCCTCGCCTTGAACACGCACGCGTCTCGTGAATTCGAGCCAAGTCAGTTCGGCTCGCTTCTCAATCTTGTACTATTCTAAACTGTAGGATCGAAGAGCACGTGAAAAGCTACCAGAGGGGGTGCATGGTAGATTTCAATCTTTTTAGTGGAAGCAACAAAAACCCCCTCGTCAGAAAATCGATCTGTTAAATAAACCGTGTATGTAACTGATCTAAATGTGTTCAAAAAGTGGTATATATTATAGAGAATCAAGTCATGAAGACACGACAATAAGAATCACGAAAATCCGTCAAGAAAAACTCAAGTTATGATCGAAAGATCAAACGCGGGTCAATCTGTTCTACTCGAGTAAAAACCAGATCTGCAGCACTGCAAAGAAACTCGTGTAGATCAGAAACTACAAATCCAATGACCGTGAAATTTTTACAAATGATAGACAATCAAGTTGTGAGGACAACCCAAAAAGAATAAAGTCAATTGCATCTGTAAAACTCGAGTTATACTCAAAATACCGAAGCACTGTCGTGCTGTCCAGAAACTCGACGAGAAAGACATGACAAAAACAAGTCGGACGAACAAGGCACAAAAGCTCCTCTAAATTACGAATTTTATTGATTGAAACATAAGAGGAACAGCCCCAGGTTGTCTTCTACTACGATCTCTGGCCTCCCTTTCTTATATAACCAGCCCGGAGGCCAACCCAATTCAAACTAGGACTCTAATCCTACTCAGTTTCTGAATCGAAACTTTCCATAACTGCTCAAGACTCTTCTATACGCAGATAGAAGCAATCTTAAGACTTCCAAACACCTTAGGAACGTATCCTACATTCCTAAAACAACTCAACTTCGTGTCCCACACCAAATCCTATCATAACCAACTCAAATATTTCCATATTTGAGCCATAACCGACTCAGCTGCAGCCTGAGTCCATAATCCAGCCGGTTGGACCTTTCCTACCAATTCTTTACGTCCACATCTCTTCATCACGCCTTGGAACCATGTTGCCACGTCCATGCACTCCTTGCACACGTGCAAACACCTTCCAATGACGTCCACGATACCTTCATATGCATTGTTCTTGATCCAAACATGCTGCGCGACCTCCCGATCAAATCAACCATAATTCCTCCCGAACTTGGTTGTTGAACCTCATATTCTCCATAAGACTAGTTCAATGGATCACCAGCCATATCTTGAACTGAAGCAACACCTGCACATGAATAAACAACCAATACTTTCGAGCACAAGTCCGTGACTTGACTCACGTTTGTTCCGAAAAACCACAACACCTTACGTGAACACCTCACATAAGCATGTTGCAAACCATTGCAAAATGTTAACTACCGTAAATAGCCATAACACTTCAAAAAATTAATAAAATAATACTAAGCAAATTTTCCATAGATATAAAGCAAGTTCGAAACATTTGCATGGTAAAAACAGAACCATTGCGATTTAGCTCCGGACCTTGCCAAAGCTAACCGGACCTTGAGCCGGAGCTTACCAAAGCTAGCAGAACCTAGCACCGAAACTTACCAAAGCTAGTCGAACCTACCGCCATAGCTAACCAAACACATGTCGGACCTAGCCATAGCAAGTTGGACCTTACGTCGGATCTTGTCGGAGCTCGGACCTTGAGTCGGACCTTGACAAAAAGAGTGTTTTGGCAGAATTCAAAACTTGTATCGTAATAGCCAATGTATTCAGCACACATAGGTCTCACATAAACGACTCGAATGTGTAACATGAACTCAGAGTCCACATCGTATACAATAGGTATACCCGACCAGCTACAAGTAGAGGATCGTGTGACATACTGTCAACATTCGGATTTGCCAATGTATTCAGCACACATAGGTCTCACAATCTCCCCTTTGATGAATGCATTGGCAACACCACTTAAAATCCAAACATTGGCTTATTCATATGAAAAGTTTTGAAAACAATCAAATGAGAAAGAAATTTCGAAACAAAAATTTCTCCCCCTATACATATTTCTCCCCCTTTGTAAATCAGAAATAAAATGAGAAGAAAAACAAAAGTTCTCCCCCTGAGAAGAATCGTGCCAAAACACTTGTGGATCTTGCAATGTGTGATCAATTTCTCCCCCTTTGACAATGTATTCAGCAAGGTTCAAAAGAGAAATTTTAATTGTTATGAGCATATTTATAACATATACATATAAAACAAAGCTCATCCAAGCCATACTATCAAGTAACTTACACTATCACATCGATGAGATACATAAAGTAGTGAAAGCCATGCTAGAGATCAAGTGTAATTTTCAATTTAAGCAATTCATGATCTCACAAACTTAACTATGTCAAGACCTGAAAGCATGACACTTGTTGCTGCATTTTAATTATTTTTCAAAGCACAAATTCAGATCATATGACATTTGCAAAAGATTATATGCTGCATCAGCTTTATTCTAACCAACCAAGCCAAGCGTATGTCATTTGACAATCATAAGCTTAAGGACATGGTTTTAGTCATACACAACTTCTTCCAAGTTCATATCTAAGTGCAATGATAAGACATCTCAAAAGAAGAAGTGTGATGCATGGATATTCTCTTGATCTTTTTCTCAATTTTTCATTTGAACATAAAAGCTCAACATGTGAATAGTTGATTTATTTTTTTTTTCATTATTAAAAGCACTTGTGAGCATGCAACAAGTTTAAAACAGCGAGAAAGTTCGATCATGACCAGATTTAGTGTAAATAATTATTCCAATTACTAGTCATGGCAAAAACTACAAAATGTATAACATGAGTAATGTAGTAAGAATTTTCAGCATATAAAAGGAATCCCAAAGTCATATATGTATGAAATACTATGATCATATTATTTTAAATTCAGATTCACTCATAGACTTCCCAAGATTCAAAACTCCCCCTCAATTTAAGCCATGAGGATGCATAACCCCTATTTCACTACGAATGAAACAAAAACGAGTGAAATCCAAAGGATTTGTAAAAATGTCTGCGAATTGTTGTTCGGTATCTACATGGTGAAGCATAATGTTTCCTTTTTCAACATTATCACGGAGAAAGTGATACCTAATGTCAATGTGCTTTGTTCTCGAATGTTGCACGGGGTTTTTAGCAATGCAAATGGCACTACTGTTATCACAAAATAGTGGAACACTATCTAGATCAACCCCATAGTCCTTAAGTGTTTGAACAATCCAAAGAATATGTGAGCAAGTGCTATCAGCAGCTACATATTTAGATTTGGTTGTGGATTGTGCAACTGAATTTTGTTTTCTAGAGGACCAAGCAACAAGTGAATTACCAAGAAAATGAATAGCACCCTAAGTACTTTTCCTATTAATTCCACAACCCCCAAAATCAGCATCCGAAAAAGCTTTCAAAGTAACAGTTGAGGAAGAAGGAAGAAAAATCCCAAATTCTTGAGTTCCATGTAAGTAACTGAGAATTCTTTTGATGGCTTGACGATGTGAAGCATATGGGAAAGCTTGAAATCATGCATAAAGACATATGCTGAATTTTATGCTCGGTCTTGATGCCGTGAGGTACAAAAGTAATCCAATCATACTTCTATATTCTTTTTGATCCACGGGTTCACCATCTTCATCAAGTTCAAGTATCGTTGCTGTACCCATTGGTGTCTGAAGAGACTTGCTTTTGTCCATGTTGAAGCGCTTAAGAAGGTCTCTTGTATACTTTGTTTGATGCACAACAGTACCCTCCTTGGATTGCTTAATTTGCAGCCCCAAAAAGTATGTGAGTCCTCCCATCATACTCATCTCAAATTCTGAACTCATCATAGCTGAAAACTTGGACACAAGATCATGAGAAGCAAAACAAAAGATAATATCATCCACCTTCACTTGAACGAATAATGAGTCATTCCATGCTTAAGCACAATAAGAGTTTTATCAACCTTGCCCATGGTAAACCCCTTTTTCATGTAAGAATGTTTTTAACCTATCATACCATGCTCTAGGGACTTTTTTAAGACCATACAAGGCTTTGGAAAGTTTGTAAACATGATTAGGAAAATTTGGATTTTCAAAACCCGGTGGTTGCTTGACATAAACCTCCTCATCTATGTAGCCATTAAGAAAAGCACTTTTAACATCCATTTGATATAACTTGAAACCTTTAGATGCAGCAAATACTAACAAAATTCTTATGACTTCTAATCTGGCAACAGGAGGAAAAGTTTCATCAAAATCTAGTCCCTCGACTTGTGTGAAACCTTGAGCAACCAACCTAGCCTTATTCCTAACCATAACGCCATGCTCACTTTGTTTATTATTAAACACCCATTTAGTTCCGATTAGAGTGTGACCTTGAGGTGGAGGTACAAGTTTCCAAACATTATTTCTTTCAAAATTTTCTAACTCTTGTTGCATGGCAATAATCCAAGATTCATTAGTGAGTGCGTGTGATATATCTTTGGGTTCAAAAGAAGCAACAAATGCAGAATGAGCGTGAGAGTTTGGATCACAAAACCTGGACCGTGTGACTCGTTCGTGAAAGCTTCCAATCATTTGTTGTGGAGGATGACTTTTGAGGACCTGGAGGGGAGTAGACAATTCAGAAGCTCCTTCTTCTTCATGTTCATCACAAATTGAAGAACTTGTGACTTGAGGACGATCTGGACCAGCAATGGCGGTCGTCAGTGCTGGTTGTGAATCAAAATCAGGAGCTGGAACAATGTCATTAGCTCCTGAATTTTCGGGCAGCAACATCACTTCTTCATCTTCTTTGATGAAAATATTCCCCCCCCCCCCCTGCAGATATGGGTCTGGTCCTGCAACATTAGAGCTAGTACCTGGGCTAGCTTCATCAAAAGAAACCTCACAAGTCTCCACAATTTTGTTAGTGTCATGTAAAAGCACACGGTAGCCACTAGTTGTAAAAGTCCCAAAACTTGTAAAGGCAAGACTTGAATGATGAATAAAGTTGAGTCAAATTCAAGAATTTGGAACTTGCAAAAACCTTTCTACACAGGGGAATGTTGTCATGTGCAAGCACACAATTTAAAGTCCACTTTGAATTCAAATGTTCATTTGAATGCAAAGGTGGTCATTTTAAATGAAGGATGCAAACTGTGGTTGTAACCCTCCCCTTCGCAGCCGCCAAATTAAAAGTTTGAATCCATATTTGAATTCTTCAGGTCCAAATTATGAGGAAGACAAATTTTCAGAAAATTTGGAGGTACTTTGATATGTATATCAAAGAGGCTTGTGAATTTCATTGAAATTTGAATTCAAATTTGAAACTGAAGTACACCTTGTCAAATTTTCCAAATGGCTTTCAAATTGCAGCTCTTCATGACTGAAATTTGTAATGTACCAAATTGTGATATTTGGGGGAGAAAAGCAGTGGGGCCCACTTGTCAATGAGAGGGAGAGACTTACAACCGAAGGAAGTCTTTGTTCCTCTGTTCCCACTCGAACCAGCCGGTTGCTGAACAGAGCGTGCGACACCGAGGCTCGACGCAGCGGCCACCGCCTCGCTCTCTCCTCGTGCTGGCAACCAGCTAGTGTGTGTGCTGGACGTTCAGCGTGATTCGTTAGCTCACAAGACGCAACACACGGTTTCGCTTCTCCCTCACGGAAGAACCAAGCAACCACGCTGCCGCCTCCTCGTTGATCGATCGGGAGCCGCCCAAACTTGTGCCACCGAGCTCCCCGAGCAGCTGAAACTGCACCACAGCTGCTTCCTACATCTCCTCGGAGAAAAAGCTGGTCGAGCTCGGCTTCCATCACCCACAAGCGGTTCTGTTTCACTTCGGCGAGTATCGCCTCCACTCGAGCTCACGTGGACAGCCTCACACGAGGGGATTCACGCTCGACTGAAGGCACCCAAGAACGTACCGACCACCCGCGCTGCTTCTCGCCGAGTCTCAGCTCAAGACGAGGCTCATCGAGCTGCAATTCGGAGAATTTCTCCTGGCGTGTGCAAAGTGACCCAGGGTGAGAATTTATCAAAACTCGATCGCATTTCTTGTGTTTAGGCCACCAAATCGTGCACAAAAGTGCTAGACTAGCTAGTGATCAAATTTCCTTAGCAACCCTATCTTGAAACCTGGTGTTAGTGGCCCATTTCAAGTTTTCCCGAGCTCAACCATGGCGGAACTCCTCGGGCACCCGGTGAAACCCTAGTAGCCGCTGTTTCCGAGCTAGTTTCTGCCCACGTCAAGTTTCCATAGGGGTTGCCAATGCTTTATAACCGATTAACCAAGGGTTTGGCAGTTGAGAAAAGCGGGCCGAGGTCGCCGGAGTTGAAACCGAGCTGCCGCACGTCGCCCGGTGGTTTAGAGCCGTCGCCAGCCTCCGATGAGCACGGGGACGAGTTCCTCGTGGTCGAATTGGGGCTAGCGGCGAGTTTCCGGCCGTGATTCCACCGGGGAAGCAAAAATCAGTGGAGCACCACCGCTGCCGGCGAGGAGGAAGGGCGTGGGCGTGGGAAACGGTCAGGAGGAGGAAGAAGCCTCCGGTCAGTGACAGGTTGTGTTAATCTGTGATCCGCTGTGGCTACCGATCGCGTGTGGCTACAGCTGAAATTGGTGTGCACCACGGTGTGGCTGCGATGAGAGCATGACACGTCACTCCGGGGACCCCCTGTCAGGGATTTGAACTTTTCCCGGTTAAATTTGAGTTCCAGAATTTCCCCAAACTTTAGAACCTCATAACTTTTGCTAGGTAGCTCCAAATTTAGTGATTCAAATTGGCTTGGATTCAGATTGAAAAACTCTATCCAAATATGCAACCCAATTTGTATGAAAGTCTTTATTTAATTCTGCAAAATTCTATAAAACGTTTCGGTAAAAGAATTTTAGAGGGAGTTTGGTTCATCCAAAATCCTCTAATTGTGCCAGAATATTATATAGGATGTTATTGAACTCCTATAGAAATTTCAGATCATTTGGAGTTGATTTGATATGGATAATTCAGAGTTCAAGTTGCTGTGTTCCAATAAATACAGAAACTTTTTTAGAGAATTTCCAAAATTTGGAAATTTAGTTCTGGGC
This sequence comes from Neostapfia colusana, assembly GCA_030760725.1. NCBI lineage: Eukaryota > Viridiplantae > Streptophyta > Magnoliopsida > Poales > Poaceae > Neostapfia > Neostapfia colusana. The sequence goes on from JASWHV010000017.1 coordinate 46,988,395, forward strand.
AGCTCTTAGTTCCAAAATTCCTAGGAAAATTCATGCATGCTCCCTGATCTATGTTTTAAATTTTGGATCACTTTAATTTGCATGAAAGTGCAAATTTATTCATAATTAATTCCTTTTTATTTAATTGCTTAGAGAATTGTTCTGAATAAACCACTCAGTAAAAAGTGCTAAATTTTGGTCCAGGGGACTTTCTTGTGACATGGAACTCACATGAAAATTTTCATCTCCATTGGAACTTCTTCTCAAGTGCTCATTAGTTATTTGACGTGAGTTGATTGTAGTCTTCCGCTATAGCTATTTGATGTAAAGTATTTACAAAGAACACTTGTAAGCTTCCGCTTTTGATTTATGTAATACAGTTTTACTTATATGTGTGCTGTTGGGTGCCGCATAACATGGCACCACCCAATGCGATTCCAGGGCAAGCGGCACGGCCCCATGATACGGGTGCCGGGGTCCTCGTCAGCGTGGTATCAGAACCGCATTGGTAATAGCACACGTAATAAGGATCATATTACGACAAAATCTTAGGATACGGTGAGGAAACGGTATTAGGCCCACATAAGGACTACTATATTAGCCTAATATGAAGGTGGCAACCTAACTTATTTGCTTATGTCAGAAAATCATGCATCTCGGGACTTCATGTGTCTTGGGGGTGCACGTAAGCACTATCCACCATGCACACAAGCTGAAGGGGTGAGCCTCACGGGTGGCAGGTAACCAGGCCAGCTATGGTATCCTCTACGACTCTTCATGTCTTTGGGATATCCGAGCACCGCCCTTCCCTGGCATGCTACGGGCAAGTATGGGAGACCCCGTCACGTGGTTAGTAACGTGAACACGTAGCTCAAGGCGTGTTTGGCTTGAGAACACCTGTGTGAGTGATGACGGACGAGTGTACGAACTGTATTGGGACCGGGTTCGGTGTGCAGCCGGACCTGACGATTGTGTGTGACTAATGCAGGATTAACCTCGAAACTGTTGTACGAGTAGAACACTTTTGCGAGTTACCGTTTTAGTTCCACCTATGATACATTTATGCTGGTATAATACGGTTAGGATTTTCTTTTGGTGAGGCTACGTAGTACCGACATGATTCTTACGGTGCATCGACACCGTACTACACTTCATAATCTGCTCCCTTAGAAGAAATAATTCATGAACTCAATTTCAACTAAAAATGGAAGTTTGAAACAAATATTAGTTACTGAACTCTTATTTTGAGCTAAGATTCAAAAGAGAAAATGACTAGGCTTCAAAGATTTCAAAAACAGAGTGCTTTGTTTCTGGCAGGAATTCTTGCTAGACTTTGACAGAGCATAGCTCTGAGTAGATTTAACCAATTAATGTGTATGATACAGTTCTGGAAAGATTTTTAAGTTCTCTACAATCTATATCAGACCTCCAGAGCAAAATCATAGGTTTAGTTGGTGAAAAGTCCAGTTGAAAGCATACTGTCCAGAACCAGGACAGCAGCAAAACCTCTCTGGACCTTTCTGTTTTATGCCATAACTTTCTATAAAAAAATCTCTAAGGAGCCTATGATACACCGTTGGAAAGGTTATGAAATGTGCAACATTGTTGTAGTTCAAAGTTTGTTCAGATTCTTAATGTATTTGCATATACAACTGTGATAAATTTAGCCACATACAAAGGAGATGCTGGCAAATTTTATCCCGGAATTCTGTCAACTTTGGAAAATCATAACTTTTGATACAGAAACGATCTAGAGGCATATGAATAAGCATTGGAAAGATACTGAAGTTTAAAAAAACGTTGATATTGAACTGAAGTCAACAATATGTAGTTAACTTGAGTAAATTTTGGAGTTTCTGTGAACTGGTCAGGGTAGTCCAGCTGATTAGTTTATCGTACTTAAGATTTTTCTAAACAAGAATGTGGTTATGCTTTCATAAAGTTCATGACATGTTCATGTTTTGCTTATCTTTACTTACTGATAGGATAGAATTTTGATTGACTCAAAATTTGTTTCGTGCAGTATGGTACGCGCACATTCTCAAATGAAGCTTGGAGGTTCAAGTCGAGGTGGGAATGACTCGACTTCATCACAAGAGCCATCGCCAACCGGATTGGCGGAAGTTATGGCGAAGGTGAATGAAACTCTCCAAACACTAGTTCAGCAAGGAATAAATAGAGAATCTCAACATCACATGCCAATCCCGGGCACTTATCTGGATTTCTTGGCGACACAACCGCCGGTATTCTCCGAAGCAGCTGACCATTGTGAAGCAAATCACTGGTTACGTGTCATTAAGTTCAAGTTTGGGTTGATTCAATGTGATGACTTCCAGAATACTCTATTTGCCGCTCAGCAGCTTCACAGCTTTGCTGGAGCATGGTGTGCAGAATACCTTGCCATCCAACCAGAAGGGCATCGTGTCACATGGACGGAGTTCCAAGATGCATTTTGTGCTCGTTTCATTCCTGCGGGCATCATGCAAATAAGTCTTGATGAATTCTGGAATCTAAAACGAGGGGAAATGAGTGTTATTGAGTATGCAAAGTAATTTAATTGCCTAGATCAATATGTTCCTGATTATGTGAAATCACCAGCCATGAAGGGTTATCATTTTTATCGAGGGCTAACTGCTAGGCTGCGATGTGAGTTGGCTCAAGTTAGCCAAAAGAATTTTGATGAGTTTGTTAGCTGTGCTATCACTCAGAAATATTATTCCAATTTCTACCTTAAAAAAAAGAGGTAGAGGGACTCATCATAGGATTAATGCAATCATCTGCCTCAGAAGTATCGGTTGGTAATCCGTTCACCTTCCGGTCGAGAGGTTCCTCAAAAGGAGCAGTCTTTCTTGGAGTATGATGACTCTTATACTCCACAGAGGTTTTATTTACCTCCACCGCAGAAACAACTTATTTCTTGTGCACCTTAGTACCAACAGTGTCCACCAGAATATTATTCCCCTCAAGATATTGAAGATGATCAAGGTGATTTCTCAGCTGAACCGAGTGGTATCCCACTTCAAATTGACAATGAACACAACGTCAATGAAGCAACTGAACCGAGCAGCAACAGAATGTCTGCGGGTCCAGTTCTAAATAATGATCTTGGACAGCAAAGAAAAGCCATGTCCAAAGTGGGAATTGTTAATTATGTGTCAGTCGATGATATGCCCAAGGGAGGACCTGTTCTTGCAGGCAGGTTCACCTTGAATGACAAGCCGGTTGTCATTCTATTTGACTCTGGTGCAACACATAACTTCATTAGCAAGGCGACGGTGATCCGGGATCAAATTTCCACAATTTGTGACTAAAGGTTCTTACCTTATTCATTCGCAAGGTGGAGACATATCAACAAATGAAGTCGTTTCTAGAGCACCACTTTGTTTCGGTGGAAACGTTTATCCTACCACACTCATTATTCTCGAAGATCAAGGAATTCATGCCATATTGGGAATATCATGGTTAACTTTCCATAGGGCTGTTCTGGACATCGAGAACCAGAGTGTTCATTTGGACTCTCCACTTCACGGGCGTCATACATTGTATCTCGGCAAAGCTGTTTCCAAAGTCCCAGAAGTATGTAATGCTGAAGTTTGCAAGTTAGAAGACATTCCAGTAGTCCGTGAATATGCGGACATGTTTCCCGAAGATCTTCCAGGCTTACCACTGGAGCATGAGGTGGAATTCGAAATAGAGTTGATACCGAGAACCACGCCGATATCTCGGAGACCATACAAAATAGCTCCGAATGAATTAGCTGAATTGAAGGAGCAACTAAAAGATCTGATGGACAAGGGTTTTATTCGTCCAAGTTCATCACCATGGGGTTTCTCGGCTTTATTTGTGAAAAAGAAGGATGAGACGCTGAGGCTATGCGTCAATTATCATCCGTTAAATGCTGTGACGATAAAGAACAAGTATCCACTACCAAGAATTGATATTCTCTTCGATCAACTAGTGGGTGCTAAAGTATTCTCAAAGATGGACTTAAGGTCGGGTATCATCAAATCAAGATTCGGGTGGAGGATATCTCGAAAACAGCATTCTCGACAAAATATGAACTTTATGAGTATCTTGTCATGTCATTTGGGTTGACCTATGCTCCGGCTCACTTTATGTATCTTATGAACTCAGTGTTCATGCCAGAGTTGGATCAGTTCGTTTCGGTATTCATCAATGATATCTTGGTCTATTCCAAATCGAAGGAGGGACACGCTAAACATTTGCATATTATGCTCCAACGACTGAGAGATCACAAGCTCTATACAAAGTTTAGTAAATTTGAATTATGGATCAACCAAGTGTCATTTCTTGGACATATTATTTCAGCGGAAGGCATTACTGTTGATCCGAGCAAGATTGAACAAGTGCTGAAATGGAAGTCTCCAACATCAGTGCATGAAGTTTGTAGCTTCTTAGGTTTGGCGGGATATTATCAGAGGTTCATCCCGAGCTTCTCAAAAATCTCTAAACCTATGACAAAGCTACTGAAAAAGGGCAGCAAATATGATTGGAGCAAGCCATGTGAGGAAGCTTTTCAAGCGTTGGTGAAACAACTCACAACAGCCCCGGTTTTAGCTCAATCGGATACAACCAAGCCTTTAGATGTTTATTGTGATGCGTCCGGCATCGCACTTGGTTGTGTACTCATGCAAGGAGGACGCGTGGTCGCATATGGATCATGGCAATTACGGAATCATGAACAACATTATCCAACTCATGATCTTGAGCTTGCAGCCGTGGTGCTAGCTTTGAAGATGTGGAGACATTACCTATTGAGAAATCTAGTTCATCTCTACACCGACCACAAAAGCTTGAAGTACATATTTACTCAAAAAGAGTTAAATATGCGACAACAGTGATGGTTGGAGCTGATCAAAGACTATGAGATTGAAATACATTATCATCCGGGCAAGGCAAATGTGGTTGGTGATGCACTCAGCCAGAATATCATATTCATAATCTGACCATCACGCCGATAGAAGTGGAAGAACCGAGTCTCTACTTGGTTCCATATGGAGCTCTACATAATCTAGCTCTCATACCCACATTAATAAAGGAGGTTATGAAAGCTCAAATGCGAGACAAGGGCATGGCTAATATTAAAAGTAGGTTGAAGAACGGGAAAATAAAATGTTTCCGGTTAGATGATGAAGATACCTTATGGTTCAAGGACCAGATAGTCGTACCCCGTGATATGAGGCTGCGGAAGAAAATTTTGGATGAAGCTCATTTGTCCAAATTTTCCATTCATCCAGGCAGCAATAAAATGTACCAAGACCTCCGGAAGAAGTTTTGATGGACACGTATGAAACGTGAAGTTGCAAAGTACGTTTGAGAATGTGATACGTGTCGTAGAGTTAAGGCCGACCATGTGAAGAAGTCGGGTCTTCTGCAATCACTGCAAATACCGGCATGGAAGTGGGAAGACTTGAGTATGGATTTCATCGTCAGGTTGCCGATGACCTCCCACCACCATGATTCGATTTGGGTAATCGTTGACCGGTTAACCAAATAAGCATGCTTCATCCCCGTGCATACCTGATACACCGCCAAGCAGTATGCGGACTTGTACATAGCACGGGTCTTGTGCTTACATGGAGTTCCCCGTACGATTGTGTCCAACAGAGGATTCCTGTTCGTAGCCCGTTTCTGGGAGCAGCTACACGCATCCTTGGGAACCAAATTGATTTGAAGCTCCGCGTATCACCCTCAAACCGACGTGCAAACTGAGAGGGTGAATCAAATACTTGAAGATATGCTAAGAGCATGTGCCATCCACCACGGTAAGAGCTGGGATGACCACTCACCGTTGGCTGAGTTCTCGTATAACAGCGGTTATCAAACGAGCATCAAAATGGCACCTTATGAAGCTCTCTACGGCCAGAAGTGCCGCACACCCTTGAACTTGTGTGAATCTGGCGAGAGAGTTATTTACGGGATTGATCTCGTAAATGAAGCAGAAGAGCGGGTAAGGCTTATTCAAGCAAATATTAAAGCCGCTTAGTCCAGACAAAAGAGCTATGTAGATAAGAGATGTCGTCCTCTAGACTTCCAACTTGGAGACCACGTATATCTCCGCGTATCTCCTATGAAAGGAATTCACCGATTTGGAGTGAAAGGGAAGTTAGCTCCGCGTTTTATCGGTCCTTTTGCCATCATCGAAAGATGTGGACCCGTGGCGTACCATTTGGAGTTACCGGCAGCCTTAGTCGGAGTTCATAATGTCTTCCACATATCTCAGTTGTGGAAGTGTTTGAAAGTTCCAACGGAGATTCTCACGGGAGGCATAGCAGATTTGAGGCCGGACCTCACTTATGTTGAGCATCCAACTCTGATAATTGATGAAAAGACTCGCGAGACCAGAAACCGGACGCTGCGATTTTTCAAGGTGCTATGGGAAAATCACACGTCCGACGAAGCTACATGGGAAAGCGAGGAGTATTTACAACACAATCATCCGGAGTTATGGGAGGCATATGTCTGATAGTTGTCCTCCCCAAATTGTTCTTAATGGTGAATCTTGGGGACAAGATTATTTTTAAGAGGGGAGGAATGTAAAAGTCCCAAAAACTTGTAAAGGCAAGACTTGAATGATGAATAAAGTTGAGTCAAATTCAAGAATTTGGAACTTGCAAAAACTTTTCTACACAGGGGAATGTTGTCATGTGCAAGCACACAATTTAAAGTCCACTTTGAATTCAAATATTCATTTGAATGGAAAGGGGGTCATTTAAAAATGAATGATGCAAACTGTGGTTGTAACCCTCCCCTTTGCAGCCGCCAAATTAAAAGTTTGAATCCGTATTTGAATTCTTCAGGTCCAAATTATGAGGAAGACAAATTTTGAGAAAATTTGGAGGTACTTTGATATGTATATCAAAGAGGCTTGTGAAATTCATTGAAATTTGAATTCAAATTTGAAACTGAAGTACACCTTGTCAAATTTTCCAAATGGCTTTCAAATTGCAGCTCTTCATGACTGAAATTTGTAATGTGCCAAATTGAGATATTTGGGGGAGAAAAGCAGTGGGACCCACTTGTCAATGAGAGGGAGAGACTTACAACCGAAGGAAGTCTTTGTTCCTCTGTTCCCACTTGAACCAGTCGGCTGCTGAACAGAGCGTGCGACAACGAGGCTCGATGCAGCGGCCACGGCCTCGCTCTTTCCTCGTGCAGGCAACCAGCTCGTGCGTGTGCTGGATGTTCAGCGTGATCCGTTAGCTCACAAGACGCAACACACGGTTTCACTTTTCCCTCACGCAAGAACCGAGCAACCACGCTGCCGCCTCCTCGTTGATCGATCGGGAGCCGCCCAAACTTGTGCCACCGAGCTCCCCGAGCAGCTAAAATTGCACCACAGCTGCGTCCTACATCTCCTCGTAGAAAAAGCTGGTCGAGCTCGCCTTCCATCACCCACAAGCGGTTCTGTTTCACGGCGGCCGAGTATCGCCTCCACTCGAGCTTACGTGGACAGCCTCACACGAGGGGATTTACGCTCGACTGAAGGCACCCAAGGATGCGCCGACTACCCGCGCTACTCCTCGCCGAGTCTCAGCTCAAGCCGAGGCTCATCGAGCTGCAATTTGGAGAATTTCTCCCGGCGTGTGCAAAGTGACCCCGGGTGAGAATTTATCAAAATTCGATTACATTTCTTGTGTTTAGGCCACCAAATCATGCACAAAGGTGCTAGACTAGCTAGTGATCAACTTTCCTTAGCAACCCTAGCTTGAAACCCGGTGTTAGCGGCCCATTTAAAGTTTTCCCGAGCTCAACCATGGTGGAACTCCTCGGGCGCCCGGTGAAACCCTAGTAGCCGCCATTTCTGAGGTAGTTTGTGCCCACGTCGAGTTTCCTTAGGGGTTGCTAATTCTTTAGAACCGATTAATTGAGAGTTTGGCGGTCGAGAAAAGCGGGCCGAGGTCGCCGGAGTTGAAACTGAGCCGCCGCTCGTCGCCCGGTGGTTTAGAGCCGTCGCCGGCCTCCGATGAGCACGGTGACGAGTTCCTCATGGTCGAATTGGGGCTAGCGGCGAGTTTCCGGCCGTGATTCCACCGGGGAAGCGAAAATCAGTGGAGCGCCACCGCTGCCGGTGAGGTGGAAGGGCGTGGGCGCGGGAAACGGACGGGAGGAGGAAGAAGCCTCCGGTCCCACCGGTCGGTGACAGGATGAATTAATCTGGGATCTGCTATGGCTACCCAATCACGTGTGGCTACAGCTGAAATCGGTGTGTACCATGGTGTGGCTGCGCTGAGAGCTTGACACGTCACCCCGGGGACCCGCTGTCAGGGATTTGAACTTTTCCCGGTTAAATTTCAGTTCCAGAATTTCCCCAAACTTTAGAACCTCATAACTAATGCTAGGAAGCTCCAAATTTAGTGATTCAAATTGGCTTGAATTCATATTGAAAAATTCTATCCAAATATGCAACCCAATTTGTATGAAAGTCTTTATTTAATTCTGCAAAATTGTTTAAAGCTTTTCAGCAAAAGAATTTTAGAGGGAGTTTGGTTCATCCAAAAGTCCTCAAATGTTGCCAGAATATTCTTTCGGATGTTATTGAACTCCTGTAGAAATCTCAGATCATTCGGAGTTGAGTTGATATGAAGAATTCAGAGTTCAAGTTGCTGTGTTCCAATAAATACAGAAACTTTTTCAGAGAATTTCTAAAATTTGGAAATTCAGTTCTGGGCAGCTCTTAGTTCCAAAATTACTAGGAAATTTCATGCATGCTCGCTAAGCTATGTTTGAAATTTTGGTTCATTTGAATTTGCATCAAAGTGCAAATTTATTTGTAATTAATTCCTTTTTGATTAATTGCTTAGAGAATTGTTCTGAATAAACCACTCAGTGAAAAGTGCTAAATTTTGGTCCATAGGACTTTATTGTGACATGGAACTCACATGAAAATTTTCAGCTCCATTGGAGCTCTGGATCACCCCTGTTCTGTCCTACATCTTTGGGTGATCAAAACCCAAGTGGGGAAAACATTTAGCAGTTGATCATGTTGATTAACCCAAATCCAAACCTTAGCACCAGTGTCATTTTAAATTCTTAAACAGAGTTACAGTTTTAAACTTTTCATTAGAACTTGTTAGAAAAATCTTTACAATTAAATACATATGCATGTTCATAACGTGTAGCATCTACGTGAAGATTGTGAAGCAATCGAAGTGGAGATCAAAGAGGAAAAAAAGCGAGTGATCAAGCCTCAAGTGGTCTTCACTAACTGAATAGATACTTAGTCACCTGCACAACCAAGGCAAGCTCCGGTTTGCATTTAAGTTGTTTTTATAAAGTTTTTACTTTTTTCACTATTATGGGTTAGAGTTTGTATGTGCATTAGGTCAGGAATGTTTTATACTCCAAATGCATGACCAAATGGACCCTGGAGTAAAGGGTAGAAAAGTGTCACCGCAGTAGAATATTTCCATGCTAAATAGCTTATGACATTTGGTAGAAGTCGAGTAGTTGGAATCTACTCACGAGCTATAGTTCGGGATCACACGGGTGTGGTTGGAAGAGGCAAACTAAAGTTTATGTTTCTAATGATGAGACTGGGCAGGAGGGTTAGGCAGCGACAAGACGAGGTCTTGGTCGAGTAGCTCTGCCTGTGTCGGTTAAGGACTGATGCGTGTGCGGCACCCATGAGCAAGTATTGAGTTGTGTACCAGATGCTTACTGCTATATGGGACCCAGGAAACCGATGTACCAGGTTAACTTGATTGTAGAGGCATACCACATCGTCTCGTTAGACCTATGAGCCCGAGACGGCGCGACCGGTTCTACAGTCAGGTGTCCTGCGAAAGGTTGCCACATACGACGTAATGAAGGATGCCAAATTTGGGTCTTCAGACGTGGGCGTATGTGTCGAGTTAACCGGGTAGTGTTTGATTCGAATCACCGTCCCTTGCGGTTATGAGTACCGCTTGCTTACTGTGTTGTGACATAGTAAGAAAGTTGTGTGATAACAGTTTTCATGTGTGAAGTAGTGATAGAGCAAACTAAAGTTAATTTACACCTTGAGACAAGTAACATTGGAATGAAGGGTTTCTTGTTTGATTGTGGAGTTCTAATGTTGCTCGGCGCAAGGTCACTACTATGATAGCTAAAATATGAAAGTTAAGGATGAACGGGTAGGCGAGTCTTTATGCAACTTATATGTTTACATCTTAAGTTACCTTCATGTAGAGTTGCATGTTTTAGGAGAGACGGTTAAGTCTTGCTGAGCCTTTGTGCTCACTCTTGCTATATGAGTGGTTTTGCAGGTTAACATCGACACTTTTAAAGAAGGTTGTCCGGTAAGACTTGGAGACTTCCGAGTCATGTAACACATGGAGAACCCAGCCACTGCAATGTCTTCGTGTTGGTAGTTAGAGGAGTCCGTGGGCTGGACTTGTTCTCAAGTGCTCATTAGTTATTTGATGTGAGTTGATTGTAGTCTTCCGCTGTAGCTATTTGATGTAAAGTATTTACAAAGAACACTTGTAAGCTTCCGCTTTTGATTTATGTAATAGAATTTTCCTTATATGTGTGCTGTTGGGTGCCGCATAACACGGCACTACCCAATGCAATTCCCGGGCAAGCAGCACGGTCCCGTGATACGGGTGCCGGGGTCCTCGTCAGCGTGGTATCAGAGCTGCATTGGTAATAGCACACGGAATAAGGATCGTATTACGACAAAATCTTAGGATACAGTGAGGAAACAGTATTAGGCCAACATAAGGACTACTATATTAGCCTAATATGCAGGTGGCAACCTAACTTATTTGCTTATGTCAGAAAATCGTGCATCTCGGGACTTCATGTGTCTTGGGGGTGCACGTAAGCACTATCCTCCAGTGCGCACAAGCTGAAGGGTGAAGCCTCAAGGGTGGCAGGTAACCTGGCCAGCTATGGTATCCTCTACGACTCTTCATGGCTTTGGGGTATCCGAGCAGCGCCCTTCCCTGGCGTGCTACGGGCAAGTATGGGAGACCCCGTCACGTGGTTAGTAACGTGAACACGTAGCTCAAGGCGTGTTTGGCTTGAGAACACCTGTGCGAGTGATGACGGACGGGTGTACGAACTGTATTGGGACCGGGTTCGGTGTGCAGCCGGACCTGACGATTGTGTGTGACTAATGCAGGATTAACCATGAAACCGTATGTAACACCCTCAATTTCATATTCATACATTGCACATAGAAAAACATTATAAAAGAAATAAAAATTGTAAAGAATCATAAAAATGTGAGAAAGATAGCTGAAAAGAGCCAATTCCAATTCACCAAGGAGCGCTGTCGACACTTCCCGCGGCCTGCTGGCCACGTGGCAGGCTCGGAGCTCGCCTCTGAGGAAGGGGCGAGGTCTGGCCCCGCTGGACACATGTCGCCTTTGGAGCTAGCCTCTGAGGAAGGGGCGAGGTCCGGCCCCGCTGGACACATGTCACCTTCGGAGCTAGTCTCTGCGGAGAAGGGAGGCTCAGCCCCACGGGACAAGTGTTGACTTCGGAGCTAATCTCTGCAGAGAAGCGAGGCCCAGCCCCGAGGGACACGTGTCGCTCTCGGAGCTCACCCCTGCGGAGGGAGTGAGGTCCGACACCGCTGGACACGTGTCGTCCTCGGAGCCCACCTTCGAGGAGAAGGGAGGTCGATGCTGCTGGACATGTGTCATTCTCGGAGCCCACCTCTGAGGAGAAAGAAGGTCCGACGCTGCTTGACAGGTGTCATTCTCGGAGCCCACCTCTGAGGAGAAAGGAGGTTCGACGCTGCTGGACACGTGGCACTCTCGGAACCCACCTCCAAGAAGAGGGGAGGTCTGGCACTGACATGTGGCACCCCCAGAGCTCACCTCTGAGGGAGAGGGAGGTCCGACCCTGCCAGATACGTGGCGCACACGGAGCTCACCTCTGAAGAAAGGGGAGGTCCCGCCTGCCAGACACGTGGCGCACGCGGAGCTCGCCTCTGAGGAGAAGGGAGGTCCCGCCCGCCAGACATGTGGCGCACCCGAACCTCGCCTCTGAGGAAAAGGGAGGCCAGGCCCCGCTGGACACGTGGAGCCTCCGGAGCTCACCCTACGGAGATGACGAGATCCTTAAGCGGTTTTTCTTCTGTGCGCGCGGGAATACCCGGTACTGAGGAAACCGACAGGATTTCCACGTTGCTACTGCACCAAATTAATTGGAGATAAGTTGTTAAGATCCAAAACAAATTAAATAGGACTCTTATTTGAAATCCAATCGGAGTAGGACTCTTTTTTTCCTTTTATAAATAGAACCCGAAAACCCCTTTGGCCGCAACACCTTTCCCAAGTCGACAACTTAGAGGCCCTAGCCCCCATCTCGCCAAGTTGAACCCTCTGCCGGAGTTTAGTCACCGGTGAGCCCACCGGTGAGCCCGCTGACGAGCGCCGTCGCGCCTCGCCGTTGCTGCTGCCATTGCTAGGAAGAAGGCCCCGCCACCAAAGAGAAGTGAGGTAGGTCTTCGTACCCATCTTACGACCTCGTCGCGGTTTCTTCGCATTTGTTTTTTCTGTTCCCTTCGAGCCGAAGCTGTTTCGTGTGGACAGATCACGCGTTGTTTGGTTTTTGACGGTGGAATTGATCTACATCTTGAGTCAAGATCATCACCACGTCCACACTTGATCCTTACACCCTTGTTCACCATAAAACCCCATGCAATCCCAGTAAAACATGCAAGAACACGTACAAACTGGTCTAATAAAACAGCATCATAGGATTTGCACCATTGCATCTTGAGTAAAGTTTGGGCATGATGTTTGATTGCTATAATTTTGTATGTGTGTGGTCGTGAGTAGAAGTACAAGCTCAGGAAGCCATCTACGAAGAACTACAGCACCGAGACTTCGAGACACGTGAGCAACAAGAGCCACAGGAGCAAGGCAAGTGCCCCTTGACCATATTGATCCCATGTTTTGAAACTGTTTTGTTTGCGAAAACATGTTTGCTTGAGTCAACTTGATGGGACACCCTTTTATAGGAGTTTACTAGTTTTGTTAACCATCCTTGTCGCCGGGAAAGTTGATGAGTCGGGTATGGTCGTTTTTCCATTTTGCTTCGCTTAAGCTACAGGATACGGGAGGGCGAAGTAGAACATGTCTAAGTACTGCACTCATATAAATAATGATGATGAGAACTTGATGATAATAATGAGCATAGAATTGGGGGAGATCTAGGCAAGCTTGGTTCGAGGATTTGGTAGAATGAGATGGTGGTTTACTTGCTGTAGATCTAAGGACCGGTTCATGCCAGCACATGCCAGGAAAACAGTGCCACCACAAGGCCAAATATGGGTGCGGCTTAGCTGACTAAATAGGTAAGTTGCTAGATTGTTATGGACCGTGGAAGGCGCGGGGAATCGGAGTCGAGAGAGGACTGCCCTAGGAACTGCATGGCACAAGAGGGGGCCCGTAGGTGGGAGAATGGTGATTCGAGCCTGCTGCTGAAACCTTAGTGAGTCCATACATCTAGTAGCCCCTTTGTAAAGGCTATTTTGTGATCTCTTGGCCATACACCGATGGTTGTGTACTGGTATAATGGAGGTTCTGCAGTCGCCGACGGGTGACGAAATCACAAACTTGTGGGTAAAGTGGTGCCACCTCTACAGAGTGTAAAACTATCATGATAGACGTGCTTACGGTCACAAGTGCCTGCCCAACTCACATGATTAGAGGGAAAACTTGGGATGGTTATTTGGTATGGTCATGGTATGGTTTTGGTATGGTCATTGGGATTGGTCTCGGGACTTGTTGAGTCTTGGCAATGAGTTTGGTTTTGGTTATATGAACATGAGATAGTTATGAGCATGAGATAAACTTGAGAAAGATCAATGGCTGGTTGAGACTTCAGAAAAGGTGACTTATGATGAAAGAATGTTGAGACTTGATAAACGGTGAACTATGATGGAGGTATGGTGCTGTTTTACTTGGATATATGTTGGGATTAAATTCACCTAGACATAGCTGCTGTAAGATACATGTCATACTTTTCCCACACTTGCTGAGTACGACATGTACTCACCCTTGCATTATCATACAAACGTCAGCAACAGGAGAAGAGTACTTCGAAGATCATGTGGAGTACTAGGCGTGCAAACTACCGTCAACTTGCCTGTGGAGTTGGAGATGGAGCCGCTGCTGTTTAGTTGCTTCCGCTATCGTTTAGAGACTTCCGCTGCTAGAATAAGTTAGAGACTTCCGCTGCAAGAATAAGTTAGATATTGATGTAATAAAGTACTTAAACCCTATTATTCGTGGTTATATTCTGAATTCAGTTTGTGGATTACATGTGTATGTGTGATGAACATCCTGGGCACACATATGCATTAGCTGGGTTCCATGTTTTACGGGACCGGGCATCACAGATTGGTATCAGAGCCACGTTGACCGTAGGACGCAAGCCTAGGTAGAATGGACACTCTAAAACACATAGGCACACCCCTCTAAACTTCTATTTTCGAAAATGGCTTGCTGCTGCACTTCCTTGTCAATTCAGCCACCGCAAAGTGCTATTTTCAGCCCCTCTTTTCTCTTCTTTTGGACAGCCACACCTTTGCTTCCTTGCTCCATAACTTCTGAAGTTTTGAAGTTATTTCTTCCTTCTCTAAAGTTTCTCATGTCCTATTTTTAGATACCGGTGATCCGGAGCACGACACACATAAGCACTCATTCACCACCACGTGGGACCGCACTTAACCCCATTGAGGTGTCCGATGGACCACCCCCGTCACATGGCGGGAACATCACCAGTTCACATGATTAAGTTTAGGATTCCCATTGAATAAGCTGTAATAGGAACGTTAAATCATAGTATCTTGAATAGGAGTGGCGTGTTGAATTTTTGTGATGATTGCTTGTGTTTGTGTGCTTGATTGTGTGTTGTGGGACGCTTCTACGAATATCCACATCCACACGTAGTAGAGAGATGTGAGATGTTTCGGCACGTGTTCACAACCTTGTATGGGATGCTATTAATAAAAGAAGTTATTTAGTTCATACACCTTGATGCATATAGCAGGGGTATCAACCTAAACTTCTAACTTCTATTCCACTCAACTCTCTCTCATAGATGGTGAGGGAAAATGCCAGTCGTCGAAGGAGGAACATTCGTGGCAACCAGGAACCACAAGAGGATGGCCACGATGAAGTTCCTGAGAATGCTAACCCCGGGGCTGGTGCAAACAACCTTGAACGGTTGATGGCTATGCAAATCAGCTCATGCAAACTATGATCCAAACTTTGGGTCAGCTGCAAGCCAACAACAACCACCACCCTAACCCTATTCCTGCACCACCGCCACCATCACCGCCACCACCGCCGGCTCACAACAGACTAGGAGAGTTCATGAGGACTCGACCGCCCACTTTTGCACAAGCTAATGATCCCATGGAGGCTGATAATTGATTGAAGTCCATGGAGAAGAAGCTTGCCATTGTTCAGTGTAATGATCGGGAGAAAGTTCTCTTCGCATCGCACCAACTTATGGGAGCAGCCGCTGACTGGTGGGACGCTCTTTGCAATGCTCATGACAACCAGGAGACTATCACTTGGGCTAAGTTCAAGGAGAGTTTCCGCTCTCATTATGTCCCTGCTGGAGTCATGATGCTCAAAAGGCAAGAGTTCAAAGATCTCCGCCAAGGAAAGAAGAGCGTGAACGAGTACCTCAACAAGTTCACGCAGCATTCAAGGTATGCCCCCCGAGGATGTCAACTTGGATCAAAGGAACAATACTTGTTCATGAGAGGGTTGAACAATGAGATCCAAGTTCAACTGCTCAACAATGACTATGCAAACTTCCAGAAGCTAGTTGACAAAACTATAGTGGTTAAGAGCAAGATCCGTGAGATCGAGCAAGAGGGCAAGAGAAAGATGCCATACCAGCCACAAGGGAGGAATGTACGTCACCGTTTCATGCCCCCAGCTGCACCTCAGTATGGCTCGTCCGCTTCTACTTTTTGCCCTAATCAACCACCACAGCAACGTCCCGTTATGCAAGCACCTCGCATGCCTATGCCTCCTGCGCCCCGTCCCAACATGGACGCATATGCTCAAAACCACCCTCCCCCCAATGTTCCTGCTGTCTTGGGAAACAAGGCATGCTTTACATGCGGAGAGGCGGGACACTTTGCAAGCCAGTGCCCGAGGAAAGGTCTTGGACAGCCGACCAACGTGCCCAAGCAGAACCCACGACCGAATGAAGGAGCTAATCAAGGTAACCGTGGGCAGCAGAGCTACGCTCGGGGCAACGTGAATCATGTCTCCACTGAGGAAGCACAACAGGCTGAGGATGTCGTGATTGGTATGTTCCTTGCCAACTCCAACCCAGCTACTGTTTTATTTGATTCCGGAGCATCGCACTCATTCATATCATCCAAGTATGTTGCCAAGTATAATATGCCCATATCACACATGAAATATACTATGTTGGTTAATTCTCCCGGTGGAGAGATGAGGACTGATATAGTATGTCCAAGGGTAAACCTTGAAATAAGGGGGGTAGACTTCCTTGCTAACCTTATTGTCTTGGATTCTCAAGGGCTTGATATAATACTTGGAGTGGATTGGTTAAGCAAGCACAACGGAGTGATCCAATGTGCTGAGAGGAGCATGCAGTTGACAAACGAGCACGAAGCTCGTATTGAGTTTGAGTTAGCCCAACCGGCAAACAAGAAGGCAACGTTGAACCACGTCGAAGAAGCAACATTCAAAAGCATTCTAGTGGTTCAAGAATTTTTGGACGTGTTCCCGGAAAACTTCCAGGTATGCCACCTCACAGGGACATTGAGTTTGCCATTGATTTGGTACCTGGAACTGCACCTATAGCAAAGAGGCCATAGAGGATGCCCGTTAATGAACTAGTGGAACTTAAGAAGAAAATTCAGGAGCAGCTAGAAAAGATTTTATACGCCCGAGCTCGTCACCGTGGGGAGCCCCTTTGCTCTTCGTAGACAAGAAGGATGGACCCAAAGGATATTTGTGGACTATAGGTCTCTCAATGAGGTGACGATCAAGAATAAATACCCGCTGCCCCGTATAGAGGACCTGTTCGACCAAATGAAAGGTGCCCGAGTTTTCTCCAAGATTGATCTTCGGTCAGGATATTTCCAGCTGAAGATTAAGCCCTCCGACATACCCAAGACTGCCTTTCGAACACGGTATGGTTTGTATGAATATTCCGTTACGTCTGTTGGGTTAACGAATGCACCTGCATACTTCATGTACCTCATGAATAAGGTCTTCATGGAGTACTTGGATAAGTTCGCCATGGTTTTCATCGACGACATCATGGTTTATTCAAAAAGCGAGGAGGAACATGAAGAACATTTGAGATTGACATTGCAGAAACTGTGAGAGCATCAATTGTATGCCAAGTTCAACAAGTGTCAATTTTGGCTAAAGGAGATATCGTTCCTAGGCCACATCATCTCCAAGGAAGGAGTATCGGTTGATCCCGGAAAAGTGGGAGATTATCTGAAGTGGAACCAACCACAGAACGTGAGAGATATTTGGAGTTTCCTTGGGATGGCTGGATACTATCGCCGGTTCATCAAGGATTTCACAAAAATAGCGAAGCCTATGACTGAATTGCTAATGAAGGGAAAAACATTTCAGTGGACACCAGCGTGTCAAGAAAGCTTCGAGGAGCTCAAGAAAAGGCTAACCACAGCGCCAGTTTTGGTATTGCCGGACGTGAGCAAGAGCTTTGACATATATTGTGACGCATCAAGACAAGGGCTTGGATGTGTGCTCATGCAAGAAGGACAAGTGGTAGCCTATGTGTCGAGATAATTAAAGAAACACGAGCTGAATTACCACACACATGATTTGGAACTTGCAGCCGTGGTGCATGCATTAAAGATTTGGAGACATTATATCCTTGGCCACCGATGTGAGATCTATACGGATCACAAAAGCCTCAAGTATATATTCACGCAAACGGATTTGAATTTGAGGCAACGTCGATGGTTGGAACTCATCAAGGATTATGATGTTAGAATCAACTATCACCCCGGAAAGGCCAATGTAGTAGCTGATGCATTAAGCCAAAAGGGAGCATGTCACCAGCTCACGGTTCGGGAGCTACTGCCCGAGCTGCGCAAGGAGTTCAAACGGTTACATCTCGGGATCTTGAACGAGATGGAAGTGATAGAACTCAACTCTTCGCTGGAACAAGAGATACGAGATGGCCAAGCGACGGATGAGGAGATCAAGGAGATCAAGGAAAGGATCCGACAAGGCATAGAAAAGGACATCAAGGAAGACGAGAAGGGCACGCTTTGGTTAGGGAAAAGGATTTGTGTGCCTAACGTGACGCACATCAGCGACACGATATTAAAAGAGGCACATGACTCACCTTATTCCATACATCCCGGCAGTACAAAGATGTACAAGGACCTGAAAACTTGTTATTGGTGGGATGGTATGAAAAGGGACGTAGCTGAGTATGTTGCCTTATGCGACACGTGCCAACGGGTGAAGGCCGAATATCAAAGACCCGCTGAACTGTTGCAACCATTGAAAGTACCCGAGTGGAAGTGGGAAGACATCAGCATGGATTTCATCGTCGGATTACCACGTACTCGGTCGGGTTACGACTCCATCTGGGTTATTGTGGACCAATTGATGAAAATAGCCCATTTTCTTCCTGTTAAAACCACATACCGCATCGCAGAACTAGCCGAGCTGTACATGGAGCAAATCGTGTGCTGTCATGGAGTTCCAAAGAGGATAGTTTCAGATCGGTGTACCCAATTTACCTCTAGGTTCTGGAAGAAGCTGCATGAAGCTATGGGTACATGACTGGATTTCAGCTCCACTTATCACCCGCAAACTGATGGGCAAACCGAGAGGACAAATCAAATTTTGGAATACATGTTGAGAGCTTGCGCCTTGAAACATGGGCGTAGTTGGGATAGGAACTTGCCGTATGCCAAATTATCCTATAACAACAGCTATCAAGTGACACGACCCCTTTGGGTCCTGTCGAGCCAGGATCACGCTGAGGGGTGCTGCGTTGCACAGCACCGCATAACACACGTCAAAGGTACAAAGCGGAAGCGGAAGCTTTATTACATAAACAAGTTTATCAACATGTTTACATCAAAATAAGTTTAGTCCACACTCGCGGGCGTAGACTAAGCATCAAGTGCACGTTCAGCCCTCGAACGTGTCCTTGCTAGCACACACGCACACTAACTCTGCGGCGTGCACGACTCCCACTCGACGGGGTTCCCCTCCTGGGGTTCCGTCTCCTCTTCGGGAGTCCCTTCCTCATAGAACCCTGCAAAAGCTTCAAACACAAGCAGTGAGCACGAAGGCTCAGCAAGTCTGACCCGTCTCACCTAAACATGGAACTTCTACATGAGGGTAATGGGTTACATGAGGTAAAATCATTTGCAAGGACTCGCCTAATTAGTAGAACCTTACTTTCAAGTTTTAGCAGCAGGTTGTGGAGAACCTTACGCGAAGGCACATGAGAGAGCCGCAATCAAACAAGAAACGCATTTCTCTCATGTACTTTGCCCAAAGTTGAAAAGAACTTTAGTTAGCACTAAGCTACAACATATCATTAACAATCAATGTCCAGCTTTCAATCAGCAACATTTTAACATGTAACTAGCCTGTTCTTTCTACGTCACGGTACAGTGAACAAGTGGTACTCACTGACCGCGAGGGACGGCGATTATAATCGATTTACACCTGCAGGGTTACCCGAACAACCCGTCACGTACGCCCGTACTCGATGTTGCCTACAACAACCATCACGGACGCCGTACGCGACTACCTTTCACCCGTTAGCCAAATATTGAACCGGTCCCATCGTCCCGAGCAAGAGGTCCCTGCACGCGCATCTCTGTGCCGCCAGCTGATTTACACCTCGAGCTCTCAACCTACCCTCTGAACGACGGGCAATGCCTCAATACCCAGCTACCCGAGTTACATCAGTTTCCCGGTTCCCATATAGCCGGTAGGTCTTCGGTACTGTTCTAGCTTGTTCAACAGGCCCGCACACGGCTCGGTCCTCAATCGACACAAGCGGAGCTACAGCACACAGGCCCCAAAGTCCTGCTGCCCTTACTCTCCGCTCGGTCTCATTTTCTTGCCATGTGTATCATGTGCTATCTCTACCCGAGCGATGTGCCTCTAGCCTATTCTCGCGAGTAGTTCCAACTACTCGACTTGTACCGAATCCTACTCTATCCTAGCAATGCAGTGGCTAACGGGGTTTGCAATCCTAAACCCCAACCCATGGTTTTCTTGGCTATGCAGTGGGGTTTCCAAACAAGACTCTGATGCACAACATAAAGAAAACAAGTATGTGCTCAAAACAATAAAAATTTATAAAATGGTTAATGCAAACCGGGGCTTGCCTTGCTGCTCTTGGTCGTAGGCTAGCTGTTCCTCCGGAGTAACGAAGTCTAGGACTTCGGGTTCCTCCTCGACCTTAGCGACTACATGATAAGAACAATGTATGTATTAATTTAGAGGCCTTTGTATTAACTTTGAAGTTGTGAAGCCTATAACCCTTACTAGACAGACCTAATGACTGTGAAACTTTTACTGTGGCTTGGTTACAACCTAAACAAAGACTTGGTCAAGTTTTAGTTGCAGCAAAGCTCATTTGAGCCCTCCACAAATAATTATGTCCTTGACCTTAGTTGGAACCCTTAGGGTGTTCTAGGGATTTTCATGAGACAAACTATGACTTTCTGAAAACTAGATTTTCAGAGGGTTCTAATGGAGTTGGTCTCACTTAATTTGGAAGTCTCTAACTAAAGATATGAGCTAAACAATTTCAGAGAAAATCCTGAAAATGTTTCTGAACATTTTCTATTTTCTCTGGAACAGTTTTACTAATCACACCATTAGGTGGACTAAATGAGCTCAAATGGATCTGAAATTTTTATGGTAGTTCAAGGATATTTTGGTGAACATCTCAGCAAAATTTCAGGATTTTCCTCCAAATGATTCTCCAGTTAAAATTCCTAACAGTTTAAACTTTAAGGAATTAATTCTGGAGAATTAAGGAATTTCATGAAGTGACACTTGATTTTCTGGAAGGTACTCAAAGAGCTGAATCCAGCAAAATTTGGTTCACTCAATTTGGAGCTTTCTAGCCAAAGTTATAAGGATTTGAAGTTTGAAGGAAATCTGAAAATCGGGGAAAAGTTTAAACTCGCGCGTGGGCCCAGGGGACACGCGTCGCACGCCGAAGCGACAGCACACCGCGGCCCACAAGGCTTTTGCGTGCCAGCACACCCGATCCCGGCCGCAGCCGGATCTCGATTCAAAATATCGGCCGCTGACAGCTGGGGTCCACCCCCTTCTTCAACCTCGCGACACCCGCGCTCCGCCGCCGAGGGACCTCGCCGGAGAGCTCGCCGCTGGCTGCTGTACCGCTTCAAACTTCTTGATTCTGGCCGCCCCTGCCTACTTTTACTTGGGGAACATGATCCGAGGGTCAGCTGCTCATGACAACGGCCGGAGCATGGTCGGCGACGAGCCGCCATATCGGAACGACTTCGGCCATGTCGGCTGACGCTCCTAGTGCCTCAGCTACTTGGGAAATCGGTCGGGGAGCATCAGTGGACCTCAGAGAAGGTCGACATGAACTCGGGGTAGCTCGGGGAAGGCCCGAAATAGGTCCTCACCGTGCGCCCGATACCCCCCCGTGCGTTCCGCCATTAGTAGACCTTGAATTACGCCGGGCACAGAAGTTCTCCGGCCCAGAGTTGTGAAGGCAACTTGTGCGTCACCGTGTCTAGTTCGTGTGGGAGTGGCCTGAGGCCCTCTAATCCTTTCTAGAGCACGAATTAAACAGAATCGTACCCGAGGGTCGTTCTGCACACAGAAAGGGGAAAAGTGGAAATTCGCCGCCGGTGAGCAACCACTCGAGCTGTGGCTCGGGGATGAGCAGCACCGATCACTTGCGCGTCCAAGGGTGCCTTGGCTCGGGCGTGACAACGCCCAGGTTGGGCTGTCCACGAGAGCCCGAGGTGCGGCGGTTTCCAGTTCCGAGTTTGATCTTTCGGCACAGCCGATATCACTCGGTTTCAATCGATTTCTATCAATGGGAAGGATGGAGGATGGTTGCTAGTACCTTGCTGGGACCTTGGAATGGAAAGAGGGAGCTGCGATCGGCTTGATCAAGCAGGAACTCGAGCGCTAGTGATGGCAGTGGGAAAAGCAGTCGCGCACGCCGGTAGCTCGGGGAAATGGTGACTGAAGCACGCCGGGGAGGGAATAAATAGCCCGGCCGGCTGGTCTCCGGCTTGGGGCACGCAGCAGGAGCTGGCGCCGGCTGCCCCCTTCGGTGGCGCGCGCGCACAGCTGCCGGGAACCGACTGAACTGTGTTTCAGTCGGTTTGCTTTGAGGCTGAGGCTGACATGTGGGTCCCACTTCTCTTTTAACCTCTGAAATTTATTCCTAACAGCTGTGGTAAACAGTGAACCCTATTCTACCCTTGGCAATTCAAATTATTCACCCAAGAGCCATTTGAATTGATCAAAGTTCAAATGAGGTTTGGTTTGAATGAATTTCAGCACATGTGCAGTTTGAAATTCAAATAAAGTTTGAATTTCTCCCCCTTAGCTCATGTCAAGATCAACTCCAAATGGAGTGAAAATTGGTGTGTGAGCTCACAAAAATGTGCTGAGCAAGAATATGCCTTCCACTTTTAAATTCAGTGGGTGAAAACAGTTTGAATTTGAATATGGTTTCAAACTGCCCTCTTCCTAACTATACCCAAAATGACCTCAAAAAGGTTTTGAATTTGGGTGGAACTTGGCATGGACATCCTTAGCAAAGTGTAGGAGTTTTCATATGTCCAGCCCATCTATATCACATGTGGGAAGTACCACTTTTGCAATGTGTGAGTTTGTTCCCTAATGAGCATGTTGATAATTGTTACTTGCTCTTTATTTGTGTTCATCATTCTTCCTCAAATGAGGTGTGTGGTGTGGTGATGAACACTGCAAATGAGTGTCAAAAACTGAGGCCCTTACATTCCTCCCCCCTTAAAAGAATCTCGTCCCGAGATTATAAGGTGAAATGAGAGAGAGGACGGTGGAAAATTACCGAATATGCGACGTGAAAAAGTCGGGGTAGTTAGTGCGAAGGAATTCTTCGCTCTCCCATGTCGCTTCGTCCATGGAGTGATTACTCCATAGAACCTTGTAGAACCACAACGTACGGTTGCGTGTGGTTCGGGCCTTTTCATCAATAATCTGCACCGGTTCCTCCCGATAGGTGAGATCCGGTTGCAGTTCTTTAATGTCTTCCAGCTGAACGGTAGTTGATAGCTTGAGACACTTCCTCAGCTGGGAAATGTGAAAGACGTCGTGCACACCGGAAAGTGCTTCTGGTAATCTTAGCCGGTATGCCACCGATCCACATCTTTCGGTAATCTGGAATGGACCGATGAATCGGGGTGCTAACTTTCCTCTCACCCCAAATCTGTTTACGCCCTTCATTGGAGACACTCGTAGGTATACGTGATCTCCAACTTCGAATTGTAATGGGCGCCTCCTCCGGTCCGCATACTGTTTCTGTCGGGATTGAGCGGCTTTTAGGTTCGCTTGAATTAATCGAACCTTTTCTTCCGCGTTGTTGACAAGATCAATCCCGAAGGTAACCCTCTCGCCAGATTCACACCAGTTCAGTGGTGTGCGGCATTTCCTGCCGTATAGCGCCTCGTAGGGCGCCATCTTGATGCTGGCTTGGTACCCATTGTTGTACGAGAACTCGGCTAATGGCAAGTGATCATCCCAATTCTTGCCGTGGTCGATAGCGCAAGCTCGTAGCATGTCTTCTAGGATTTGATTTACCCGCTCCGTTTGCCCATCCGTCTGCGGGTGGTAGGCTGAACTACGGATCAGCTTCGTCCCCAGGGCAGCGTGTAGCTGCTCCCAAAAACGGGACACAAATAAAGTGCCCCGGTCCGATACGATGGTACGGGGTACGCCGTATAAGCATAGGATCCGTGAGATGTACAGTTCAGCGTACTTCTTGGCGTTATAGTTGGTGTTGACCGGGATGAAATGGGCAACTTTGGTGAGCCGATCGACGATCACCCACACAGAATCATGTTTCTGTAAGGCGGTGGGTAAACCGACGACGAAATCCATGCTCACGTCCTCCCACTTCCAGGCAGGAATGCCCAGTGGTTGCAGCAGTCCCGGCTTCCGCCTATGATCTGCCTTCACCCTTCGACATGTATCACACTCGGACACGTATTTTGCAGTCTCTCGCTTCATCCGTGTCCACCAAAACTTGCTTCTGAGTTCTTGATACATCTTGTTGCTGCCGGGGTGAATAGAAAACTTTGATAAGTGAGCTTCATCAAAGATTCTCTTCCTTAACTCCGGGTTTCGGGGTACGACGATCCGGTCCTTGAACCATAAGACGCCGTCTCCGTCCTTCCGGAAACATTTCAACTCCCCACTGTCTACACGTCTCCGCAAATGTGACACGCCCTTGTCATTCTTCTGGGCTGCCGCTATCTCTTCACGGATGGTGGGGATCAAAGCTAGGTTGTAGAGAGCTCCATGTGGAATCACATGTAGTGGTGGTTCGCTCTCTTCCAACGGTGTGATGGTCAGATTATTGACGTGTGACTTGCGGCTTAGCGCGTCTGCCACAACGTTTGCCTTGCCCGGATGATAATGGATCTCTATCTCGTAATCCTTTATCAGTTCCAACCATCTTCGTTGCCTCATGTTCAGTTCCTTCTGAGTGAAGATGTACTTGAGGCTTTTGTGGTCGGTATATAAATGTACGAGGTTACCGAGTAGGTAGTGCCTCCACATTTTCAGTGCAAGTACCACGGCAGCGAGCTCCAAATCGTGAGTTGGATAATTTTGCTCATGGTTCCTAAGCTGCCGTGATCCATACGCGACCACTCTTCGGTCTTGCATCAGCACACATCCGAGCCCAATGCCGGATGCATCGCAGTACACATCGAACGGTTTTGTTGTGTCTGGCTGCGCCAAAACCGGTGCTGATGTTAGGTGCTTGACTAAAGCCTTGAATGCTGCTTCACATGCTGGACTCCAAACATATTTGGTAGCCTTCTTCAGCAGCTCCGTCATTGGCTTAGCAATCTTCGAGAAGTTCGGGATGAACCTCCGATAATATCCCGCGAGTCCGAGGAAACTCCGTACCTCATGAACAGTTCTCGGGGATTTCCAATTCAGCACTTGCGTGATCTTGCTCGGGTCCACAGCGATACCCTCCGCTGAGATGATATGCCCGAGGAAAGGCACTTGCGATATCCAAAACTCGCATTTGCTGAACTTTGCGTATAACTTGTGATCCCGCAGCCGTTGCAAGACTATACGCAGATGTTTCTTGTGATCTTCCTCCGACTTGGAGTATACCAGGATGTCGTCGATGAAGACCACGACAAACTTGTCCAGCTCCGGCATGAACACCGAGTTCATTAAATACATGAAGTGAGCTGGAGCATTGGTGAGGCCAAAGGACATGACCAGGTACTCATAAAGTCCGTACCTTGTCGAAAAAGCTGTCTTTGGAATGTCCTCAGCCCTGATCTTAATCTGATGGTACCCGGATCTTAAATCCATCTTGGAAAAGACCTTTGCTTCGACCAACTGATCAAACAACATGTCGATCCGTGGCAACGGGTACTTGTTCTTGATGGTTACGGCATTTAATGGACGGTAGTCCACGCAAAGCCGCAACGTTTCATCCTTCTTTTTGACAAATAATGCCGAACAGCCCCATGGCGAGGAGCTCGGCCTAATAAAACCCTTCTCCAGAAGGTCCGTGAGCTGAGTCTTCAGTTCCGCCAACTCCTTGGGCGCCATCTTGTACGGCCTTCGGGATATTGGCATGGTTCCCGGTGCAAGTTCAATCTTGAACTCCACCTCTCTATCGGGTGGCATCCCCGGCAAATCATCCGGGAATACATCAGGGAATTCTCGGACCACTGGAATGTCTTCCAATCTGATGGTTGTGGCTTGATAGACACTTGGAAGTTTTATTTCTGGACTGTCCAGAAATAATGAGTGAGAACCGTGCACTCCTGAGTTTAAGTGCACGACTCGGAGGACGGTGTCTAAAACAGCGCCGTGGCGGGTTAACCACGACATCCCTAGGATGACATCGACCTTCTGTCCCTCTAAGATAATGAGAGACGTGGGGTACACTCTACCCGCTAAGCATAATGGTGCTTTGGAGACCATTACGCTTGCTGAAATCTTCCCACCCGGTGAACAAATTAAATATGGACTATCGGTGGGTAGTATTGGCAAGCTGTGTTTAGCAATGAAAGCTTGGCTAATAAAATTATGCGTGGCGCCTGAATCAAATAGTACTATAGCGGGATGCTGGTGGAGTTGGAACATACCCGCAAGGATTGGCTCGCCCTCCGGCACGTCCTCAATGGCAAGCTGGTGGACAGTGCCGGGCCTAGGGTTTGCCCGCCGCGCATTAGTAGGGTTCCGGGGTTGATTCCTCCCCGGAAACTGTGGTACCACTCCGCCGCCTTGCCTCTCCGGGCAACTGCTCGCGAAGTGTCCTGGACGACCACACTTGTAACATGTGGCCGCTGCTGGTGGAGTACTTGGTGGACGAAAGCCCGGCATGCGTTGCGGAGGTGCAAACGCACGCGGCATCGCCCGCTGCTGCTGTTGTTGTTGCGGTGGTGCTGGCAGTGCCGGCCGGAATGCCGGTGAAGAATACGGCCGACCGCGGAACGGCATCGACCGCTGTGGTGGCTGCCAGCGCGGACCTGATGGTGGGCGATTCACCATCCGAAACTTCTGAGAAGGACCGCCTCCTTCTCCGCTGCTCTGCGGCGCGCTTCGCTTTCGCTCTGCCGCCGCCAACTCCTTGCCGGAGTCTTCCTGAACAATCGCAGTATCAATTATGTCGTTGAGGCTGCCGCGATTGAACATCGCCAGCTTGTCCTTCAGGAGCGGGTTAAGCCCCTGGTAAAAGTGGTCCCGCCGTTTCTCGTCCGTATCTGCGTGATACGACGCGTAGAGTGCGAGATCGTTGAACGCTCTGGAGTACTCCAGCGCGTTCCGGCTCCCTTGTTGCAGGTGTAGGAATTCCTGCGTCTTCCTCTTCATCAAACCGGGCGGTATATGATAGGCCCGGAAGGCCGTCCGAAACTCCGCCCAGGTCATCACTCGGTCGGTGGGTTGTGAAGCACAAAAGTTGGCCCACCACGCGCTCGCGGATCCTTGGAGCTGCTGGACCGCGAACTGAGTCTTGCGCTGCTCGCTGACTTGGAGCAGCCCGAACTTCATCTCTATGGCGCGGAGCCAGTTGTCCGCGTCAAGTGGTTCATCCGCCCTTGAGAATACAGGGGGATGAGTCGCCAGGAAGTCGGAGTAGGAGCTCTGTTGGCGCTCCTCACGATCTTGACGTCTCTCTGGGCGAGACGTATTCGCAATTAACGTTTGCAGCAGCTCTGTATGCTGCTGATGTGAACCCGCCATTGCCGCGACGATGTCGGCCAATGTAACCGTTGGCAGTGGCGGTGGCGGTGTTTGCTGTTGCTGTTGCTGCTGCTGTCCCGAGGAGTCCTCGGGAGGCGGTTGGGAGGTCTCTCCCCCTTGGCTAGTACCTCCAACATCAGGGTTGGCACGAGTACGCGTCATTCTGTAATTCAACACAGCAGCAATTAGCACATGTCTTACTCAAAATTCCATAAACAGCAGTAAGTATTGAAGCGACGCATGACTAACTTGCACAACATTCACATATATTGATAAAGCATAAACTTTATACAAGATACATTATTCTCGGACCTCCGAGAAGTCGTGCTCATGCCGTCACTACCTATACATACGCTACTGTCTACACGACATGTCACCGATTACAAAAGTTGGGTTACGCTACCCTAGCTGCCCTACTTGGCAACCGTAACCCCCTACTCGGAGTAGAACTCGACCTCCTGTGGGTCGTCCTCCTCCGGTACCTCTGCTGGTGGCTCGGGGTCTACCACCTCTTCTCCCATTCCAGGTTCTCCCATGGCTGGAAGACCCAAGACTACCGGTACGCCCAATACCGGGGGCACGAGGTCCTGCAATGCATGCACCTCGTCCATAGCCTGGTTGTAGTCCTCTTCCCAGCCTTGTCCTTCCTCAATAGCGTCGTCCCGCTCTTGAGCAAGGTCCTCATTCTGCTGGGTTAGGGTCTGCACCAGCTCTTGCAACGCCGCAATGTCAACACGGCTCTTCTTCTTTGCCTTCTTCAGACGACGCAACTGATTGTGTTGTTCATTCAGTCGCTTGATCGTCGGAAGGAGCACATTGCGGAGTGCACTGTGAGCACTCTCGAAATGATCTCCACGGCTTGTGCTCTCCTTGAGCTTGGTGGCGAGATGCTCCGTATGAACAGCTTGGCTGTCCATCACAGCGTTTCCCGCCCTCATTTGGAGGCTGAGATTTGCCTCCGCGGGGTTGTACCTTGGGCAACTCGGGTTTGTTGCCTCTAGGTACCTCTCTTCCCACACATGCTGAGCTCGTCCCTCCACCGGAACGAGTGCGTATGGAGTTCCCTCCATAGCCTGCACGTGTAGTTGGCAGAAACGTGACATAGTGTCACGGGCTGCCACTTGCCACATCCCTTCCGGTTGTCTTCCTCTCACCGTGACGGTGAATGGCACCCAACCGGGTGGCGTAGGCCCTGCAGGAACCTCGACATGGATCGTCCACGTCTTGTTCCCCTCTTCGCCTTCTTCCTTGGCGAAGTATTGCGGCATCTGGTTGTACCCGAAATATTGGAGCATTAGCCACAATGCTCCCGGGTAGCCGCTACGGTCAGAACAGTGGGAAACTACCCACCCGTTCTCCAACCGTTTATCTGCTGCCATCTGTAAAAATATATTTGAGAAATGTCAAATATTTATTTAAACAGTAAACCATTGAGTTATAACATAAGATATGTCATTGAACCCTTAACACTTGGAAACATAGTTCAAATTTTTAAACAAATTTGACTGCTGATCTGCTGTTCCCATGACAGCCCTGACCAGTTTCCATATTAATCTGATTTAGGCCAGGTTAAAAGCAAAACCAGTCCTGGAGCTCAACATCAAAGTTAAAGTTAACTTCAATAGCTTTCCAGAAAGTATTTGGTTGGCCTAAGATCTGCTCCGGTTCAAAAGTTATGAGATGTCAAAGTTAACAGAATTTCTGGAAATAATTGGACAGCACCTCCCTGCCTTAGGTACTGATTTGATCCAAGAATCCCAGTTAATTCTGTTCCTAATCTGACAAAACTTTCTGTTACAAAGTTGTAACCCATCTCATAATCTTTCCAGAACTACCTTATTTTCTATTTTTGGATTTTTATGCAGGAAGTTATGCTTAAGTTACAGAGAGTTTACAGAGAGTCTTTGCTCTGTCCTGTTTTCTGGACAGTTTCAACTCTATTGCATTTTTCGAGTGGTTAAGGGACGAAACACCTCTGGAACTCAACAGAAAAGTTGTAAAGCTCCTCCAAAGCTTTCCAGAGACGTATCATACGACATCAACCTCGAAAGAACTCAACCTCTAACCTCTGATTACTTCAGCCTTGATTTAGCTGAAAACAGAGTGCTCTGTCCTTAACATCCTATAAGTTGAAAACTTATTAGCTTTGAATATCCTGTTCAAGGGAAGGAGTTACATCAAGTTTTACTACTTTGGATCAAAACCTTCAAATTTTTAAATGAAGTTGTTCATTTAGTTGGGTGTGACGTCGATGCGTCACCAGATCATGTCGGTACTACGTCCTCACAAAGAAAAACCTATACCGGACTTAGCCGGCTTCGTTAGTTTAGTGGCACTACTCGTCACTCGCACACGGATGCTACACGTCTACCGTTTCGTGGTAAGGCTACCTGCAGAAATTCAACCAATCATCAGACTCGGCTGCACACCGAGCCCGGAATCCATACAGTTGGTACATCCGGCCGTCATCACTCGCCCGGATGTTCTCAAGCCAAACACGCCCTGAGTTACGTGTTCACGTTTCAGACCACGTGACGGGGTCTCCCATGTTGCACCACGCACGCCAGGGACAGACGTTGCTCGAATACCCCAAACGACATGAAGAGTCGTAGAGGATATCAAAGCGGGTCGGGTTACCTGCCACCCGTGGGGCTCCACCCTTCAGCTTGTGCGCACTGGTGGACAGCGCTTACGTGCACCCCCCAAGACATGAACGTCCCGAGATGCACGATTTTCCGACATAACAAATAAGTTAATAAGCCACTTTCTATATACTAATAACATCCTTATACGGGCTACTAACTCGTTCCTCACTGGATTTTTGAAAAAGAAGACCTTTGTACTGTGTTAAACCTCAAGCGAGCTCTGATACCACGCTGACACGACCCCTTTGGGTCCTGTCGAGCCAGGATCACGCTGAGGGGTGCTGCGTTGCACAGCACCGCATAACACACGTCAAAGGTACAAAGCGGAAGCGGAAGCTTTATTACATAAACAAGTTTATCAACATGTTTACATCAAAATAAGTTTAGTCCACACTCGCGGGCGTAGACTAAGCATCAAGTGCACGTTCAGCCCTCGAACGTGTCCTTGCTAGCACACACGCACACTAACTCTGCGGCGTGCACGACTCCCACTCGACGGGGTTCCCCTCCTGGGGTTCCGTCTCCTCTTCGGGAGTCCCTTCCTCATAGAACCCTGCAAAAGCTTCAAACACAAGCAGTGAGCACGAAGGCTCAGCAAGTCTGACCCGTCTCACCTAAACATGGAACTTCTACATGAGGGTAATGGGTTACATGAGGTAAAATCATTTGCAAGGACTCGCCTAATTAGTAGAACCTTACTTTCAAGTTTTAGCAGCAGGTTGTGGAGAACCTTACGCGAAGGCACATGAGAGAGCCGCAATCAAACAAGAAACGCATTTCTCTCATGTACTTTGCCCAAAGTTGAAAAGAACTTTAGTTAGCACTAAGCTACAACATATCATTAACAATCAATGTCCAGCTTTCAATCAGCAACATTTTAACATGTAACTAGCCTGTTCTTTCTACGTCACGGTACAGTGAACAAGTGGTACTCACTGACCGCGAGGGACGGCGATTATAATCGATTTACACCTGCAGGGTTACCCGAACAACCCGTCACGTACGCCCGTACTCGATGTTGCCTACAACAACCATCACGGACGCCGTACGCGACTACCTTTCACCCGTTAGCCAAATATTGAACCGGTCCCATCGTCCCGAGCAAGAGGTCCCTGCACGCGCATCTCTGTGCCGCCAGCTGATTTACACCTCGAGCTCTCAACCTACCCTCTGAACGACGGGCAATGCCTCAATACCCAGCTACCCGAGTTACATCAGTTTCCCGGTTCCCATATAGCCGGTAGGTCTTCGGTACTGTTCTAGCTTGTTCAACAGGCCCGCACACGGCTCGGTCCTCAATCGACACAAGCGGAGCTACAGCACACAGGCCCCAAAGTCCTGCTGCCCTTACTCTCCGCTCGGTCTCATTTTCTTGCCATGTGTATCATGTGCTATCTCTACCCGAGCGATGTGCCTCTAGCCTATTCTCGCGAGTAGTTCCAACTACTCGACTTGTACCGAATCCTACTCTATCCTAGCAATGCAGTGGCTAACGGGGTTTGCAATCCTAAACCCCAACCCATGGTTTTCTTGGCTATGCAGTGGGGTTTCCAAACAAGACTCTGATGCACAACATAAAGAAAACAAGTATGTGCTCAAAACAATAAAAATTTATAAAATGGTTAATGCAAACCGGGGCTTGCCTTGCTGCTCTTGGTCGTAGGCTAGCTGTTCCTCCGGAGTAACGAAGTCTAGGACTTCGGGTTCCTCCTCGACCTTAGCGACTACATGATAAGAACAATGTATGTATTAATTTAGAGGCCTTTGTATTAACTTTGAAGTTGTGAAGCCTATAACCCTTACTAGACAGACCTAATGACTGTGAAACTTTTACTGTGGCTTGGTTACAACCTAAACAAAGACTTGGTCAAGTTTTAGTTGCAGCAAAGCTCATTTGAGCCCTCCACAAATAATTATGTCCTTGACCTTAGTTGGAACCCTTAGGGTGTTCTAGGGATTTTCATGAGACAAACTATGACTTTCTGAAAACTAGATTTTCAGAGGGTTCTAATGGAGTTGGTCTCACTTAATTTGGAAGTCTCTAACTAAAGATATGAGCTAAACAATTTCAGAGAAAATCCTGAAAATGTTTCTGAACATTTTCTATTTTCTCTGGAACAGTTTTACTAATCACACCATTAGGTGGACTAAATGAGCTCAAATGGATCTGAAATTTTTATGGTAGTTCAAGGATATTTTGGTGAACATCTCAGCAAAATTTCAGGATTTTCCTCCAAATGATTCTCCAGTTAAAATTCCTAACAGTTTAAACTTTAAGGAATTAATTCTGGAGAATTAAGGAATTTCATGAAGTGACACTTGATTTTCTGGAAGGTACTCAAAGAGCTGAATCCAGCAAAATTTGGTTCACTCAATTTGGAGCTTTCTAGCCAAAGTTATAAGGATTTGAAGTTTGAAGGAAATCTGAAAATCGGGGAAAAGTTTAAACTCGCGCGTGGGCCCAGGGGACACGCGTCGCACGCCGAAGCGACAGCACACCGCGGCCCACAAGGCTTTTGCGCGCCAGCACACCCGATCCCGGCCGCAGCCGGATCTCGATTCAAAATATCGGCCGCTGACAGCTGGGGTCCACCCCCTTCTTCAACCTCGCGACACCCGCGCTCCGCCGCCGAGGGACCTCGCCGGAGAGCTCGCCGCTGGCTGCTGTACCGCTTCAAACTTCTTGATTCTGGCCGCCCCTGCCTACTTTTACTTGGGGAACATGATCCGAGGGTCAGCTGCTCATGACAACGGCCGGAGCATGGTCGGCGACGAGCCGCCATATCGGAACGACTTCGGCCATGTCGGCTGACGCTCCTAGTGCCTCAGCTACTTGGGAAATCGGTCGGGGAGCATCAGTGGACCTCAGAGAAGGTCGACATGAACTCGGGGTAGCTCGGGGAAGGCCCGAAATAGGTCCTCACCGTGCGCCCGATACCCCCCGTGCGTTCCGCCATTAGTAGACCTTGAATTACGCCGGGCACAGAAGTTCTCCGGCCCAGAGTTGTGAAGGCAACTTGTGCGTCACCGTGTCTAGTTCGTGTGGGAGTGGCCTGAGGCCCTCTAATCCTTTCTAGAGCACGAATTAAACAGAATCGTACCCGAGGGTCGTTCTGCACACAGAAAGGGGAAAAGTGGAAATTCGCCGCCGGTGAGCAACCACTCGAGCTGTGGCTCGGGGATGAGCAGCACCGATCACTTGCGCGTCCAAGGGTGCCTTGGCTCGGGCGTGACAACGCCCAGGTTGGGCTGTCCACGAGAGCCCGAGGTGCGGCGGTTTCCAGTTCCGAGTTTGATCTTTCGGCACAGCCGATATCACTCGGTTTCAATCGATTTCTATCAATGGGAAGGATGGAGGATGGTTGCTAGTACCTTGCTGGGACCTTGGAATGGAAAGAGGGAGCTGCGATCGGCTTGATCAAGCAGGAACTCGAGCGCTAGTGATGGCAGTGGGAAAAGCAGTCGCGCACGCCGGTAGCTCGGGGAAATGGTGACTGAAGCACGCCGGGGAGGGAATAAATAGCCCGGCCGGCTGGTCTCCGGCTTGGGGCACGCAGCAGGAGCTGGCGCCGGCTGCCCCCTTCGGTGGCGCGCGCGCACAGCTGCCGGGAACCGACTGAACTGTGTTTCAGTCGGTTTGCTTTGAGGCTGAGGCTGACATGTGGGTCCCACTTCTCTTTTAACCTCTGAAATTTATTCCTAACAGCTGTGGTAAACAGTGAACCCTATTCTACCCTTGGCAATTCAAATTATTCACCCAAGAGCCATTTGAATTGATCAAAGTTCAAATGAGGTTTGGTTTGAATGAATTTCAGCACAAGTGCAGTTTGAAATTCAAATAAAGTTTGAATTTCTCCCCCTTAGCTCATGTCAAGATCAACTCCAAATGGAGTGAAAATTGGTGTGTGAGCTCACAAAAATGTGCTGAGCAAGAATATGCCTTCCACTTTTAAATTCAGTGGGTGAAAACAGTTTGAATTTGAATATGGTTTCAAACTGCCCTCTTCCTAACTATACCCAAAATGACCTCAAAAAGGTTTTGAATTTGGGTGGAACTTGGCATGGACATCCTTAGCAAAGTGTAGGAGTTTTCATATGTCCAGCCCATCTATATCACATGTGGGAAGTACCACTTTTGCAATGTGTGAGTTTGTTCCCTAATGAGCATGTTGATAATTGTTACTTGCTCTTTATTTGTGTTCATCATTCTTCCTCAAATGAGGTGTGTGGTGTGGTGATGAACACTGCAAATGAGTGTCAAAAACTGAGGCCCTTACATCAAGCCAGCTTGAAGATGTCACCTTTCGAAGCGCTGTATGGTAGACGGTGTAGAACGCCGCTGTTCTGGAATGAGACCGGAGAGAACCAAGTGTTTGGACCCGAAGTGCTGCAAGAAACCGAGAAGCAAGTCCAAACAATACGGGAGAACTTGAAGGTGCTCAGTCACGACAAAAGGGTTATGCGTACAATAGGTGAAGAAAGTTGACCATTGAAGTAGGAGACTTCGTGTACCTTAAGGTATCACCTATCTGTGGCCAACGACATTTCAACGTCAAGGTCAAGTTAGTACCTCGCTACATCGGGCCATTTAAGATTTCGGGCAAGCAAGGAGAGGTAGCTTATAAACTGGAGCTCCCAACGCACCTCTCCGAAATGCATGACGTGTTTCACGTATCCCAGCTCAAGAAGTGCTTGAGAATACCAGAAGAACAAGTACCAATGGATGAGCTCGAGCATCAAGAGGATCTGACCTATGTAGAGCGCCCTGTCCGAATTTTGGACGTGAAGGAAAGGGTCACGAGGAACAAAGTGATCTGATGGTGCAAGGTACAGTGGAGCCATCACACGGAAGCCGAGGCTACATGGGAGTGTGAGGAAGACCTCAAGGCAGAATTCCCTCATCTATTATCTACTCTATCGAATCTCAAGGGCGAGATTCAGTTTAAGGGGGGTAGGTATGTAACATCCTCAATCTCGTATCCATGCATGCATACATATTTCATATAGAAAGACATTTTAAATAAAGTAGAACGGGAAAAAGATAGCTAAAAAGAGCCAATTCCAATTCACTAAGGACCACCGTCGACACTTTCCGCGGCAGCTGGCCACGTGGCGCCTTCGGAGCTCATCCCTGCGGAGGGGGTGAGGTCCTGCGCTGGCCACGTGGCTGGCTTGGAGCTCGCCTCTGAGGAAGGGGCGAGGTCCGGCCTCGCTGGACATGTGTTGCCTTCGGAGCTAGTCTCTGCGGAGAAGCGAGGCCCGGCCCCCGCTGGACATGTGGCGTCTCCGGAGCTTACCACTGCAGAGATGCGAGATCCTTAAGCGGTTTTTCTCCTGTGCGCACGGGAATACCCGGTACTGAGGAAACCGACACGATTTCCACGTTGCTACCGCACCAAATCAATTAGAGATAAGTTTTTAAGATCCAAAATAAATTAGATAGGACTCTTGTTTGAAATTCAATCAGAGTAGGACTCTTCCTTATTCTTTTATAAATAGAACCCAAAAAACCCCTTGGCTGTACACCTTTTCCCAAGTCGACAACTTAGATGCCCTAGCCCCCAACTCACCGAGTTAAACCCCCTTCGCTGTAGTTAAGCCACCGGTGAGACCGCCGATGAGCCGTCACGATCGCCGTCACCAGAAGAGAGCCGACGATATGTCCTGCTGCCATAGCTAGGAGGAAGGCCGAGGTAGGTCTCCGTTACCACCTTACGACATCGTCGCGGTTTCTACGCATCTGTTTCTTCGAATTGAAACTTTTTCGTGTGGACAGATCACTTGTTGATCGGTTTTTGACGGTGGAATTGATCTAGATCTTGAGTCAAGATCATCACCACGTCCACACTTGATCCTTAACCCTTGTTCACCATAAAACCCCATGCAAGCCACTAAAACATGCAAGAACACGTACAAACTGGGTTAATAAAACAGCACCATAGGATTTGCACCATTGCATCTTGAATAGAGTTTGTGCATGATGATTGATTATTGTAAATCTTGTATGTGCGTGATCGTGAGTAGAAGGACAAGCTCAGGGAGCCATCTACGAAGGACTACAGAACCAGAACTTCGAGACACGTGAGCAACCAGAGCCACAGGAACAAGGCAAGTGCCCCTTGACCATATTGATCCCATGTTTTGGAAACTGTTTTGTTTGCGAAAATATGTATGTTTGAGTCAACTTGATGGGAAACCCTTTTATAGGAGTTTACTAGCTTTGTTAACCACCCTTGTCGCCGGGAATGTTTATGAGTCGGGTATGGTCGTTTTTGCTTTTTGCTTCGCTTAGCTTATGGGATACAGGAAGGCGAAGTAGAGCATGTCTAAGTACTGCACACATATGAATAATGTTAATGAGAACTTGATGATGATAATGAACATGAATCGGGGGAGATCTAGGCAAGCTTGGTTCGTGGATTTGGTAGAATGAGATGGTGGTTTACTTGCCGTAGATCTAAGGACCGGTTCATGCCAGCACATGCCAGGAAAACAGTGCCACCACAAGGCCAAATATGGGTGCGGCTTAGCTGACTAATTAGGTAAGTTGCTAGATTGTTATGGACCGTGGAAGGAGCAGGGAATGGGAGTCGAGAGAGGACCGCCCTGGGAACTGCATGGCACAAGAGGGGCCCGTAGGTGGGAGAATGGTGATTCGAGCCTGCTGGTGAATCCTTAGTGAGTCCATACATCTAGTAGCCCCTTTGTATAGGCTATTTTGTGATCTCTTGGCCATACACCGACGGTTGTGTACTGGTATAATGGAGGTTCTGCAGTCGCCGACGGGTGACGAAATCACAAACTTGTGGGTAAAGTGGTGCAACCTCTTAAGAGTGTAAAACTATCATGATAGCCATGCTTACGGTCACAAGCGCCTGGCCAACTCACATGATTAGATGGGATGGTTATTTGGGATGGTTATTGGTATGGTTATGGTATGGTCTTGAGATTGGTTTCGGGACTGTGTAGTCTTTGTGATGAGATTTGTTTTGGGACTGTTGAGTCTTGATAATGAGATTGGTTTTGGGACTGTTAAGACATGACAATGAGTTTTGGTTCGGTTATATGATTATGAGATGGATATGAACATGAGATGGTTATTATGAGCATGAGACAAAGTTGAGAAAGATTAATGGTTGGTTGAGATATGAAAAGTGGTGAATTATGAAGGAGGTATGTTGCTGTTTTACTTAAATATATATTGGGATTAAATTCACTTAAAGATAGTTGCTGTTTTTATCATGTTTGTGAAATAAACATTGCTTTCTGCAATGAGCCTTTTTATTCCTACCTTGCTGTAAGCTACATGTTATACTTTTCCCGCACTTGCTGAGTACGAAATGTACTCACCCTTGCATTATCATACAAACATCAGCAACAGGAGAGGAGTGCTTCGAAGATCATGTGGAGTACTAGGCGTGCGAACTACCGTCAACTTGCCTGTGGAGTTGGAGATGGAGCCGCTGCCGTGTTTAGTTCGCTTCCGCTATCGTTTAGAGACTTTTGTTGCTAGAATAAGTTAGAGACTTCCGCTGCAAGAATATGTTAGAGATTGATGTAATAAAATACTTAAACCCTATTATTCGTGGTTATATTCTGAATTCAGTTTATGGAATACATGTGTATGTGTGATGAACATCCTGGGCACACATATGCATTAGCTAGGTTCCGTGTTTTACGGGACCGGGCGTCACACAGGATGAATGCAATCATCTGCCTCAGAAGTATCAGTTGGTAATCCGTTCACCTTCCGGTCGAGAGGTTACTCAAAAGGAGCAATTATTCTTGGAGTATGACGACTCTTATACTCCACAGAGGTTTTATTTACCTCCACCACAGCAACTACTTATTTCTTGTGCACCTCAGTACCAACAGTGTGCACCAGAATATTATTCCCCTCAAGATATTGAAGATGATCAAGGTGATTTCTCAGCTGAACCGAGTGGTATCCCACTTCAAATTGACAATGAACTCAACGTCAATGAAGCAACTGAACCGAGCAGCAACAGAATGTCTGCCAGGCCAGTTCTAAATAATGATATTGGACAGCAAAGAAAAGCCATGTCCAAAGTGGGAATTATTAATTATGGGTCAATCGATGATTTACCCAAGGGAGGACCTGTTCTTGCAGGCAGGTTCACCTTAAATGACAAGCCGGTTGTCATTCTATTCGACTCTGGTGTAACACATAACTTCATTAGCAAGGCGA
Source organism: Neostapfia colusana (assembly GCA_030760725.1). NCBI lineage: Eukaryota > Viridiplantae > Streptophyta > Magnoliopsida > Poales > Poaceae > Neostapfia > Neostapfia colusana. The sequence goes on from JASWHV010000017.1 coordinate 47,026,695, forward strand.
CAGTGATCCGGGATCAAATTTCCACAATTATCACTAAATGTTCTTACCTTATTCATTGGCAAGGTGGAGACATATCGACTAATGAAGTCATTTCTAGAGCACCACTTTGTTTGGGTGGAAAAGATTATCCTACCACCCTCATTATTCTCGAAGACCAAGGAATCGATGCCATATTGGGAGTATCATGGTTAACTTTCCATAGGGCTGTTCTGGACATCGAGAACCGGAGTGTTCATTTGGACTCTCCACTTCACGGGCGTCATACATTGTATCTCGGCAAAGCTGTTTCCAAAGTCCAGGAAGTATGTAATGCTGAAGCTTGCAAGTTAGAAGACATTCCGGTAGTCTGTGAATATGCGAACGTGTTTCCCGAAGATCTTTCAGGCTTACCACTGGAGCGTGAGGTGGAATTCAAAATAGTGTCGATACCGGGAACCACGCCGATATCTCGCAGACCATACAAAATGGCTCCGAATGAATTAGCTGAATTGAAGGAGCAACTAAAAGATCTGATGGACAAGGGGTTTATTTGTCCAAGTTTATCACCATGGGGTTGCTCGGCTTTATTTGTGAAGAAAGATGAGACGCTGAGGCTATGCGTCGATTATCGTCCGTTAAATGCTGTGACGATAAAGAACAAGTATCCACTACCAAGAATTGATATTCTCTTCGATCAACTAGTAGGTGCTAAAGTCTTCTCAAAGATGGACTTAGGGTCAGGTATTATCAAAATCAAGATTTGGGCGGAGGATATCCCGAAAACAGCATTCTCGACAAGATATGGACTTTATGAGTATCTTGTCATGTCATTTGGGTTGACCAATGCTCCGACTCACTTTATGTATGTTATGAACTCGGTGTTCATGCCAGAGTTGGATCAGTTCGTTGTGGTATTCATCGATGATATCTTGATCTTTTGCAAATCAGAGGGGGGAACACGCTAAACATTTGCATATTATGCTCCAACGACTGAGAGATCACAAGCTCTATGCAAAGTTTAGTAAATGTGAATTCTGGATCAACCAAGTGCCATTTCTTGGACATATTATTTCAGCGGAAGGCATTGCTGTTGATCCGAGCAAGATTGAACAAGTGCTGAAATGGAAGTCTCCAACATCAGTCCATGAAGTTCATAGCTTCTTAGGTTTGGCGGGATATTATCAGAGGTTCATCCCAAGCTTCTCAAAAATCTCTAAACCTATGACAGAGCTACTGAAAAAGGGCAGCAAATATGATTGGAGCAAGCCATGTGAGGAAGCTTTTCAAGCGTTAGTGAAACACCTCACAACAGCCCCGGTTTTAGGTCAACCGGATACAACCAAGCCTTTTGATGTTTATTGTGATGCGTCCGGCATCGGACTTGGTTGTGTACTAATGAAAGGAGGACGCGTGATCGCATATGGATCACGGCAATTACGGAATCATGAACAACTTTATCCAACTCATGATCTCGAGCTTGCTGCCGTGGTGCTAGCTTCAAAGATGTGGAGACATTACCTATTGGGAAATCTAGTTCATTTCTACACCAACCACAAAAGCTTGAAGTGCATATTCACTCAAAAAGAGTTGAATATGCGACAACAGCGATGGTTGGAACTGATCAAAGACTATGAGATTGAAATTCATTATCATTCGGGCAAGGCAAATGTGGTTGCCAATGCACTCAGCCGGAAATATCATATTCATAATCTGACCATCACACCGATAGAAGAGGAAGAACCAAGTCTCTACTTGGTTCCATATGGAGCTCTACATAATCTAGCTCTCATACCCACATTAAAAGAGGGGGTTATGAAAGCTCAAAAGCGAGACAAGGGCATGGCTCATATTAAAAGGAGGTTGAAGAACGGGGAAATGAAATGTTTCCGGTTAGATGATGAAGATACCTTATGGTTCATGGACCGGATAGTCGTACCCCGTGATATGAGGCTGCGGAAGAAAATTTTGGATGAAGCTCATTTGTCCAAATTTTCTATTCATCCGCGCAGCAATAAAATGTACCAAGACCTCCGGAAGAAGTTTTGGTGGACACGTATGAAACGTGAAGTTGCAAAGTCCGTTTCAGAATGTGATACGTGTCGTAGAGTCAAGGCCGACCATGTGAAGAAGTCAGGCCTTCCGCAACCACGGCAAATACCGGCATGGAAGTGGGAAGACTCGAGTATGGATTTCATTGTCGGGTTGCCGATGAGCTCCCACCACCATGATTCAATTTGGGTAATGGTTGACCGGTTAACCAAATCAGCACGCTTCATCCCCGTGCATACCAGATACACTGCCAAGCAATATGCGGAGTTGTACATAGCATGGGTCTTGTGCTTACATGGAGTTCCCGGTACCATTGTGTCCGACAGAGGATCGCTGTACATAGCCCGTTTCTGGGAGCAGCTACACGTATCCTTGGGAACCAAATTGATTCGAAGCTCCGCGTATCACCCTCAAACCGACAGGCAAACTGAGAAGGTGAATCAAATACATGAAGATATGCTAAGAGCGTGTGACATCCACCACGGTAAGAGCTGGGATGATCATTCACCATTGGTGGAGTTCTCGTATAAAACGGTTATCAAACTAGCATCAAAATGGCACCTTGTGAAGCTCTCTACGGCTGGAAGTGCCGCACACCCTTGAACTTCTGTGAATCTGGCGATAGAGTTATTTACGGGATTGATCTCGTAAATGAAGAAGGAGAGCGGGTAAGGCTTATTCAAGCATATCTTAAAGCCACTCAGTCCAGACAAAAGAGCTATGTGGATAAGAGACGTCGTCCTCTAGACTTCCAAGTTGGAGACCTCGTATATCTCAGCGTATCTCCTATGAAAGGAATTCACCGATTTGGAGTGAAAGGGAAGTTAGCTCCTCGTTTTATTGGTCCCTTTGCCATCATCGAAAGATGTTGACCCGTGGCGTATCATTTGGAGTTACCGGCAGCCTTAGCCGGAGTTCATAATGTCTTCCACATATCTCAGTTGAGGAAGTGTTTGAAAGTTCCAACGGAGATTCTCACGGGAGGCATAGCAGATTTGAAGCCGGACCTCACTTATGTTGAGCATCCAACTCTAATAATTGATGAAAAGACCCGCGAGACCAGAAACCGGACGCTGCGATTTTCAAGGTGCTATGGGAAAATCACACGTCTGACGAAGCTACATGGGAAAGCGAGGAGTATTTACAATGCAATCATCCGGAGTTATTGGAGGCATATGTCCGATAGTTGTCCTCCCCACATTGTCCTTAATGGTGAATCTCGGGGACGAGATTCTTTTTAACGGGGGAGGAATGTAAAAGTCCCAAAAATGTGTAAAGGCAAGACTTGAATGATGAATAAAGTTGAGTCAAATTCAAGAATTTGGAACTTGCAAAAACTTTTCTACACAGGGGAATGTTGTCATGTGCAAGCACACAATTTAAAGTTCACTTTGAATTCAAATGTTCATTTGAATGCAAAGGTGGTCATTTTAAATGAAGGATGCAAACTGTGGTTGTAACCCTCCCTTTTGCAGCCACCAAATTAAAAGTGTGAATCCATATTTGAATTCTTCAGGTCCATATTACGAGGAAGACAAATTTTGAGAAAATTTGGAGGTACTTTGATATGTATATCAAAGAGGCTTGTGAATTTCATTGAAATTTGAATTCAAATTTGAAACTGAAGTACACCTTGTCAAATTTTCCAAATGGCTTTCAAATTGCAGCTCTTCATGACTGAAATTTGTAATGTGCCAAATTGAGATATTTGGGGGGAGAAAAGCAGTGGGACCCACTTGTCAATGAGAAGAAAAAATTTAAAAGTCTTTGTTCCTCTGTTGCCACCCAAACCCGCCAGCTGCTGAACAGAGCGTGCGACACCGAGGCTCGACGCAGCGGCCACCGCCTCACTCTCTCCTCGTGCTGGCAACCAGCTCGTACGTGTGCTGGACGTTCAGCGTGATCCGTTAGCTTACAAGACGCAACGCACGGTTTCGCTTCTCCCTACGCAAGAACCGAGCAACCACGCTGCCGCCTCCTCGTTGATCGATCGGGAGCCGCCCAAACTTGTTCTACCGAGCTCCCCGAGCAGCTGAAACTGCACCACAGCTGCATCCTACGTCTCCTCGGACCAAAAGCTGGTTGAGCTCGGCTTCCATCACCCACAAGCGGTTCTGTTTCACGGCGGCCGAGTATCGCCTCCACTCGAGCTCACGTGGACAGCTTCACACGAGGGGATTCACGCTCGACTGAAGGCATCCAAGGATGCGCCAACCACCCGCGCTGCTTCTCGTCGAGTCTCAGCTCAAGGCGAGGCTCATCAAGCTGCAATTCGGAGAATTTCTCCAGGCGTGAGCAAAGTGACCCCGGGTGAGAATTTATCAAAACTCGATCGCATTTCTTGTGTTTAGGCCACCAAATCACGCACAAAGGTGCTATACTAGCTAGTGACCAAATTTCCTTAGCAAACCTATCTTCAAACCCGGTGTTAGCGGCCCATTTCATGTTTTCCCGAGCTCAACCATGGCGGAACTCCTCGGGCACCCGGTGAAACCCTAGTAGCCGCTGTTTCCGAGCTAGTTTGTGCCCAAGTCGAGTTTCCATAGGGGTCGCTAATGCTTTATAACCGATTAACCAAGGGTTTGGCGGTCGAGAAAAGCGGGCCAAGGTCGCCAGAGTTTAAACCGAGCCGCCGCACGTCGCCCGGTGGTTTAGAGCCGTCGCCGGCCTCCGATGAGCACGGGGACGAGTTCCTCATGGTCGAATTGGGGCTAGCGGCGAGTTTCCGGCCCTGATTCCACCGGGGAAGCGAAAATCAGTGGAGCGCCGCCGCTGCCGGCGAGGTGGATGGGCGCGGGCTCGGGAAATGGTCGGGAGGAGGAAGAAGCCTCCGATCCCACCGGTCAGTGACAGGTTGAAATAATCTGGGATCCGTTGTGGCTACCCGATCACGTCTGGCTACAGCTGAAATCAGTGTGTACTGCGGTGTTGCTGTGCTGAGATCTTGACACGTCACCCCAGGGACCCGCTGTCAGGGATTTGAACTTTTCCTGGTTAAATTTGAGTTCCAGAATTTCCCCAAACTTTAGAACCTCATAACTTTTGCTAGGAAGCTCCAATTTTAATGATTCAAATTGGCTTGGATTCAGATTGAAAAACTCTATTCAAATATGCAACCCAATTTTTATGAAAGTCTGTATTTAATTCTGGAAAATTCTTAAAACTTTTCAGCAAAAGAATTTTATAGGGAGTTTGATTCATCCAAAAATTCTCAAATTTTTCCAGAATATTCTTCTGGATGTTATGGAACTCCTGTAAAAATTTAAGATCATTTGGAGTTGATTTGATATGGAGAATTCAGAGTTCAAATTGCTGTGTTCCAATAAATACAGAAACTTTGCGCAGCGGTAAAGCTGTCGCCTTGTGACCATGAGGTCACGGGTTCAAGTCCTGGAAACAGCCTCTTGCAGAAATGTAGGGAAAGGCTGCGTACAAAAGACCCAAGTGGGTCGGACCCTTCCCCGGACCCTGCGCAAGCGGGAGCTACATGCACCGGGCTGCCCTTTCTTTTTTTTCCAAAATTTGGAAATTCAGTTCTGGGCAGCTCTTAGTTCCAAAATTCCTAGGAAGATTCATGCATGCTCCCTGAGCTACGTTTGAAATTTTTGTTCACTTGAATTTTCATGAAAGTGCAAATTTATTCGTAATTAATTCTTTTTGCTTAATTGCTTAGAGGATTGTTCTGAATAAACCACTCAGTGAAAAGTGCTAAATTTATGTCCAGAGGACTTTATTGTGACATGGAACTCACATGAAAATTTTCAGCTCCATTGGAGCTCTGGATCGTCCCTGTTCTGTCCTACCTCTTTGGGTGATCAAAACCCAAGTGGGGAAAACATTTAGCACTTGATCATGTTGATTAACCCAAACCCAAACCTTAGCACCAGTGTCATTTTAAATTCTTAAACAGAGTTCCAGTTTTAAACTTTTCATTAGAACTTGTTAGCAAAAGCTTTACAATAAAATACATATGCATATTCATAATGTGTAGCATATACGTGAAGATTGTGAAGCAATCGAAGTGGAGATCAAAGATGAAGAAACGCGAGTGATCAAGCCTCAAGTGGTCTTCACTAACTGAATAGATACTTAGTCACCTGCACAACCAAGGCAAGCTCCGGTTTGCATTTAAGTTGTTTTTATAAATTTTTTACTTTGTTCACTGTTATGGGTTAGAGTTTGTATGTGCATTAGGTCAGGAATGTTTTATATTCCAAATGCATGACCAAATGGACCCTGGAGTCAAGGGTAGAAAAGTGTCACCGCTGTAGAATATTGCCATGCTAAATAGATTATGACATCCAGTAGAAGTCGAGTAGTTGGAATCTACTCGTGAGCTATAGTTCGGGATCACATGGGTGTGGTTGGAAGAGACAAACTAAAGTTTATGTATCTAAAGATGGGACTGGGCAGGATGGTTAGGCAGAGACAAGATGAGGTCTTGGTCGAGTAGCTCTGCCAGTGTCGGTTAAGGACCAATGCGTGTGCGGCACCCATGAGCAAGTATTGAGTTGTGTACCGGATGGTTACTGCTATATGGGACCCAGGAAACCGATGTACCAGGTTAACTGGATTGTAGAGGCATACCAAAGCATCTCGTTAGACCTATGAGCCCAAGATGGCGCGACCGGTTCTACAGTCTGGTGTCCTATGAAAGGTTGCCACATACGACGTAATGAAGGATGCCAAATTTTGGGTCTTCAGAGGCGGGCGTATGTGTCGAGTTATCCCGGCATTGTTTGATTCGAATCACCGTCCCTCGCAGCTATGAGTACCGCTTGCTCACTGTGTTGTGATGTAGTAAGCAAGTTGTGTGATAACAGTTTGCCAGTTTTAATTGCTGCTATGATAATCGGAATTGCGTGAAAACCATGTGTGAAGTAGAGATAGAGCAAACTAAAGTTAATTTACACCTTGAGACAAGTAACATTGGGATGAAGCGTTTCTTGTTTGATTGTAGAGTTCCAATGTTGCTCGGCGCAAGGTCACTACTATGATAGCTAAAATCTGAAAGTTAAGGATGAACGGGTAGGCGAGTCTTTATGGAACTTATATGTTTACGTCTTAAGTTACCTTCATGTGGAGTTGCATGTTTTAGGAGAGACGGTTAAGTCTTGCTGAGCCTTTGTGCTCACTCTTGCTATATGAGTGGTTTTGCAGGTTAACATCAACGCTTATAAAGAAGGTTGTCCGGTGAGACTCGGAGACTTCCGAGTCATGTAACACATGGAGAACCCAGCTGCTGCAAAGTCTTCGTGTTGCTAGCGAGAGGAGTCCGCGGGCTGGACTTCTTCTCGAGTGCTCATTAGTTATTTGTCGTGAGTTGATTGTAGTCTTCCGCTGTAACTATTTGATGTAAAGTATTTGATGAGAAGTTTAAGCCCGATCTTCCGAAAGGTAGGTCGATTGAAGTGGAGATCTTGACGTTGATGATCCGAGGCACTCGAGCAGACCCGAATACCCCTGCAATCACTACACCCCTGCTCCGTTGGTTATCAAACGTGCTTCACACCCCTGCTCCGTTGGTTATCAACCGTGCTTGACACACTTGACCTGCTATGCCTGCAGGTGCAACCGAGAACACAAGCAAGAACGATGAAGATGCAATCTGAAATTGCGAAATTGGGGTCTCACAAACCGTAGAACGGTGAAATTGTTTAATCTAAGAAAAACCCACGAAATATGGCTGGTGGCTACAGTATTTAAAGGCTAGGGTTCGGCCATAAGACCTTTAGACGCATCCCTAATGGACTCATACGGGATACAAGGCCCAAAAGCCCAATACGGTGGCGCAGCACCAGACAGAACTCTGAATTCGACTTGTCTCAAAAATTCCCAATGACTCCTGGCAAATTTTAATGTGGGACCAGAACCATTCGAATGTTTATCTTCTCATCTTTCCATGCATATGTAGAACATCAAAAACGGAGTCCGTATGCATCCTGGGCGTCCGTTTTAATATGGACTGCTCCTGGACTCCAAGTTGAACTCGAGTCCGAGTTGGCGACTGTTTCCATCAACTTGTGGACGTCCCATCTGGTTCTCCATGTCCCCAAATCCTCCTCCCTTTACTTGTTGATCATTTCCACGGTTCCTAATAATAATTAAATCATTGAAAAGCAATCCATTCTGAAACTCACATGGGTAGAAAGTTAGGAACGAGTTCACCTGCTGATTTAGTAACCGTGCTCGTGCTCTTGTGATTGGTCCTTGTATATCAATGTGAGTATCCACTGTTGTGATGTCCTCATCATCCTCCCCCTCTTGAATCGGAGTCATCCTCGACTCAAGATCATCTTCTTCTCCCGAGTATGGTCGTAAATCTGAAATGTTAAATGTGGGACTAACCCCAAAATCGGGAGGCAACTCAAGCTTATATGCATTGTCATTGATCTTTTCAACAATCTTAAAAGGACCATCAGCTCGTGGCATAAGTTTATATTTTCTCAAGTGAGGGAATCATTCTTTTCTCAAATGTAGCCATACCAAGTCCCCTGGTTCAAGTTTTACTTCTTTTCTACCTTTACTACCAGAAATTCTATACTTCTCATTCATCCTTTCAATATTTTTCTTTGTAGTTTCATGCGTCTTAAGAATGATTTCAGATCGTTGTGTAGCATCCAAATTTATAGTTTCAGAAGGAGGCAAAGGTAATAAATCAATAGGAGCACGGGGATTGAAACCATACAGTACCTGGAATGGGCTTACCTCTGTAGTAGAGTGAACTGACCTGTTGTAAGCAAATTCTATATGTGGTAAACAATCCTCCCAACCCTTTAAAATTGTTTTTAAAACAGCCCGCAACATAGTGGATAGAGTACGATTTACTACCTCAGTTTGTCCATCGGTTTATGGGTGACATGTGGTTGAAAACAGCAGCTTGGTTCCCAATTTATACCACAAAGTTCTCCAAAAATGACGTCAAAATTTTGCATCACGATCAGAAACAATGGTATTTGGCACACCATGTAAACAAATAATTTCTGACATAAACAAATCAGCAATGTGTGAGGCATTATCATTCTTCTGACAAGGTATAAAATGTGCCATTTTGGAGAAATGATCAACAACCACAAAAATACTATCCCTCCCCCCTCTTAGTCCTAGGCAATTCCAAAACAAAATCCATGGAAATGTCCCGCCAAGGTACACTAGGAACAGGAAGAGGCATATAAAGACCATGTGGGTTAAGTCGAGACTTAGCTTTATTGCAACTAGTGCATCATGACACGCAGCGCTCGACATCACGTCTCATATTTGGCCAAAAGAAGTGTGTGGCCAGCATGTCCTCAGTTTTCTTCACTCCAAAATGTCCCATCAAACCTCCTCCATGTGCTTCCTACAAAAGTAATAGGCCAACGGAACTAGCAGGAACACATAGCTTGTTAGCATGATAGAGGAGGCCCTCCCATAGTACATATTTATTCCAAGTTCTTCCTTCTCTACAATTTTCAAAAGCATCTTTGAAGTCCAAATCAGTAGAATATAATCCTTTTATTGTTTCCAAACCAAATATTTTATGATCAAGTTGGGACAGCATGGTATAACGTCTAGATAATGCATCTGCAATAACATTCTCATTGCCTTTCTTGTGCTTAATGATGTATGGAAATGATTCTATGGACTCAATCCATTTAGCATGTCTTTTATTCAGATTGGTTTGACACTTAAGATACTTCAAAGATTCATGATCGGAATGTATGACGAACTCCTTAGACCAAAGGTAATGTTGCCAAGTTTGTAGAACTCGCACTAAGGCATACGATTCCTTATCATAAGTAGAATAATTCAGAGAAGGACCTTGCAATTTTTCACTAAAGAATGCAACGGGTTTACCTCCTTGTATGAGAACACCTCCAATACCAATGCCGCTTGCATCATATTCTAGCTCAAATGTCTTGTCAAAATCAGGAAGTTGTAGCAATTGTGCTTGTGTAAGTTTTGATTTGAGAACATCAAAATCTTGTTGCTGCAGTTCGCCCCATCAAAACGGCACTCCCTTCTTTGTTAGTTCATGGAGAGGTGCTGCAATGGTTCTGAAATCCACCACAAAGCGTCGATAAAAACCTGCAAGACCAAGAAAACTACTCACCTGCGTGACGGTCGATGGAGTTGGCCAGCTAGTGATCGCAACAATTTTTGCCTCATCCATCTCAATTCCTTGTGATGAAACGACATATCCAAGAAATGAAACTCGATTGGTGCAAAAGACGCACTTTTCGAGGTTACCAACCAAACGTGCATCTCTCAAGACACCGAAAACAGCACGCAAATGATCAAGATGTTCGTCATATGACTTGCTGTAAATGAGGATATCATCGAAGTAAACCACCACAAATTTTCCAATAAAAGCACGTAAAACCTCGTTCATTAATTGCATAAAAGTTCTAGGTGCATTAGTTAAACCAAAAGGCATGACTAACCACTCATAAAGTCCAAACTTGGTTTTAAATGCAGTTTTCCATTCATCTCCTAGTGCCATTCTAATTTGGTGGTAACCACTACGCAAGTCAATTTTTCTGAAAATAATATTACCACTCAATTTATCAAGCATGTCATCTAAGCGAGGAATAGGATAATGATATCGAATGGATGTTATTAATCGCTCTACAATCAACACACATGCGCCAACTACCATCTTTCTTAGGAACCAAAAGAACAGGAACAGAACAAGGACTAATGCTTTCAGGAATATATCCGCGGTTCAAAAGATCTTGAACTTGTCACTGAATTTCCCTTGTCTCTTCCGGATTCGCCTTGTACGCTGCACGATTTGGCAAACTTGCCCCTGGAATCAAGTCGATCTTATGTTCAATGCCCCTCATAGGTGGTAATCCAGGGGGTATCTCGGGGGGAAACACATTAGCAAAATCCTGCAAAAGGTTAGCAACAGCAGGGAGCAATGCAATGGACACTTCATGAAGTGAAAACATGGCTTCTTTGCATACTAAAGCACAGTACATCCCCTTGGTAGTAAATAAATCAGCAAGGTCAGATTTAGTTGTGAGCAACGAAGGTGATTTTAACTTAATTACTTGCTTTTTTCAGAGTCTAGTGATTTTGTTGCCTTATCATCACGTGTTTTACTTTTCTCCAAATGCACATTTTCAGCAGGAGTCATAGGAAGCAAAGTGATTTTCTTTCCTTTATGCATCAGAGTATATTTATTAGTTCTACCATGATGAATAGCATTGTAAGGATCGAAACGCCCAAGAGGGGGGGGGGTGAATTGGGCTTTTTCAAAATTTTAGAGCAATTTAAAACTTAATGGTTGAAGCCCAATTCCCTATGCGAACTAACTATGCAAGCAAGAGTGTTAAGTGCGGAATAGTAAATGCGTAATAGCAAGGGGGTGAGGAGAGAGATGCAAACTCCCGCGGAGACTCGGAGACACGGCGATTTTTCCCGTGGTTCGGTAAGATCACAAAAATCTACCTACGTCCACGTTGTGGCACCCACCAAAGGGTATAGCCACTCCCAAGTCACCAAGACAAGGGAATCCACTATCTTTCTCCGTTCGCCTTTTCCGGCAAGGTGGAGCTCAAGCCTTGTACAATGGTGATCCTCCGGGCTTCCACACACGTCTTGGTAAGCTCCGGAGCGATCTCTTCTTCCTCCAACTTTTACAAGGTGAGAGAAGTCACCAAGACACTCTCTCTCACTAGCCTAGAGATTCCAATCACCAAGAATGGACGCACACAAGCTTCTCTCTAGCTAGATATAACCTATAGTTGGAGTACAAGAGGTTTTGAAGTGTGGAAGTGGTAGCTCTTGGTCTTGAATGCTTGAGAATGTGTAGTGAGGCTTTGGTGATCAAGACTTGTCGAAATGGCCGGTTGGAGGGGTATTTATAGCCAGCCCACACGAGATAGCCGTTGGAAAAGTAGGCAGACTTTTTCAGTGAACATCGGATCCTCCGATGCACCCCTTTATATGAGCATCGGTCGAATTCCAAATTAGCTGATGTCATGTGTCAGATGTGACCGTTGGATATAACCGTTGGATCTTTTAATCGACCGATGTTACTTCAATTCATCATCGGATGATCCGGTGGGTTGATCTTCAGAATTGGTTCAGAAATAATGTCTCGGTTGAAATTGACCGATGTACACTTACTTTATCATCGGATGATCCGGTGTGTACTTCTTCAGAATAACTCAGATATCATCCCTCTGTTGAAATCAACCGATGTGCCACTTCCTTCACATCGGATGATCTGGTGTGTACTGGACTCTGAGGTCTTCTTCTTCTGCCAACTCAAACTTGACCGATGTAGTCATTTTGCAAGACATCGGATGATCCGGTGAGTGCAACTTGTTTGCTTCGAGTTGTTTTGAGTTGATCTTTTGGATCCTCTTGAGTGACCTCTTTGACACTTGTTTGAAATGATATTATGATGAAGTGTAAGCTTCTTGTGTTGCCAATTTTGATAGAATAGAGTCATTGTATGAGTTCTTTATTTAGTCTTCATGAGTATCGAATAACCCCTTAGAATAGATCGTTGAGGGGTCTCCATTTGTATCCAATGAGCAGTAGACGGTGTGAATATAGATAGTTCATTAACGTTTGATGTGATATACGTGAAACCTCGCATCCACAAACTCATTAGTAATAACGAACGGTTGTCATTAATCACCGAAACCATACCTCACGGGGGCCTAGATGCTTTCAATCTTCCCCTTTTTGGTGATTGATGACAACACAACGAGTAGAGCATAGAATTAATGGAATTAAAACGCAATGCTCAAAAAAGAAATATAACAAGTACAAATTGCAACACAAGTGGCTCGAAGGCTCAAATAATAAACAATAAAGCGTAAGAGCACGAAGTAGCACCCGGAGTACAATAATAGCAAATAATAATAACAGACAATCTCAAATAAAGTAGCAAAAGGATAGACACTCCCCCTAAAACCAGGAACTCCCCCTAGAACTGAGCTAACCTCCCTCTGACTCTAACTCTTCTCCCCCTTTGGCATCAAGACACCAAAAAGGGAAGTCGAGTCCCTAGGACTCAGGCGCGCTCCTGGCGATGGTGAAGCGGTCGGCGTCGACGGTGCTGTCGCCGGAGCTGCTGGAGGTGGAGGTCGCTGGCGCTGGAGCGGGGGGAGCTGGAGCTGGAGCTGGAGCTGGAGCTGCTGGGGGATCCGCTGAGACTGCTGGCGCCGGTGGAGAAGGTATTGCCGGAAGAGGTGAGGACTGGAACGACGTCGGCGGCAGTACTGGACCTGGTGCCAGTGGGGGTGCACCTGGAGCCTGACTGAGTCCCAAGTGCTGAGGTGGAAGGGTGACTCCCGTCTGCTGGTAGAGGTTGGTGACCAACCCCAGGATGCCCAACAACATCTGCTGAGTCTGCTGCTGCTGGTCCAGAGTGCGTCTCGTCATCTGGTCGACAAGGTTGGTGAACCTGTCGGTGTCCTCTCGCCTCTGACGTGCGATCTCCAGCTGCATCTCCTGCTGCTGCCTCTGAAGCTGCTCCTGTCGAGCTGCCTGCTGCTCCTGCTGCTGAGCCATCCGCTGAAGTAAAGCAGTAAGCTCTGACGGCTGAGTCACCTGAGCCTCTGACACTGGAGGAGGTGTAGGTGGTGGAGCTGCTGAGCCTCCTGCCTCTGCGTCGTGCTGCCTCGGTGAGGGAGGAGCAGGAGGGAAGTACTCCTCGACACTGTCGCTGGTGTCGCTGTCCGACCATATGTGTTGTAGATCTCCTCCCTGAGCCTCTGCCTGTGCCAGCTCTGCGTCCTCCTGAGTAAGCTCTGCCCAGTCCTCCTCTGACAGTCTGGCTCGAACCTCACGCTCGACGGGACGGCCAAGGCGGCGGTCTCCCGGAGTGGGGACTCGGTAGTGGCTGAACCTGGTCACGTGCATCTCCGTCAGCTGAGAAACTCCTGGAGTGTCCTCTGGAACCAGCTGGTGGAGAAGGTGGCAGATCCAGTGACCGAAGACCAACTGTCGAAGCATCCCAACTCCGTCGGTGATCACGTCCTCCATCTCGCAGATCAGAATATCTATGATGTCGAACTCCATCCCGTTCATCACATAGAACAGGATGGTCTGCTGAAGGCTCGTGAAGCCCTCCAAGTAGCCAAACCTCGGTAGTAGAGTACGCCTGAGGACGTGGTGAACTGTCCGAGCTGCTGAGGTGAGAAGCGCTGGCACCCTCGGCTGGTCAGGAGTGAACGGCTGAGTGAACAGACCTCTGATCTCCTCGAAAGGCGGTGCCACTCCTCCAGTCACTGGCCTCCTCGGCGGGTCTGCGTCTCCGTAGACTATCTGGTGCAGGCACGTAGTAGAGAGCTCCACACCAAGCAGTCTGCCTAACAAGTCTCGAGACACGTCGTGGATCCGCCCCATGAACATGAAGTGAATCGAGCGACGGCCCTCAGAGACGTAGAGTGTCGCGTAGAACACCCTGACCCACTCCTCGACGTAGGCACTCCTCTGGTGCGAGAGCAAGTCCACCAGTCCTCTGTATCTCTCAAAAAGTGGCCTGATCCCGTGTCCCGCTGCCACTGCAAGCTGATCCCAGTCGATGCTGTTATGATGGAAGAGCTTGTGGCCCCGACGCCTGTAAGTCTCGTACAGGGATGCCTGTGTCAGGATCCAGAAGCGGGAGTCAACTCGAGCGTCCCTAGGCCGCGGGAACCACTCCTCAAGCAACGCTGACCATCTGAGCTTCTTCAGTTGCCTTGCCTTCATCTTCCTGTAGTCGGTGAGTCTGACATCTTCGGCAACTCGGACTGCTGTGTCCATCAGGTGGATGGCCCTTTCGGCCTCTCTGTCCTCGGCGCGGTCAGCCGCAGAGGGGCGCCAACTTGCCTTAGGAGTCTGTCCACCCCCACGAGTCCTCGGGGTGCGCCGGCGGATGAGAGGCGGCACCTCGGTCTCCTCCTCGTCGGAGCCCTCGGGAGGCACCGGCTGGACCGGAGGCTGCTCCTGCCTCTGCCGTGACTCACGGATCCGTAAGGAACCTCGATGGCCGCACTCACGCTCCTCGGCGGCGCGAGCGGCCAACTCCGCACGACGAGCGTCCTTCGACATCTTGCGCTTCTTCGCGGCGGGCTCCTCAATAGCCTTGCCCTTTCCTTTGCGATCGCGACCCATCTTGATGCAATTGAGAGCTAGGGTTAGCGGCGGTGAAGATGAACGATGAAAACAACGAAGGATGTCGCGCGGCACGGAGCAAACCTTAGCGACGAACGGCGAAGCACGACGAGACCCTAGCGGAGAGGGTGATGTGAGCCGGCGGCGAGTGGTGGAGGGGAGACGGCGAGAGAGGCGCGGCGGTGCGGTGGAACAGCGGCGGCACGCTCGGGAGAGGCGGCGGCGTGGGCACGGACGGCGCCTAGGCGGCCGAAAGGTGGCGGTGGTGGCCCCTGGGAGGAGGCGGCGGCGGCGCCTGGGAGGCGGCGGCGCGGGAGAGGCAGCGGCGGCTGTGCCTGGAAGCGGCGGCGGCGGCTGGGAGGCGGCGCGCGCGGGAGGCGGCGTGCGCGGGAGAGGCGGCGGCGGCGGCGCCTGGGAGACGGCGGCGGCGGCTGGGAGGTGGCGCGCGCGGGAGGGGTGGTGGCGGCGGCGCCTGCGAGGCGTTAGGGCGGCGGCGAGGGCGACGGGCGGCGGCGGAGGTCGGGGAAAGAAAGAAAAAAACGAAAGGCGGCCGACCCGCTATTTAAGCCGTACGGGCAAATCCTAGCCGCGCATAAAACATCGGATGAACCGATGATCATCGGAGGATGCATCGGTCGAGTTCAACAGAGAGTTGTTCCAAAAACTCTCTTTGAACACCGGATGAGCCGACGCTGAGGTGTCGATCATCGGTCGATTTCTGCAGGGCACCAGAAAACTGAACACCGGATGCTCCGATGTATTCTGAAATGAACTCATCGGTTTATTTGTGACATCTGACTTGATCTGAGCACTGAGCTGAAGCACCAATTGATCCGATGATCTGCTGGCCCTAGCATCGGATAATCCGATGACTACAGAAAACCTAAGACTGCCCATATGTGTCCTTGGACTTAAACACACAAAGATAAGGATGGGTCCTAGGACTTTTTGGGCAACTCCTAACCTCTAATAGAAGGCTTCAAATATAGTGCCATATATTGGCTAAGCCCTTAAGCAAATAGAACACACAAGGTTAGGAGGGAAACCACGAAAATGTAAGGCCCATGCTTTGTGAGCTAGAGTATGGAAAACTTCTATCTCTTTAAAGCATGTACCTTTAGAATTTTGCTCTATCCACATCATATGAGTTGAGATATTGCATTTTGAACAAGTCTCCTTCTCATGATGTGGGTTTCCCCTTTGTGACAATCTACCGTATGCAATGCCAATCAAAATAATGCAAGATATTAAATGAGTGCAAGTCTATATGGCAGGAATCATGCAAGGCATAATGTAAATCTATCTTGCCAAGTTTAAACCTTCCAAAGGCTTCCTCAGGGAAAACTATTTCTAGCTCGCTCCTATCCTTTGGGAGTTAGACAAGACCTATTTGATATGCAACCTTACATGAACATGGCAACTTACATGACGTTAGATGCATCTAGCACATTTAATTCACTTCTAAGTCTAGAAAAAGTTTTCTCATCCAGTGGTTTAGTGAAGATATCCGCCAATTGTTCTTCGGACCTAACACCTTGCAAAGAGATGTCTCCTTTAGCCTCATGGTCCCGCAAGAAGTGATGGAGAATATCAATGTGCTTAGTGCGGGAGTGTTGAACGGGGTTTCTTGCTATCTTAACCGCACTTTCATTGTCACAAAGAAGAGGCACACAATTAAATTTAATTCCAAAGTCCAAAAGGGTTTGCTTCATATATAGAATTTGGGCACAACATGCACCGGCCGCTATATACTCTGCCTCCGCGGTGGACAAAGCCACGGAGTTTTGCTTTTTGCTTGACCAAGATACTAGGGAACGCCCAAGTAAGTGGCACCCACCGGAGGTACTCTTGCGATCCACACGACATCCGGCAAAGTCCGAATCTGAGTAACCCAAGAGATGGAAACTAGCGTTCTTGGGGTACCACAAACCTACACTCGGGGTATGCTTGAGATACCTAAGTATCCTAAAGACCGCCTTACGATGCGATTCTTTAGGTGCTGCTTGAAAGCGAGCACACAAGCACACACTAAACATGATATCGGGCCTAGATGCGGTAAGATATAACAATGAACCAATCATGGAACGGTAATGAGATTGATCAATAGGTTTACCGTCCATGTCCGCGTCGAGATGACAATTTGTCGCCATTGGAGTACTTCTTGAGCTACAATCTTCCATTTCAAACTTCTTCAAGAGGTCCTTGGTGTACTTTTCTTGGTAGATGAAAGTCCCCTCTTGAAGTTGCTTGATTTGAAATCCTAGGAAGAAATTGAGTTCTCCAATCATTGACATCTCGAACTCCCTAGACATCATGGTGCCAAACTCAAGGCTAAGAGATTTGTTAGTTGAGCCAAAAATAATGTCATCAACGTAAATTTGACAAAGAAATAAATCCCCGTTGATGTCCTTGGTGAAAAGTGTTGTATCCACCCTCCCGATCTTGAATCCTTGCATGACTAGGAAATCCCTTAGACGTTCATACCATGCCCTAGGTGCTTGCTTGAGCCCGTAGAGCGCCATGTGTAACCTATACACATGGTTAGGATTCCTCGGATCTTCAAACCCGGGAGGTTGCTCAACAAAAACAAGTTCGTTAATATAACCATTGAGGAAGGCACTTTTAACATCCATTTGATAAAGCATAATATTGTGATGCGAAGCAAAAGCAAGAAGTATGCGAATAGCTTCTAACCGTGCGACCGGGGCGAATGTCTCTCCAAAATCTAGTCCTTCAACTTGCGAAAAACACTTGGCCACAAGCCTTGCCTTGTTGCGGACCACAACGCCATTCTCGTCTTGCTTGTTGCGGTACACCCACTTCGTTCCGATGACGTTCTTGTCCTTAGGTCGCTCCTCCAATACCCAAACTTCATTGCGGGTGAAGTTGTTGAGTTCTTCTTGCATAGCCATCAGCCAATTGGGATCTTGGAGTGCTTCCTCAATATTTGTGGGTTCTACACACGAAACAAAAGAGTAGTGCTCACAAAATGAAGCAACATGGCGAGACCGAGTACTTACTCCCCGTGACGGACTTCCGATGATTTGATCCATCGGATGTGCCTTGGAGATGCGCCCATGCCTCATAAGAGGTTGTGAGGCACTTGGCGGTGGCGAGGCATCTCGCTCGTCTTGTGGTTGGACTTGACCTTGAACTTCTTCTTCTTCTTGGTGTTGTGTGGCATGTGAATCTTGCATTGGCAATGGATCATCTTTCTCTTCTTCTTCATCAATCTGAGGCACCATGGAGGTGTTGATGTTGGAACTTGAGGCTCCCCCTTGATCATGGCTCTCCTCAACTTCGGGCTTGATGTCTCTTATGGTCATGTTCTTCATAGCTTCTCGTAGTGGCTCATCATCTATATCATCATGGCCAAAACTCTCCTCTTGGGAGCCATTAGTCTCATCAAACTCAACATCACAACTTTCTTCAACTAACCCGGAGGTTTGGTTGAATACTCGATATGCTTTTGAGTTTGACGCATAACCAAGAAAGATACCAACATCACACCTTCTTTCGAACTTACCGAGCCTTTTCTTGCGGTAGATGTAGCACTTGCACCCGAAGACTCGGAAGTAGGAGATGTTGGGCTTTCTCCCAATCAGGAGCTCATATGGGGTCTTTTGAAGTAGTCGATGAAGATAGACCCTATTTGCGGCATGGCACGCCGTGTTGATTGCTTCGGCCCAAAACTTCTCCGACGTGCCATAGTCATCAAGCATTGCTCTTGCAAGGGTGATGAGAGTCTTGTTCTTCCTTTCAACGACACCATTTTGTTGAGGGGTGTATGTGGCCGAAAACTCGTGCTTCACGCCCTCATGATCACACCACTCCCCAATGTTGTAGTTCTTGAACTCGGTGCCGTTGTCACTCCGGACCTTGATGATGGGAAGTTGAAATTCCCTTTGAGCTCGTTTAGCGAAGGTCTTGAAGATTTCCGGAGTTTCACCCTTGTCACCTAGAAACAATGTCCAAGCATAGCGAGAGTAGTCATCAACAATAACAAGACAATAGAGGTTACCGCCAAGGCTTTTGTATGTGGATGGTCCGAAGAGGTCCATGTGAAGTAGTTCAAGTGGCTTGGAGGTTGACACCATTGTCTTCATCGGATGGTGTGAGGCAACTTGCTTCCCGGCTTGACATGCGCTACAAAGCTTGTTCTTCTCAAATGTAACATCCTTCACGCCGGTCACCATCCCAAGCTTGAATGACTTCTTGAGCTTGCTCATCCCAATGTGAGCAATGCGCCGATGCCATAGCCATCCCAAACTTGTCTTGGTGAAAAGACAAGTGGTCAAGCTAGCATCCTTGTTGGAGAAGTCCACCAAGTAAAGATGTCCATGCCAAAAACCTTTGAATATTAGTTCTTTGCTTGATTCACTAGTCACCACAACACCATTCTTGTCAAATGTGCACGTTAGTCCAAGATCACATAGTTGTGCAATAGAAAGTAAATTGAAACTAAGAGACTTAACATAAAGCACATTAGAGATAGACGAATCATGAGAAATGGCGATTTTACCCAAACCAATTACCTTCCCCTTTGAGTTATCACCAAAGGTGACTTGTTCATGATTGCCGGGGTTCTCTATGGAGGTGAACATACCATCATTGCCGGTCATATGTTGAGTGCACCCACTATCGAGTACCCAATGCTTTCCTCCGGCTTTGTAGTTCACCTACACACATGAAGTTAGTTTTTGTGTTTAGGAACCCAAGCCAACTTAGGTCCTTGTATGTGTGATACAAGTGATTTTGGGACCCAAAGTTGCTTGGGGAGCTTCCCCTTCATGCCCTTGATGTCTTTGCCGATGAACCTCGCCTTTACCTTTCCACCTACTTTGCTCAATAGATAGTGATAATCATTGAAAGTAGATTTGTAGTTAGGAGGCAATTTGGGAGAAGGACGGTTGGGAAGAGGACACTCCCTCGTGTGATGTCCGGTGACCTCACAATGTTGGCAATAGGAGCCAACTTCCTTGATGAAGCTCGTCCTAAGCTCCGGTGAGGGCACCTTTCCTTTGTTGGGCACCGGGAAGGATCCAAGTCCCTTCTTGTTGAAGCTTTTAGCTTGTTGGTAGAGGATTTCCTTGTGCTTGTCCTCCCCCTTAGAGAGTCTTGCCACACTAGTGCGAAGACTTTCAATTTCGTCCATTAGCTCCTTCTCACTAGGGCTTTCTTTCAAAGGCAAAGACTTATCCAAAATATTTGTGGCATGTGAATTAGATGATATTTTGCCATCAAGGGTTTCTTTCTTTGTGTTTTTCAATTTATGTTCAATCGCTTCATAAGCAAGGTTAAGCACTTCATGTTCTTGAACCAACTCATTGTGCTTTGCCAAGAGTGCTAAGTTAGCTAAGTCAAGCTCATGATATTTAAGCTTGATTTGAGCATTCTCCTCCTCGATTTGCTTGACATTTGATTTGAGCGTGTCATGCTCTTTAAGTATGGTTACATACTTGTCATGCAAATCGAGGTTAGCACTTTCAAGCTTAGCACGAGCTAGCTCAAGAGCCTTAACCTTAGCCTTTTCCCTTTTTATAATGGCATGATATTCATTAATCATAGATGCTAATTCATCGGGTGAAAGCTCATCATCATCATCGCTAGAATCTTCACATACCTTTGAGTTACCTTTTGCCATTAGGCACATAGGAGGTGGACGAAGAGGTGAGTCATCCTTGTTGACGATGGCGAGGCCCGCCAAGTTTTCTTCATCTTCACTATCTTCGTCGCTTGACTCTTCATCCGTGATCCACTCATTGGCTTCACACATGAAGACCTTTTGAGGCCCTCTTCTCTTCTTTGGAAAGAGTTTGGTTTTCTTGCCTTTGTCAAATTTCTTCTTTCCAAAAGAGCGCTTGGGCTTGACCTCCTCTTCATCATCACTTTCTTCTAGCTTGTGATGCTTGCCATTGTCCTTCCTTTTGTCCGGTCTTGGACAATCATATGATATGTGGCCTAGATCACCACAATTGTAGCACGTCTTGTTTTCATCTTTTCTTGGCAAGAAGGCTTTCTTCTTGGGATCATAAGAGTATCCCTTCTTTGCAATCTTGGAATTGAGGCGTGAGAATTTCCTCATCATCAAAGCAAGCTCATCATCATCATCTTCGCTTGTTTCTTGCTCTTCTTCACTTGAGCTAGGCTCAACCACTTTCTTCTTCTTGGGAGTTGTCTTCTTGGTTGAAGCCTTGAGAGCAATGGTTTTTGATGATGACTCCTCCATCATTCCATGTACGCTCATCTCATGAGCATGGATTTCTCCAATGAGCTCCGAAACTTCAATGTTGTCTAGTGACTCTTTTTGGAGCATTGAATTGATAATGTTGTACTTGGGCTTGGGTAGAAGCATGAGAATCTTGCGATTGATAAGTCCCTTGCCAAGAGAAGCAATGTCAAGCGCGTTAATTTCCTCAATGAGCACATTTAAACGAGAAAACATTTGGTTAACATTCTCATGAGGGAACATCTTAAATTCATCATATTTTGATTTAAGCATGTGATATTTGAGTTCTTTAACATGAGATGAGCCCTCATGTATTTCAATTAGACATGCCCAAATTTCACATGCTTTTTCCTTACTAGCAATACTAGCAAAAACATCTTGACTAATGCATTCATATATGGCATTTCTAGCCTTAGCATCCCATTTTAATTGGTCTCCAACATATTCAAGATTTCCAAACCCCGCATGGGTCGCTTCCCACACTTCGGGAGCAATTTCCTCAAGGTAAGCGCGCATGCGTGCTTTCCAATAAGCAAAATTCTTGCCCTCGAAGGTAGGAACCGAACCCCCATTCTTGGCCATTTTCGCTCTCTAGCGGTGAAGCTAGAACGATCCAATGAGCAACCTTGCTCTGATACCAATTGTAAGGATCGAAACGCTCAAGAAGGGGGGTGAATTGGGCTTTTTCAAAATTTTAGAGCAATTTAAAACTTAATGGTTGAAGCCCAATTCCCTATGCGAACTAACTACGCAAGCAAGAGTGTTAAGTGCGGAATAGTAAATGCGTAATAGTAAGGGGGTGAGGAGAGAGATGCAAACTCCCGCGGAGACTCGGAGACACGGCGATTTTTCCCGTGGTTCGGTAAGATCACAAAAATCTACCTACGTCCACGTTATGGCACCCACCAAAGGGTATAGCCACTCCCAAGTCACCAAGACAAGGGAATCCACTATCTTTCTCCGTTCGCCTTTTCCGGCAAGGTGGAGCTCAAGCCTTGTACAATGGTGATCCTCCGGGCTTCCACACACGTCTTGATAAGCTCCGGAGCGATCTCTTCTTCCTCCAACTTTTACAAGGTGAGAGAAGTCACCAAGACACTCTCTCTCACTAGCCTAGAGATTCCAATCACCAAGAATGGACGCACACAAGCTTCTCTCTAGCTAGATATAACCTATAGTTGGAGTACAAGAGGTTTTGAAGTGTGGAAGTGGTAGCTCTTGGTCTTGAATGCTTGAGAATGTGTAGTGAGGCTTTGGTGATCAAGACTTGTTGAAATGGCCGGTTGGAGGGGTATTTATAGCCAGCCCACACGAGATAGCCGTTGGAAAAGTAGGCAGACTTTTTCAGTGAACATCGGATCCTCCGATGCACCCCTTTATATGAGCATCGGTTGAATTCCAAATTAGCTGATGTCATGTGTCAGATGTGACCGTTGGATATAACCGTTGGATCTTTTAATCGACCGATGTTACTTCAATTCATCATCGGATGATCCGGTGGGTTGATCTTCAGAATTGGTTCAGAAATAATGTCTCGGTTGAAATTGACCGATGTACACTTTATCATCGGATGATCCGGTGTGTACTTCTTCAGAATAACTCAGATATCATCCCTCTGTTGAAATCAACCGATATGTCACTTCCTTCACATCGGATGATCCGGTGTGTACTGGACTCTGAGGTCTTCTTCTTCTGCCAACTCAAACTTGACCGATGTAGTCATTTTGCAAGACATCGGATGATCCGGTGAGTGCAACTTGTTTGCTTCGAGTTGTTTTGAGTTGATCTTTTGGAATCCTCTTGAGTGACCTCTTTGACACTTGTTTGAAATGATATTATGATGAAGTGTAAGCTTCTTGTGTTGCCAATTTTGATAGAATAGAGTCGTTGTATGAGTTCTTTATTTAGTCTTCATGAGTATCGAATAACCCCTTAAAATAGATCGTTGAGGGGTCTCCATTTGTATCCAATGAGCAGTAGACGGTGTGAATATAGATAGTTCATTAACGTTTGATGTGATATACGTGAAACCTCGCATCCACAAACTCATTAGTAATAATGAACGGTTGTCATTAATCACCGAAACCATACCTCACGGGGGCCTAGATGCTTTCAAGCATACATATCAAATTCCCAAGGACGTCCCAACAAAAGAGAACAAGCATCCATAGGTACGACATCAAAATCAGCAAAATCATGGTAAGAACCAATCGAAAAATGTACTCTCGCTGTTTGTCTTACCCTAACCTTACCGCTGTTGTTGAACCACTAAATGTGGTATGGATGAGGGTGTGCTCTTGTTGTAAACCCAAGTTTCTTGACTTATTGCAGCTGCCTCCATCAATTATAGTGTGTACACGGCAGTCCTTGACGATGAGAAACATGTGAAAAAGATTGTGTCGTTGTAGTTTGTCATCCGCCTCAACTTTGGAGCTCAAAGCACGCTGCACAATTATGCTTCTATAATTTTCCGTTGCTGCAGTACCAAGTACCTCTTCATCTGTGCTATAGTGGTCATCTTTTGGTCATGCAACGTTAGTAGCAAGAGAATATTCATCTTCAACATCCGAAGTACTATCATACCCACCATCATCTCGAGCTATGTATGCTCGTTTTCTAGGGCAATCTTTCATCACATGACCAATTCCCTAGCAGCGGTGACACTTAATGTCGGAAATTCGACTCGTGGAAGGAGTGGAAGACGTAGGCTTGTATGGTGTTGTCTTGCTGCCCTCCGGCGCGCGAGGAAGTGGAGCAGTAGGTGAAGTTCGTTGGCCACCATTGGATGGTGTAGTGGCTGTACGAAAACTCGAAGATGGTGCTGTTTTGGATGGTGTAGATGTCGAACGCGGTGTGAAGGTGCTCCTTGTGCGTAGTTGCTGCTGCTCTTGGCGGCCCTGCAATTCTTTTTCTGCCAACATAGCCAGTTGAAATAATCTGTTAACAGTTTCATATTCCTTATAATCAACAATGTCCTGAATTTTACGCCTCAACCCCCCATAAAAATGAGCTATTTTAGCATCCATGTATTTTACTACCCCACAGCGTAACATACCCTTTTGTAATTCTTGATAATACTCCTCTACGGACATGTTACCTTGGTCTAAGCGCTGCAATTTTTTGTGAAGGTCCCGCTGAAAATAAGGAGGAACAAAACGAATACGCATAGCTTCCTTTAATCTATCCCATGTTGGAGGATCAGTTCTAGTTTTAACATGTTCATTCCACCATATGATAGCAAAATCCTTAAACTCACTTGTGGCTTGACGAACTCTATGTTGTTCAGGAACAAGGTGGGCATTAAATTTCTGCTCTACTGTCATCTCTCAATCAAGATACGCCTCAGCATCACAAGCATCAGAAAAAGAGGGTATAGTAAATTTGACTTTAGCAAAAGGATCATCAAGAGGGCAATTAAAATTGTTATGACGATCATTGTAATTATAACGATTATTACCCCCCATACCTCGTAGATAAAGTGGAAGTCGTGGTTGATTGTTATGATCTTCCATATTATAAGCACCGTGTTCACGTTCTTCAGCGAGAGGCACCCGCGCCTCAAGAGTATGCACCCGAACAACAAGATCACCAATTTGGCGATTTAAGGTCGTCAATGACGCCTCTGTTGATGCGTAAGTTTTGGTGAACATATCTGTCATTTCCCTCATCATGTCACGCAACTCAGCATGTTGAACACATTCATCATCACTTTTATCTTCTGCCATTGTTAGTAATAAATAAAAGACAACAAAAAGATGTCATCCCTATCAACAACAAAGGACAGTGGCAATGTGAAAAGTGGAAGGAAGGAAATAATCTCTCTCTCTCTCTCTCTCTCTCTCTGAAGCGTCTTACCACGTTCTTGTAAGGGCCTCAGTTTTTGACACATGTTTGAAGTGTTCATCACCACACACACACCTCATTTGAAGCAAGTTGATAAACACATTTGAAGAGCAAGTAACCACCATCAACATGCTCATTAGAGAACAAACTCACATATTCCAAAAGTGGTATTTCCCACATGTAATATATAGGGGCTTGGCATTCGGAAAACTCCTACACATTGCTCGGAATGTCCATGCCAAGTTTCACCCAAATTCAAAACCTTTTTGAGGTCATTTTGGGTATAGCTAGAAAGAGGGCAGTTTGAACCCACATTCAAATTCAAACTGTTTTGATCCCATAAATTCAAAAGTGGGAGGCATATTCTTACTCAGCACATTTTTGTGAGCTCACACACCAATTTTTACTCCATTTGGAGTTGATCTTGACATGAGCTAAGTGGGGCAAATTCAAACTTTATTTGAATTTCAAACTGAACATGTGCTGAAATTTATCCAAACCAAACCCGATTTGAATTCCAACCAATTCAAATGTCTCAAGGGGCAGATAATTCAAATACTTGAGGTTAGTTTGGTCTCTACTGTTTAGAGCAGTAGAGCAAAATTAATTTCAGAGGTTAAAACCCCGGGTGGGGCCCACATGTCAGCCACTGAGGCAAAAGAAACCGACTGAGAGCTCAGCTCGGGTACTCGCGCGCGCTGCAGCGACCGCCACGGCGAAGGAACGGCGAGGACAGCAGCTGCTTGCCGCCCTCGGCCGGTGAACCGCCTCACAGGGTCCTTATCTGCGCGCCCGAGCAGTCGCAGGGGGTCTTCACCGCTGCCTCGTCGCATTTCCACCCAGAAAGCTGAAGCTCCTCGCCAACCGAGTGAACTTTCGGTTCCTCATTGCCCGGCCGATCCAGTGACCCTCCCGGCGATCTGAGACCAGCACCGGGTGCACCAAGCCATCTTCAACACCCTCGCATCGGTTCCAGACCCTGCGCAGTCTTCCCCGAGCTCCACCGCGGCGATCCTTTCTCTGCCGGTTCAGCTCGAGCCGCCGCTGCGGGAAACATCCTTCCAGCCACCACAGCCCACCGTTCACCGAGCTGTGAACAGCAAAGAGGTTCGCCTTCAACCTCTCTTTCTTTCCCGCAAGCTCCGGCGGCGTGACAAACACTGCTCAGGCCGGAATTTCATGTTTTCGTGACGGGGTGCAAAAGAGGAGTCGGCACCGATCAGAGAAATTCATAAGCCACACTGCATCACTCATCCTCTCATGGAGAGGGTCACTTCTAGTTGCCCGTACGAGTCCATAGGAGCAGGAACCATGAAGAAACATGAAGGGAAACCGCTGTTCTTCAAGTTTTAGTAAAAATCCCGATTTCCGGCCTAGGTCGCACGGTGACAGCCCAACACAGCCCTTCCCGAGCTCCATGGAGCTCACGTCGACCTTTCCTATGGTCCACTGATGCTCGACGGCCCTTAGCTTTATCGGGTGAGATGCTAGGGAGGACGGGCAACACGGCCGAAGTTCTCCAGAGGCTGCTGCTCGTCGCCGACCATGTGCCGGCCATTTTCATGATGAGCTGAGCCTGGAATCGTGTTCCCCGAGCGAAAATAGGCAGGGTCGGCCGGAATCATGAAGCTTGGAGCTCCACAGAGGCTGCCAGCGAGCTCTCCGGCGAGGTACCCCGGCGGCAGAGCGCGGGCGGCGGGAGGTAGACGAAGGCGGTGGACCCCAGCTGTCAGCGGCAGATATTTTAAATCGGGATCGGGCTGCGGCTCGGATCCGGTGTGCTGGCGCGCAAAAACCCCGTAGACTCCGGTGTGCCGACGCCACAGCGCGCAACACGTGTCCCCGTGGCCCACAAGCAGATTTAAACTTTTCCCCGATTTTCAGATTTCATTCAAACTTCAATTCCTCATAACTTGGGCTAGGAAACTCCAAGTCGAGTGAAACAAATTTTGTTGGATTCAGCTCTCTGAGTACTTTCCAGAAAATCAAGTTTCACTTCATGAGAATCCTTATTTATCCAGAATTAATTCCTCAAAATTTAAACTGTTTGGAATTTTAACTGGAGAATCCCTTGGAGGAAATTTCTGAAATTTGGCTGGTATGTTCATAAAAATATCCCTGAACTACCATAAAAATTTCAGGTCCATTTGAGCTCATTTGATCCACCTAATGGTATGATTAGTGGAACTGTTCCAGGGAAAATAAAAAATGTTCAGAAACATTTTCAGAATTTTCCGTGAAATTGTTTAGCTCATATCATTAGCTAGGAACCTTCAAATTAAGTGAGACCAACTCCATTAGAACCCTCTGAAAATCTAGTTTTCAGAAAGTCAGGGCTTGTTCCATGAAAACCCCTAGCACACCCTAAGAGTTCCAATTAAGATCAAGGACATAATTAATTGTAGAGAGCTCAAATGAGCTTTGCTGCAACTAAAACTTGACCAGGTCTCTTTTTAGATTGTAACCAAGCCACAGTAAAAGTTTCACAGTCTTTGGGTCGGTCTAGTGAGACTTTGAAGGTTCACAAGTTTAAAACTCAATTCAAATGCATTAAATTAATACATGTACTTCTTATATCATGTAGTCGCTAAGGTCGAGGAGGAACCCGAAGTCCTAGACTTCGTTACTCCGGAGGAGCAGCTAGCCTATGACCAAGAGCAGCAAGGCAAGCTCCGGTTTGCATTAACCTTTTTACAAAGTTTTATTGTTTTGAGCACTTACTTGAGTATCATTATTTCTTGCACTAGAGTCTTGTTTGGAAATCCAAATTGCATAGCCAAGAAAACCATGGGTTGGGATTAGGCTTGCAAACCCCGTTAGCTACTGCAATGCTAAGATAGTGTAGGATTCGGTACAAGTCGAGTAGTTGGAACTACTCGCAAGCATAGGCTAGAGGCACTCGACTCGGGTAGAGATAGCACATGATACACATGGCAAGAAAAATGAGACCGAGCAGAGAGTAAGGGCAGCAAGACTTTGGGGCCTGTGTTCTATAGCTCCGCTTGTGTCGATTGAGGACCGAGCCGTGTGCGGGCCTGTTGAACAAGCTAGAACAGTACCGAAGACCTACCGGCTATATGGGAACCGGGAAACCGATGTAACTCGGGTAGCTGGGTATTGAGGCATTGCCCGCTGTTCAGAGGGTAGGTTGAGAGCTCGAGGTGTAAATCGGCTGGCGGCACTGAGATGCGCGTGCAGAGACCTCTTGCTTGGGACGATGGGACCGGTTCAATATTTGGCTAACGGGTGAAAGGTGGTTGCATACGGCGTCCGTGATGGTTGTTGTAGGCAACATCGAGTACGGGCGTACGTGACGGGTTATTCGGGTAACCCTGTAGGTGTAAATCGATTATAATCGCCGTCCCTCGCGGTCAGTGAGTACCACTTGTTCACTGTGCTGTGACGTAGAAAGAACAGGCTAGTTTCATGTTAAAATGTTGCAGATTGAAAGATGGACTTGATTGCTAATGATTTGTTGTAGTTTATAGCTAACTAAAGTTCTTTTCAACTTTGGGCAAAGTACATGAGAGAAATGTGTTTCTTGTTTGATTGCGGCTCTCCCATGTGCCTTAGCGTAAGGTTCTCCACAACCTGCTGCTAAAACTTGATAGTAAGGTCCCAATAATTAGGCGAGTCCTTGCAAATGATTTTTACCTCATGTACCTATCACCCCTCATGTAGAAGTTCCATGTTTAGGATAGACGGGTCAGTCTTGCTGAGCCTTCGTGCTCACTGCTTGTGTTTGAAGCTTTTGCAGGGTTCTATGAGGAAGAGACTCCCAAGGAGGAGACGGAACCCCAGGAGGGGAACCCCGTCGAGTGGGAGTCGTGCACGCCGCCGTGTTAGTGTGCGTGTGTGCTAGCAAGGACACATTCATGGGCTGAACGTGAACTTGATGCATAGTCTACGACCGTGAGTGTAGCCTGAACATATTTTGTTGTAAAAATGTTCATAAACCTCTTTATGTAATAAACTTTGCTTCCGCTTTGTACCTTTGATGTATGTTATCCGGTGCTGTGCAACGCAGCACCCCTCAGCGTGATCCTGGCTCGACAAGACCGTGGGGTCGTGTCAGTTCTTACAAGTGTTCTTACCGACACAACAGGTGGTAAACGGTGGACGGTGAGAACCAATGAAGCGTGGAGTGATTGCAAAGGTACCTGTTCTGCTCAAGAGGAAAAGTGGAGCTTGGATGGCACAATATGGTGGCTAATAAGCTAAAATCGTTAACAGCGAAACAAAATTGAATAAGTATTCAATGTAGGAACTGTTTGTGACGCCTGGTCCCGTGAAAATGGAACCTAGCTGATGCATATGTGTGCCCAGGATGTTCATCACACATACACATGTAATCCACAAACTGAATTCAGAATATAACCATGAATAATTGGGTTTTATTACAGTATCTCATGAATCTCTAACTCATTGTAGCAGCGGAAGTGTTATTCTAGCAGCGGAAGTCTCTAAACGACAGCGGAAGCAACTAAGCAGCAGCAGCGGCTCAATCTCCTACTCCACAGAAAAGTTGATGGTAGATCGCTCGCCTAGTACTCCACATGGTCTTCGAAGTACTCTTCTCCTGTTGCTGATGATGAAGTAATAGTGCAAGTTTGAGTACATGACGTACTCAGCAAGTGCGGGAAAATATGATATGTAGCTTACAGCAAGGTAGGATTTAAAAAGGCTCATTGCAGAAAGCAAAGTTTATTTCACAAATATGATAAAACAGCAACTAACTTTAAGTGAATTTAATCCCAACATATATCCAATTAAAACATCAACATACTTCCTTTTTGATTCACCACCTTTCATGTCCCAACCAACCATAAATCCTTCTCAATTTTCATCTCATGCTCATGATATCCATAACCATCTCATATTCATGATATCCATCTTATGATCACATATCCAAACCAAAACTCATTGTCACGACTCAACAGCCCCGAAACATTCTCATTACCAAGACTCAACAGTCCCAAAACCAAATCCAAAAACCAAACCATAACCAAACAAAAAACCATTCCAATAACCATCCCAAACCACCCAATAACCATCCCAACTAATCATCCCAAACCATCCCAACTAATCATGTGAGTTGTCCAGGCGCTTGTGACCGTAAGCTCGGCTATTATGATAGTTTTACACTCTGCAGAGGTGGTACCACTTTACCCACAAGTTTGTGATTTCGTCACCCGTCTGTGACTGCAGAACCTCCATTATACCAGTACACAACCGTCAGTGTATGGCCAAGAGATCACAAAATAGCCTTTACAAAGGGGCTACTAGATGTATGGACTCACTAAGGTTTCACCACCAGGCTCGAATCACCATTCTCCCACCTACGGGCCCCCTCTTGTGTCATGCGGTTCCCAGGGCAGTCCTCTCTCGACTCCAATTCCCCGCGCCTTCCACGGTCCATAACAACCTAGCAACTTACCTAATTAGTCAGCTAAGCCGCACCCATATTTGGCCTTGTGGTGGCACTGTTTTCCTGGCATGGCTGGCATGAACCGATCCTTAGATCTACGGCAAGTAAACCACCATCTCATTCTACCACATCTACAAACCAAGCTTGCCTAGATCTCCCCCGATCCATGTTCATTATTATCATCAAGTTCTCATTAACATTGTCCATATGAGTGTAGTAGCTAGACACATTCTATCTCGTTTCCCATATCCCTTGGACTCGGCGAAGCAAAAGCAAAAACAACCATACCCGACTCATCAACTTTCTCGGCGACAAGGGTGGTTAACAAAACTAGTAAACTCCTGTAAAAGGTTTCCCAACAAGTTGACTCAAGCATACATGTTTTCGCAAACAAAACAGTTCCAAAACATGGGATCAATATGGTCAAGGAGCACTTGCCTTGTTCCTGTGGCTTCTGTTGCTCATGGATATCGAAGTCTTGGTGTTGTAGTTCTTCGCAGATAGCTCCCTGAGCTTGTCCTTCTACTCACAATCATGCACATACAAGATTTACAGCAATCAATCATCATGCACAAACTTTACTCAAGATGCAATGGTGTAGATGCATGCTGATCCTATGGTGCAGTTTCATTAATTCGGTTTGTACGTGTTCTTGCATGTTTTAATTGCTTGCATGGGGTTTTACGATGAACAAAGGTGTAAGGATCAAATGTGGACGTGGTGATGATCTCGATTCAAGATCTAGATCAATTCCACCGTAAAAACCGATCAACATGTGATCTGTCCACATGAAAAGCTTCTGTTTGAAGGGATCGAAGAAACAGATGCTAAGAAAACCGCGATGACGTCGTAAGGTGGTAATGGAGACCTACCTTACTTCCTTCGGAACCTTCCTCCTAGCAATGGCAGCAAAACAGATCGTCGGCTCTCCTCCAGTGAACGTGTCAGGGCTCGTCGGCGGTGTCACCGGTGGTTGAACTCCGGCGAAGGGGTTTAGCTCGGTGATTTGGGAGCTTAGGGCCTCTAAGTCGTCGTCTTGGGAAGATGTTACGACCAAGGGTGTTTCAGGTTCTATTTATAACCGGAAAAAGAAGATTCCTATTCCGATTGGATTTCAAATAAGAGTCCTATTCAAATTGTTTTGGATCTTAACAAACCTATCTCCAATTGATTTGGTTGCAGTATTCTTCGTGGAAGAATTCGTGTCAGTTTCCTCAGTACCGGGGGCTCGCGTACAGGGGAAAACTGCTTAAGGATCTCGTCCTCCCGCAGGGATAAGCTCCGGAGGCTCCACGTGTCCAGCGGGGGCCGGGCTCCCCTTTAATGCAGAGGCGGGCTCCGGTTGTGCCGTGTGTCAGGCGGGCGGGACCTCCCTCTCCTCAAAGGAGAGCTCCGCGTGCGCCACGTGTCTTGGCAGGTCGGGCCTCCCCTTCCTACAGAGGCAAGCTCTGGGGGCGCCACGTGTCAGTGCCAGACCTCCCCTCTACTCAGAGGTGGGCTCCGAGAGTGCCACGTGTTCAACAGCGTCGGACCCTTCTGGGACGAGCTCCGGGGGTGACACGTGTCCAGCGGACCGGACCTCTCGGAGGCAAACTCCGAGAGTGCCACGTGTCCCGCAGCGCCGGACTTCCTTTCTTCTCCTCGGAGACGAGCTCCGAGGTCGACACGTGTCTACTGGTGTCGGACCTCCCTTTCCCTTAGGAAGTCTGCTCCGAGGATGATACGTGTCCCGTGGGGTGGTCCTCTCGGAGGTGAGTTCCGAGAGCAACACGTGTCCCGCGGGGCGGTTCTCTCGGAGGTGAGCTCCCAGAGCGACACGTATCCCGCGGGGTTGGGCCTTGCTTTTCTGCGGCGACTAGCTCCGGTGGGGACACGTGTCCTACGGGGCTGGACCTCGCTACTTCCACAGAGACAAGCCCCGGAGGCATCACGTGTTCCACGGGCCAGACCTCGCCCCTTCCACAGAGGCTAGCTCCGAGCCTGCCACGTGTCTGGCGATGCCGGACCTCACCCCCTTCCGCAGGGATGAGTTCCGAAAATGCCACGTGGCCAGCAGGCCGCGGGGAGTGTCTGCGGCGCTCTCGGTGGACTGGATTTGGCTCTTTTTGGCTATCTTTCACCTGTTCTACTTCTTTTAAAATGCTTTCTCTATATGAATTATGTATACATGCATGAATATGAAATTGAGGGTGTTACACTGTTGCTGGTTAACAAGTGTTCTAGGCCTAGCACAACACAAGGCAGTAGAAAGGCAAATAGGAGATCAGGAAGATATAACAAACAAGTACAACACAAGTGTATAGGCCAACTTTTTTCAAGTGTGTGCTGTCAATGCTTTAATATCTGTGCTCTCTTCACTATTTTTTTTTCTTTTTTTATAATATTTTTCTGATATTTTTTGTTTACTCGAGTGCACGAAAATTGGAAACACACAACTTTGCCGCTCAATCGGATGTAAGATGTGGCCTATAGAAATTCAGAAAAATTCTTTAAAATTCGTGCTGAAACTTCGGAGGCCGGATAGTCTATCTTCTGAGGGGAATTTGGCCAAACAATTTTCGTCGAACAAAGTGAAGCGGTGGAAATCGATTGCTAAATTTCGAGTAGATCAATTTAAAAAAAATCGCCCGATTTCGAGTTCGTATGCAAAAGTTATGGCCGTTTTAAGGTAGGCTATCCGAGTTACTGTTTTTTATGTTGATTCGAACTCGGTTTTGAAACAGATCTCGCAATAGGATGTGAAAAAAATTGGATTAGCAACAGCGACTGATGGGATGTTGTGTGATGAATCAAGGAGGACTGGCACAATGGTTTTTCACCTGTTTTAGAGCTGGTGATGCGGAAGTTCATGCAAGGCGGCTAGCTAGGGCAAAACCGATGATCGTGGTGGATCGGTTTGTTGTTTAGGGATTGTGGAATAGGTGAGCAGCAAGAAAAACAAGGAAGAAAAATGATAACTACGACAAAAAAACACAAAGCTAAACCAGCAACAAGACTCGACCACACGAATGCAAACTCAACAATGCAAACTGAAAAACGAAACTTGTAGGCACTATGGTCTAAGAATTGGTAAACATGATATGTTTTTTTTGCGAATTTTTTTCTGTGGACTCTAGGTATGAAAAACAAAACTAATTTAGTGGCAAATCAAAGTACCTCACGGGCAACCTGAAATCTGATACCAATTGATGAGAAGTTTAGGCCCGATCTTCTGAAAGGTATGTCGATTGAAGTGGAGATCTCAACGTTGATGATCCGAGACACTTGAGCAGACCCGAATACCCCTGCAATCACTACACCGCTACTCCGTTGGTTATCAACCGTGCTTCACATGCTTGACCTCGCCAAGAAGGCTATCCCTGCAGGTGCAACCGAGAACACAAGCAAGAATGATGAAGATGCAATCTAAAAATGCGAAATTGGGGTCTCACGAACCGTAGAACGGCAAAATTGTTTAATCTAAGCAAAACCCACGAAATATGGCTTGTCGCTACAGTATTTAAAGGTTAGGGTTCGGCCATAAGACCCTTAGATGCGTCCCTAACGGACTCATACGGGATACAAGGCCCAAAAGCCCAATATGGTGGTGCAGCACCGGACAGAACTCTGAATTCGACTTGTCTCGACAATTCCCAAGGAATCCTGGCGAATTTTAATGTGGGACCAGAACCATTGGAAATTTTATCTTCTCATCTTTCCATGCATATGTAGAACGTCGAAAACGGAGTCCGTATGCATCCTGGCCGTCCGTATGCTCCTGGACTCCGAGTTGAACTCGAGTCCGAGTTGGCGACTGTTTCCATCAACTTGTGGACGTCCCATCTGGTTCTCCATGTCCCCAAATTCTCCTCCCTTTACTTGTTGATCATGTCCATGGTTATTAATAACAATTAAATCATTGAAAAGCAATCCATTCTGAAACTCACATTGGAAGGAAGTTAGGAACGAGTTCACCTGCTGATTTAGTAACCGTGCTCGTGCTCTTGTGATTGGTCCTTGTATATCAATGTAAGTATCCACTGTTGTGATGTCCTCGTCAGTATCTACAAAGAACATTTGTAAGCTTCTGCTTTTTATTTATGTAATACAGTTTTCCTTATATGTGTGCTGTTGGGTGCCGCATAACACGACACCACCCAATGCGATTCCCGGGCAAGAGGCACGGCCCCGTGATACGGGTGCCGGGGTCCTCGTCACTAGTATGAGATGGGTAACAAAAAATATGCCATCAACGGATCTATTTTCAACTTTATCAAGATTACCATGTTTCTTAAGAAAGCATTTGCAACCAAAGACCCGAAAGTGTGTGACACTAGGCCTATGTCCAAACCGAAGTTCATATGGTGTTTTACCTAGCTTAGCACGCAAGAAAACATAATTTTAGACATAACAAGCAGTTGCAATTGCATCAGCCCAAAATTTTCTAGGAGTTTGATATTCATCAAGCATAGTCCTAGCCATCTCAAGTAAGGTTCTGTTCTTTTTCTCTACAACACTGTTTTGTTGAGGTACATATGGTGAAGAAAATTGATGATCTATTCCATTTTCAGCACAAAAGTTATCAAACGATTGATTTTTAAATTCGGTTCCGTTATCAGTTCTAATTGCTTTTAAAGATCCTGGGTGATCAATTGATAATCTAAGAAATAAGTTTCTAAAGTGACTAAAAGTTTCATTCTTAGATGCCATAAAATAAACCCAATAGTATCTAGAATAGTCATCAACAATCACAAGAACATACCATTTAGCTCTGAAGGATTGAACACGTGAAGGTCCTACGGTGTCAAGGTCCAAAAGTTGACCCGGTTCAGTTGTCATGGTCATTGTGAGAGGAGCATGTGAACCTGCAACCATTTTAGCATGTCTACAAGAAGAGCACACAATTTCTTTGTCCCTTTTAAGCTTAGGCAGCCCACGTATGCGATCAAGAGCACTAACATGTGTGAGATGATCAAAGCCTACGTGACCAAGTCTACGATGCCAAAAATATATGTGTTTTGAATCATTAGCAACTAGACATCTATGCTTAGAGGATGACATATCAAATTCAACTTTAAAAACTCTTCCAAACAGAGACATATTAAAAATGAGCTCACTATTTGAATCTACAACCTTGCAACAATTTTTAGTGAAAATAATTTCTAGATTTTCATCTAGCAATTGTGAAACAGAAAGCAAGTTGTATTTCAAATTTTTAACAAGTGCCACATCTTTTAAAGTGTAGTGATTATTTACTCTAACTGAACCCTTAGAAATTATAGGAGTTAATGAATTGTCAGCAAAAGTAACCTTTTCTACATGTGACACAAAAGAGAGGGAGGAGAACCATTATTTGTTACCGGTCATGTGGCGTGAGCATCCTGAATCCACAATCCAAATTTTCTCCTTCCTCAAGTGTGTAACCTACGTAGAAGTACAATACGTCGATGACTCAATACTGGGGTTAGTCAAAAGGCATTTAGGAATCCAGTACTGAGTCACATGACGTCCAACAGAAGTAACACACAAAGGCTGAGATAAAACAGCAGGTTTATGAGCCAAAGTTTGAGGGTTTTTGTACCCAACTACTGACCTACGAGGTGTTACATGAGTAGCACTAAAAACAGTAGTTCCCGAAGCAAACTTTGCATGTTTTTGACTCATTATAGCAGGTTGCATATTCCTAACATTCAGTTCAGCACACGCAACAGGTTTTGCACAGTTGTTATGTGATCTAGCAATCATTCTTTCCTTTTTTCTGTTGCTTAGCTAGTCTATAACAAAAATCTATGACATGACCATCTCTACCACAGTAGGTACAATGAAATTTAACTTTATGTTCATGTCTAGATGAGCAGAAAACATGTTTATCTGAAACCGAATGAGACAACACTCCTGCATATTTAAAAACCACTTCTTTTTGTTTAGGAACTGTTTTAATCAAACTACTTCCTAATGAATTTGCAATTTTAGTTGGATGTGCTTTAGCATGAGCATGGGAATTAAAACCTAAACCAGTTTTATCATTGCAAGATTTAGAAGAATTCAATAGCAAGTTCAGATTCTTATTCCCATTATAAAACCGCTCTAGTGTCCTATTCATGTCATCAAGTTTCTTAGACAAGTCTGGGCAGTTTTGACATGAAGTTTTTCCTTTTAGTTTGCAATTGGAACAATACTTAACTTCGTGAGAACGTAAAGCATTGTTCAATATAGAAATTTCATTCATAGCATCTTGTAGTTTTTTATTAAGATCATCACAAGTAGAACAATACAAATCAATTATAGAACAACAAGCATCTTTCAAGATTTTATCATTAAGTGCAGAAAGCTCTCTGTTCTTTTCAATCTCTAACTCAAGTTTATCAAGTGTGGAGGTATGTGAACTTCTTAGAGATGACAATTGTTCATATATTAAATCATATGAGGAACAAGAATCATCACTAGGAATCAAAGATTTCAAATGATTAATTTCAGATTCTAGTGACTCAATTTTAACAGCATTGTCCCTAAGCTTTTTGTCCTTTTTCTTAATTATAACAGTGGCACGAGAAATAGCATCACACATTTCTTCGCAATTAGGACATACCTCTTCATTGTCGCTGTTGTGTTCGGCCTCCTCCATACATGAACTTGACTTGCCCGCCATGAATCATAAGTTTGCCAAATCATCTTCATCTTCGTACTTCCGATGTCCACATCGCTCGAGCCAAGTTCTTGAAGTGCAGAGATAAAACTATTTACCAATTGGCGTCCTATAAATCCTTCTTCTTTCTCTTATCGTTTGTAGAGGAGTGCTTCGTCCTAGTTTGCTTTTCATAACAGGAAGTAGGACCTGAAAGGTTAGGGCAATCTGTACGAAAATGTCCTGTCTTACCACATTCAAAGTATCGTTGAGGTCCGTCACTTCTTCTCCTTCTAGTTCTCACATTTGCAGTGCTTTTAAGAACCCAGTAGAGATGAGTGCAAGTTCTTCCCCTGGAAACTCTTCAATCTGTTCAAGGGTTAGAGAGGACAACAAATAAAGTATACCATAAGATGAAGATTGACTAGAGCTACGCATGTCACATTGTGAAACAAATGCAAGAGACTTGTTGGGGTTCTTACGTGATATTATGTCAATTTCATGAGTTTTTAACTTAGAATATAGCACATCTAATGTAAGTGTACTCATGACAGTAGATTCACGAATAGATGTAACTTTCATCTCCCAAATTGACATGTCTAATGCACTTAGTAATTGCCTAGCAATTTTAGCATCTGAAAAAATTAACGTTGATACTGCACAAGTTGCTGAGAATTTTATTGAAGCGAGCAAAGAGGTCATCGATTGACTCACTGGGTTGCATCTCGAAGCGCATGTATTCTTTCTTGAACATATCTTGTCTTACCTCCTTGATCATGTCGGATCCTTCGTGGTAGTCACAAAGTGCTTTTCCACACATCGTATGCAGATCGGAGATGTGCAACACATTCGAAGTCACTTTGAGTTAAACCTTGTATGATCAAGTTTCGTGCGTTGTTGTTGTTGTCGACATCTCTCATGTTCGTAGCTGTGACTTGATCATTTGGCGGCACGTCATAAGGCTTCTACACCTTTTCCCATATTGCGAAGCCTTGCGCCTGGATGAAAACCTCCATACGTGCCTTCCAAACCTGAAAATCAATGCCACTGAACACATAAGGTTTTGCGAAGTATTTCTCCATGATGATTAGTCAAAACACGTGCAATTCACAAAGATTTAGAGCACCGTGTCTCTGATACCAATTGTAGGATCGAAGAGCACGTGAAAAGCTACCAGAGGGGGTGAATGGTAGATTTAAATCTTTTTAGCGGAAGCAACAAAAACCCTCTCGGTAGAAAATCGATCTGTTAAAGAAACCATGTATGCGACTGATCAAAATGTGTTCAAAAAGTGGTATATATTATATAGAATCAAGTCACGAAGACACGAAAACAAGAATCACGAAAATCCATCAAGAAAAACTCAAGTTATGATTGAAAGATCAAACAAGGGTCAATCTGTTCTACTCGAGTAAAACAAGATCTGCAACACTGCAAATAAACTCGTTTAGATCAGAAACTACAAATCCAATGACCGTGAAAATTTCATATATTATAGATAATCAAGTTGCGAAGACAACTCAAAAAGAATCACGACAATTGTATCTGTAAAACTCGAGTTATGATAAAAACACCGAAGCACTGTCGTGCTGTCCAGAAACTCGACGAGAAAGAATTGACAAAAACAAGTCGGACGAACAAGGCACAAAAGCTCCTCTAAATTACGAATTTTATTGATAAAAACATAAGAGGAACAGCCCCAGGTCATCTTCTACCACGATCTCTGGCCTCCCTTGCTTATATAACCAGCCCGGAGGCCAACCCAATTCAAACTAGGACTCTAAGACTCCTCTATACGTAGATAGAAGCAATCTTAAGACTTCCAAACACCTTAGGAATGTATCCCACATTCTTAAAACAACTCAACTTCGTGTCCCACATGAAATCCTATCATAACCAACCCAAATCTTTCCATATTTGAGCCATAACCGACTCAGCCGCAGCCCGAGTCCATAATCCAGCCGGTTGGACCTTTTCTACCAATTCTTTATGTCCACATCTCTTCATCACGCCTTGGAACCATATTGCCACGTCCATGCACCCATTGCACACGTGCAAACACCTTCCAACGACGTCCACGATACCTTCATTTGCATTGTTCTTGATCCAAATATGTTGCATGACCTCCCGATCAACTCAACCACAATTCCCCCCGAACTTTGTTGTTGAACCTCATCTTCTCCCTAAGACTAGTTCAATGGATCCCGTCACCAGCCATATCTTGAACTCAAGCAACACCTGCACATGAATAAACAACCAATACTTTCAAGCACAAGCCCGTGACTTGACTCACGTTAGTTCTGAAAACCACAACACCTTATGTGAACACCTCACATAAGCATGTTGCAAACCATAGAAAAATGTTAACTACAGTAAACAGCCATAACGCTTCAAAAATTCAGTAAAAGAATACTAAGCAAACTTTCCATAGATGTAAAACAAGTTCGAAACATTTGCATGATAAAAACAGAACCATTGCGATTTAGCTCCAGACCTTGCCAAAGCTAACCGGACCTTGAGCCGGGGCATACCAAAGCTAGCAGAACCTAGCACCGGAACATACCAAAGCTAGTCAAACCTACCGCCGAAGATAACCAAACACATGTCAGACCTAGCCATAGCAAGTCGGACCTTACGTCGGATCTTGTCGGAGCTCGGACATAGAGTCGGACCTTGACAAAAAGAGTGTTTTGGCAGAATTCAAAACTTGTATCGTAATAGCCAATGTATTCAGCACACATAGGTCTCACATAAATGACTCGAATGTGTAACGTGAACTCAGAGTCCACATCGTATACAATAGGTATACCCGACCAGGTACAAATAGAGGATCGTGTGACATACTGTCAACATTCAGATTTTCGACTAGTAATCGTATGCCTCACGTTCCTTCGCTGCATGGCTAGCTAACAAAGGCAAGGATTTATCCTGGTTCGGACAATATGTCATACGTCCAGCACGGTGGGGGGGGGGGGGGTCGTCGACCTTGTATTAGCTCATGCGGCTTGTGCGATTAGGGTTACAAGCTGGGGAGAGAGTTCTTTCTTTTTTCTCTATGGGTCCCTCCTTTTTATAGTCCCTTTCCCTCTACCTACACGCTGCTTCTCATAAATGGGACTTGGGTTTACAATGTGCGCTATGATCCTAGCCCTCTGTAACACCCTCAATTTTACTACCATGCATTGCATACATTTTTCATATAGAGAAGCATTTAAAAAGAAGAAGTAATAAAGAGAGGAATATAGAAACAAATAAAATAATAAAAGAAAAAATAGAAAATAATGAAAATAAATATAAAAGAAAAATAAAAAGAAAAATAAATAAATAGCCAAGTTTGGCCACCCCTAATCTTTCCCCAAAATTCCCCAATTTTCCCCAATTTCTCCTCTCCCCTAATTTCCCTAATTTTCTCAATTTTCCTGATTTCCCCCCCAAATTCCCCGAAATTCCCCTAGGGATTTTTCCCCACATTTGGGGGGTATTTCTCCCCAATTTCGGCCACCCCACTTAAAGGGGGGGGAGGAACCATAATGGGACCCACCCCCTTGGCCGCAGCCAATTGGGGGGGGGGAACCCTAGCTGCCCCCTTTTTCTTTTTTGTGGGCTTTTATTTTCTCAATTAATGTCAGCCATTGGTGGAAAATAAATAATAAAATCCCAGCCCCTAGCTCCCACCTCCTTTAAAATTAAATCTCAGCCCATGGATAATTGGGTTGCTAAAATCCTAGCCTCCCTAGCTCTTTTCCCCTGTTATAAATAAAACCCTCCCTCCTAGCCGCCATCGGCACCCCTCTTTTTGGCTGCCGCCCTCTCTCTCCTGCGGCCAAGGCTTTGTCACCGTCCTCTAGCTAGAGTTTGGCCGCGGTCGGAGCTCCGTCACGCCTCACCGTCGCCGGAAAAGAAACCCCGACGTTCTGCCCTAGCCGCAGCCTCGTAATTCTCCATAGAAAATCTCCTGCTGCTGCCTTGTCAAGGAAGGAGGTTCTGCCGCAAGGAAGAGAGGAGGATGAAGTGAGGTAGGTCTTCGTTACCCCTCTTAACACGTCGCCGCTTTTTCTGCGCACCGGTTTTCTTCATCCCTTGCGAGCAGAAATTTTTGCGTGTGGACAGACCATGTTTTGGTCGATTTTTGACAGTGGAATTGATCTACAAAGTGGGTCAAGATCCATTCTTGATCCCAGAATCCTTATTCATCATAAAACCCCGTGGAAGCCTATTAAACATGCAAGAACACGTGCAAACTGATTTTTATAAACTGCACCATAGGAATTGTATTCATCCATCTCATTGCATCTTGAGTAAAGTTTGTGCATGATAATTGATTGCTGTAAATTTTGTATGTGCGTGGTAGTGAGTAGAAGGATACGCTCAAGAGGCCGTCTACGAGGAACTACAGCACCAAGACTTCAAGACGCTTAAGCAACACGAACCACGGGAGCAAGGCAAGTGCCCTTGACCATATTGATCCCATGTTTAGAAACTGTTTTGCTTGTGAAAACTTGTATGCTTGTGTCAACTTGATGGGACACCATTTTATATAAGTTTACTAGTTTTGTTAGCCATCCTTGTCGCCAGGAAAGTTGATGAGTTTGGTATGGTCGTTTTTCCTTTTTGCTTCGCTTAACTTACGGTATATGGGAAGCTGAAATAAAACTTGTTTAGCTACTGAACTCATGAGAATAAACATAATGAGAACTTGATGATGTTAATGAGCATTGAATCGGGGAGATCTAGGCGAGCTTTGTACACAGATGTTGCTGAATGAGATGGTGGTTTGCTTGTTGTAGATCTAAGGACCGGTTCATGCGAGCACATGCCAGGAAAACAGTGCCACGACAAGACCAAATATGGGTGCATCTTAGCTGACTAATTAGGTGTGATGCTAGTTTGTTATGGACCATTAGATGGCGTCGCAGGGAATGGGAGTCGAGGAGGACTGCCATGGGAACTGCATGGCACAAGAGGAGGCCCATGGGTGGGAGAATGGAGATTCGAGCCTGCCGGCGTAACCTCAGTTGGTCCGTACATCCTAGTAGCCCCTTTGTAAAGGCTATTTTGTGATCTCTTAGCCATACACCGATGGTTGTGTACTGGTATAATGAAGGTTCTCTCTAGTCACCGACAGGTGAAGAAATCACAAACTTGTGGGTAAAGTGGTGTCACCTCTGCAGAGTGCAAAACTATCATGATAGCCGTGCTTCCGGTGATAAGCACCTGGCCAACTTCCATGATTAGAGGCAAAACTTGGGATGGTTATTCGGGCATAGTTATGGTATGGTCAATGGGACTGTTTTGAGACTGTTTTGGGTCGTGACAATGAGTTTGGTTTAGGTTCTAAGAAAATGAGAGGGTTATGAATATTTATGAGTATGAGACGAACTTGAGAATGAGTAATGGATGGTTGAGTCTTGATAAATGGTAAATTACGATGAAGGAATGTTGATGAATTACTTGGTTATGATGGGATTTAACTCACCTAGAAATAGTGGCTGTTTTTACCATGAATGTAAAATAAAATTTGCTTGCTGCAATGAACCTTTTATTTCCTACCTTGTTGTTAGCTACATGTCATACTTTTCCCGCACTTGCTGAGTACGACATGTACTCACCCTTGCATTTCCACATATACATCAGCTATAGGAGAAGAATACTTCGAGGAACATGTGAAGTACTAGGCGTGCGCACTACCATCAACATGCCTGTTGAGTTGAAATTGGAGCCTGCTGTCTTAGCCATTTTCTGCTGTCGTTTAGAGTCTTCCGCTGCAATAATAAGATAGATATTCATGAGTGAGACATTGAGTCAATGTAATAAAGTACTTAAACACTATTTGTACATGGTTATATTCTGAATTTCAGTTTGTGGTAAAGCTGTGTATGTGTGATGATCATCCTGGGCACACATATGCATTCACTTGGTTCATTTTTCGGAACTGGGTGTCACAAATTGGCATCAGAGCTACGTTGACCGTAGGACGCAAGCCTAGGTAGAATGGACACTCTAAAACACATAGGAACACCCCTCTAAACTGTTATTTCCAAAAATTGCTTGCTGCTGCACTTTATTTGTCAACTCAGCCACCGCAAAGTGCTATTTTCAACCCCTGTTTTCTTCCTTGCCTGTGGACAGCAAAACTTTTGTTTTCTTGCTTCATAGCTTCTGAAGTTTTGGAGTTATTTCCTTCTTCTCTAAAGTTTCTCATGTCTTATTTATAGATGCCGGTGACTAGGAGCACAACACGCATAAGGACTCGTCCACCACCACTTGGGAGTGCACTTAACCCCATTGAGATGTCTGATGGATCCTATTGGGAGGAGGTGAAGATGGAACATCATGATGAAGATGAAGTTAGTAGCTCTATGCATGAGGAAGTGGATCTGGAAGAGGTGGAACCAATCAAAGAAGACATGGAAGATGATCCACAAGAACCGCAGCATTGGTACGCACCTCAGGAAGAATTTCACGCAGGCTTACACCCAGCGGAGCCTCATGAAGCTATGTCAGGAGGAGATTTGTGACACCCTCATTTCTGGTTTATGCATGTATTCGTGTTTCATATAGAGAAAACATTTTAAAGGAAGTAGGAACAGAGAGAGAATTAAAAAGATAGCCAAAAAGAGCCGAATCCAGTTCACAGAGAGCGCAGAAGATAACTCCTGCGGCCCGCTGGCCACGTGGCGTGTTCGGAGCTCATCCCTGCGAAGTGGGAAGAGGTCCGCCACTAAACTGGCTACGTGGCAGGCTCGGGGCTCATCTCCGCAAAGGGGGAGAGGTCCGACCCTGTGGGACACGTGTTGTCCCCGGAGCTAGCCTCTGCGGAGAAGCGAAGGCAGTCCCGCAGGACACGTGTCACCTTCAGAGCTAGTCACCGCGGAAATCAGAGGACCAGACGTGTCGATCTCGAAGCTCACCTCCGAGAGGTCCGGTTCTATTGGACACGTTTCGCCACCGGAGCTTATCTCCGGGAGCTCCATCACTGTTGGACACGTGTTAACCTCGGAGCTCGTCTCTAAGAAGAAAGGAAGTCCGACGCTACTTGACGCGTGACATTCACAGAGCTCGCCTCCGAAGGGAGGGAGGTCCGAAATGAATACGTGGCACACCCGGAGCTACCTTCGGAAAGAGGGAAGGTCCGGCACTAACACGTGGCGTGCGTGGAGCCACCTCCGAATAGAGAGGAGGTCCCAACCGCCAGGATACGTGGCACACGTGGAGCCCACTTCCGAAGGAGAGGGAGGTCTCGCTCGCTTGACACGCGGCACAACCGGAGCTCGTCTCTGCGGAAAAGGGGAGACTAGGCCCCAGTGGACACGTGGAGCTTCCGGAGCTCATCACCGTGGATGTAACGAGTTCTGGAGCGGTTTTTGGATTCTGTACGCGTGGAAATACAGGTACGAAGAGGAAACCGACCTAAATTCCACAATGTTACCGCACTAAATATACTAAAGATAAGTCATTAAGATTCAACGATAATTTGAATAGGACTCTTATTCAAAATAAAATCAGATTAGGACTCTTCTTCTCTCGATTCTAAATAGAACCCAGAACCTTTGGCCGAAACCACAAACTTCCTTTCCAACTCCTGAGCCGACGACTTAGAGCCCTAGCCCCAACTTGACAAGTAAGCCCATCGCCGGAGTTCAGTCGAGGAAGATCGCCGGAAGGGAGCCCAATGATCTGTTTGATCAGAGAAG
The DNA here is from genome assembly GCA_030760725.1 of Neostapfia colusana. Classification (NCBI taxonomy): domain Eukaryota; kingdom Viridiplantae; phylum Streptophyta; class Magnoliopsida; order Poales; family Poaceae; genus Neostapfia; species Neostapfia colusana. The sequence continues at coordinate 47,071,622 of JASWHV010000017.1, forward strand.
GACCCCGAGACCAAGAAGAACGTAAGGTAGGTCTCCGATATCACCTTGAGACATCGTCGTGTTTTCTTTGCATCTGTTCTTTGATTCCTTTCGAACAGAAGCTTTCTCGTGGACAGATCACTTGTTGATCGGGTTGATCTAAAGACAGGGTCATCGCCACGTCCACATTTGATCCGAACTTTCATCATAAAACCATGCAAGCCATGCAAGTACATGTACAAACCGATCTAATAAAACTGATTATAAGATAGCATGCATATGCATCATCACATCTAGTTAAAGTTTATGCATGATATTGATTGCTATGAATCTTGTATGTGCGTGATCCTGTATAGAAGGACAAGCTCAGAGAGCTGTCTACGACGAGCTGCAACAACAAGGTTTCGAGATCCAAGAGCAACCGGAACCGCAAGAACAAGGCAAGTGCCCCTTGACCATATTGATCCTATGTTTTGGAAAAACTGTTTTGTTTTGCGAAAAGGTGTGTGTGCTAAGTCAAATATGATGGGAAACCCTTTTATAGGAGTTTACTAGTTTTGGTTAAACCACCCTTGTCGCCAGGGAAGTTTATGAGTCGGGAATGGTTTTTTACTTTTATGCTTTGCTGAGTCCATGGGATTTGGAAGTGAGATAGATGTGTTAAGCTAACTGCACTCATAATGATAATGAGAAACTGATGTTGTTGATGAACATGGATCGGAGGGAGATCTAGGCAAGCCGGGTTTGTGAATGAGGTAGCATGAGATGGTGGTTTTACTTGCCGTAGATCTAAGGACCGGTTCATGCGAGCACATGCCATGATAATAGTGCCACAACAAGGCCAAGTATGTGTGCGGCTTAGCTGACTAATTAGGTAAGTTGCTAGATTGTTATGGACCGTGGAAGGCACGAGGAATGGGAGTGGAGTGAGGACTGCCCTAGGAACTGCATGGCACAAGAGGGGGCCTGTGGGTGAGAGGATTGGAGATTCTAGCCTGCCGGTGAAACCTTAGTGAGTACATACATCTAGTAACCCCTTTGTAAAGTCAATTTTGTGATCTTTTGGCCATACACCGACAGTTGTGTACTGGTATAATGGAGGTTCTGCAGTCGCCGACGGGTGACGAAATCACAAAGTTATGGGTAAAGAGGTGCAAACTCTGCAGAGTCTAAAACTATCATGATAGTCGAGCTTACGGTCACGAGCTCCTGGCCAACTTCCATGATTAGTTGGGATGGTTATTGGATATGGTTATTGGTTATGGTTTTGGATGGTTTGGTTTTCGGGTCTGTTGAGTCCGGGTGATAAGATGGGTTGCATGACTGCTGAGTCATGGCAACAAGGTTGGTCTCGGTGGGAGACGAAGTTGTTTATGATGAAATGGTAGCGAATACGAGATGGTATTCGTGAGATGGTAGCGAATACGAGGAGGTATTCATGAGCAAGAATGAGGTTGATTGATGTCTGGTTGTGACATGGAAGTTAATGAACATAATGGAGGTATGTTTGGTATTTTAATACATGTTGGGATTACATTCACTTAAAGATGAGTTGCTATTTTATCATGGTTTTTGATAAATAACTTTGCTTTCTGCAATGAGCCTTTTTATACCTACCTTGTTATGAGCTACATATCATATTTTCCCGCACTTGCTGAGTATATCATTGTACTCAAACTTGCATTATTATTTCATCATCAGCAACAGGAGAAGATTACTATGAAGACCAAGTGGAGCATTAGGCGTGTAATCTGTTCTCAACCTTGTCTGTGGGGATGGAGTAGAGATGGAGCCGCTATTGCTTAGAATTGCTTCCACACTAGTTAGAAGACTTCCGCTGCATAGAAATAAGACTTCCGCTGTTAGATTAAGACTTCCGCTGTGAGCATGAGTCCAAGACTCATGAAACATTGTAATAAACTCTGTTATTCATGGTTATATATATTCTGAATTCAGTTTGTGGAACATATGTTTATGTGTGATGAACATCCTGGGCACACATATGCATCAGTTCTCGATTTCGTGCTTTTCCACAGAATTGAGGGCGTCACAGATTGGTATCAGAGCCATGGTTGAGAGTAGATTACACACCTAGATACAATCGCAGATCGGTACCAGAACCACGGTTGACGGTAGGTTACACGCTTAGATATATCACAGATTGGTATGAGACACAGACTGGTATCAACCTGCCACGGATTAATCACACAACCCAGATAGACACTGTAAGTGCATCTAGGATATCCCTTGTGGGTTTTGGCTAATTGATGACGAACATATGAGATCCTAATGAAACTATTAAGACGATTGCAGGATAAACAAAGTGAACTGGCTCGGCACACACAAAAAGGTAAAAAATAGAGTGGTGCCCGAAAAGGAAGACGTTAGTGGAATTTAGAAGAGCAAAGTAGATATAAATGTATAGGTTGTGTGTGAGAGACACATCTCAAGAGCTCATGATATTGCGTAAGGGTAAGGGCTAATGATCATCTAAAATCCACTGAACACCGAACTAGTCCGTCCATGGACCGGACTAGTCCGGTCAGCTTACTGGAACTCAACCGGACAAGTCCGGTTTTGGACCGGACTAGTCCGGTCATGTCTCTGTTGTCCTCTTTAGAGGACTGCGGACTAGTCCATCCAAGCGACAGGACTAGTCCGCTGAAGTTTCTGGAACCCCATTTCACATAGCACCGGACAAGTCCGGTTTGTGGACCAGACTAGTCCGGTTAACCCACTGGAGTAGACCGGACAAGTCCGATCATATACCGGACTAGTCCGGTAGTAGGTTTAACAACGGTAACTTCTTTGGAAACCCTATAAAAAGAGGTCCTTCGTTGTTTCTAAAGCACAACACGACACATATTGTCTAAAACTCGAACCCTAGCGTCGCCACCTGTTCCAAGAGCCCAAAAACACATCTCCCCATACATCTAAGGTGCAAAAAGGTGAAGATCAATCAAATACTTGGATTTGGGATTGGGAGATTGTCGTTTCTTCGTTGTGAGCTGTTGGGGTTTGATTTCTCTACACTCATATTCTGCATTGTAATCTTTTTGAGTGTATTTGATCACCTTCTCTGTAATTCTTGTGGGAGCCCTCAACGTGTAAGTTTGCCCCACAAACTCGGTGATTACCCGTGATAGTGGAGTCAAGTCGGCCTTTGTGGTGACTTGAAAAGGGAAAGGGTTGGGAACCCGGCTCTGTGTGAGTTTCCTCAACAAGGACGTAGATCTCTTGGTGAGATCGAACCTCGGTAAAAACTCGTGTCTCTTGTCTCTCATTTGTTTTACATTTTGATACATTAGATTACTAGTTTGATAGTAATCGTTTTGAGTTCCCTATAAGTTTGCACGTGCATCCATACAATAAATTTAATTTATTAAAATTGTTGTTCTCATTCCGCTGCTAAAAGATTAAATTTGTGAGACACACTTAATTAACTCAAATAATTCAGCACACCGGACTAGTCCGCCCATACAACCGGACTAGTCCGGTCAGTCATGTTTCTGATAACTTTATTAAGTGTGCAGGAATCCTTTAAAGGCCTATTCACCCCCCTCTAGGCCACATTCAATTGGTATCAGAGCCAAGTTCTCCACCAACGAGACTCACATCTCGGAGAGATCAATGGCCTCTGAGAAGAACAATGATATCCCGAAGACGAACAACAACGATGAGGAGCAAGAAGCCAAAGCCTTCGATGTGCTAAAAGAAAGTCCACATGACGATGATGAAGTGAGACAGCTAAAGGCATTACTGAGAAAGAAATTAATGGCACAAAAGGGAAAAGAGGAAGAAAAGACTATGGGGAGTGGTCATCACGACTACTCCCGGTATCCTTACAACTACAACCGTCTCAATTCAAATAATCATTATCTCTCTATTCCCATGGGAAGGCCCCCTCAGTTTGACGGAAGCGACTACACCATGTGGAAGTACAACATGAAAATGCATCTAATATCCTTGAACCCCAGCCTTTGGCATATTGTCTGCACAGGAATAGATATCCCAGACACGGATGAGGAACTCACTCCGGAACAAGAACAAGAGATTCACAGGAATGCACAAGCCGTTGCAGTAATCACATCGTCACTGAGCAGAGAGGAATTCATCAACATCGATGGACTAGAAAGTGCAAAAGAAATCTAGGATACACTCAAAACTGCTCATGAAGGAAATAGGTCTGTACGTGAAGCCAAAATTGAGATGCTAGAAGGAGAATTGGGGAGATTTGCTATTGAAGAAGGCGAATCACCTCAAGACATGTACAATCGTATGAAGGCACTCATCAACAAAATTCGTGCCTATGGAAGTAAGAAATGGACTGATCACGAGGTGGTCAAAAGGATGATAAGAGCCTTCATGCCAAGAAACATCACACTTTGCTCAATGATTAGAGAAAGCCCCGGGTTTCACAAAATGACTCCTGATGAGTTATTGGGAAAGATCATAAATCATGAAATGATGGAGAAAGAAGCTCAATACGTCAAAGACTTAGCCGAGCTCACCTCTTCTAAAAAGAAAGAAGTTGCTCTCAAAGCAACGTGCAGACCCAAACTCAAAGAAACTCGTGAAGACCAAGACAATGGAGATACAAGCGACGAGAGCACCGATCTTGATGACGAAGAAATGGTACTCTTCATCAAAAAGTTCAAACGCATGATGAAGAGGAGACACGGCAACAATTCACATGAAGGCAAAAGCAAGGATAAAGGAAAATCCAAGGCTCGACGCACTTGCTACAACTGCGGAGAGTATGGTCACTTCATGGTGAACTGTACTTATGAAGAAAACAAAAAGAAGAAGGAAACAAGATCTCAAGAAAAGAAAATTTTCAGAAAAAGAAGACCAGCCCATCAAGCTCACATTGGGAAGGAGTGGTACTCAAACGATGAGTCCTCCTCCGATGAAGAAGAAGAGATGGCCACTATCGCAGTCAAGAAATCAACTATGAGAGACACACTCTTTCCGAACATGGGAGGACGGGACATGAACAACCACACTTGTCTTATGGCTAAGGAAGGCAAGAAAAAGGTTCGACTTACTCCTCCTGTGCTAAATTCCTCCATTGATAACTTTGATAGCTCTAGTGATAATAAAGAATTGTTTAGAGGGCTAAGTAAAATTGCTTTAAAGAAAATGGAAATGTTGTCAAACAAAATCTTTGAAAAGGAGGAACTTATCAACCGACAAGAAGATATGCTCATCCGTGAGAGGAAGAGATATAAGAAGTTGAAAAGCTTCTTGAGCTTGAAAGAGAGAAGAATGAGTCACTTGAGTTAGAGCTAGCCTTGAGTAAGGAAACTTACTCAATTTTAGAAGACTCACACATTGCAATCAAGGAAGAACTTGCTAACTTGTCAAAAGTTAACAAAATCCTTGAGGTGCAAGTTGAGTCGCTCAAACAAAGTGACTCCTCTTCCTCCAAAAGCTCTTCCTCCAAAGACATGAGTTCGACAAAAATAAGAACCTGCACTTGCTCTAGTAAGAAAAATGTAATTTCTAATGCTTCAACCTCTCATGACATGCATTCTTCTCAAAACGGCATCTTTGATAAGGAGAAGATCAAATATGCACGAAGTGCATATATGATCACTAGACCTCCCAATGTCAAAGATGGTCTTGGCATTGACAGGAACAAACACATGTCTACTTCTAATCATGCTAAGAATAGAATCATTTTTGTTAAAGAAAAATCCCATGAATCTGAGCTACAAACACTGTTCCATACGTTTGATACTTCTTATGTTCTCATGAAAAACAAGTATGGAAAAGTCATTGCTAAATATACAGGGCCACGCCACAAGAACTTAAAAACTTGTGTGTGGGTGCCCAAGACTCTTGTGACTAACCTGAGAGGACCCAAGCAAGCTTGGGTACCTAAAACCCAGAAATAATTCTATTTTGCAGGCTTACTCCTCCAGCGGATCTAAGTGGGTGCTAGATAGCGGATGCACAAATCATATGACCGGAGAGAGAGGTATGTTTGTGGAATACGAGTGCCACAAGGATCCAAGTGAAGGTATATACTTTGGAGACAACAGCCAAGGAAAGGTCCTTGGTAGTGGTAACATTGAAATATCCTCTCAACACACCTTATCTAATGTTTTACACGTAGACTCTCTAGATTATAATCTTTTATCAATATCTCAACTATGCGACAAAGGTTACAACTGTTTATTCACTAATGAGGGTGTGACCGTCTTTAGAAGAAGCGATGGCTCAATTGCATTCAAGGGATTGTTGAAGGGAAAGCTTTATCTTGTTGACTTCAACAAAGATAAAGCCGAACTCAACACTTGCTTGGTTGCAAATACCAACATGGGATGGCTGTGGCATAGACGACTAGCCCATGTTGGAATGAGAAATCTGCAGAAACTTCTAAATGGTGGTCACATCCATGGTCTTAAGGATGTGGTTTTTGAAAAAGACAGGCCGTGCACCGCTTGTCAAGCAGGAAAACAGGTTGGAGCACCACACCCCGCCAAGAATGTGATGACCCCCATTAGACCGCTGGAACTTCTCCACATGGATCTCTTTAGTCCAATTGCGTACATCAGCATCGGCGGTAACAAATACGGTTTAGTAATTGTTGATGATTTTTCAAGATTTACCTGGGTATTTTTCTTGTATGATAAATCAGAAACTCAGGGAATCCTCAAGCAGTTCTTGAAAAGAGCTCAGAATGAATTCTCATCAACCGTAAAGAATATCAGAAGTGACAATGGGACAGAATTCAAGAACACCCAAGTTGAAGAATATCTCAATGAAGAAGGTATAAAGCATGAATTCTCGGCACCCTACTCTCCTCAACAGAACTGGGTGGCCGAAAGGAAGAACAGAACATTAATCAAAATGGCGAGAACAATGTTGGATGAATACAAGACGTCAGACCGATTTTGGGCAGAAGCGGTGAACACCGCTTGTCATGCCACAAATCGGTTGTACCTTCATCGACTACTGAAGAAAACTCCATATGAGCTACTCACGGGTAAAAAGCCTAATGTTTCTTATTTCAAAGTTTTTGGTTGCAAATGTTTTATCCTGAACAAGAAACCAAGGGCCTCAAAGTTCGCTTCGAAGTCCGATGAAGGATTCTTGCTCGGATATGAATCGAATGCCTACGCCTATCGTGTCTTCAACAAGGTGTCCGACCTTGTTGAAGTAGCACGTGACGTAGTGTTCGATGAAACTAACGGCTCACAAGTGGAGCAAGTCGATAAGTCTATGCTAGATAAGGAGGAAGCCCCATGTGAAGCGCTGAAGAAAATGGCACTTGGTGATATCCTACCACGAGAGGAGACACAAGATGAATTTCAACAAGGAAGCAATGATCAAGGGGGAGCTCCTACACAAGATCAGGTTGAGGAACATCAAGAAAATCAAGATGATCATGGAAGCAATGATCTAGGGGGAGACATAACACATGAAGACAATGAAGAACAAGCAACTATACAAATTCCACACCCAAGAGTACATCAGTGTGTGCAAAGAGACCATCCTGTCAACAATATCATTGGAGATATTGCTAAGGGAGTAACTACTAGATCTCAAATTGCAAATTTTTGTGAACACTATTCTTTTGTGTCTTTTCTGGAGCCATACAGGGTAGAAGAAGCCTTAAGGGATCCAAACTGGGTGATTGCGATGCAAGAGGAGCTGAACAACTTCAAAAGAAATGAAGTGTGGGAGCTGGTGGAAAGACCAAGGGCGAACATCGTTGGAACCAAATGGGTCTTTCGGAACAAGCAAGATGAACATGGAGTAGTGACAAGAAATAAAGCGAGGTTGGTGGCCAAAGGTTATTCTCAGGTGGAAGGTTTGGACTTCGATAAAACTTTCGCTCCTGTAGCTAGACTTGAGTCCATTCGCATTTTATTGGCATATGCTACTCACCATAATTTTAAGTTGTATCAAATGGACGTCAAGAGTGCCTTCCTCAATGGTCCGATAAAGGAGGAAGTCTATGTGGAGCAGCCACCGGGGTTCGAAGATCAGGAGTATCCCAACCATGTCTATAAACTGCGTAAGGCTCTCTATGGCCTCAAACAGGCTCCTCGAGCCTGGTATGAGTGCCTTAGAGACTTTCTGACTCAAAATGGATTCAAAATTGGTAAAGCTGACTATACACTCTTTACTAAACATTTTGATGATCATTTATTCGTATGTCAAATTTATGTTGATGACATTATCTTTGGATCCACTAACAAGTCCTTCTGTGAAGAATTTAGCAAAATAATGACAGACAGGTTCGAGATGTCAATGATGGGTGAATTGAAGTTCTTCTTGGGATTTCAAGTGAAGCAACTGAGAGAAGGTACATTTATAAGCCAAACTAAATATACACAAGACATTCTCAAGAAATTCAATATGGACAAAGCCAAGCCCATCAAGACACCCATGGCCATCAACGGACATCTCGACCTCAATGAAGACGGTCCAAATGTGGACCAAAAGGTATATCGGTCCATGATTGGCTCCTTACTTTATTTATGTGCATCTAGGCCAGATATTATGCTTAGTGTTTGCATGTGTGCAAGGTTTCAAGCCGCACCTAAAGAGTGTCACCTAATTGCTGTAAAAAGAATCCTAAGGTACCTTGTGCACACACCCAACTTGGGCCTTTGGTATCCCAAAGGATCCAAGTTTAACTTGATAGGGTATTTCGACGCCGACTATGCAGGATGCAAAGTTGATAGAAAGAGCACGTCAGGGACTTGTCAATTTCTTGGTAGGTCCCTAGTTTCTTGGTCATCTAAAAAGCAGAACTCCATTCCTCTTTCCACAGCGGAAGCGGAGTATGTTGCAGCCGGTAGTTGCTGTGCGCAACTACTTTGGATGCGACAAACTCTTAGGGACTACGGATACAATCTAAGTCATATCCCGCTTCTATGCGATAATGAAAGTGCTATAAAGATTGCACACAACCCTGTAGAGCACTCAGAAAACTATTTTAATGAAGAAATCATGTGGATTATGACCATTGTTTGATTGCTGATTGCTTACTGGTCGTAATCACCAAGTCTACTTGCAAAATTATTGTCCTTGGATCACTATTAATTATCTATATATGTATCAAGTCTGTTGGAAACGGACTAGTCCGATTTCCAACCGGACTAGTCCGGACAGACCACAGTTAGGTTAATTCAGGGGCACCGGACTAGTCCGCCACCATGACCGGACAAGTCCGGTCAGTCGTATATAGAAGCACTTGGCCGGCCCAGATCTCTCCCTCACTCCTCATTAGGCTTGCTCCCCCTCTCCTCTTCCAAACCCTAGCCCCCAAAGTGATTTTCTGGTTGAACCATCAAAATCGAGTTTTTCTCCGCGAAAAAGACTCCCCTTGACGAGTGGTCCCCCTCCTCCGGACTCATCCGGACTGATTTCCACTTCTTCGACGCGAATCTTCAGATCTTGGTAAATTTCCCCTTTTAAACCAAAATCTCAACTTTTCTAGTTCTACCTAGTTTTCTTTGATTTCAAAAGGATGTACATTGCCTCAATAGATGTATTCCTACCATGTTCCTACCCTTATGCCCTTAGATAGGAGATTTGATTCAAATGAAACATTAGGGTTCTTATGCCAGGCTGGACTAGTCCGGCGCACAGAGGTGGACAAGTCCGGTCCACCGGACAAGTCCGCTCTTTGAAACCGGACAAGTCCGGTCTCTGACAGTTGAACCCCTACGTTCCCATTCGAAGTCGATAATGAGTCCATTTGCATCTAATCCTTGAACTCCTTATCAGGCATCATGTCTTCAGGCTCAGATGACAGCTCCTTTCACATTGATGAAGACGTTCAACGCGAGAAAGTGAGGAGGACCAAGGAGAGAGTTATGAAGAAGAGACATGATGTCAATGTCCACTCTCCACCCTCTGACGACAATCAACCTAAGAAGAGGAAAGTCATTGGCAAAAGGCCTCTAAGGAAAGATGCTGCTGAGGACTCGTCAGGGCCAAAAAGAATTCTCAATAAGGGAAGGGACTTGCTAGTGGTCCCCTTGGGCCCTTGAAGATGAAAAACCCTATTCACCGCAACAGGCAGCCTTCAAGTGAGGATTTCACTGGAAAAGGAAGTGAGCTAGCTGATAATTTCAGGAAGATTCAAGTGTATGAACGACCTAAGCAATGCTCTGACCCGAGGTTCTGGAGCAACTTCCATGCAGACTACTACGAGCATGTGTACATGAAGATGAAGAACCCTATAGTAGAGAGTCAATGGCTAAATGTTGAATATCTGAAGTCAAAGAGGTATCCTGCCTTTCGTAAGATGGTGGAGGCGTTAGAGAGGCACAGTCTGACGGACCTGCTATCCTTTGAGTATGACTGGAATAATGAAGTAATTACCTAGTTTTACTCCACTCTCTACTTTGCTCGGGATGATGGAGACAGTCTTACTTGGATGACTCATGGTTCAAGGTATAGTGTCACATATGATGAATTTGCTAGGATTCTTCACCTCCAACACACTTTGGATCATGAACTGGTCATTCATAATCTGAAACCCCTGGAGAAGGAGGAACTTGAATTTCTCTATGACACAAGGATGCCATATGTTCCTCCCACCATCAAATATCTAAAGCCCTTCTTTGTGGTCCTAAATAGAGTCTTGAGAAAGACTATAGCTCCGAAAGATGGAGATGCAGGAACTATAAAAGGAACCTTGAGGACTCTCATGAAGGTCATTAGTGGGAGGAGACCATTCAATGTCTTTGAGTATATCTACAACGACATTGTGAACATCTCAATTACCCCCAATAGGTCCTGTGGATACGCACCGTATATCATGTACATGATTGAGAAAGTGACAGGACTCGAGTTTGTCAAGGATGTCAAGCATACGGGGTTGAAGCCGCAAAAACCCACCGAGTACACTCTCCCTCCGGCTCCAACTGCCCCGTCCTCTCCACCAGTGGAGAGGAGATTAAAGCAAGCTCATGATGACACTAGATCTGCAGCTGCTCCTCCTGGTTCTCCACCTGCCCAAGAATCATCTAGCGGCATCCTCAAGATGCTCTCCTCCATCTTTGCATGCTGCCATAAGATCGAAGACAGGCAGCGCAAAGAAAAGCTTGCAAGGAAGAAACATCAACAGTATGTCAATGCCAATATCAAGTCTATCTGTGTAAAGCTTGAGATTGAGCCCGTTGGATCACCGCCCGCCTCTGAGGACTCAGAGGAAGATCCTGCTCCCGTGGATGCTGAAGATGAAGATCAGACTGAGACTGACGGAGGAGGCAGCGATGAGTGATTCCCCTCAATTTTTCCCTTTTTGGTGCCTTGATGCCAAAGGGGGAGAGATTGAGATTAGGGAAGATTGAGATTAGATTTGGACTATTTCTATCTAGTATTAGTTATTAAGATCTTTTGTGATCAAGGACATGTACCTATTTTTAAAATCTTGTAATGCACTATTTCTTTTCTTATGTGTGATGTACTATGCTCTAATGCCCACTTACATGTTCACTACTGTTTGTCTTTAATTTATCACATTTTGTTTATCACACACCTGTGAGGCACCCCACCATAAGGTGTGTGCATATGTGAGAATTTTTTTTTTGTGAATTCTTTATTATTCTCATATGTGCACACTTTATGAAAATCAACTTTTTATTCTCAATTGTGATATCTCAAATAGTTGTCATCAATCACCAAAAAGGGGGAGATTGTAAGTGCATCTAGGATATCCCTTGTGGGTTTTGGCTAATTGATGACGAACATATGATATCCTAATGAAACTATTAAGATGATTGCAGGATAAACAAAGTGAACTGGCTCGGCACACACAAAAAGGTGAAAAATAGAGTGGTGCCCGAAAAGGAAGACGTTAGTGGAATTTAGAAGAGCAAAGTAGATATAAATGTATAGGTTGTGTGTGAGAGACACATACCAAGAGCTCATGACTTTGCGTAAGGGTAAGGGCTAATGATCAACTAAAATCCACTGAACACCGGACTAGTCCGTCCATGGACCGGACTAGTCCGGTCAGCTTACTGGAACTCAACCGGACAAGTCCGGTTTTGGACCGGACTAGTCCGGTCATGTCTCTGTTGTCCTCTTTAGAGGACTGCGGACTAGTCCATCCAAGCGACAGAACTAGTCCGCTGAAGTTTCTGGAACCCCATTTCACATAGCACCGGACAAGTCCGGTTTGTGGACCGGACTAGTCCGGTTAACCCACTGGAAGTAGACCGGACAAGTCCGATCATATACCGGACTAGTCCGGTAGTAGGTTTAACAACAGTAACTTCTTTGGAAACCCTATAAAAAGAGGTCCTTCGTTGTTTCTAAAGCACAACACGACACATATTGTCAAAAACTCGAACCCTAGCGCCGCCACCTATCCCAAGAGCCCAAAAACACATCTCCCCATACATCTAAGGTGCAAAAAGGTGAAGATCAATCAAATACTTGGATTTGGGATTGGGAGATCGTCGTTTCTTCGTTGTGAGCTCTTGGGGTTTGATTTCTCTACACTCATATTCTGCATTGTAATCTTTTTGAGTGTATTTGATCACCTTCTCTGTAATTCTTGTGGGAGCCCTCAACGTGTGAGTTTGCCCCACAAACTCGTTGATTACCCGTGATAGTGGAGTCAAGTCGGCCTTTGTGGTGACTTGAAGAGGGAAAGGGTTGGGAACCCGACTCTGTGTGAGTTTCCTCAACGAGGACGTGGATCTCTTGGTGAGATCGAACCTCGGTAAAAACTCGTGTCTCTTGTCTCTCATTTGTTTTACATTTTGATACATTAGATTACTAGTTTGCTAGTAATCATTTTGAGTTCCCTATAAGTTTGCACGTGCATCCATACAATAAATTTAATTTATTAAAACTGTTGTTCTCATTCCGCTGCTAAAAGATTAAATTTGTGAGACACACTTAATTAACTCAAATAATTCAGCACACCGGACTAGTCCGCCCACACAACCGGACTAGTCCGGTCAGTCAAGTTTCTGATAACTTTATTAAGTGTGCAGGAATCCTTCAAAGGCCTATTCACCCCCCTCTAGGCCACATTCAGACACAGATTGGTAGCTAAGCCACGCTGACCATAGGATGCAAGCCTAGGAGAAGCCATAGTTGGATCACAAATTTGACATCACCCTAAGAACCCCCCCCCCATTGAACAAAGCCTTGAATAGGAGTTGTGTGAGCCCTTGTGATGATTGTTTGTGATTATGTGCTTAGTGTGAGTTGTGGGACGTCCCAAAGTGTTGTCCATATCCACACATAAGTAGAAAGAGGTGTGAGATGCCTCGGGACTGTTCACATCCTCGTATGGGCAAATATATATATAGTCCAATCCACCTTGATGCATATAGTTGAGGGAATATACCTAACCTTCTATTCTATTTCGATCTCTCTCACAGATGGTGAGAGGAAACAACGGCCGAAGGAACGTCCGTGACAACCAAGAGGATGGCCACGATGAAGTTCCTGTTAACCCAGAGCTGGTGAAAACAATCTGGAACGGTTGATGGCCATGCAGAATCAACTTATGCAAACTATGATCCAAACTTTGGGTCAGTTGCAGGCCAACAACAACAACAACCCCGTTCCGGCACTTTAACACCCCAAAAATCTTGTTAAGACCCTAAATCATGTTAAGAGGGGAATTTAAAAATTTTTAGACGTGTTGCATATTTTGCAACAATTTAAATTCAAACTGGAATTCAATTTAAATTCAAAACAGAAAAGAAATAGAAAAAGAAAACAGAAAAAAACCGGCCAGTGGGCCGAAACCCACCAGCTGGCCCAACCAGCACCCGTGCCAGCCCACAGCCGCACGCGCCCCCTTCTTCTCACTAACAGGCGGGGCCCGCCAGCCTTCTTCTTCCTCGCGCCCACGCCGGGACTCTCTCACCCGAATCGAAACCGATCGGGAATTCTCGCGTATCCCAGCCGAATTTCGATCGGGGGCGACGCAAACTCGATCTAAACCACCCCGCCGCCCTTCCCCGTCTATAAAAACCCCGGCCTCGTTCTGTTTTTCCCACGCGATCCGCCGATTTTACTCCGGTGGGAAACCGAGCCCCTCCGGCGAATTCTGGCCGATCTACGCTCGGAAATTCCGATCTAACTCACTAGTCTCGATCCACCGCCTCCGGGGAACCCTGCAGGTGCAGAAAACTCGGTGACTTGTGGTTCAAACACAGCGCCGATGAGCCTCGCCGTGGTTTCACTTCGGAACTCGTCGCCGACCGCCTTCCAGGACCTCCGAGCTCAAGAAAACCCCCGAGGTGAGATCCCCGACCTCCCCTTTACCGATCTATGCCATAAGATCATAGTTCTAGGAAGAATTCTCGAAGATCCGAAAGTCTCCGGCGAGATCACCGCTTCCCGCCGCCGTGCGCCGCCGGGCAGCGCCGCCCGCGCTAGGTTAGAGCGACGTGGCCCCTTGTGCGCCGTCTATTTTAAATCGCACGGTAGACTTTAAATCCCCGCGTACCGGTTCGGCGTTATAATCTCAGCCGTTTGTTTTAAATCGGACGGTCCACGTCAGCTCCACGTTATAAAGACTGGAAATCTTACGTGCTACCCCCTGGGGTTCTCGGGAAATAAGAGCTAGCCCCGGAAACTTCTGATCTAGCCCCTGGAGCTTCAGAAAATCATGTAAATTCATTTAAAAATTAGTTTTAGCCCCTGGACTTAATAAAAATTAGGAAAAACTCCTCTGTTATGTATAGCTAGACCCCTGAAAATTGTTAAAATAATATTATAGACCCTATAGTGGGGTAAGTTTACCTTTTTAGCCCTGTTTAATATTTAATTTAGGAAATTGAATATGTGGCTAGTGTTTAAAATTTAAAAAGTGGGGCAAATATATTGTCAAAATTAAATAAAAAACTTTCTCAGTATTTAGAAAACTTTGGAGTAGATAAAAATATATTTTGGGCTGAAATGAATCTGTTTAATTTATTATTCACATTTAGGGACACATTTTAAGTAAAGAATAGTTCTGGAAAATAGGGAAAATAATTATAAAATAGTTTACATCAGAGGAAAAGGTCAAAAATATATTAGTAAATATTTTAGATCAGAACCTATTCTGTTTAGATGATGTGTCTTGTTACTTTCATAATAAAGTTCACATTAAGGCATGGGAAATAAATCTGAAAATATAGCAACTAGTAAATGATAAATGGAGTTCTAAAATCCAAAAAATTCAGTTTAGGGTTGGTAGAAATTATGAAGACACATATGGAGAAGGAAAATACCTTTCATGCATACTTGGTAGCTAAAAGGTGTAGTAATTGAATATAAGGAGTTTATTTAAATTGGAAACTCATATATATATAGTATGTAAGTATAAATGTGAACACAAAAGTAGGAATCAAATACACATGGTTAAAAGTGCATGCAAGCCACAAATCAACACACATAGAGTAACCACAACACATATAATGGTGAATGACTTTCATAAATATGAATGTGTGGTTTGTATGAAGTGGAAGTGTGAACTATGTCTTATCGATTGTTGTTTTTCTTTTGCTATGTGTGATGGTATGATGTAGAACCTGCTCAAGAGCAAGTTATTCCTTTCCAAGATCAGGACTACCCATAGCAAGAGCAGCAGGATGGAGGCAAGTGTCCTTGACCACTTTGATCCTATGCTAGGATGTGTAGATAGAATTATTTGCATTGTCAATTGAAAATATGAAACCCATGCTAGGAAGTTTCCCTAGAATTGCATTACCTTGTTTCCTTGTAGCTTGGGTTGGGATTTATTTTATCATGTCATTTATTATTATGCATATGCTTAGCCATGCTTAGAATGGGATATTTGGGATATGAGATCATCAGTTTATTTTACCATACTCTTGAATGAGATATTGTGAGTTATGTAGAGGTAGGGATCAAGGCAAGTTGGATGTTTTGGTTGTGTGCTGGGTGCACGAGACTCGGGTTTGTGTTTACTACTTGCCTGGATCCTAAGGACCGGTTCATGGAGCATGTAACCTGGCTTTACAGTGCCAACCACATGCTGAGATGGGGCAGCTTGGCCAATTAATTAGGTGTATCCCCGGCGTAGTATGGGTGTGTTGGATGGTGCGGGGAGTAGGTGTCAGCTAGACTACCATATGAACCGCAAGGCTCAAGGGGGGGCCACTGCAGCGGGGTTGGAGCCTCTTGTATGCTGTTAGGGTTGAAACCTCAGTGGGCCCACGCTCGTCGGGAATCCCTTTGTAAAGGCTTCGTAGTGATCTCCTGGCTACACACCTGGGAAGTGTGAATGTGGTTCGTAGCCACTGGCATAATGGAGGTTCTTTTAGTCCACCTGGCAACGGGGGATGAAATCACTACATGTGGGTACAGTGGTACAAACTCTGCAGAGTCAAAACTGTCATGACAGTCGTGCTCACGGTCAAGAGCGGCTTGGACTTATTCATGATTAGAGTATGATGGCCTTGGAGGGCGTGAATGTTAAGCAGGGAACTTAACATTGGAAATGATGTTATGGTTATTTGATTATGATGATGGGATGGGAGATTTGGACCATTTCACCTAAGTAGTAATGTAGGTGCTTAATAAGCTAAGGTGATAGGTATTAATGGCATAGTGCTTTAACCATGAGTTCAACCTCTCCTTGTTCTAGCCATGCATGACATAACTTTCCCACACTTGCTGAGTACCATTGGTACTCAACCTTGCATATTTTGTTGGTTTATATTGCTGCTCAGGTCAAGATGAGTTGGTGTATAATGACCAAGACTTTGGGCCCGAAGAAGGTTTCTAGGTTCATGGAGACCCCCGGGCAACGCCTGTGACGGAGCCCTCAAGAATAATATTCTGCTGCTAGTTTATTTACTTGTGATGAACTTATTTTTGTCCATCGAGACATTTGCTATGTAAGACTTATTTATATTCGACACCTGGCTTGTAATAAATGATGCTTCACTATTTGTCATCACATGTATGAGAAAATGATCCTGGCATACATGTGATATTCACTTGGTTGTTCTTCAGAAAAACCGAGTGTGACAGGCACCACCGCCGGCTCATAACAGACTGGGTGAGTTCATGAGGACTCGACCATCCACCTTTGCTCAAGCTAACAACCCCATGGAGGCCGACGACTGTTTGAAATCCATGGAGAAGAAGCTTGCCATAGTGCAGTGCAATGACCGAGAAAAGGTTCTTTTTGCGTCGCACCAACTTATGGGAGCTGCCGCTGACTGGTGAGATGCCCTATGCAACGCTCATGTCGACCCGGAGACGATCACTTGGACTGAGTTCAAAGAGAGTTTCCGCTCTCATTACATCCCTGCTGGTGTAATGAAGCTCAAGAGACAGGAGTTTGAAGGTCCCCGCCAAGGACAGAGAAGTGTGAATGAGTATCTCAACAAGTTCACACAACTGTCCCGGAATGCCCCCGAAGATGTCAACTCAGACCAGAGGAAGCAATACCTGTTCATGAGAGGGTTGAACAATGAGATTTAGGTTCAGCTCCTCAACAATGATTACGCAAGCTTTCAGAAGCTGGTTGACAAGGCTATAGTGGTTGAAAGCAAGATCCGAGAGATCAAGCGAGAATGTAAGAGGAAGATGCCATACCAGCCCCAAGGGAGCAACGTACGACCTCGGTACATGCCCCCGGCCGCACCGCAGTATGGATCGAACGCTCCTGCATACCGCCCTAGTCAGCCACTACAGCAATGACCCGTTGCACCAGCACCTCATGTGCCCATGCCTCCTGTGCCCCGACCTAGCATTGGCGCTCCTGTTCAAAACCCCCGCCCCAACGTACCTGCTGCCGTAGGCAACAGGGCATGCTTTGCATGCGGGGAAACAGGACACTTCGCGAGCCAGTGCCCGAGGAGAGGCCCTGGACAGCAAGGTAACATGCCCAAGCAGAACCCGCGACCAAACGGAGGGGACAATCAAGGAAACCGTGGACAGCAGAACTATGCTCGCGGCAACATGAACCATGTCTCTGCTGAGGAAGCACAACAGGCTGTGGACGTCGTAATTGGTATGTTCCTTGCCAACTCCAACCCAGCCACCATCTTAATTGATTCTAGAGCATCACATTCATTCATATCATCCAAGTTTGTTGCCAAGCATAATCTACCGATATCACACTTAAAATGTGCTATGTTAGTTAATTCTCCCGGTGGAGAGATGAGGACTAATATAGTATGTCCGAAAGTAAGCCTTAAAATAAGGGGGGTAGACTTCCTTGCAAACCTCATTGTCTTGGATTCCCAAGGGATTGACATAATACTCGGGATGGATTGGTTAAGCAAGCACAACGGGATAATCCAATGTGCTGAAAGAAGCGTGCAGTTGACAAATGAGCACGGTATTTGTGTTGAGCTTGAATCAGCCCAACAAACAACCGAAAAGGCAATCTTGAACCATGTCGAAGGAGCAACATTGGACAGCATTCCAGTGGTTCAAGAATTCTCAGACGTGTTTCCAGAGGAGCTTCCAGGTATGCCACCTGATCGGGACATTGAGTTTGCCATTGTTTTTGTACCCGGAACTGCACCCATAGCAAAGAGACCCTATAGGATGCCCGTCAATGAACTAGTAGAACTCAAGAAGCAAATTCAGGAGCAGTTGGAGAAGGGTTTTATACGTCCAAGCTCGTCACCATGGGGAGCCCCCGTGCTCTTCGTAGACAAGAAGGATGGGACCCAAAGGATGTGCGTGGACTATAGGTCTCTCAATGAGGTAACAATAAAAAAATACCCTCTGCCACGTATAGAGGACCTATTCGACCAAATGAAAGGAGCCCGAGTGTTCTCCAAGATTGATCTTTGGTCTGGATACATCCAACTGAAGATAAATCCCTCTGATATACCCAAGACTGCCTTTCGAACACGGTATGGTTCGTATGAATATACCGTCATGTCTTTTGGGTTAACAAATGCACCCACATACTTCATGTACCTCATGAACAAGGATTTCATGGTGTACTTGGATAAGTTTGTCGTGGTTTTCATCGACGACATTATGATGTATTCAAAAAGTGAGGAGGAGCATGAAGAACATTTGAAATTGACCTTGCAGAAAATGTGTGAGCATCAATTGTATGCCAAGCTTAACAAGTGTCAATTTTGGCTAAAGGAAATATCGTTCCTAGGCCACATTATCTCCAAAGAAGGGGTATCGGTTGATCCCGGAAAAGTGAGGGATGTTCTGAAGTGGGACCAACCGCAAAACATGAGGGATACTCGGAGTTTTCTTGGGATGGCTGGATACTACCGACGCTTCATCAAGGACTTCTCCAAGATAGCAAAACCCATGACAAAGTTGCTAACGAAGGGAGAAGCCTTTCAGTGGACACCAGCATGCCAAGATAGTTTTGAGGAACTCAAGAAAAGGCTAACCACAGCGCCGGTTTCGCTATTGCCAGACGTAAGCAAGAGCTTTGACATATATTGTGACGCATCCAGACAGGGGCTCGGATGTGTGCTCATGCAAGAGGGACGAGTGGTAGCCTATGCCTCACGACAATTAAAGAAGCACGAGCTTAATTATCCTACGCATGACTTGGAGCTAGCAGCAGTAGTGCATGCATTGAAGATTTGGAGACATTATATCCTTGGTCATCGATGTGAGATCTATACGGATCATAAAAGCCTCAAGTACGTATTTACACAAACGGACATGAATTTGAGGCAACATCGATGGTTGGAACTCATTAAAGATTACGATGTTGGAATCAACTACCACCCTGGGAAGGCCAATGTAGTAGCTGATGCATTGAGCCGGAAGGGAGCATGTCACCAACTCACGGTTCGGGAGCTACCACCCGAACTGCGTAAGGAGTTCGAACGGTTACACCTCGGATTCTTGAACAACATGGAAATGATGGAGATCCACTCTTCATTGGAGCAAGAGATAATAGATGGCCAAGCAACGGATGAGGAGATCAAGGAGATCAAGGAAATGATTCGACAAGGAATAGAGAAGGATTCAAAGAAGATGAGAAGGGTACGCTTTGGCTACGAAAAAGGATTTATGTGCCTAACGTGAAGCACCTCCGCTACATGATATTAAAGGAGGCACATGATTCACCCTATTCCATACATCCCGGAAGTACCAAAATGTACAAGGACTTGAAGACTTGTTATTGGTGGGATGGTATGAAAAGGGATATAGCTGAATACGTTGCCCTATGCGACACATGCTAACGGGTGAAGGCCGAACATTAAAGACCCGCTGGATTGTTGCAACCTTTGAAGGTACCAGAGTGGAAGTGGGAGGACATCAGTATGGATTTCATCGTCGGATTGCCATGTACTCAGTCGGGTTACGACTCCATCTGGGTTATCGTGGACCGAATGACGAAAACAACCCATTTTCTCCCTATAAGGGCCAAGTACAACGTTGCACAACTAGCCAAGTTGTACATGGAGCAGATCGTGTGCCGCCATGGAGTCCCGAGGAGGATAGTCTCTGATCGAGGTTCTCAGTTTACCTCTAGATTCTGGAGGAAGCTGCAGAAAGCTATGGGTACAGGACTGGATTTTAGCTCCGCCTATCACCCACAAACCGATGGAGAAACCGAAAGAACAAATCAAATTTTGGAGGACATGTTGAGAGCTTGCGCCTTGAAACGTGGGCGTAGTTGGGATAGGAGTTTACTGTACGCTGAATTCTCCTATAACAACAGCTATCAAGCTAGCTTGAAGATGTCGCCTTTCGAAGCATTATATGGTAGGCGGTGTAGAACGAGACCGGAGAGAACCAGGTGTTTGGACCCGAAGTGCTACAAGAAGCTGAAAAGCAAGTCCAAACGATACGGGAGAACTTAAAGGCTGCTCAGTCACGACAAAAAGGCTATGCGGACAACAGGCGAAGGAAGTTGGCTTACGAAGTAGGAGACTTCGTATACCTTAAGGTATCGCCTATCCGTGGCCAACGGCGTTTCAACGTCAAAGGCAAGCTAGCACCTCGCTACATCAGACCATTTAAGATTTTGGACAAGCGAGGAGAAGTAGCCTATCAACTAGAGATCCCAACATATCTCTCCAATATACATTACGTGTTTCATGTATCCCAGCTCAATAAGTGCTTGAGAGTACCGGATGAGCAAGTACCAATGGAAGAGCTTGAACTTCAAGCGGACCTGACCTATGCGGAGCACCCTGTCCGAATTTTGGACGTAACGGAACGGGTCACCAGGAACAAAGTGATCCGATGGTGCAAGGTACAATGGAGCCATCACACCGAAGCCGAAGCCACATGGGAGCGTGAAGAAGACATCAAGGCAAAATTTCCTCATCTATTCTCTACCAACGAATCTCGAGGGCGAGATTCAATTTAAGGGGGGTAGATTTGTGACACCCTCATTTCTGGTTTCTGCATGTATTCATGTTTCATGTAGAGAGAACCTTTTAAAGGAAGTAGGAACAGGGAGAGAATTAAAAAGATAGCCAAAAAGAGCCAAATCTAGTTCACAGAGAGCGCCGAAGATAACTCCCGCGGCCCGCTGGCCACGTGGCATGTTCGGAGCTCATCCCTGCGAAGTGGGGAGAGGTCCGCCGCTAAACTGGCTACGTGGCAGGCTCGGGGCTCATCTCCGCAAAGGGGGAGAGGTCCGACCCTGTGGGACACATGTTGCCCCCGGAGCTAGCCTCTGCGGAGAAGCGAAGGCAGTACCACAGGACACGTGTCACCTTCGGAGCTAGTCACCGCGGAAATCAGAGGACAAGACGTGTCGATCTCGGAGCTCACCTCTGAGAGGTCCGGTTCTATTGGACACGTGTCGCCACCGGAGCTTATCTCCGGGTGGTCCGTCACTGTTGGACACGTGTTAACCTCGGAGCTCGTCTCTGAGAAGAATGGAAGTCCGGCGCTACTTGACGTGTGACATTCACGGAGCTTGCCTCCGAAGGGAGGGAGATCCGAAATGAATACGTGGCACACCCGAAGCTACATCCGGAGAGAGGGAAGGTCCGGCACTGACACGTGCCGTGCACGGAGCCACCTCTGAATAGAGAGGAGGTCCCGACCGCCAGGATACGTGGCTCACACGGAGCCCACCTCCGAAGGAGAGGGAGGTCTCACTCGCTTGACACGAGGCACAACCGAAGCTCATCTCTGCGGAAAAGGGGAGACTAGGCCCCGGTGGACACGTGGAGCTTCCGGAGCTCATCACCGCGGAGGTAACGAGTTCTGGAGCGGTTTTTGGATTCTGTACGCGCGGAAATACCGGTACGGAGAGGAAACCGACCTGAATTACACAATGTTACCGCACCAAATCAACTAAAGATAAGTCGTTAAGATTTAACGATAATTTGAATAGGACTCTTATTCGAAATACAATCAGATTAGGACTCTTCTTCTCTCGATTCTAAATAGAACCCAGAACCTTTGGCCGAAACCACAAACTTCCTTTCCAACTCCTGAGCCGACGACTTAGAGCCCTAGCCCCAACTCGCTGAGTAAGCCCATCGCCGGAGTTTAGTCGAGGAAGATCGCCGGAAGGGAGCCCAACGATCTGTCTGATCATAGAAGGACCCCGAGACCAAGAAGAACGTAAGGTAGGTCTCCGATATCACCTTGCGACATCGTCGTGTTTTCTTTGCATGTGTTCTTTGATTCCTTTCGTTCAGAAGCTTTCTCGTGGACAGATCACTTGTTGATCGGGTTGATCTAAAGACAGGGTCATTGCCACGTCCACATTTGATCCGAACACCACTGTTCATCATAAAACCATGCAAGTACACGTACAAACCGATCTAATAAAACTGATTATAAGATAGCATGCATATGCATCATCGCATCTAGTTAAAGTTTATGCATGATATTGATTGCTATGAATCTTGTATGTGCGTGCTCCTGTATAGAAGGACAAGCTCAGGGAGCTGTCTACGACGAGCTGCAACAACAAGGTTTCGAGATCCAAGAGCAACCAGAACCGCAAGAACGAGGCAAGTGCCCCTTGACCATATTGATCCTATGTTTTGGGAAAAACTGTTTTGTTTTGCGAAAAGGTGTGTGTGCTAAGTCAAATATGATGGGAAAACCTTTTATAGGAGTTTACTAGTTTTGGTTAAACCACCCTTGTCGCCAGGGAAGTTTACGAGTCGATTATGGTTTTTTACTTTTATGCTTTGCTGAGTCCATGGGATTGGGAAGCGAGATAGATGTGTCTAGCTAACTGCACTCATAATGATAATGAGAAACTGATGTTGTTGATGAACATGTATCGAGGGGAGATCTAGGCAAGCCGGGTTTGTGAATGAGGTAGCATGAGATGCTGGTTTTACTTGCCGTAGATATAAGGACTGGTTCATGCGAGCACATGCCAGGATAACAGTGCCACCACAAGGCCAAGTATGTGTGCGGCTTAGCTGACTAATTAGGTAAGTTGCTAGATTGTTATGGACTGTGGAAGGCACGGGGAATGGGAGTCGAGTGTGGACTGCCCTGGGAACTCCATGGCACAAGAGGGGGCCCGTGGGTGGGAGGATTGGAGATTCTAGCCTGCTGGTGAAACCTTAGTGAGTCCATACATCTAGTAACCCCTTTGTTAAGACTATTTTGTGATCTCTTGGCCATACACCGACGGTTGTGTACTGCTATAATGGAGGTTCTGCAGTCGCCACGGGTGACGAAATCACAAACTTGTGGGTAAAGAGGTGCAAACTCTGCAGAGTCTAAAACTATCATGATACCCGAGCTTATGGTCACGAGCTCCTGGCCAACTTCCATGATTAGTTGGGATGGTTATCGGATATGGTTATTGGTTATTGTTTTGGATGGTTTGGTTTTCGTGACTGTTGAGTCCGGGTGATAAGATGGGTTGCATGACTGTTGAGTCATGGCAACAAGGTTGGTCTCGGTGGGAGACGAAGTTGTTTATGATGAAATGGTAGCGAATACGAGATGGTATTCGTGAGATGGTAGCGAATACGAGGAGGTATTCGTGAGCAAGAATGAGGTTGATTGATGTCTGGTTGTGACATGGAAGGTAATGAACATAATGGAGGTATGATTGGTATTTTAATACATGTTGGGATTACATTCACTTAAAGATGAGTTGCTATTTTATCATGGTTTTTGATAAATAACTTTGCTTTCTGCAATGAGCCTTTTTATACGTACCTTGTTATGAGCTACATATCATATTTTCCCGCACTTGCTGAATACATCATTGCATTCAAACTTGCATTATTATTTCATCATCAGTAACAGGAGAAGATTACTATGAAGACCAAGTGGAGCATTAGGCGTGTAATCTGTTTTCAGCCTTGCCTGTGGGGATGGAGTAGAGATGGAGCCGCTACTGCTTAGAATTGCTTCCACACTAGTTAGAAGACTTCCGCTGCATAGAAATAAGACTTGCGCTGTTAGATTAAGACTTCCGCTGTGAGCATGAGTCCAATACTCATGAAACATTGTAATAAACACTGTTATTCATGGTTATATATATTCTGAATTCAGTTTGTGGAACATATGTGTATGTGTGATGAACATCCTGGGCACACATGCATCAGTTCTCGGTTCCGTGCTTTTCCACAGAATTGAGTGCGTCACAAGATGAATCCGAAGAAGAGCCACCCCTTGCTGAGAATAATAGTGAAGGTGATGAACAGGCCAACCGTTCAGTTCAAGAATTCTGGTCTGACGGAATGGATGGAGGACACATATCCAAGGAGCTCAAAGAATTTCTTCATTGCTACAGCTTATACCCGGAATATCTTCTCAAGAAAGCCCCTCGTCTCGGACATGAAGAGTGGAAGGCTGAAGTAACCATCCTATCTAAAAAGTAGGGTTGTCACTCGGCACTTCGCACCCACATGGAGAGCTACAAGGGCAGAAGCTTTCGATGATGCTGCATGGGATGCACTCACCGGACTGTGCTACGCCTTCCGTGAGCAACTTGAGAACAGTTCTTTTGAGCTGCACCCGTATCGGAAGAGTGGTACAAGGGAGATCATTGGAACCCATGGAGGAGCTATTTCCAAACCACAAGCTGCTGACAAGTCTTAGAGGTTGCTCGTGGAGTTAGGAAACCACTATGCAAGCGCATAAGAAGAGATCCGTTACCTCCGCAAGAAGCTGTATTTGCTGGAGAAACAAGAGGAGACTCATGCAAACGAGGGAACAAATAGAGCACCAACGTCATCTATCCCTACATGGAATGCCGACTCAACATGGTGTGCGCCCATGTATGGACCACCCCCGTCACATGGCGAGAACAGCACCGGTTCACACGATTAAGTTTAGGATTCCATTGAATGAAGCTGTAATAGGAACGTTTAGATCGTAGTAGCTTGAATAAGAGTGGTGTGCTGAAATTTTTGTGATGATTGCTTGGTTTGTGTGCTGATGTGAGTTGTGGGACGCTTCAGCGAATGTCCACATCCACACATAGTGGAGAGATGTGAGATGTTTCAACACGTGTTCGCATCCTCATATAGGCTGAAATTAATAAAAGAATATACTTAGTTCATACACCTTGATGCATATAGTTGGGGGGATCAATCTAAATTTCTATTTCCTACTCTACTCTCTCTCACAGATGGTGAGGGAAAACTCCAACCGCCAAAGGATGAATGCTCGTTGTAACAACGAACCACAAGAGGATGGCAATGTTGAAGTTCCTGAAAATGCCAACCTCAGGGCTGATGCAAACAACCATGAACGGTTGATGACTATGCAGAACCAGCTCATGCAAACGATGATACAAATGTTGGGTCAGCTGCAGAACGACAACAACAACAACCCTAACCCTATTCCTGCACCGCCGCCACCGCCACCACCGCCGGCTCACAACAGATTGGGAGAGTTCATGAGGACTAGGCCGCCTACTTTTTCACAATCCAATGATCCCTATGGAGGCTGATGATTGGCTAAAGTCTACGGAAAAGAAGCTTGCTATTGTTCAGTGCAATGATAGGGATAAAGTTTTCTTCACATCGCACCAACTCATGGGAGCAGCCACTGATTGGTAGGAAGCTCTTTACAATGCTTATGTCAACCAGTAGACTATCACTTGGGCTGAATTCAAGGAGAGTTTCCGCTCTCACTATGTCCCTGCCGAAGTCATGATGCTTAAAAGACAAGAGTTTGAAGGTCTCCGCCAAGGAAGGAAGAGCGTGATTGAGTACCTCAACAAGTTCACGCAGCTATCAAGGTATGCACCAGAAGATGTCAACTCGGATCAAAGAAAGCAGTACTTGTTCATGAGAGGATTGAACAATGAAATTCAAGTTCAGCTGCTCAACAATGACTATGCAGACTTCCAAGAGCTCGTTGACAAAGCTATAGTGGTTGAGAGCAAGATCCGTGAGATTGAGCAAGAGGGCAAGAGGAAGATGCCATATCAAGGACAGCCACAAGGGAGCATTGTACGTCCCCGTTTCATAACACCAGCTGCACCACATTATGGCTCGTCCGCTTCTACATTCCGCCCTGCAAATCTACCTCGCTCTACTCAGCCACCGCAGCAACGTCCTGTTATGCAAGCACCTCGTATGCCTATGCCTCCTGCACCCCATCCCAACATGGGTCTATGCTCAAAACCAGCCTCGCCCCAACATTGCTGCTGTTATGGGCAATAAGGCATGTTTTTCATGAGGAGAGGCGGGACACGTTGCAAGTTAGTGCCCAAAGAAGATCTTGGACCGCCGAGCAACGCACTGCAGAAGAACCCACGGCCGAATGGAGGAGCTAATCAAGGTAACTGTGGACAACAGAACTATGCTCGTGGCAATGTGAATCACATCTCCCCTGAGGAAGCACAACAAGCTGGGGACGTCGTGATTGGTATGTTTCTCACCAACTCCAACCCAACCACTGTTTTATTTGATTCCGGAGCATCGCATTCATTCATCTCATCCAAGTATGTTGCCAAGTATAACCTGCCCATATCACACATGAAACAAACTATGTTGGTTAATTCTCCCGGTGGAGAGATGAGGACTAATATAGTATCTCTGAAAGTAAGCCTTAAAATAAGGGGGGGTAGACTTTCTTTCCAACCTTATCGTCTTGGATTCCCAAGGGATTGACATAATACTTGGAATGGACTAGTTAAGCAAGCACAACGGAGTGATTCAATGTGCTCAGAGGATCGTGTAGTTGATGAGTGAGCACAGTACTCGTATTGAGTTCGAGGCAGCCCAACCTACAACGGAGAAAGCAGTGCTGAACCACATCGAAGAAGCGACATTGGAAAGCATTCCGGTGGTTCAAGAATATTCAGATGTGTTCCCGGAAGAACTTCCAGGTATGCCACCTGACCGAGGGATTGAATTTTCCATTGATTTAGTACCCGGAACTGCACCCATAGCAAAGAAGCCATATAGGATGCCTGCTAATAAATTAGTGGAGCTCAAGAAGAAAATTCAGGAACAGCTAGAAAAGGGTTTCATACGCCCAAGCTCGTCACTGTGGGGAGCCCCCGTGCTCTTCGTAGACAAGAAAGATGGAACCCAAAAGATGTGTGTGGACTATAGGTCCCTCAACGAAGTGACGGTCAGAAATAAGTATCCGCTGCCCCGCATAGAGGACCTGTTTGATCGAATGAAAGGTGCCCAAATTTTCTCCAAGATTGATATTGGTCGGGATACTTCCAGCTGAGGATTAAGCCCTCCGACATACCCAAGACTGCATTTCGAACACGGTATGGTTCATATGAATATACCGTTATGTCTTTTGGGTTAACGAATGCACCCGCATACTTTATGTATCTCATGAATAAGGTCCTCATGGAGTACTTGGACAAGTTCATCGTGGTTTTCATCGACGACATCATGGTGTACTCGAAAAGCGAGGAAGAACATGAAGAACACTTGAGATTGACATTGCAGAAACTGCGAGAGCATCAATTGTATGCCAAGTTCAGTAAGTGACAATTTTGGCTAAAAGAAATATCATTCCTAGGCCACATTATCTCTGAAGGGGGAGTTTCGGTTGATCCTGGAAAAGTGGGAGATGTTTTGAACTGGAACCAACCGCAGAATGTGAGGGATATTCGGAGTTTCCTTGGGATGGCTGGATGTTACCGCCGGTTCATTAAGGATTTCTCCAAAAGAGTGAAGCCTATGACTGAGTTGCTCATGAAAGGGAAATCATTTCAGTGGACACAAGTGTGTCAAGAGAGCATCGAGGAGCTAACGAAGAGATTGACAACAGCGCCGGTTTTGGTATTGCCGGACGTGAGCAAGAGTTTCGATATATATTGTGACGCATCAAGACAAGGGCTTGGATGTGTGCTCATGCAAGGAGGCCAAGTGGTAGCCTATGCATCGAGACAACTAAAGAAACATGAGCTGAATTACCCCACACACGACCTGGAACTTGTAGCCGTGGTACATGCCTTAAAGATTTGGAGGCATTATATCCTCGGTCACCGATGTGAGATCTATATGGATCACAAAATCCTCAAGTATATATTCACGCAAACGTATCTGAATTTGAGGCAACGTCGATGGTTGGAACTCATCAAGGATTATAATGTTGGAATCAATTATCACCCCGGAAAGGCCAATGTAGTAGCGGATGCGTTGAGTCAAAAGGGAGCATGTCACCAACTCATGGTTCAGGAGCTGCCACCCGAGCTGCGTAAGGAGTTCGAACTGTTACATCTAGGGTTCTTGAACGAGATGGAGGTGATAGAACTGAACTCAACGCTGGAACAAGAGATACAAGATGACCAAGCAACTGATGAGGAAATCAAGAAAATCAAGGAAAGAATCTGACAAGGCATAGAAAAGGATTTCAAGGAAGACGAGAAAGGCACGCTTTGGTTAGGGAAAAGGATTTGTGTGCCTAACGTGAAGCACATCCGCGACACGATACTAAAGGAGGCACATGACTCACCATATTTCATACACCCCAGCTGTACAAAGATGTACAAGGAACTGAAAATATGCTATTGGTGGGATCGTATGAAAAGGGATATTGCTGAATATGTTGCCCTATGCGACACGTGCCAATAGTGAAGGCCAAACATTAAAGACCCGCTGGATTTTTGCAGCCATTAAATGTACCCGAGTGGAAGTGAGAAGACATCAGCATGGATTTCGTAGTCAGATTGCCGTGTACTCAGTCCGGCTATGACTCCGTTTGGGTTATCATGGACCGATTGACGAAAACAGCCCACTTCCTTCCTGTGAGAACCGAGTACACCGTCGCACAACTAGCTGAGCTGTATATGGAGCAGATCGAGGTTCTAAATTTACCTCTAGATTCTGAAAGAAGCTGCATGACGCCATGGGTACGCGATTGAATTTCAGCTCCGCATATCACCCGCAAACCGATGGGCAAACCGAGAGGACAAATCAGATTTTGGAAGACATGTTGAGAGCTTGCGCCTTGAAATATGGTCGTAGATGGGATAAGAGCTTGCCATATGCTGAATTCTCGTACAACAACAGTTACCAAGCCAGCTTGAAGATGTCACCCTTCAAAGTATTGTATGGTAGACGGTGTAGAACACCGCTGTTCTGGAATGAGACCGGAGAATGCCAAGTATTTGGACCCGAAGTGCTGCAAGACGCTGAAAAGCAAGTCCAAATGATACGTGAAAACTTGAAGGCCGCTCAGTTGTAACACCTGAAAACCTGCTGAAGAGGGGAATTTAAATTTTTTTGGACGTATTGCATTTGGTGAAGCAATTCAAATTCAAACTGGAATTCAAATTTAAATCAAAACAGAAAAAGAAAAGGAAAAGGAAAAAGAAAAATGGTCAGTGGGCCGAAACCCATCTCAGCCGGCCCAAAACCCGCGCGTGCTCCCCCTCTCCCTCTCTCTGACACGCGGGGCCCGTGTGTCATCCCTCTCCCCGCGCGCGCCCCCAACCGCCCCGGCTCTTCCGCAACGATCGCGCGCCCCGCCCCGGATTCCGCACACTCGACCCAACCCCGAATCCTTCACGCCATTCTGCTCGATCGCAACAAACCCCCGTGCTCTCGGCCTTGATAAAAACTGATGACCCCGCCGCCCTCCCCTCGCACGAGCAGTTTCTCTCCCTGTGAGCGCCGCCACCGTTGAGTTTAGAAATTCCCGAGGGCATCGCCGCTTCCCTCTGTCAAACCGATCCCGTGACCCCGCAGCACCGCGTACAATCTGTAGACGCCGACCCCAGAGGGAAACACCGCCAGAAATGACCAACCTGACGCTCGCCGGTGAGTACCGCCGCCGCTCGCCGGTGAAACCATCGAATTACACGGTTTCGATCCACCCTAATCATCGGTGTGCCATCTCTAGACCCCAGTGAAGCGTCACGACCCGAGAGCTCGAAGGGATCACCGCCCCAACTGCCATTTCGACGTGCACCGAAAACCATCGCCGTTAAAGCTCGCCGCCGACCCCATCTAGCCACGTAGGGATCAAGAAAACCACTGAGGTGAGGCCCCCTTCCTCCCCTCTGCCGTTTGCTACCAAAAAGAGTGGGTGTTAGCGTCTGTGGATGAAGATCCGCAACCTCGCCGGCGAGATCGCACCGCTGCTGCCGTGCGCCGCCGCCGCGCGCGGGCGAATTCCGGCCAGGAGCGACGTGGCCTCTTGTGGGCCGTCTATTTTAAATCGCACGGCAGAAATTAAATCGGCACATACCCCTTCAGCGATCTAATCTGAGCCGTCTGTTTTAAATCCAACAGCCCACGTCAGTCCCGCGTTATAAAGGCCGGGAATCTTACGGGCCACCCCCTGGGGACCTCGGAAAACACGAGCTAGCCCCGGAAACTTCTGATCTAGCCCCTGGACCCTTAGAAATTCATGTAAATTCATTTAAAAATCAGTTTTAGCCCCTGGACTTAATAAGAATTAGGAAGACATCCATGTTTTGCACACTTAGACCCCTAAAAATTTAGAAATTGGGAAATGGGGCCCCACAGTAGGGTGGATTTGCACATCAGCCCCTGAGGTTATTAATTTCAGGAAATTGAATATGTGAATAGGATTTAAAATTCAAACATAGGTATATGATAAGTTTAATTATTCTAACCCTGTGGAAAATTTGTAGAAACAATCTAAGATTTGAGTTTAGAGGGGAAATAAACTTTTAAACTCAATAAGATTACTGTTTTGTAATTTATATCTGAAATATGCCTTTTAGGCATAAAACAAGTTTAAACTAGGGGAAAGTTAGTCTAAATAACCAAAAAGGGATAGGAAAAATTTATGAAGGTTCTGTTTGGGAAATTGGAACAGAAGGAATTTTTGTAGGAATTTAGGTTGCTGTTTTATTGGTGGAAATTCATTTCTAGACTAGAAAACAATTCTGAAAATGGCTAAAAATAACTTTAAATTGGTTTCCATCAGAGAGGAAGTCAAAGAATATTTTATTGAACATTTTGGATCAGAACATATCCTGTTTAGGAGATATGCTTTATTATTTTAATACTAAAGTTCACTTTTAGGCATAGAAAATAAATCTGAAAATATAGGAAAATAGGTATGTATAATTAGAAGATAATAGATGTGGTCTCCAAATCCTAAAAACTTCAATTTAGGATTTTGTAGATGATCTGAAAACCTATTTGGAGTAGGAAATTATCTTTCATGCAAACTCGTGGCTAAAAAGTGTATTAATTAAATATAGAGAATTTGTTCAAATTGGACATTCATATATAGTGTACAAATAGAAATCTGAATACAAAAGTTAGAGATAATATATAAATGTTTAAAAGTGTATGTGGGTCTAAAATCAACACATCTAGGGTAACCACAACACTTAGAAATGTGAATGATTTTCATATGTATGTATGTGTGGTTTGCATGAGTGAAAGTGTGGACTATGGCTTATGGATTGTTGTTTTCTTTTGCTATGTGTTCGCATGAGTAGAACCAGCCCCAGAGCAGGTTCTCACTTTTCAAGACCAAGACTTTCCATTCCCAGAGCAGCAGGAAGAAGGCAAGTGTCCTTGACCACTTTGATCCTATACTAGGATGTGTAGTTAGAATTTAATTGCATTGTCAATTTGGAATATGATACCCAAGCTTGGAAGTTTCCCTAGATTTTCATTATCTTATTTCCTTGTAGCCTAGGTTGGGATTTATTTTATTATGTCATTTATTTATATACTAATGCTTAGCCATGCTTAGAATGGGATAAGTGGGATATGAGATCATCAACTTGTTTACCTTACTCTTGAATGAGATATTATGAGTTATGTAGAGGTAGGGATCGAGGCAAGTTGGATGATTTGGTTGGTGCTGTGTGCACGAGACTCGGGTTTGTGTTTAGTACTTGAATGGATCGTAAGGACCGGTTCATGGAGCATGTAACCTGGCTTTACCGTGCCAACCACATGCTGAGATGGGGCAGCTTGGCCAATTAATTAGGTGCATCCCCGGCGTAGTATGGGTGTTTTGGATGGTGCGGGGAATAGGTGTCAGCTGGACTACCATATGAACCACAAGGATCAAGAGGGGGCCGCGGCAGCGGGGTTGGAGCCTCTTGTATGCTGTTAGAGGTGAAACCTCAGTGGGCCCACACTCATCGGGAATCCCTTTGTAAAGGCCTGGTAGTGATCTCCTGGCTACACACATGGGAAGTGTGAACGTGGTTTGCGGCCACTGGCATAATGGAGGTTCTTTTAGTCCACCCAGCAACGGGAGATGAAATCACTACATGTGGGTACAGTGGTGCAAACTCCACAGAGTCAAAACTGTCATGACAGCCGTGCTCACGGTCAAGAGCGGCTTGGACTTATTCATGATTAGAGGACGATGGATTGGGAAGTTGTGGGTGTTAAGCGGGAAGCTTAACATTGGAGATGAGACTATGTTTACTTGATATTGATGATGGGTTCAGGGATTGGGACCATTTCACCTGTGTAGTAATGTAGGTGCTCAATAAGCTAAGGTGATAGATATTAATTGCATAGTGCTTTAACCAAGAGTTCAACCTCTCCTTGCTCTAACCATGCATGACATAACTTTCCCACACTTGTTGAGTACGAACGGTACTCAAGCTTGCTTTTCTGTTGGTTTAAATTGCTGCTCACGTCAAGGGGATGATGTGGTGTTCAATGACCAAGACTTCGGACCCGAAAAAGGATTCTAGGTTCACGGAGTCCCCCGGGCAACGTCTGTGACGGAGCCGACAAGATTTATATTCCGCTGCTGTTTTATTTACATGTTATGAACATATTATTGTCCATCGAGACATGATGCTATGTAAGACTTATTTATACACTTGGCTGGTAATAAAATGATGCTTCACTATTTGTCATCACATGTATGAGAGAATGATCCTGGCATACATGTGATATTCACTCGGCTGTTCTTCAGAGAAACTGGGTGTGACAGAAGTGGTATCAGAGCCAAGGTTGCCCATAGGAACGTGGACCTAGGTAGAAATGGACGTACTTAAGGACCCTATTTTCTTAAAAACTATTTTACAAAGACGTGGGTTGAAAGTGCTATTTAATGGGGTCACTTTATTCACCTTGTCCCAACTTTTATTCAAAATACAATCTTTATTTAATTCTTATCTAACTTAATTTTAAATGCTTTATGTTTTATATGGTTCGCATGATCCGCACTGCCCGCAAGTCCACCAGAGGGAGAGTTCCTGTAGTTGCCCTTGCCTTGAGAGAGGAGAACCGTCCGGTGACGTACCACTCCTACGGGTTGGCAGCAGGAGGCTTGTTGCGCCGTCTTCGGTGTATGCTCCACGCCACCGGCAATGTGGGCAAGCTGATCATACACTACAGCTCCACCAGGACCATCCGTGAGAAGCGGGAAGAATGGAGCTCAGAGATGAGGATTATGCATGAAAAATCAGCTGCTCAAGATCCACCGCTCTCCAGCTTGTCGGGCGACTCAGGCCGATGCTGAGAAGGATGCCACCTGGGAGGCCATCACCTGCCAGAGTTACATCAACCGTCACCACCTGGACAGGACTGAGTACATGTATGTTCTCCAGCGTGAGAGTGGCACCGCGGAGTACAAGTACCCGCCGGTACAGCAGGGGACTTCCCATGAGCACATGGACCTGTGCTTGGAGGATGCTACTATGCTCAGCACTCAACTGCAGGAGTGCCAGCAGGAGCTTCAGGGTGTTCTTGACACCCTGAAGGAGACTGAGGCGTTGCTTCGCACCAGCTTGAGGGCAAGAGAAATAGGAGATGGGAATGAACTGTGTGTCACCGTGAATGACACGTGGACTCCTGACTCCCCAGACCGCCGGGCGTGCAAGCGTCGCCGCACTTCTCCACCAGCAGCTTCCCCACCTAAAGCAGAATCAGAGGGCAGCCACAATAATGACGAAGATCTCGACGAGCCAGCTCAGTGATACGAGTTGTTTAGAGTCATTTCCCTTATTTCAGCAGGTTATCGAGTAGTCGAATCAATACCCTATTTATTTGTGTGTTAATGTTTGGTGTGTGACGTGAGTTGTGGAAGCCATGGGCATTTGTACACAACCTCGTCTTTAGATTGTTTTGCTTTGGTGTGTGAACCCCTATGAATCAATAGTGCATTTATTTTCGTGTGAGACGTGACGTCCGAAGATCTATGTGAAGTCTTCAGAAATTGTCTAAATATTAAGGACTCCAGAGTTTAAGTTTAAACAAACAATTTAGGAAGTTAACACGTAATGCTTTAAGTTAGCATTTGGTTAATCATGATAGATGGCTGGAAGAGGAAAAGGGCGTGGTGCCAACCCCAACAACAACAACGAGGAGGCCGCCAATCCTCACCTTCCTGGAGGGCAAGACAGGGGTGATCGCCGTGAAGGAGCTGATCCTATCCACCAAATGCTCAAAAATCAGAATCAGCTCATCCAGAGTCTAACTCAAGTTGTGGCCAACTTGCACCAAGCTCCACCCCCACAAGCTGCACCACGTCAACCAAGGTTGAGTGAGTTTCTGGGAACTCAACCCCCAAAGTTTGCAAGTGCTGCTGAACCTCTGGAGGCAGATGACTGGTTAAAGACCATAGAGAGCAAGATGAGGATCATACAATGCCAAGGGTATGAGAGGGTGCTGTTTGCCTCTCACCAATTGCATGGACCTGCTGCTGATTGGTGGACCGCTTACGTGGCAGCCCATCACGACCCCGAGAACATCACTTGGGAAGAGTTCAAGCGCAGTTTCCGCAACCACTACATATCCAGGGGTGAAATCAAGAACAAGAGAAAGGAGTTCTTGGGACTGCAGCAAGGCAACATGACTGTGAGGGAATACCTCACCAAGTTCACCCAACTATCCCGTTATGCACCACGGGACATCAAAACCGATGAGCAGAAACAGGACTGTTTTTTGGAGGGACTTACCATGGAGATGCAATGTGCAATGTCCTCCAACGAGTATGAAAGCTTCAAAAAGATGGTAGACAGGGCATTTGTCGTGGAGAGGAAGCTGAAGGCGTTGGAGAATGAAAACAAGAGGAAGGTGGGATGGTCACACCAAGAATCAAGTAGCAACACACATCCACGTCTGATGCAGAAACCTGCAGGGCAGACGAGCCATGCTATGGTACCCTACCCGACACCAAGAGGGTACAACCCGAACTTCAGTCCTCCATCAGCACCAGTACAGCCGCAGCGTCAGTTTGTGCAACAGCCACGCCCCGCTTATCAACCCCGACCAGCAGGACAAGGGCCACAGAACCAACCCCAAGTTAACAAAGGCCAGGCACCTAAAGTTGGGGTGCAATGTTTCAATTGTGGTGAAGGGGGGCACTATGCTCATAAGTGCCCAAAGAAGAAGCCCATGCAGCCGCAGCAGCAGAATGTGATGCGAGGACGGGTGAACCACGTGACTAGAGGAAGCGCAAGAGGCACCTGACGTGGTAATTGGTAAGTTTCCTGCAAATTTACACATTGCAACCCTATTGTTCGATTCTGGTGCTACCCACTCATTCATTGCTCAAGGGTTTGTTAAGAAGCATGATCTAGCAACAACACAAATGAATCATATGTTAGCAGTGAACTCTCCAGGGGGTGAAATAAGAACAAGACAAGTGTGTCCCAAGGTGAATCTAGACATTCATGGGGTAGTATTTACTGCAAACCTCATAGTGATAGACTCCCAAGGGATAGATATCATTTTGGGCATGGATTGGTTGACCAAACATAAAGGTATCATCCACTGTTCGACAAGAACGGTTGAACTAACTCACACTAGTGGCACGAAAGTGAAGTTCATAGCCTTGCAAGAACCTAGGAGGGACATTAAACTCAATCAAGTTGAGGTGGAAGTAGAAGAGATAAGGATTATCAGGGAATATCCAGACGTTTTTCCGGAGGAGTTGCCCGTTATGCCCCCCGATCGTGAAGTGGAATTCGCGATTGAACTAGAACCTGGAACAGCCCCAATATACAAGAGGCCTTATCGGATGGACTCCAAACAGCTGGAAGAGCTCAAGTAATATTTAAGAGAATTGACAGAGAAGGAGTATATTCGTCCTAGTTCCTCACCATGGGGAGCTCCAGTGATATTTGTGCCCAAGAAGGACGGAACCCAAAGGTTATGCATAGATTACCGTGCGTTGAACGAAGTAACCATCAAGAACAAGTACCCATTACCCCGCATTGAAGACTTCTTTGATCAGTTGAGGGGAGCGTGTGTATTCTCAAAAATTGATCTCTGGTTGGGATACCACCAATTGAAGATAAGGCGAACTGACATTCCAAAGTCAGCTTTCGTATCTCGGTACGGGCTGTATGAATACACCGTCATGCCGTTCGGGCTAACTAATGCCCTGACATATTTCATGTACCTCATGAACAAGGTATTCATGGAATATCTGGATAAATTTGTGGTGGTTTTCATGGATGACATTATCGTCTTTTCCAAAGATGAAGAAGAACATGAGAGACATTTAAGATTGGTGTTGCAAAAGCTGAGAAAACACCAACTATATGCCAAACTGAGCAAGTGTAAATTTTGGTTGAAGAGAGTTCCCTTCTTAGGACATATAATCTCGGAGGGAGGAATCTCTGTAGATCCCGCCAAGATCGAGGATGTGCAGAAATGTGAGACCCCTGAAAATGTCGGGGAAATTCAAAGCTTCTTGGGATTGGCTGGGTATTATCAACAGTTCATTGAGGGTTTCTCCAAGATCTCGAGACCCCTCACCAAATTGTTAGAGAAGGGAATCACATTCACATGGACACCGGAGTGTGAGACGAGTTTTCAAGAACTGAAGAAAAGATTGACAACAGCCCCAGTCCTAGTTATGCCAGATATGCAGAAGAATTTTTCGGTGTACTGCGATGCATCTGGACGCGGGTTGGGATGTGTTCTCATGCAAGAGGGGCATGTCGTTGCTTATGCGTCCCGACAGCTCCGAAAACACGAGAAGAACCATCCTACGCATGACCTAGAGCTAGCCGCAGTGGTACACGCATTGAAGATTTGGCGGCATTACTTGATGGGAAAGAGGACAGAGATATATACGGATCATAAGAGCTTAAAGTACATTTTCACACAGCCAGATCTCAACCTCAGACAAAGAGATGGTTAGAGCTAATCAACGACTTTGATGTGGGTATCAACTATCATCCTGGGAAAGCGAACGTTGTGGCTGATGCTTTAAGCCAGAAGGTGCATGTCAATATGTTGAGCTTAAAGGACATGCCTTTGGAATTGAAGGAAGAAATTGCAAAACTCAATCTATGTCTGGTGAATTGTGGTGAGGCCATAGCCATGGAGGTGGACTCCATATTGGAGCAAGACATACGCAAGGGTCAGAAGAATGATGAGAAGATATAAGAAATCAGAGAACTCATCAAAGAGAATAAAGCTCCTGGCTTCAGAGAGGATGAGCAAGGTACGGTGTGGCATGGGAAAACAATTTGTGTGCCTGAGGTGAAGGAGATCCGTGAATTGATTTTGAAGGAGGCTCATGATTCTGACTATTCCATTCATCCTGGGAGTATGAAGATGTATCATGACCTCAAGAGCAGAAATTGGTGGTATGGCATGAAGCGGGATGTCGCGGAACATGCTGCCCTATGTGACACATGTCAGTTGGTGAAAGTAGAACATCAACGACCCGCGGGACTATTGCAACCACTCAAAGTGCCTGAATGGAAATGGGAAGAAATAAGAATGGACGTCATAGTGGGACTACCTAGGACCCAATTGGGATATGATTAGATATGGGTCATCATCGACAGGCTAACTAAGGTAGCTCATTTCATCCCCGTGAAAGAAAGCTACAGCGGATCCAAATTGGCGGAATTGTACATGTCAAGGATCGTGTGTTTTGATGGAGTGCCAAAGAAGATAGTGTCAGATCGAGGGACACAGTTCACCTCAAGGTTCTAGCAGAAGTTACATGAAACCATGGGAACTCATCTGAATTTTAGTTCTGCCTATCACCCCTAGACTGACGGGCAGACGGAAAGAACCAATCAAATCCTTGAGGATATGCTGAGAGCTTGTGCACTCAAGAACAATAGGAGTTGGGATAAGAACTTACCGTATGCGGAGTTCTCCTACAACAACAGCTATCAGGCTAGTATGAAGATGTCACCATTTGAGGCGTTGTACGGGAGGAAGTGCAGAACTCCACTATTTTGGAACCAAACTGGGGAAAGTAAAGTATTTGGGCCTGAGGTACTACAAGAAGCCGAGTCGAATATGAGGGAAATGCGCAACAATTTGAGGATAGCACAGACCCGACAAAAGAGCTATGCCGATGTACGGAGATGAGAGCTCGTTTTCAATGTGGGAGACTATGTTTATCTCAAGCTGTCCCATATCCGAGGACTTCGTCGGTTCAAGGTGAAAGGGAAATTATCACCGCGATACATCGGACCCTTCCAAATTCTGGAGAGGAAAGGCGACGTGGCATATCAACTAGAACTACCGGCTCGCCTATCAGATGTGCACGATGTATTCCATGTGTCACAACTCAAGAAATGTTTGAGAACAACCGAAGAGATGTTACCCATGAATGAGGTGGACGTACGAGAGGATCTTTCTTATGCCGAGCAACCGGTCAAGATTTTGGAGACAATGGAACGCCTCACAAGAAATAAAAGAATCCGAATGTGCAAGGTGCAGCGGAAGCATCACTCAGAGGCAGAAGCCACATGGGAGCGAGAAGACGAGCTTCAGGCACAGTTTTCGGAATTGTTTTCTTGGAGTCACCAATCTCGAGGACGAGATTTCTTTTAAGGGGGGTAGAGTTGTAAGACCCCAAAACCTGCTTAAGAGGGAAATTTAAAAAATTTTGGACGTATTGCATGTGGTGAAACAATTCAAATTCAAACTGGAATTCAAATTTAAATCAAAACAAAAAAGAAAAGGAAAAGGAAAAAGAAAAATGGCCAGTGGGCTGAAACCCATCTCAGCCGGCCCATAACCCACGCGCGCTCCCTCCTCTCCCTCTCTCTGACACGTGGGGCCCGCGTGTCATCCCTCTCCCCATGCGCGCCCCCAACCGCCCCGTCTCTTCCACAACGATCGCGCACCCTGCCCCGGATTCCGCGCACTCGACCCAACCCCAAATCCTTCACGCCGTTCTGATCGATCGCAACAAACCCCCGTGCTCCCGGCCCTGATAAAAGCAGATGACCCCGCCGCCCTCCCCTCGCACGAGCAGTTTCTCTACCGGTGAGCGCCGTCGCCATTGAGTTTAGAAATTCCCGAGGGCATCGCCGCTTCCCTCTATCAAATCGATCCCGTGACCCCGCAGCACCGCGTACAAGCTGTAGACGCCGACCCCAGAGGGAAACATCGCGGAAACGACCAACCCGATGCTCGCCGGTGAGTACCGCCACCGCTCGCCGGTGAAACCTTCGAATTACACGGTTTCGATCCACCCTAATCATCGGTGTGCCATCTCTAGACCCCAGTGAAGCGTCACGACCCGAGAGCTCGAAGGGATCACCGCCCCAACTGCCATTTCGACGTGCACCGAAGACCATCGCCGTTGAAGCTCGCCGCCGACCCCATCTAGCCACGTAGCGATCAAGAAAACCACTGAGGTGAGGCCCCCTTCCTCCCCTCTGCCGTTTGCTACCAAAAAGGGCGGGTGTTAGCGTCTGTGGATGAAGATCCGAAACCTCGCCGGCGAGATCGCACCGCTGCCGCCGTGCACCGCCGTGCGCGCGGGCGAATTTTCCGGCCAG
Organism: Neostapfia colusana; assembly: GCA_030760725.1. Lineage (NCBI taxonomy): Eukaryota > Viridiplantae > Streptophyta > Magnoliopsida > Poales > Poaceae > Neostapfia > Neostapfia colusana. Next base: position 47,111,613 of record JASWHV010000017.1, read on the forward strand.
GAGCGACGTGGCCTCTTGTGGGCCGTCTATTTTAAATCGCATGGCAGAAATTAAATCGGCGCATACCCCTTCGGCGATCTAATCTGAGCCGTCTATTTTAAATCCAACAGCCCATGTCAGACCCGCGTTATAAAGGCCGGGAATCTTACGCGCTACCCCCTGGGGACCTCGGAAAACACGAGCTAACCCCAGAAACTTCTGATCTAGCCCCTGGCCCTTAGAAATTCATGTAAATTCATTTAAAAATCAGTTTTAGCCCCTGGACTTAATAAGAATTAGGAAGACCTCTCTGTTTCGCACACTTAGACCTATAAAAATTTAGAAATTGGGAAATGGGGCCCACAGTAGGGTGGATTTGCACATCAGCCCCTGAGGGTTATTAATTTCAGGAAATTGAATATGTGAATAGGATTTAAAATTCAAACATAGGTATATGATCAGTTTAATTATTCTAACCCTGTGGAAAATTTGTAGAAACAATCTAAGATCTTAGTTTAGAGGGGAAATAAACTTTTAAACTCAATAAGATTACTGTTTTGTAATCTATATCTGAAATATGCTATTTAGGCATAAAACAAGTTTAAACTGTGGGAAAGTGAGTCTAAATAACCAAAAAGGGATAGGAAAAATTTATGAAGGTTCTGTTTGGGAAATTGGAACAGAATAATTTTTTGTAGGAATTTAGATTGCTGTTTTATTGGTGGAAATTCATTTCTAGACTAGAAAACAATTCTGAAAATGAGTAAAAATAACTTTAAATTGGTTTCCATCAGAGAGGAAGTCAAAGAATATTTTATTGAACATTTTAGATCAGAACATATTCTGTTTAGGATATATGATTTATTATTTTAATACTAAATTTCACTTTTAGGCATAGAAAATAAATCTGAAAATATAGGAAAATAGGTATGCATAATTAGAAGATGATAGATGTGGTCTCCAAATCCAAAAAACTTCAATTTAGGATTTTGTAGAAGATCTGAAAACCTATTTGGAGTAGGAAATTATCTTTCATGCAAACTTGTGGCTAAAAAGTGTATTAATTAAATATAGAGAATTTGTTCAAATTGGAAATTCATATATAGTGTACAAATAGAAATCTGAATACAAAAGTTAGAGATAATATATAAATGTTTAAAAGTGTATGTGGGCCTAAAATCAACACATCTAGGGTAACCACAACACTTAGAAATGTGAATGATTTTCATATGTATGTATGTGTGGTTTGCATGAGTGAAAGTGTGGACTATGGCTTCTGGATTGTTGTTTTCTTTTGCTATGTGTTGGCATGAGTAGAACCAGCCCCAGAGCAGGTTCTCACCTTTCAAGACCAAGACTTTCCATTCCCAGAGCAGCAGGAAGAAGGCAAGTGTCCTTGACCACTTTGATCCTATACTAGGATGTGTAGTTAGAATTTAATTGCATTGTCAATTTGGAATATGATGCCCAAGCTAGGAAGTTTCCCTAGATTTTCATTATCTTATTTCCTTGTAGCCTGGGTTGGCATTTATTTTATTATGTCATTTATTTATATACTAATGCTTAGCCATGCTTAGAATGGGATAGGTGGGATATGGGATCATCAACTTGTTTACAATACTCTTGAATGAGATATTATGAGTTATGTAGAGGTAGGGATCGAGGCAAGTTGGATGATTTGGTTGGTGCTATGTGCACGAGACTCGGGTTTGTGTTTAGTACTTGCTTGGATCCTAAGGACCGGTTCATGGAGCATGTAACCTAACTTTACCGTGCCAACCACATGCTGAGATGGGGCAGCTTGGCCTATTAATTAGGTGCATCCCCGGCGTAGTATGGGTGTTTTGGATGGTGCGGGGAATAGGTGTCAGCTGGACTACCATATGAACCGCAAGGCTCAAGAGGGGGCCACTGCAGCGGGGTTGGAGCCTCTTGTATGCTGTTAGGGGTGAAACCTCAGTGGGCCCATGCTCGTTGGGAATCCCTTTGTAAAGGCTTCGTAGTGATCTCCTGGCTACACACCTGGGAAGTGTGAACATGGTTCGCGGCCACTGGCATAATGGAGGTTCTTTTAGTCCATTCGGCAACGGGGGATGAAATCACTACATGTGGGTACAGTGGTGCAAACTCTGCAGAGTCAAAACTGTCATGACAGCCGTGCTCACGGTCAAGAGCGGCTTGGACTTATTCATGATTAGAGGATGATGGATAGGGAAGTTGTGGGTGTTAAGCGGGAAGCTTAACATTGGAGATGAGACTATGTTTACATGATATTGATGATGGGTTGAGGGATTGGGACCATTTTACCTGTGTAGTAATGTAGGTGCTCAATAAGCTAAGGTGATAGGTATTAATTGCGTAGTGCTTTAACCAAGTGTTCAACCTCTCCTTGCTCTAGCCATGCATGACATAACTTTCCCACACTTGCTGAGTACCAACGGTACTCAAGCTTTCTTTTCTGTTGGTTTAGATTGCTGCTCAGGTCAAGGGGATGATGTGGTGTTCAATGACCAAGACTTCAGACCCGAAGAAGGATTCTAGGTTCACGGAGTCCCCCGGGCAACGCCTGTGATGGTGCCCACAAGATTTATATTCCGCTGCTGTTTTATTTACATGTTATGAACATATTATTGTCCATCGAGACATGATGCTATGTAAGACTTATTTATACACTTGGCTTGTAATAAAACGATGCTTCAATTATTGTCATCACATGTATGAGAGAATGATCCTGGCATACATGTGATATTCACTCGGCTGTTCTTCAGAGAAACCGGGTGTGACATCAGTCATGACAGAAGGGTTATGCGGACAATCGGCGAATAATATTGACCTTCGAAGTGGGAGACTTCGTGTATCTTAAAGTGTTGCCTATTCGAGGCCAACGATGGTTCAACGTCAAAGGCAAATTAGCACCTCGCTACATCGGGCCATTCAAGATTTTGGGCAAGCGAGGAGAAGAAGCCTATCAACTAGAGCTGCCAATGCACCTCTCCGACGTGCACAACGTATTTCACGTATCCCAACTCAAGAAGTGCTTAAGAGTACCGAAAGAACAAGTACCAATGGATGAGCCAGAGCTTCAAGAGGATCTGACCTATGCAGAACACCCCGTCAAAATCTTGGACGTGAAGAAAAGGGCCACGAGGAACAAAGGAATCCATTGGTGCAAGGTACAATGGAGCCATCACACGGAAGACAAAACTACATGGGAACGTGAGGAAGATCTCAAGGCAGAATTCCCCCATCTTTTCTCCACTCTATTGAATCTCGAGGGCAAGATTCATTTTAAGGGGGGTAGGTTTGTAACACTCTCAATTTCACTACAATGCATTGGATACATTTTTCATGTAGAGAAGCATTTAAAAAGAAGTATAAATGGAGAAAGGAATATAGAAATGGAGAAAGGAACATAGAAATGGAGAAAGGAATATAGAAATGGAGAAAGGAATATAAAAATGGAGAAAGGAACATAGAAATGAAGAGAAATGGAAATAAAATAGCTAAATTGAGCCATCCCCAAATTTCCGCAAATCTCCCAAAATTCCACAAAATCCCCCTAGGGGGAATTTACACCACATTTAGGGGAATTTTTCCCCAAATTGGCCACACCAATTATGTGGGAGACCCCTTGGCCGCAGCCTTGAGGGGGGGGACCCTATCCCCCACCTCTAAGACTCTTTGGTTGAGTCCCATCTTGCTAGGACTTTTTGTTTCCACCCCTAGGGCTCTTTGGTTGAGTCCCATCTTGCTAGGACTCTATGTTTCGACCCCTAGGACTCTGTTTTTCCCCCTTATAAATACAACCCCCCAGCCACCCCCCATTCCTTTTGGCCGCCGCCCCCCTGACCTCAACTTGCCGAGTTGCTCCCCACCATCTGCCCAAGTCGTCGAGTCCCCCCTTACCGGAGTTTGGACGCCATCGAGCCCCGTGTAACACCGTCAATTTCACTACCATGAATTGCATACATTTTTCATGTAGAGAAGTATTTAAAAAGAAGTAGAAATGGAGAAAGAACCATAAAAATGGAGAAAGAACCATGGAAATGGAGAAAGAACCATAGAAATGGAGAAAGAGCCATATAAATGGAGAAATGAATATAGAAATGGAGAAGGGAATATAGAAATGGAGAAAGTGACATAGAAATGGAGAGAAATGGAAATAAGATAGCTGAATTGAGCCATCCGAAATTTCTCCCAAATTTCCCCCAAATTTCTCCAAAATTTTCCCAAATCACTCGAATTCCCCAAAATTCCCCTATGGGGAATTTCCCCCACATTTGGGCGGAATTTCCCCCAAATTGGCCGCAGCCTTGAGGGGAGGGAAGCCCTAGGACTCTTTGGTTGAGTCCCAACTTGACTAAGATTCTTTTGTTGAGTCCCAACATGACTAGGATTCTTTGGTTGAGTCCCAATTGGACTAGGACTCTCCTTTTTCCCCTTATAAATACAACCCCCCAGCCCTCACCTTTGGCCGCAGCCCCCCCCCCCCCCCAACTCGCCGAGTTGAGCCCCCCTTGCCGGAGTTTGGTCGCCGGTGAGCCCCACCGACGAGCCCCGCCGTCGAGCCCCACCGTGAGACCCTCCGTCGAGCCCCGCCATCGAGCCCCATCGTCGAGCTCCGCCGTCGAGACCTTTCATTGGGACCCGCCGTCGAGCCCCGTCACGCCTCGCCATCGTCGGAGAAGAAGCCCGACGATCTGCCCTACCATAATTCCCCACAGAAAACCCCCCTCTACTGCCGTTGCTAGGAGAAAGCCCTGCCACAAGGAGGAATTGTGGTAGGTCTTAATTACCCATCTTACAACGTCGCCGCTGTTTCTACGCATCTGTTTTCTTTGCCCCCTTTGAGCAGAAACTTTTGTGCGTGGACAGATCATGTTTTGATCAATTTTTGACGGTGGAATTGATCTAGATCTTGTGTCAAGATCATCACCACGTCCACACTTGATCCCTACACCCTTGTTCATCATAAAACCCCAAAAAATCCCATTAAAGCATGCAAGAACACGTACAAACTGGTTTTATAAACTGCACTATAGGATTTGCATTCATCTAACCCATTGCCTCTTGAGTAAAGTTTGTGCATGATGATTGATTGCTGTAAATTTTGTATGTGCGCGGTCGTGAGTAGAAGGACAAGCTCAAGAGGCCGTCTACGATGAACTACAGCACCAAGACTTTGAGACGCTTGAGCAACACGAACCACAGGAGCAAGGCACGTGCCCCTTTACCATATTGATCCCATGTTTTGAAACTGTTTTGTTTGCAAAAATGTGTATGCCTGAGTCAACTTCATGGGACACCCTTTTATAGGAGTTTATTAGTTTTGTTAACCATCGTTGTCACCGGGAAAGTTGATGAGTCGGGTATGGTCGTTTTTCCTTTTTGCTTCGCTTAATTAACGGGATACGGGAAGCTGACATAAAACATGGTTAGCTACTGCACTTGACGCGACCCCAACGGCCTTCTCGAGCCAGGATCACGCTGAGGGGTGCTGCGTTGCACAGCACCAGATAACGTACAACATAGTTACAAAGCGGAAGCAAAGTTTTATTACATAAAAAGGTTTATGAACATTTGTACAAAAAATATGTTAAGTCTACACTCACGGACGTAGACTACTTGTCGAGTTCAAGTTCAGCCCGTGAACGTGTCCCCGCTAGCACGCACACACACCAACACGGCGGCGTTCACGACTCCCACTCGACGGGGTTCCCCTCCTAGGGTCCCGTCTCCTCCTCGGGAGTCCCTTCCTCATAGACCCCTGCAAAAGTTTCAAACACAAGCAGTGAGCATGATGGCAAAGAAAGACTGACCCGTCCCTCCTATACATGAAACTTCTACATGATGGGTATAGGGTACATGAGGTAAATAATTTGCAAATGACTCGCCTAATTATTTGAACCTTACTTTCAATGTTTTAGCAGCAGGTTGTGGAGAACCTTACGCTAAGGCACATGAGAGAGCCGCAATCAAACAAGAAACGCATTTCTCTCATGTACTCTGCCCAAAGGTGAAAAGAAATTTAATTAGTTCTAAGCTACAACAAGACATTAACAAGCAAAGTATAACTTTCAAATCAGCAAACTTTTAACATGTATCTAGCCTGTTCTTTCTATGTCACAGTACAGTGAACAAGTGGTACTCACTGACCGCGAGGGACGGCGATTATAATCGATTTACACCTGCAGGGTTACACGAATAACCCGTCACATACGCCTGTACTCGATGTTGCCTACAGAAACCATCACGGACGTCGTACGCAACCACCTTTCACCCGTCAGCCAAATGTTGAACCGGTGCAATCGTCCCGAGCAAGAGGTCTCTGCACGCACATCCATAGTGCCGCCAGCCGGTTTACACCTCGAGCTCTCAACCTACCCTCAGAACGGCCAGCTATGCCTCAACACCCAGCTACCCGAGTTACATCGGTTTCCCCGTTCCCATATAGCCGGTAGGTCATTGGTACTGTTCTAGCTTGTTCAACAGGCCCGCACACAGCTCGATCCTCAATCGACACAAGCGGAGCTATAGCACCAAGGCCCCAAAGTCCTGCTGCCCTTACTCTCCGCTCGGTCTCATTTTTCTTGCCAGGTATTTCATTTACTATCTTTACCCGAGCGATGTGCCTCTAGCCTATTCTCGCGAGTAGTTCCAACTACTCGACTTGTACCGAATCCTACACTGTATTAGCATTGCAGTAGCTAACGAGGTTTTCAAACCTAATCCCAACCCAGGGTTTTCTTGGCTATGCATTTGGATTTCAAACAAGACTCTAATGCAAGAATTTATTGAGTGCTCAAAGTAAGTTCTAAAAACAGTAAAACTTTGTAAAAAGGTTAATGCAAACCGGAGCTTGCCTTGCTGCTCTTGGTCATAGGCTAGCTGCTCTTCCAGAGTGACAAAGTCTAAGACTTCGGATTCCTCCTCAACCTTAGCGACTACATAAGATAACATGTATATGTATCAATTTAAATGTTTTTGAATTGAATTTTAAACTTGTGAAGACTATAAATCTTACTAGAAAGATCCAATGACTCTGAAATTTTTATTGTGGTTTGGTTACAACCTAAACAGAGACTTGGCCAAGTTTTATTTGCAGCAAAGCTCATTTGTGTTCTCCACAAATAATTATGTACTTGACCTTAATTGGTGTTCCTAGGGTGTTCTAGGGATTTTCATGGAGCAAGCCATGATTTTCTGAAAAATAGATTCTCAGAGGGTTCTAATGGAGTTGGTCTCACTTAATTTGAAGGTTCTTAGCTAAACATATGAGCTAAGCAATTTCAGAGAAATTCTGAAAATGTTTCTGGACATTTTCTATTTTCTCTGGAACAGTTTTATTAATCACAACATTAGGTGGATAAAATGAGCTCAAATGGATCTGAAATATTTATGGTAGCTCAGGGATATTTTGGTGAACATCCCAGCAAAATTTCAGAAATTTCCTCCAAAGGGTTCTCCAGTTAAAATTCTAAACAGTTTAAATTTGAATAATTAATTCTGGAGAAATATATATTTTCATGAAGTGAAACTTAATTTTCTGGAAAGTACTCAGAGAGCTGAATCCAACAAAATTTGGTTCACTCGATTTGGAGTTTCCTAGCCAAAGTTGTGTGGGTTTGAAGTTTGAACTAAATCTGAAAATTGGGAAAAAGTTTAAACCGCTGTGCATGGGACCGGGCTACGTGTCAACTTCTCAGCGGTCGATACACGGGCTACGGAACCTTTCGCACGTAGCCGCATCCGATCCGGTGCCACATCTAAATCCCGGGGTTTAAAATATCGGCTGCTGACACGTGGGACCGGGGGCTTCTTCTACCTCCGGCCTCCCGCGCTCGGCCGCCGCCCCCCTCACCGGAGTGCTCGCCGGAGGGCTTCTGCCGTGCGCCAAACTCCATGATTTTGGCCGCCTCTGCCTAACTCCATCCGGGGAACACGATGCTGGGCTCAGCTCGTCATGAAAATCCCCGGCACACGGCCGGTGACGAGCGGCGGCTTCGGAAGAACTTCGTCCGTGTCGGCCGGCCTTCCTAGCACCCCCAAACGATTGAGCAAAAGGCCATCGAGCATCAGTGGACCCTAGTAAAGATCGACATGAGCTCCACGGAGCTCTGAAATGGCTGTACTGGCTCTCACCATGCGACCTAGGCCGGAAATCGGGAATTCTCCTAAAACTCGAAGAACAGTTGTTTCCCCCAATAGTTCTTCATGGATTCGGCCTCTATGGACTCGTACAGACCCCTAGAAGAGCTTTCCTTCAGGAGAGGATGAGTGGTGCGGTGTGTATTACAAATTTTGTGAATCGGTCTGGGCATCCCTTTTGTATACAGTCGCAAAATCGTGAAATTCCGGCATGGGTAGTTTATGTCACACCGCCGGGGCTTGCGGTAATGAAAGAGGGACTGAAGGCGAACATTTTTGCTATTCACAGCTCGGAGAACGACGGGCTGTGGTGGCCGGATGGGTCGTCCCCGTGACGGCGGCTCGGGTTGATCAGGGTCTGGAACTGGTGCAAGGACGTCAAGGAAGACTCGGCGCACTCGGTTATGGTGTCAGATCGCCGTGACAACCACAGGGTCGGCCGGGCGACGAGGGACCGAGAGCTCAGTCGAGCGCCGAGGTATTTCAATTTTTTCGGTGAGAGCACGTCGGGACAGCCGCAAGAGGCAATGGGGACGGCTCGGGCGCGTAGATAAGGGGCCATAGAGGCGGTTCAGCGGCTTGGGCGGCAAGCAGCTGCTGCCCTCGCCGGCCTGGTGCGGTTGCGACCGCCGCAGGAGCCCGAGACCCAAGCACTCGGTGCCTCAGTCAGTTCTGTGGTCTGTGAAGCTGACAGATGGGTCCCACCCGAGTTTTAACCTCTGAAATTAACTTTCCTCTACTGCTCCAAACAGTAATCCCTCTAATACCCTCTAGGATTTGAATTATCTACCACATGCCCATTTGGAATTGATAGAATTCAAATTGTGAAGTGTTTTACTAAAGTTCAGCACATATGCAGTTTGAAATTCAAATAAAGTTTGAATTTGCTAAACTTAGCTCATGTCAAGATCAACTCCAAAGAGAGTGAAAATTGGTGCGTGAGCTCACAAAAATGTGATGAGTAAGAATATGCCTCCCACTTATGAATTCATGGGATGGAAGTAGTTTGAATTTGAATTTGAGTTCAAACCACCCTCTTTCTAGTGATACCCAAAAGGACTTCAAAAATGTTTTGAATTTGGGTGAAATTTGGCATGAGCATTCCTAGCAATATGTTGGAGTTTTTCACAAGCTGAGCCCCTAGATGGTGCATGTGAGAAGTGCCACTTTTGCATCTTGTGAGTTTATTATCTAATGAGCATGTTGATGGTGTTTACTTGCTCTTCAAATGTATTCATCATGTTTCTTCAAATGAAGTGTGTGTGTGGTGATGAACACTTTGAATATGTGCCAAAAACTTAGGCCCTTACATTCCTCCCCCCTTAAAAGAATCTCTCCCGAGATAATAAGGTGAAAATGAGAGAGAGGACGGTGGAAAATTACCGTATATGCGACGTGAAAAAGTCGGGGTAGTTAGCGTGAAGAAATCCTTCGCTCTCCCATGTCGCTTCGTCTGCGGAGTGATTACTTCATAGAACTTTGTAGAACCACAACGTACAGTTGCGTGTGGTTCGGTCCTTTTCATCGATAATCTGAACCGGTTCCTCCCGATACGTGAGATCCGGTTTCAGTTCTTCTATATCCTCCAGCTGAATGGTAGTTGATAGCTTGAGACACTTCCTCAGCTGGGAAATGTGAAAGATGTCGTGCACACCTGAAAGTGCTTCTGGTAATTTCAGCCGGTATGCTACTGATCCAGATCTTTCTGTAATCAGAAATGGACTGATGAATCGGGGTGCCAACTTTCCTCTCACCCCGAATCTGTTTACGCCCTTCATTGGAGACACACGTAGATATACGTGATCCCCGACATCAAACTGTAATGGGCGTCTTCTCCGGTCCACATATTGTTTCTGTCGGGATTGGGCGGCTTTTAGGTTTGCTTGAATCAGCCGAACCTTCTCCTCCGCATTATTGACAAGATCAATCCCGAAGGTAACCCTTTCGCCAGACTCACACCAATTCAGTGGTGTGCAGCATTTTCTCCTGTATAGCGCCTCGTAAGGCGCCATCTTGATGCTGGCTTGGTACCCATTGTTGTACGAGAACTCGTCTAACGGCAAGTGATCATCCCAGTTCTTGCCGTGGTTGATAGCGCAAGCTCGTAGCATATCTTCTAAAATTTTATTTACCCGCTCGGTTTGCCCATCCGTCCGCGGGTGGTACGCTGAACTACGGATCAGCTTCGTCCCCAATGGGGCGGGTAGCTGCTCCCAAAAACGGGACACAAATAAAGTGCCACCGTCCGATATGATGGTGCGGGGTACGCCGTACAAGCATAGGATCCGTCAGATGTACAGTTCAGCATACTTCTTGGTGTTGTAGTTGGTATTGACCGGGATGAAATGGGCAACTTTGGTGAGCCGGTCGACGATCACCCACACAGAATCATGCTTCTGAAAAGTGGTGGGTAATCCGACGATGAAGTCCATGCTCACATCTTCCCACTTCCAGGCAGGAACGGCCATTGGTTGTAGCAGTCCCGGTTTCTTCATATGGTCTGCCTTCACCCTTTGACATGTATCACACTCGGACACGTACTTTGCGATCTCCCGCTTCATCCGCGTCCACCAAAACTTGCCTCTGATTTCTTGATACATTTTGTTGCTGCCGGGGTGAATAGAAAACTTTGACAAGTGAGCCTCATCAAACATTTTCTTCAGTAACTCCGAGTTACGGGGTACAACGTCCGGTCCTTGAACCATAGGACGCCGTCTCCGTCTTTCCGGAAACATTTCAGCTCCCCACTGTCTATACGTCTCCGCAAATGCAACATGCCCGTGTCATTTTTCTGAGCTGCTGCTATCTCTTCACGGATCGTGGGGATCAAAGCCAAGTTGCAGAGAGCTCCATGTGGAATCACATGCAATGGTGGTTGTCACACCCGGTTTCTCCGAAGAACAACCGAGTGAATATCACATGTATGCCAGGATCATTTTCTCATACATGTGATGACAAATAGTGAAGCATCATTTATTACAAGCCAGGTGTCAAATATAAATAAGTCTTACATAGCATATGTCTCGATGGACGATAATAAGTTCATAACAAGTAAATAAAATAGCAGCGGAATATTATTCTTATGGGCTCCGTCACAGGCGTTGCCCGGGGGACTCCATGAACCTAGAAACCTTCTTCGGGTCCAAAGTCTTGATCATTAAACACCACTTCATTATCTTGACCTGAGCAGCAATATAAACCAACAAATATGCAAGGTTGAGTACCGATGATACTCAGCAAGTGTGGGAAAGTTATGTCATGCATGGCTAGAGCAAGGAGAGGTTGAACTCACGGTTAAAGCACTAAGCAATTAATACCTATCACCTTAGCTTATTAAGCACCTACATTACTACACAGGTGAAATGGTCCCAATCTCCCATCCCATCATCATAATCAAATAACCATAACATCATTTTGAATGTTAAGCTCCCCGCTTAACACCCTTAACTTCCAAAACCATCACTCCTCTAATCATGAATAAGTCCAAGCCGCTCTTGACCGTGAGCACGCTTGTCATGACAGTTTTGACTCTGCAGAGTTTGCACCATTGTACCCACATGTAGTTATTTCATCCCCCGTTGCCGGGTGGACTAAAAGAACCTCCATTATGCCAGTGGCCACGAACCACATTCACACTTCCCAAGTGTGCAGCCAGGAGATCACTACGAAGCCTTTACAAAGGGATTCCCGACGAGCGTGGGCCCACTGAGGTTTCACCCCTAACAGCATACAAGAGGCTCCAACCCCGCTGCAGTGGCCCCCTGTTGAGCCTTGCGGTTCATATGGTAGTCCAGCTGACACCTACTCCCCGCACCATCCAACACACCCATACTACGCCGGGGATACACCTAATTAATTGGCCAAGCTGCCCCATCTCAGCATGTGGTTGGCACGGTAAAGCCAGGTTGCATGCTCCATGAACCGGTCCTTAGGATCCAGGCAAGTACTAAACACAGACCCGAGTCTCGTGCACCCAGCACCAACCAAAACATCCAACTTGCCTTGATCCCTACCTCTACATAACTCACAATATCTCATTCAAGAGTATGGTAAAATAAACTGATGATCTCATATCCCAAATATCCCATTCTAAGCATGGCTAAGCATAATAAATGACATGACAAAATGAATCCGAACCCAAGCTACAAGGAAACAAGGTAATGCAATTCTAGGGAAACATCCTAGCATGGGTTTCATATTTTCAATTGACAATGCAAATAATTCTATCTACACATCCTAGTATAGGAACAAAGTGGTCAAGGACACTTGCCTTCTTCCTGCTGCTCTGGGAATGGGTAGTCCTGATCTTGGAAAGGAAAAACTTGCTCTAGAGCAGGTTCTACTCATACCATCACACATAGCAAAAGAAAACGACAATCCATAAGACATAGTTCACACTTCCACTTCATACAAATCACACATTCACATTTATGAAGGCCATTCACATTTGTATGTGTTGTGGTTACTCTATGTGTGTTGATTCTGGGGTTACAAGCACTTTTATACATGTGCATATGATTTCTACTTCTGTATTCATATTTATATTGGCATACTATATATTAATTTCCAATAATCTCCTTATATTCAATTGATACACATTTTAGCTACCAAGTATGCATGGAAGGTATTTTCCTACTCCATATGTGTCTTCAAACCTTCTACCAACCCTAAACTGAATTCTTTGGATTTTGGAAGCTTAATTTATCATTTTCTAGTTATTCATACCTAGCTTGCTATATTTTCAGATTTATTTCCTATGCGTAAATGTGAACTTTATTTTGAAAATAGTAAGACACCTTATCTAAACAGAATAGGTTTTGGGTGTAAAATATTAAATAATATATTTTTGAACTTCTCCTCTGATGTGACCTATTTTACATTTATTTTACTAATTTTCAGAATTATTCTCTACTTAAAAAATGTGTCCCTATAACTAATAAATGTGAATAATCAATTAGACAGATTCATTTCAACCAAAAATCTATTTTTATCTCACTTCAAAGTTTTCCAAGTACTAGGAAAGTTTTTAATTTGAATTTACAATGGGTTTGTCCCATCTTTTAAATTTTAAATACTAAACACATATTCAAATTCCTAAATTTAATATCACATAGGGTTAAAAAGGTAAACTCACCCCACTACAGGGTCTATTATATTATTTTAAGAATTTCCAGGGGTCTAACTACACATAACAGAGGGGTTTTCCAAATTTTTATTAAGTCCAGTGGCTAAAACTGGTTTTTAAATGAATTTACATGATTTTCTGGAGTTCTAGGGGCTAGATCAGAAGTTTTCGGGGCTAGATCTTATTTTCTGAGAACCCCAGGGGGTAGCGCGTTAGAATTCCGTCCTTTATAACGCGGGGCTGACGTGGACCGTCCGATTTAAAACAGACGGCTGAGATTATAACGTCGAACCGGTATGCGGGGATTTAAATTCTACCGTGCGATTTAAAATAGACGGCGCACAAGCGGCCACGTCGCTCTGATCGATCGCGGGCGGCGCTGCCCGGCGGCACACGCTGGCGGGAGGCGGCGATCTCGCCGGAGAGTTTCGGATCTTCGTCAATTCTTCCTAGAACTGTGATTTTATGGCATAGATCGGTAGAGGGGAGGTCGGAGATCTCACCTCGGGGGTTTTCTTGAGCTCGGAGGTCCTGGAAAGCGGTCGGCGACGAGGTCCGAGGTGAATTCACGGCGAGGCTCGTCGGCGCTGTGTTTGAAGTGCAAACCACCGGGTTTTTTGCACCTGCGCGGTTCCCCGGAGGCGGTGGATCAAGATCAGCGCGTTAGATGAGAAATCCCGAGCGAAGATCGAGCGAAATTGGCCGGAGAAGCTCGGGTTCTCACCGGGAGGAAAAACGGCAGATCATGGGGAAAAACGGGGAGATGACGGGGTTTATATAGCCGGGGAAGGGCGGTGGGTTTGTTTAGATCGAGTTGGAGCCTTCTGGGACCGGGAGTCGGGCTGAGGGACGTGGAAATCCGGTCGGTTACGATCGCGCGCGCGGGGAAGAGTCCGGGGTCGGCGCGAGCGGGGGTTGGGGATGACATGTGGGTCCCGCCTGTCTGTGAGAGGTACGCGGGCGCGCGGCTGCGGGCTGGCGCGGGGGTTGAGTGGGCCGGTTGGTGGGTTTCGGCCCACTGGTCGGGGGGTTTATTTTTTCCTTTTCTTTTTCTTTTTCATTTCTGTTTTGAGTTTAATTTGAATTCCAGTTTGAATTTGAATTTTTGCAATACATGCAATACGTCCAAAAATTTTTAAATTCCCCTATTAACAGGATTTTGGGGTGTTATAGCTCTACCCCCCTTAAAAGAAATCTCATCCTCGAGATTGGTGGTTCTAAGAAAACAATTCCAGAAATTGTGCCTTAAGCTCATCTTCTCGCTCCCAGGTGGCTTCCTCTTCCGAGTGATGCTTCCAATGCACCTTGCACATCCGGATTCTTTTATTTCTTGTGAGGCGTTCCATTGTCTCCAAAATCTTGGATGGTTGCTCGGCATAAGACAGATCCTCAGCTACGTCAACCTCATTCATGGGTAACATCTCTTCAGGGGTTCTCAGACATTTCTTGAGCCGTGACACATGGAATACATCGTGCACATCCGATAGGCGAGCCGGTAATTCTAGTTGATACGCCACTTCGCCTTTCCTCTCCAGAACATGAAAGGGTCCGATGTATCGAGGTGACAACTTCCCTTTCACCTTGAACCGACGAAGTCCTCGGATAGGGGACACCTTGAGATAGACATAGTCTCCCACGTTGAAAACGAGCTCTCTTCTCCGTACATCGGCATAGCTCTTTTGTCGGTTCTGTGCTATCCTCAAGTTGTTGCGAAATTCCCTCACTTTCGCCTCGGCTTCTTGTAGTACTTCGGGACCAAACACTTTACTTTCTCCTGTTTGGTTCCAAAATAGGGGAGTTCTGCACTTCCTTCCATACAAAGCTTCAAACGGTGACATCTTCATACTAGCTTGATAGCTGTTGTTATAGGAGAATTCCGCATATGGTAAGTTCTTGTCCCAACTCCGATTGTTTTTGAGTGCACACGCCCTCAGCGTATCCTCAAGAATCTGATTGGTTCTTTCTGTCTGCCCGTAAGTTTGGGGATGATAGGCAGAACTAAAGTTCAGATGGGTTCCCATGGTTTCGTGCAACTTCTGCCAGAACCTCGAGGTGAACTGTGTCCCTTGATCCGACACTATCTTCTTCGGCACTCCATGGTAATACACGATCTTTGACATGTACAATTCTGCCAATTTGGATCCGCTGTAGCTTTCTTTCACGGGGATGAAATGAGCTACCTTGGTTAGCCTGTCGGTGATGACCCATATTGAATCATATCCTGATTGGGTCCTAGGCAATCCCACTATGAAATCCATACCGATTTCTTCCCATTTCCATTCAGACACTTTGAGTGGTTGCAATAATCCCGCGGGTCGTTGATGTTCTGCTTTCACCAACTGGCATGTGTCACATAGGGCAACATGTTCCACGACATCTCGCTTCATGCCATATCACCAATACCTGCTCTTGAGGTCCTGGTACATCTTCGTACTCCTAGGATGAATGGAATAGTCAGAATCGTGAGCCTCCTTCAAAATCAATTCACGGATCTTCTTTACTTCTGGCACATAGATTCTTTTCCCATGCCACACCGTTCCCTGTTCATCCTCTCTGAAACCAGGGGCTTTATTTTCCTTGATGAGTTGCCTGATTTCTTGTATCTTCTCGTCATTCTTTTGACCCTCGCGTATTTCTCGCTCTAGTGTGGAGTCCACTTCCATGGCGATGGCTTCACCACTATTCACAAAGGCATAGATTGAGCCTCATAACCTCGTCCTTCAATTCTGTTGGCATGTCCTTCAAGCTCAACTTATTGACCTGCACTTTCCGACTTAAAGCATCTGCCACGACGTTTGCTTTCCCAGGATGATAGTTGATGCCCACATCAAAGTCATTGATTAGCTCTAACCATCTCCTTTGTCTGAGGTTGAGATCTGGCTGTGTGAAAATGTACTTTAAACTTTTATGATCCGTATATATCTCTGTCCTCTTCCCCATCAAGTAGAGCCGCCAAATTTTCAACGCGTGTACCACTACGGCTAGTTCTAGGTCATGTGTAGGATAGTTCTTCTTGTGCTTCCGGAGCTGCCGGGGTGCATAAGCCACGACATGCCCTTCTTGCATGAGAACACATCCCAACCCATTTCCAGCGGCATCGCAGTACACCGTAAAGTTCTTCTGCATATCTGGCATAACTAGCACTGGGGCTGTTGTCAATCTTTTCTTTAACTCCTGAAAACTCGTCTCGCACTGCGGCGTCCATGTGAATGTGACTCCCTTCTCCAACAGTTTGGTGAGGGGTCTCGAGATCTTAGAGAATCCCTCAGTAAACCGTCGATAGTATCCTGCCAATCCCAAGAAGCTTCGAACTTCCCCGACATTTTCAGGGGTCTTCCACTTCTGTATATCCTCGATTTTGGCGGGATCCACGGAGATTCCTCCCTCCGAGATGATATGTCCTATGAAGGGAACTCTCTTCAGCCAAAACTCACACTTGCTCAACTTGGCATATAGTTGGTGTTCTCTCAGCCTCTGCAACACCAACCTTAGATGTTTCTCATGTTCCTCTTCATCTTTGGAGAAAACGAGAATGTCATCTATGAAAACCACCACAAATCTGTCCAGATATTCCATGAATACCTTGTTCATGAGATACATGAAGTATGTCGGGTCATTCGTTAGCCCGAAAGGCATGACGGTGTATTCGTACAATCCGTACCGAGATACGAAAGCTGTCTTTGGAATATCGGCTTGCCTTATCTTAAGTTGTGGTATCCCGACCTGAGATCAATTTTCGAGAACACACAAGCTCCCCTCAACTGATCAAACAAGTCTTCAATGTAGGGTAATGGGTACTTGTTCTTGATGGTTACCTCATTCAAGGCACGGTAGTCCAGGCATAACCTTTGGGTTCCGTCCTTCTTAGGCACAAATATCACTGGAGCTCCCCAAGGTGAGGAACTAGGATGAATATACCCCTTCTCCGTCAATTCTCTCAAATGATCCTTGAGTTCTCCCAGCTGCTTGGAGTCCATCCGATAAGGTCTCTTGTATATCCGGGCGGTTCCAGGCACTAGCTCAATTGCGAATTCCACTTCACGATCAGGAGGCATACCTGGCAACTCCTCCGGAAAAACATCTGGATATTCCCTGATGGTCCTGATCTCCTCCACTTTCACCTCAACTTTGTTTAATTTAATGTTCCTCCTAGGCTCTTGTATTGTTATAAACTTTACTCTTGTGCCACTAGGGTGAGTTAGTTCCACTGTTCTGGTCGAACAATGGATGATTCCTTTATGTTTGGTCAATCAATCCATACCCAAGATAATATCTATCCCTTGTGAATCTATCACTATGAGGTTAGCAGTAAATACTACCCCATTAATGTCTAGGTTCACTTTGGGACACACTTGTCTTGTCCTTATTTCTCCACCTGGAGAGTTTACTGCTAGCATATGGTTCATTTGTGTTGTTGCTAGGTCATGCTTCTTAACAAACCCTTGGGCAATGAACGAGTGGGTAGCACCAGAATCAAACAACAAGGTTGCAATGTGTAAATTGGCAGGAAACTTACCAACTACCACGTCGGGTGCCTCTTGCGCTTCCTCCATGGTCACGTGGTTCACCCGTCCTCTCATTACATTCTTCTGTTGCGGCTGCGCGGGCTTCTTCTTTGGGCACTTATGAGCGTAGTGCCCCACTTCACCACAGTTAAAGCATTGCACCCCAACCTTAGGTGACTGGCCTTTGTTGTCTTGGGGTTGGTTTGGGGGTCCTTGCACTGCTGGTCGAGGTTGATATGTAGGGCGAGGCTGCTGTACGAACTGACGTTGTGGCTGTATTGGTGCTGCCGAAGGCCTGTAGTTCGGGTTGTATCCTCTTGGTGCTGAGTAGGGTACCGCAGCACGGTTCGTCTGCCCTGCGGGTTGCTGCATCGGACGTGGGCGGGTGTTGCTCCCGGAGGCTTGGTGTGACCACCCGGCCTTCCTCTTGTTTTCATTTTCCAATGCCTTCAGCTTCCTTTCTACCACAAATGCTCTGTCCACCATCTTTTGTAAGCTTTCGTACTCGTTGGAGGACATTGCACACTGCATTTCTGCGGTAAGTCCTTCCACGAAACAATCCTGTTTCTGCTCATTAGTCTCTATGTCCCGTGGGGCATAACGGGAGAGTTGAGGTAAATTTAGTGAGGTATTCCCTCACAGTCATGTTTCCTTGCTGCAACCCCAAGAACTCCTCCCTCTTGTTTTTTAGTTCACCCCTTGGTATGTAATGGTTGCGGAAGCTATGCTTGAACTCTTCCCAAGTGATGTTCTCAGGGTCATGATGGGCGGCCACGTAGGCGGTCCACCAATCAGCAGCAGGTCCATGCAATTGATGAGAGGCAAACAGCACCCTCTCATACCCTTGGCACTGTATGATCCTCATCTTGCTCTCATTGGTCTTCAGCCAGTCATCTGCCTCCAGAGGTTCAGCAGCACTTGCAAACTTCGGAGGTTGAGTTCCTAGAAACTCACTCAACCTTGGTTGGCGTGGTGCAGCTTGTGGGGGTGGAACTTGATGCAAGTTGGCCACCACTTGAGTCAGGTTCTGGATGAGCTGATTTTGATTTTCAAGCATTTGGTGGATGGGATCAACTCCCTCACGGCGCCCACCCCTGTCTTGGCTCCCAGAAAGATGAGGGTTGCAGGCCTCATCGTTGTTGTTGGCGGGGTTGGCAGCACGACCCTTTCCTCTTCCGGCCATCTAGCATGATCAACCAAATGTTAATTTAAAGCATTACGTATTATCTTACTACTTTCACTTGTTTTTACATTGAAGTGTTGAGGCTTTGTTAAACTTTCTGAGGGTTCATGTCTCACACAAAAATAAATGCACTATTATTTCATGTGGGTTCACACACCAAAGCAAAACAATCTAAAGACGAGACTGTGGACAATTGCTCATGGCTTCCACAACTCACGTCACACACCAAGCATTAACACACCATTAACTAAGGTAACGACTCGACTATTCGACATCTTGCTAACTAAGGGAAAGACTCTACACTACTCGTATCCTTGAGCTGGCTCCTCGGGATCTTCCTCATTATTGCGGCTGCCTTCTGACTCTGCTTTGGGTGGGGAGGCTGCTGGTGGAGAAGTGCGACGACGCCTGATCGCCCAGCGATCTGGGGAGTCAGGAGTCCATGTATCATTCACGGTGACACACAGTTCATTCCCATCTCCTCTTTCTCTCGCCCTCAAGCAGGCTCTAAGCAACGCCTCGGTTTCCTTCAGGGTGTCCCGAACATCCTGAAGCTCCTGCTGACACTCCTGCAGTCGAGTGCTGAGCATAGCAGCATCCTCCAAGCACAAGTCCATGTGCTCATGGGAAGTCCCTTGCTGCACTGGCGGGTACTTATACTCCGTTGTACCACTCTCGCGCTGGAGGACATACATGTACTCAGTTCTGTCCAGGTGTCGACGATAGATGTGACTCTGGCAGGTGATGGCCTCCCAGGTAACATCCTTCTCCGCATCGACCTGTGTCGCTCGACAAGCTAGAGAGCGGTGGATCTTGAGCAGCTGATTTTCGTGGATGATCCTCATCTCTGAACTCCATTCTTTCCTCTTCTCGTGGATGGTCCTGGTGGAGCTATAGTGTATGATTAGCTTGCCCGTATTGCCGGCGGCTTGGAGCATACGTCGAAGATGGCGCAACAAGCCTCCTACTGCCAATCCGTAGGAAAGGTACGTCACCGGACGACTCTCCTCTCTTTGGGCAAGGGCAACTATGGGAACTCTCCCTCCTATGGAGTTGCGAGCGGTGCGAATCATGCGAACCATCTAAAACAGAAAGCATTTAAACTTAGGTTAGATAAACTTTTAAACAAAAATCCTATTTTGAATGAAAGTTGGGGTAAGATGAAGAAAGTGACTCCATTAAATAACACTTTTCAACACACACCTTGTAAAATAGTTTTTAAGAAAATAGGGTCCTTAAATACGTCCATTTCTACCTAGGTCCACGTTCCTACGGGCAACCTTGGCTCTGATACCACTTCTGTCACACCCGGTTTCTCCGAAGAACAACCGAGTGAATATCACATGTATGCCAGGATCATTTTCTCATACATGTGATGACAAATAGTGAAGCATCATTTATTACAAGCCAGGTGTCGAATATAAATAAGTCTTACATAGCATATGTCTCGATGGACGATAATAAGTTCATAACAAGTAAATAAAATAGCAGCGGAATATTATTCTTGTGGGCTCCGTCAAAGGCGTTGCCCGGGGGACTCCATGAACCTAGAAACCTTCTTCGGGTCCAAAGTTATGATCATTAAACACCACTTCATTATCTTGACCTGAGCAGCAATATAAACCAACAAATATGCAAGGTTGAGTACCGATGGTACTCAACAAGTGTGGGAAAGTTATGTCATGCATGGCAAGAGCAAGGAGAGGTTGAACTCATGGTTAAAGCACTACGCAATAAATACCTATCACCTTAGCTAATTAAGCACCTACATTACTACACGGGTGAAATGGTCCCAATCTCCCATCCCATCATCATAATCAAATAACCATAACATCATTTTCAATGTTAAGCTCCCCGCTTAACATCCTTAACTTCCAAAACCATCACTCCTCTAATCATGAATAAGTCCAAGCCGCTCTTGACCGTGAGAACGGCTGTCATGACAGTTTTGACTCTGCAGAGTTTGCACCACTGTACCCACATGTAGTGATTTCATCCCCCGTTACCGGGTGGACTAAAAGAACCTCCATTATGCCAGTGGCCACGAACCACATTCACACTTCCCAGGTGTGCAGCCAGGAGATCACTATGAAGCCTTTACAAATGGATTCCTGACGAGCGTGGGCCCACTGAGGTTTCACCCCTAACACCATACAAGAGGCTCCAACCCCGCTGCAGTGGCCCCCTCTTGAGCCTTGCGGATCATATGGTAGTTCAGCTGACACCTACTCCCCGCACCATCCAACACACCCATACTACGCCGGGGATACACCTAATTAATTGGCCATGCTGCCCCATCTCAGCATGTGGTTGGCACGGTAAAGCCAGGTTACATGCTCCATGAACCGGTCCTTAGGATCCAGGCAAGTACTAAACACAGACCCGAGTCTCGTGCACCCAGCACCAACCAAAACATCCAACTTGCCTTGATCCCTACCTCTACATAACTCACAATATCTCATTCAAGAGTATGGTAAAATAAACTGATGATCTCATATCCCAAATATCCCATTCTAAGCATGGCTAAGCATAATAAATGACATGATAAAATGAATCCCAACCCAAGCTACAAGGAAACAAGGTAATGCAATTCTAGGGAAACATCCTAGCATGGGTTTCATATTTTCAATTGACAATGCAAATAATTCTATCTACACATCCTAGTATAGGAACAAAGTGGTCAAGGACACTTGCCTTCTTCCTGCTGCTCTGGGAATGGGTAGTCCTGATCTTGGAAAGGAAAAACTTGCTCTGGAGCAGGTTCTACTCATACCATCATACATAGCAAAAGAAAACGACAATCCATAAGACATAGTTCACACTTCCAGTTCATACAAACCACACATTCACATTTATGAAGGCCATTCACATTTGTATGTGTTGTGGTTACTCTATGTGTGTTGATTCTGGGGTTACATGCACTTTTAAAAATGTGCATATGATTTCTACTTCTGTATTCATATTTATGTTGGCATACTATATATGAATTTCCAATAAATTCCTTATATTCAATTGATACACATTTTAGCTACCAAGTATGCATGGAATGTATTTTCCTACTCCATATGTGTCTTCAAACCTTCTACCAACCCTAAACTGAATTCTTTGGATTTTGGAAACTTCATTTATCATTTTCTAGTTATTCATACCTAGCTTGCTATATTTTCAGATTTATTTCCTATGCCTAAATGTGAACTTTATTATGAAAATAGTAAGACACCTTATCTAAACAGAATAGGTTTTGGGTCTAAAATATTAAATAATATATTTTTGAACTTCTCCTCTGATGTGAACTATTTTACATTTATTTTACTAATTTTCAGAATTATCCTCTACTTAAAAAATGTGTCCCTATAACCAATAAATGTGAATAATCAATTAGACAGATTCATTTCAGCCAAAAATCTATTTTTATCTCACTCCAAAGTTTTCCAAGTACTAGGAAAGTTTTTAATTTGAATTTACAATGTGTTTGTCCATCTTTTAAATTTTAAATACTAAACACATATTCAAATTCCTAAATTTAATATCACATAGGGTTAAAAAGGTAAACTCACCCCACTACAGGGTCTATTATATTATTTTAATAATTTCCAGGGGTCTAACTACACATAACAGAGGGGTTTTCCAAATTTTTATTAAGTCCAGGGACTAAAACTGATATTTAAATGGATTTACATGATTTTCTGAAGTTCCAGGGGCTAGATCAGAAGTTTCCGGGGCTAGCTCGTATTTTCCGAGAACCCCAGGGGGTAGCGCGTAAGAATTCCGGCCTTTATAACGCGGGGCTGACGTGGACCGTCCGATTTAAAACAGACGGCTGAGATTATAACGTCGAAACGGTACGCGGGGATTTAAATTCTACCGTGCGATTTAAAATAGACGGCGCACAAGCGGCCACGTCGCTCTGATCGAGCGCGGCGGCGCTACCCGGCGGCACACGGCGGCGGGATGCGGCGATCTCGCCAAAGAGTTTCGGATCTTCGTCAATTCTTCCTAGAACTGTGATTTTATGGCATAGATCGGTAGAGGGGAGGTCGGGGATCTCACCTCGGGAGTTTTCTTGAGCTCGGAGGTCCTGGAAAGCGGTCGGCGACGAGGTCCGAGGTGAATTCACGGCGAGGCTCGTCGGCACTGTGTTTGAAGCGCAAACCACCGGGTTTTCAGCACCTGCGCGGTTCCCCGGAAGCGGTGGATCAAGATCAGCGCGTTAGATGAGAAATCCCGAGCGAAGATCGAGCGAAATTGGCCGGAGAAGCTCGGGTTCTCACCGGGAGGAAAAATGGCGGATCGTGGGGAAAAACGGGGAGATGCCGGGGTTTATATAGCCGGGGAAGGGCGGCGGGTTTGTTTAGATCGAGTTGGAGCCTTCTGGGACCGGGAGTCGGGCTAAGGGACGCGGAAATCCGGTCAGTTACGATCGCGCGCGCGTGGGAGAGTCCGGGGTCGGCGCGAGCGGGGGTTGGGGATGACAGGTGGGTCCCGCCTGTCTGTGAGAGGTACGCGGACGCGCGGCTGCGGGCTGGCGCGGGGGTTGAGTGGGCCGGCTGGTGGGTTTCAGCCCACTGGCTTGGGGGTTTATTTTTTTCCTTTTCTTTTTCATTTCTGTTTTGAGTTTAATTTGAATTCCAGTTTGAATTTGAATTTTTGCAATACATGCAATACGTCCAAAAGTTTTTAAATTCCCCTCTTAACAGGGATTTTGGGATGTTACAGTGGTTCGCTCTCTTCTAACGGTGTGATGGTCAGATTGTTGACATGTGACTTGCGGCTCAGCGCATCCGCCACTATGGTTGCCTTGCCGGCGTGATAATGGATCTCTATTTCGTAATCCTTTATCAATTCTAACCATCTTCGCTGCCTCATGTTCAGCTCTTTATGAGTGAATATGTACTTGAGGCTTTTGTGGTCGGTATATAAATGCACGAGGTTACTGAGTAGGTAGTGCCTCCACATTTTAAGTGCGAGCACCACGGCAGCGAGCTCCAAGTCGTGAGTTGGATAATTCTGCTCATGGTTTCTGAGCTGTCGTGACCCATACGCGACCACCCTTCGGTCTTGCATCAGCACACATCCGAGCCTAATGCCGGATGCATCGCAGTACACATCGAATGGTTTTGTTGTGTCTGGCTGCGCCAAAACCGGTGCTGATGTCAGGTGCTTCACTAATGACTTGAACGCTGCTTCACATGCTGGACTCCAAACATATTTGGTAGCCTTCTTCAGCAGCTCCATCATAGGCTTGGCAATCTTCGAGAAGTTCAGAATGAACCTCCGATAATATCCCGCGAGTCCGAGGAAACTCCGTACCTCGTGAACAGTCCTCGGGGATTTCCAATTCAGCACTTGTGTGATTTTACTCGGGTCTACAGTGATGCCCTCCGCTGAGATAATATGCCCGAGAAAAGGCACTTGCGATATCCAGAATTCGCACTTGCTTAATTTCGCGTATAGCTTGTGATCCCGCAGCCGTTGCAAGACTATACGCAGATGCTTCTTGTGTTCTTCCTCCGACTTGGAATATACCAATATATCGTCAATGAAGACCACGACAAACTTGTCCAGCTCCCGCATGAATACCAAGTTTATCAAATACATGAAATGAGCTGGAGCATTGGTGAGGCCGAAAGACATGACTAGGTACTCATACAGTCCGTACCGCATCGAGAAAGCCGTCTTTGGTATATCCTCAGCCCGTATCTTAATCTGATGGTACCCGGATCTTAAGTCCATCTTGGAAAAGATCTTTGCTTTGACCAACTGATCAAACAACATGTCGATCCGTGGCAACGGGTACTTGTTCTTGATGGTTACGGCGTTTAGTGGACGATAGTCCACGCAAAGACGCAACATCTCGTCTTTCTTTTTCACAAATAATGCCGAACAGCCCCATGGCGAGGAGCTCGGCCTAATAAAACCCTTCTCCAGCAGGTCCGTTAACTTCTTCTTCGGTTCAGCCAATTCCTTGGGCGCCATCTTGAACGGCGTTTGGGATATTGGCATGGTTCCCGATGCAAGTTCAATCTTGAACTCCACCTCTCAGTCGGGCGGCATCCCCGGTAAATCATCCGGGAACATGTCAAGGAACTCACAGACTACTGGAATGTCTTCCAATCTGATGGTTGTGGATTGATACACACTTGGAAGTTTTATTTCTAGACTGTCCAGAAATAAGGAATGAGATTCGTGCACTTCTGAGTTCAAGTGCACAACTCGGAGGACGGTGTCTAAAACAGCGCCATGGCGGGTTAACCACGACATCCCTAAGATGACATCAACCTTTACCTCTAACACTATGAGAGACGTAAGGTATACTCTACCCTCTAAGCATAATGGCACTTTTGGAACCATCATGCTTGCTGAAATTTTCCCACCCGGTGAACAAATCAAGTACAGACTATCGGTGGGTACTATTTGCAAGCTGTATTTAGCAATGAAAGCTTGGCTAATGAAGCTATGTGTGGCGCCTGAATCAAACAATACTATAGCGGGGTGCTGGTGGAGTTGGAACATACCCGTAAGGATCGGCTCTCCCTCCGGCACGTCCTCTATGGCAAGTTGATGGACGGTGCCAGGCCTAGGGTTTGCCCACCGTGCATTAGTAGGGTTCCGGGGCTTTTTCCTCCCCGGAAGCTGTGGTGCAACTCCGCCGCCCTGCCTCTCAGGACAATTGTTGGCGAAGTGTCCTGGGCGACCACATTTGTATCATGTGGCTGCTGCTTGACCGCTGATTGGGGGACGAAAGCCCGGCATGCGCTTCTGAGGTGCATACGCACGTGGCATCGCCAGCTGCTGCTGTTGTTGCTGCGGAGGTGGAACTGGCAGTACCGGCCGGAATGCCGGTGGAGAATATGGCCGACTGCGGAATGGCATCGGCCTCTGTGGTGGCTGCCAGCGTGGACACGATGGTGAACGACTCACCATCCGGTATTTTTGAGAAGGACCACCTCCTTCTCCGCTGCTTTGCGGTGCACTTCACTTTCTTTTCGCCGCCGCTAACTCCTTGCCGGAGTCCTCCTGAACAATCGCAGCATCAATTATATCGTTGAGGCTGCCACGATTGAATATCGCCAGCTTGTGCTTCAGGAGCGGGTTAAGCCCCTGGTAGAAATGATCCCGCCGCTTCTCGTCGGTATCGGCGCGATAAGAAGCGTAGAGCGCAAGATCAATGAACGCCCTGGAGTATTCCAGCGCGTTTCGGCTTCCTTTCTGCAGACGTAGGAACTCCTGCGTCTTCCTCTTCATGAGACCCGGAGGTATGTGATAGGCCCTGAAGGCCGTCCGGAGTTCCGCCCAGGTCATAACTCGCTCGGTGGGCTGCGAAGCACAGTATTTTGCCCACAACGAGCTCGCGGATCCCTGGAACTGTTGGACCGCGAACTGAGTCTTGTGCTGCTCACTCACTTGGAGCAGCCCGAACTTCATCTCCATCGTGCGGAGCCAGTTGTCCGCATCGAGGGGTTCATCCACCCTTGAGAATACCGGGGGATGGGTGGCCAGAAAGTCGGAGTAGGAGCTCTGTTGGCGCTCCTCGTGATATTGACGTCTCTCTGGTTGAGACGTATTTGCAATGAGGGTTTGCAGCAACTCCGTGTGCTGCTGATGAGAACCCGCCATCGCTGCCACAATGTCAGCCAAAGTAACCGTTGGCGGTGGCGGTTGTTGCTGTTGCTGCTGTTGCTGTCCCGAGGAGTCCTCGGGGGGCTGTTGGGAGGTTTCTCCCCCCTGACTGGAACCCCCAACATCCGGGTTGGCATGAGTACGAGTCATTCTGAAATTCAAAACAGCAGCGATCAGCACATGTCATACTTAAAACTCCATATGAAACAGTAGGTATTGAAGTGACGCATGAATAATTCGCACAACATTCACATATATTGATAAAGCATAAACTTTATACAAGATATATTAGTCTCGGATCTCAGAGAAGACGTGCTCATGTCGTCACCATCTATAAATACGCTACTGTCTACACGACATGTCACCGATTACAAAAGTTTTGGTTACATCACCCTTGTTGCCCTACTTGGTAACAGTAACCTCCTACTCGGAGTAGAATTCGACCTCCTGCGGGTCGTCCTCCTCCGGTACCTCTGCTGGTGGCTCTTGGTCCACAACCTCCTCTTCCGGCTTGGGTTCTCCCATTGCCGGAAGACCCAAAACCACAGGTACAGCACCTACCACCGGTATGCCCATTACTGGAGGTACGAGGTCCTGCTACGCGTGCACCTCGTCCATGGCTTGGTTGTAGTCCTCTTCCCAGCCTTGCCCCTCCTCAATAGTGTCATCCCGCTCTTGAGTAAGGACCTCGTTCTGCTGGGTCAGAGCCTGCACCTGATGTTGCAAAACCGTTATGTCGACACGGCTTTTCTTCTTCACCTTCTTCAGACAATGCAACTGATTATATTTTTTGTTCAGTCGCATAATCGTCGGAAGGAGAACATTGCAGAATGCGCTGTGAGCACTCTCAAAGTGATCTCCACGGCTGTTGCTCTCCTTGAGCTTCATGGCGAGACATTACGTATGAACAGCTTGGCTGTCCATCACGGCCTTTCCTGTCCTTATCTGGAGGCTGAGGTTCGCCTCCACGGGGTTGTACCTTGGGCAACCCGGATCTGTTGCCTCTATGTACCTCCCTTCCCACACATGATTAGCCTTTCCCTCCACCGGCACGAGCACGTATGGAGTGCCCTCCATAGCTCTCACGTGTAGTTGGCAGAAACGCGACATGGGGTCGCAGGCTGCCAATTGCCACATTCCCTCCGGTTGTCTACCTCTCACCGTAACGGTGAACGGTACCCAACCGGGTGGTGTAGGCCCTGCAGGAACTTCGACATGGATTGTCCACATCTTGTTCCCCTCCTCGCCTTCTTCCTTGGTGAAATACTGCGGCATCTTGCTGTACCCGAAATATTGAAGCATTTGCCTCAATGCTTCCGGATAGCCGCTGCGGTGACAACAGTGGGACACCACCCACCCGTTCTCCAACTGTCTATCTGCTGTCATCTGTAAAAACATATTTGAGAAATGTCAAATATTTATTTGAAAAGTAAACCATTGAGTTCTAACATAACACATGTCATTGAACCCATAAACTTGGAAGTATAGTTCAATCTTAAACAAGTTTGACTGCTGATCTGCTGTCCAATAGGACAGCCCTGACCAGTTTCAATTTCAACCTGATTTACACCATGCTAAAGCAAAACCAATTCTGGATGTCAACATCAAAGTTAAAGCTAACTTCAATAGCTTTCCATAAAGTATTTGCTTGGTCTAAGATATGTCCTGGTTCAAAAGTTATGAGATGTCAAAGTTAACAGAATTTCTGGAGAAAATTGGACAGCACCTCCCTGCTTGAGGCCCTGATTTGATCCAAGGATTCCAGTTAGTTCCACACCAAATCTGAAAACACTTTCTGTTACAAAGTTGTCACCCATCTCATACACTTTCCAGAACTACTTCATTTTCTATTTTTGGATTTTTATTCAGGAAGTTATGCTCAATTTACAGAGAGTTACAGAGAGTGTTTGCTCTGCCCTGTTTTCTGGACAGTTTCAACTCTACTGCATTTTTCGATTGGTTAAGGGATGAAACATCTCTGGACCTCAACAGAAAAGTTGTAAAGCTCTTCCAAAGATTTCCAGAAATGTATCATATGACCCTATCCTCGAAATAACTCAACCTCTAGCCTCTGATTAACTTCAGCCTTATTCTCAGCTGAAAACAGGGGACTCTGTCCTTAGTATCCTATAAGTTGAAAACTTGTTAACTTTGAACATCCTGATTAAGGGAAGGAGTTACATCAAGTTTTAGTGCTCTGGATTAAAACTTTCAAGTTTTACAATGAAGATGTTCATTCAGTGGAGTGTGACGTTGATGCGTCACCAGATCATGTCGGTACTACGTACTCACAAAGAAAAACCTATACCGGACTTAGCCGGCTTCGTTAGTTCAGTGGCACTAAACATCACTCGCACACGGATGCTACACATCTAATGTTTCGTGGTTAGACTACCTGCAGATAACTCAAACAATCATCAGACTCGGCTGCACACCGAGCCCGGATTCCATACAGTTCATACACCTGGCCGTCATCATTCGCCCGGATGTTCTCAAGCCAAACACGCCTTGAGCTACGTGTTCACGTTACAGATCACGTGACGGGGTCTCCGAAATTGCCCAAAGCACGCCAGGTACAGACGTTGCTCGAATACCCCAAATGACATGAAGAGTCGTAGAGGATATTAAAGCAGGTCGGGTTACCTGCCACTCGTGGGGCTCCACCCTTCAGCTTGTGCGCACTGGTGGACAGCGCTTACATGCACCCCGAAGACATAAAGCGTCCCGAGATGCACGATTTTCTGACATAAGCAAATAGGTTTGTATGCCACTTTCTATACACTAGTAACATCCTTATATGGGCTACTTACTCGTTCCTCACCGAATTTTTGAAAAATATAACCTTTGTAGTGCGTTAAACCTCAAGCGAGCTCTGATACCATGCTGACGCGGCCCCAACGGCCTTGTCGAGCCAGGATCACGCTGAGAGGTGCTGCATTGCACAGCACTGGATAACGCATAACATAGTTACAAAGCGGAAGCAAAGTTTTATTACATAAACTGGTTTATGAACATTTGTACAACAAAATATGTTCAGTCTACACTCACAGGCGTAGACTACGCATTGAGTTCACGTTCAGCCCGTGAATGTGTCCCCGCTAGCACGCACACACACTAACACGGCAGCGTGCACGACTCCCACTCGAAGGGGTTCCCCTCCTGGGGTTCCGTCTCCTCCTCGGGAGTCCCTTCCTCATAGACCCCTGCAAAAGCTTCGAACACAAGCAGTGAGCACAATGGCTCAGCAAGACTGACCCGTCTCTCCTATACATGAAACTTCTACATGATGGGTATAGGGTACATGAGGTAAATAATTTGCAAAGGACTCGCCTAATTATTTGAACCTTACTTTCAATGTTTTAGCAGCAGGTTGTGGAGAACATTACGCTAAGACACATGAGAGAGCCGCAATAAAAAATGAAACACATTTCTCTCATGTACTCTGCCCAAAGGTGAAAAGAACTTTAATTAGTTCTAAGATACAACAAGACATTAACAAGCAAAGTATAACTTTCAAATCAGCAAACTTTTAACATGTATCTAGCCTGTTCTTTCTACGTCATGGTACACTGAACAAGTGGTACTCACTGACTGCGAGGGACGGCGATTATAATCGATTTACACCTGCATGGTTACCCGAATAACCCGTCACGTACGCCCGTACTCGATGTTGCCTACAGCAACCATCACGGACATCGTACGCAACCACCTTTCACCCGTCAGCCAAATGTTGAACTGGTCCAATCGTCCCGAGCAATAGGTCTCTGCGCGCGCATCCACAGTGCCGCCGGCCGATTTACACCTCAAGCTCTCAACCTATCCTCTGAACGACCAGCTGTGCCTCAAAACCCAGCTACCCGAGTTACATCGGTTTCCCGGTTCCCATATAGCCGGTAGGTCTTAGGTACTGTTCTAGCTTGTTCAACTGGCCTGCACACGGCTCGGTTCTCAATCGACACAAGCGGAGCTATAGCACCCAGGCCCCAAAGTCCTGCTGCCCTTACTCTCCGCTCGGTCTCATTTTTCTTTCCATGTGTTTAATTTGCTATCTTTACTTGAGCGATGTGCCTCTAGCCTATTCTCGCGAGTAGTTCCAACTACTCGACTTGTACCGAATCCTACACTGTATTAGCATTGCAATAGCTAACGAGGTTTTCAAACCTAATCCCAACCCAGGGTTTTCTTGGCTATGCATTTGGATTTCAAACAAGACTCTAATGCAAGAATTTATTGAGTGCGCAAAGTAAGTTCTCAAAACAGTAAAACTTTGTAAAAAGGTTAATGCAAACCGGAGCTTGCCTTGCTGCTCTTGATCGTAGGCTAGCTGCTCTTCCGGAGTGACGAAGTCTAAGACTTCGGGTTCCTCCTCAACCTTAGCAACTACATGAGAGAACATGTATATATATCAATTTAAATGCATTTGAATTGAATTTTAAACTTGTGAAGACTATAAATCTTACTATACAGACCCAATGACTCTGAAATTTTTATTGTGGTTTGGTTACAACCTAAACAGAGACTTGGCCAAGTTTAATTTACAGCAAAGCTCATTTGAGCTCTCCACAAAAAATTATGTACTTGACCTTAATTGGAGTTCCTAGGGTGTTCTAGGGATTTTAATGGAGCAAGCCTTAATTTTCTGAAAACTAGATTCTCAGAGGGTTCAAATGGAGTTGTTATCACTTAATTTGAAGGTTCTTAGCTAAAGATATGAGCTAAACAATTTCAGAGAAATTCTGAAAATGTTTCTGGACATTTTCTATTTTCTCTGGAACAGTTTTATTAATCACACAATTCGGGGGATCAAATAAGCTCAAAATTGATCTGAAATTTTATGGTAGCTCAGGGATGTTTTGGTGAACATCCCAGCAAAATTTCAGAAATTTCATCCAAAGGGTTCTCCAGTTAAAATTCTAAACAGTTTAAATTTTGAAGAATTAATTCTGGAGAAATAAGAATTTTCATGAAGTCAAACTTGGTTTGCTTAAAAGTACTCAGAGATCTGAATCCAACAAAATTTGGTTCACTCGATTTGGAGTTTCCTAGCCAAAGTTATTTGGGTTTGAAGTTTGAACTAAATCTAAAACTTGGGAAAAAGTTTAAACTGCTGCGCGTGGGACCGGGCTACGTGTCAACTTCTCAGCGGTCGACACACATAGCTATGGAATCTTTCGCATGCAGCCGCACCCGATCCGGTGCCACAGCTAATCCCTGGGTTTAAAATATCGGCCGCTGACACGTGGGACCGGGGCTTCGTCTACCTCCGGCCTCCCGTGCTCGGCCGCCGCCCCCCTCGCCGGAGTGCTCGCCGGAGGGCTTCTGCCGTGCGCCAAACTCCATGATTTTGGTCGCCTCTGCCTATCTCCATCAGGGGAACACGATGCTGGGCTTAGCTTGTCATGAAAATCACCGGCACACGGCCGGCGACGAGCGGCGGCTTCGGAAGAACTTCGGCCGTGTCGGCCGGCCTTCCTAGGACCCCAAAGGATTGAGCAAAAGGCCGTAGAGCATCAGTGGACCCTATGAAAGATCGACATGAGCTCCACGGAGCTCAGAAATGGCTGTACTGGGCTGTCACCATGCGATCTAGGCCGGAAATCAAGAATTCTCCTAAAACTCGAAGAACAGTGGTTTCCCCAAATAGTTCTTCGTGGATTCGGCCTCTATGGACTCGTACTGACACCTACAAGTGCTTCCCTTCATGAAAGGATGAGTGGTGTGGTGTGTATTACCAATTTTGCGAATCGGTCCGGGCATCCCTTTTGTATACAGTCGCAAAATCGTGAAATTCCGGCATGGGTAGTTTATGTCACGCCGCCGGGGCTTGCTGTAACAAAAGAGGGACTGAAGGCGAACCTTTTTGCTATTCACAGCTCGGAGAACGACAGGTTGTGGTGGCCGGACGGGTCGTCCCCGTGACGGCGTCTCGGGTTGAACTGAGGAACGGAAGAATGTCGCGGTGGAGCTCGAGGAGGGTTGATCCACTACCGGAAAACGACCTATTTTCGTGGGCCAGGAACCCACGACAATACATGAAAAGCTCACGACAATATTTATTTTCGTGGGTTTTTTTATTATTTTCGTGTCTCTGGCTCACGAAATTAAAGCGTCGAAAATAAATTTTTTGTTATGGGCCACACACGAAAATATGGATATTTTCGTGGGCTAGGTCCGGCCCACGAAAATAAATTTAATTTCGTGGGCTCTGCGAGGCTCACGACAATATTATTTTCGTGGGTCCAGAAAAGTCACGGAAACAATATTTTCATGGGCCTAGAGGGGCCCACGAAAATAATATTTTCATGGGCCTAGAGGAGCCCACGAAAATAATATTTTTATGGGCCAGGCTGGGCCCACGAAAATAATATTTTCATGGGCCTGGTTGGGCCCATGAAATTAATTTGGTTATATTTTCGTGGGCCTGTATTGGCCCACGAAAATAATTTGGCCATATTGTCATGGGCTCTTTTGAGGCACACGAAAATACTGTGCCCGTATTGCCTAAACCATCCATTTATCGACAAATTTCACATATTTGACAAACTATACACACATTTAATAAAGAAAACATTCATCACATATGTCATATAGAAAACATTCAACACACATTATATAAAACATCAAACATCACAATTGTTACAAACGCTTTATTACAATCGTTTGATACATTCATTTTTCACCATCAACACACACACATTAAAAACAAAGTAAATTGATCACCCGTCAACCTATAGCCTTCAGCAACATGTAGTATTATCTTTAGCGAGACTGCAAGTGTGAAAATATAAGATATTAGATAATAATGCTATCCCATTTACTCTCATAGAATAGTAATCATTTAGGCAAGATGTTATCTCATTCAAACAACTAACCTAGTTGCTACCGCCAGGAGCAAAGTATTGATCGATAGAGCTGTCGTCTCCGTAATGTCCCGCTAGAGACGGAGTTTGCAAAGTTCTAACTGGCATTGACGATGATCCCTTAAAATTAAAAATGAGACATGTTACAATATTACTACCATTTTATAATAAAAAAGAATCTAACGAGTATATATACCTGTGTTCCTGTGGTAAAAGAGGGTGTAGACATCGGTTGCGAAGGATACGCCGAAAACTGTGGAGGCGGCGGCAATGGTGGCATGGCGATAGGCAATCCAAGTTGAGAAAAATATCCCTAAATTGTTTTAAACTGTTTAGCACAACCTCTTTATATTGATTATATAAATACTTCAACTCTTAATAACGTACCTGCATCTGTTGTTGCCATGTTGCAAGACTTGAGAAGTATTCATTTTGAGATTTTATAAACTCTTCTTGTTGTCGCATGCGTTCCTCCACTATTCTTAACCTAGACTCATTTTCTGAACGCAATCGCTGTGTAGAACTCTGTCCACTCTGTAATGACCGTGACTCCGAGAGAGGCACATCAGAGTTCATAATACCATTAAACATCGAATACCTACAATTATAATTATAAAATTCACAATTGAAAAGCAATTTATGTATGAGAATAAAGAATAAGAGATGTACAAGTCACCTCCCGTGACGCTTTCCTCCACTGGATTGGTACAAAGCAACGATGTCGACATCTTGCTTTCTCCAATCATAGTCATCTCCGTGACGTCGCACCACTTCTTTAGCATATTTCTCCTGCGAGAAAAAATAATTGTAAACTAACTACACTACATTTATTTTGTCGAATCATTAGCATAAGTAATATGACGCACCAAGTTTTGAGTGGCTGTCGGAGTGCAAAGTCTATTTTCGTCGGTGCCTCTATGCCCTTTTATATAAGTATCAATGAAAGATGGCTCCTTGCCACTTTCTGCAGCCTACACGGACATATTAAAAACCATGAATGTTTTAAAGCATATAACCTATCAATAAAATGTAAATATACTAAACTCACCATTTGTTTTGAAAGACGAATATGACAAGCTCCACCCACTACAGGAAACAGGGCAACATACGACAGCCAGTATAACATACGACGGCTAGCTGTCGTATATAAACTTACATACGACGGTCAGCCGAAGCTGTCGTATATAAGTATATGGCTGTCGTATATAGCTGTTATATACGACAGCCAACCCTAGGCTGTCGTATATAGCAGTTATATACGACAGCCACACCGAGGCTGTCATAAATAATCCTTATTTACGACGGCCCATGTTGTGGCCGTCGTAAATAAGGCTTATATACCCGCGGGGGCTCGGGTCGGCGCGGGCATTCACGCCCGCGCCGACCCGAGCCCGAGCCTCCCGCCGCCGCCCGCCCGCCGCCGCCGGTCGCCGCCCGCCGCCGCCGGTCGCCGCCCGCCTGCGCCCGCCCGCCGCCCGCCCGCCGCCGCCCCAACCGCCCCCCCGGCCGCCGCCCCGGCCTGCCACCCGGCCCCCACCCGCCAGGCGCCGCCCGGCCAACCACCCGGCCGCCGCCAGCCAGGCACCGCCCGGCCGCCCCCCCCGGCCGCCCCCCAGCCGCCCCAGCGGCCGCAGCCCCGGCCGCAGCCCCGGCCGCTGCCCCGGCCA
Source organism: Neostapfia colusana (assembly GCA_030760725.1). NCBI lineage: Eukaryota > Viridiplantae > Streptophyta > Magnoliopsida > Poales > Poaceae > Neostapfia > Neostapfia colusana. The sequence goes on from JASWHV010000017.1 coordinate 47,146,700, forward strand.
CCCCCGCCAGCCGGCGCCCCAGCGGCCGAAGCCCCGGCCGCCGCCCCTGCCGCCCCCCGCCCGCCAGCCGGCGCCCCGGCCGCCACCCGCCCGCCGCCGCCAGCCGCCGCCCCGGCCGCCCCTGACAGCCGGCGCCCCGGCCGCCACCCGCCTGACAGGTGGATAATTTCTTAGCTTTAGATGAATTGATATGCTTAGGTTTAATTATTGCCCATATTTATTTGAATTGCTAGCTAGGTGTTTTTTAATTGCTTCGAATTGATAAGTTTGTTAACTACGGTAATTATGTTTGTTTAGATGAGTTGTTAATTGCTTAGATGATTAATGCATATGAGTTAATAGTTTAATTGATTATTGTTTCGATTGTTTGAGTGTTTAAAAGTACTAGATGTACATAAATGGGCTTAGGGCCCGATACAACCCATTTAGTGGTAACGTATACGTCTACAAAAGCACGATGTGAACAACCTAGGCCGCCTCGCCCTACCCCCCCCCCCCCCCCCGCGGCTTAGCCAGCGCTCGGCCGTCGCCCGCCCGCCGCCGCCCCGGCCGCCCCCCCCCCCCCCCCCCCCGGCCGCCGCCCCGGCCTCCTTCGCCGCGGGACTGTCGATCTGCCGGCACTCGTCGGCCTCCATTGACCGGCTGTCGCGGATCTGCCGGCGCTCAACCTCATACGAAGGCAAGATCCTGTGCGCGGGCGCCGCCGCCGCCTCCCTTGTGTGCAAGCACCGCCGCCGTATTCAGCTGCCTTACGCCGGGATCTAAGGCGATGGGACGCCTTACGATCCCCAGGCGTCTTACCGCTTAAGCGATGCCTTAACAACTATGGTTCTTTCCTTCTCTCTATTGTTCTTTCCTCTCTCTCTTTGAAATCACTCAAAAATGAAAGATTGACGTAAACCTTTACAATATGCGTCACCCGTTTCGAACCAGCCCGTCTCACACGTGTTACGCATGTGAGGCGTGTAGGTTCGGAATTGTCCCTTTTTGGACAGCCTAGGAGTGACCGAGAGGGCGTGCTTATAATGAGACGCGGGGTTTAGATTTGGACGTAGTTTCGACAGCATCACCCTAATGTTCTCCGCTCCTCCATTTTTGGACGTGCAGTTGGAGAACAGCGGGGTTATGCTGCCAAAATTTCGTCTGAATCTAGACCTCGTGTCTTGTTATAAGCATGTTCGTCTCGGTCACTCTTGGGTGGGTTTAGGACCTATCCTTTCCAATAGATATAGGTTCGTAATATAAATACATAATAAACTAACTATAAATTCTTTGACTTAAAACTGCAGAGTTAAACATGAGTGAAGACCGTAGTTGGATGTATACCGGTTGGAACAAGGTAACTGGTCACTCAGATGAGTGGTATGCCGGGACAGACGACTTTATTGATCGAGTGTATACTCCTGGAGATGATGGTTATCATGATAGTGGAGACATTGAAGAAGTTTACCAAGACGAAGAGTTGCCAGACTCTTTTATCGTCGAGTCTGGTGCAGGACTCGATAACTTAGTAGGAGACGTTGCAGATGTAGAGACATCTACAATGCGAAAGCGGAAACGTAAATAGCTCAAGACGACAGATCGCGATGTTGATGATCATGATGTTGATGAATTTTGAAACTGATTACGAGTAATGTTCTTTTAAATGAAAGTGACATTAATTATTGCTTACATTACTTTTGAAACTGATTAGGAGTAATTACTTTTTAAACTGATTAGGATGTCGTCAAGAAAGGGTTCAAAGGGTTCAAAGGGGAAGAAGGCGCCGAGTGTGAGGGGTTTCCTCCCCTCGCAGGAGAGGGACGACTACTTCTACGGTTCCACTTACAGCGGGAGCAGACGCACTCAGCTGTTAAGTGCGTGTCCAGAGTTGCGGGACAGGGTTGTCAGTTTGCAGCGTACAGAGGTAAATTTTTCTACAATGCACAAAATTATTAAAATCACTTTTTCAATTTAGCTTACTTACTTTACCATTGTAGTCTGATTCGGACTATGAGTCCGAGGCCAGAGCGGCACCTCAGGAGACGGGTACGCAGCGCAGCGTGCCCTCGGGCAGCGAGCCCTCTGGTAGCCAGCCCTCCGGCAGCCACCCCCAGGGTAGTCTGCCCAGCGAGCCCGAGGGCACCCAGCCTGAGGACACGTCCGGTGACCAGCCTTCTGGGTCACCAGACGTGGTGCCGCAGCGGAGGAGACGCACGAGGAGGAGTAAATTTGTTGGTCCTCCACCTATTCCTAGAGAGCCGGTAATTATTCGTCCGGTTGGAGACAGGTAACACATTACTAAAGTATTCATTTCTATTTGTTCTCAAAGACTATGATCTTACTTAATGACTTAACAAACAACTTTTTAGTTCTTGGGAGGACCTCTCGTACGATGGGCAGAAACACCACAGGACGGTGAACGGTTGCATCGGGAACTTAGTGCGTCTGCACTACCCCGGTGCGATTGATGGACGTGCAGCTACGTCGTGGGACGACTACGCGCGCGTTCCTCACCCGGAGAACGACAACCTACAGGGAGTCGTGTGGGCAGATTTTTGGGTAAGTAACTTTCATAAATATTTGAAGTTTCAATTCTTTATGTTCCTTCAAATATTAACTTGCGTATATGTCGAACTGTGTTGGCTTCCTACAGCTCAGGTACCGCCTTGAGGACCCGGCTGAGCAGATGGATCACGCCCGCTCCGTGTTCGAAGTAAACGCTCGGAAGCTTGTTATGCAAATGCTTTCGAACGCTTGGAGTCAAGTAGTTAACGACTACTTAAAGCTCCACGACCACGAGGTTGGGTCGTTCAGAGACGCCTCCGACACGTACTTGACGGAGGAGCAATACGCAGAGGTAGGTTGCGTAATCTTTAAATTGTTCATATTAATATTGCTAAGTAACACCTAATGAACTACGCATGTGTGCAGGTTAGTGTCCCTTGGTTACAGGGACGAACTGAAGATTACCGAGCCCTTTGCAGGTATTGGGCTAGCGATGAGTTCATCGCTAAGTCCAAGAAGGCTCGAGATGCCAGAGGGAGCTCAGGGAAGCACGGTATGGGCGTCCAAGGTTTTGTGCGAATGGTTAAACGGATGGTAAGTTTCTTGGTAGTTTTTATTATATTCATAATGTAGTATTGTTCGTACTAACATATGTTCACAGGAAAAGGAGACCGGCGTGCGACCGAGTGCTACTGCGGTCTATAGGAGGGGTCACGCTGACCCTTCTCAGCCGGAGCAGTGTAGTCAGTACGCAGCGGAGCGCCTGGTAAGTTTCATGACCTCTGAAATTATTTGACACTATATATGTTGTTGAACTTACACAATTTCATTGTTTTTTCAGACTAGGTATGGGCAAGAGGCTGTGAGGATACACGGCGAAGGGTTCGACTGGGAAAACTCCCCGAACATCGACCCTCAAGCCGCGTATGCAAGCGGAGGTGGAAAAGCACACGGAAGGTGAATTCATTTACTTTCATTGTTTTCAATTCAAGATTATTTAATTTTACCTTGAATTGATTCGTTTTTTTAGGCTTGCCATATTCTCTAGAGTCGTCAACTCTAGGGAGGCACGACCTGCGAGAGGCAGCTCCTCGCAGTCTTCGCCTGCAGGCTCCTCCAGCCGCCGTGTCACCGAGAGAGATCTCGAAGTCATGGCGCTTCGGGAGAGCTTGGCTCGGCAGGAGGAGGCCTTGGCGAGAGAGCGAGAGAACAACAGGGCTGCCATGGCGTACCATGCGTCCTATATGGCACAGATGCAAGCGGCAATGGAAGTAAGAAACATACAATTATAGTTTAATTACATTGCATTTCAATTAGTTTTGTAAATTGTAATGTTTGAAATGGCAGGCGCTAGCTCGACAGCAAGGGCAGCAAATCCAGATACCGTTGTGGCAGCCACCTCCGTTCGTGCTGGAGCCGTCGCCACCACAGGAGCAGTTTCCTGGAGTACAGGTATAAAAAGAAAGTTACATTAAGTGGAAGCCCCAACCGCTAAGAATCCTAATGAAACTAGAAAAACAATTGTAAACTTGTACATGTCACTTTGTTTCGCAGGGATCAGGGACGGAGGCTCAGACTCCATCGCCACAGCTAAGGGCGCCAGGTTCGCCGCGGCAGGATGACTTCTTCGCTCCCGGATGTAAAAGCCCAAGAAAAGGGACTTGCAAAAACTTTCATGCACCTCACAACACAACAGTTTTGTTGTGTGTAGATTGTGAAATATTGTGAAGAGCAAGTGGCCCCCATCAAAAGAATGATTAGAGGGGAAAGCCTTCACCTTCACAATGTAGGGTTTCTACACCTGAACATGAGAGGTTGAGCTCACCCCTAGGATTTGAAAAGTCTTGGGAAGGTTCAGTCCAAAGCTCATGCAAATTCAACACTTTTTGAGGCACTTTTGGGTTGTTTCAAAAAGAGGCCAATTTGAATGTAAATTCAAATTGCAGCAACTTTCATCACCCAAATTCAAAAGTTAGCTCCATATCTATACTCAGCACATTTTTCTGAGTGAACCCACCAATTTTCATCCCCATTGGAGCTCATCTTGTCAAGAGCTAAATTTGCAAGAATTCAAAACTGATTTTGAATTTCAGTTTGAATACGAAGCAAATTTAACCAAACAAAGTTTGAATTTGAGAATTCAAATTCAAACAAAGACTTGGGAGCTAAGTCTCCCATTAAATTGTGAGTAGCTGGTGGGATAATTAGCAAAAACAGAAAAGAAATATTAGGGAAAAAGAAGAAAGGGGAGGCCCACATGTCAGCTGCACACCCGGGTACACAGCGGGTTGCAGCAGCCGGGTCTCGACTTCGCGCGCAAGGAACCGGGCGAGGCGGCGAGCCACCGGGGCGTCGACGTGCCGCCCCCTGCGCCTGATGCTTCGTGCGGGTAACACCTCAGTGAAGAAAACCAAATACTCCACTCGCCTTCTCCCCGTTTTTCCCCCGAGAGCAGCCGCACCAGGCCATAAAAACGATCGCCGCCGTCCACTCTTCGCGCCCGCACGTAGAGCAGTACCTCTAGGACCTCGCACAACCACTGGTGATCGTGACGGAGTGCGCGGGACGCTGCTGAACCTCACCGAGCTACCCAGCCGATCCCTCACCCTCTGTGTGTGGCGCACAGCACCAACCATCCTCAGAAATTTCAGTTTGTGCCGCCGCCGGGCCTCCTCGACGTTCCGGAGATACAGAGCCCATCACACCCCGGGTTACATAGCAAAAAGGTGCGCCTACTCTTTCTCTTCACGCTGCCGAAAGCCCCAGTCCATCCCTCCATGGGAGCCGCGGGAATTTGTGAAACACCGAGGACATGTCCATAGGTCAGGGGGGGTTGATCTTCCAAAATTCACGACCCAGGTGTGTTCTTTAGCCATTCTAGTCCTAGGATAGGCCACAGACCTCGGTGCGAGTCGCCGAGGCTGAAAAGAACTAGAATTTGTGGAGCCTCCACGGTGCTATTCAAGTTTTACTCTCTGCCGCCGGTTTTCAACCAAGGGCGCACGGTGACATGGGGTTTGGAGGAGTTTCCAAGCTCTTTGGCATACGGGACGTTCTTTGCCATGAGCCACTGATGCTCTAGGGCGAGAGAGACGGGAAAGTAAGCCAGCAGAGAGGATGGCCGATGTCGCCGGACTCGGTCCGAGGACGCCGTCCGTCGCCAGCCTTCTGTGGGCCGTTAGGGCTCACGATGACCTCGGAAACGGGTTTCCCGACCCTCAAAACCCCTAGGCGGCGAGAGCCAGGCCGGAAGATCGCTTAGGAAGGAGGGACCGAGGGGGGGAGGAAGAACACCGGCGAGAGAGGCGCGCGCGGGAAGAGGGAAGCGGGAGGTTGAAGACGAAGCGCCGACCCCACCTGTCAGCCACTCGGCGGTAGAGCTGAGATCTTCTGTGGCTGCCGATCTTTTGTGACTACACCAGGGGAAACCCAGTAACCCTGTGTGTTCTCGTTTCTCACTGGCTGCGATTTAAAGAGTGGGCCCGGGTTCTTTTCCAATAGTAAAACAATTCCAGTTTCCACTCAAACTTTAGAAATCCATAACTTCTGCTAGGAAGCTCCAAATTTAGGGATTCAAATTGGGTTGGAGTCCTCTTGCCTAGCTCTGTCCAGATATACAACCCAATTTGTATGAAACCCATTAATTAATTCTGGAAAATTCTTTAAAGCTTTTCAGCAAAAGAATTTTAGAGGGAGTTTGGTTCATCCAAAAATCCCCAAATTTTGCCAGAATGTTCTTTAGGACATTAGTAAACCCCTGTAAAAGTTTCAGACCATTTGGAGTCGATTTGGTCAGAGCAATTCAAATTGGAAAGTGCTGTGTTTATTTGAATGCAGAAACATTTTCAGAGAATTTCCAAAACTTGGAAATTCAATTCTGGGCAAACCTTGACTCCAAAAATGCTAGGAAAATTCATGCAAACTCTATGAGCTAGAATAGAAATTGTAGTTCATTAAGTTGAGCATGAACAGGGGTATTACCTCAGAATTAATTCTTCCTTGCTGATTTGCCAAGAGAATTATTCTGGGCAAACCACTCCAGGAAAAGTGCTAATGTTTGGTCCAGAGAGTTTTCTTGTGACAAGGAACTCACACAAAAATTCTCAGCTCCATTGGAGCTCTAGATCACCCCTGTCCTGTTTACCCACTTAAGGGATTAAAATGGAAAAGGGGAAAACCACTTAGCATTTAACCATGTGATTAAGTCCAAGCCAAACCACCAACACCAGTTCATATTTAAATTCTTAAACAAAGTTCCAGGTGTTAGAGGCTGATTACTAGAACCAATAGTAGAAGTTTTACTCTAAAACTCACATTTGCATCTAAATTAACATATAGTATTTCATTAACGTGTAGCCGTTGAAGAAGAGACTCCGGAAGTGCTGGACTTCCTCCTTCCGGACGAAGAACTAACTCCTGACCAGCAGCAACAAGGCAAGCCCCGGTTTGCATTAACCCTTTTATAAATCTTACTTTGTTTACATGTGTCATATGAAGTATGTATGTGCATTAGGTCTAGGGTGAATGAAACCCCACTTGCATAACCAAAGGTTCCTAAAAGAGTGAGGGTAGTGTCAAGGACCTCGAGTAGACAGGCTATGCTTAATGAGTCATAGGACTTCGGTACAAGTCGAGTAGTTGGAATCTACTCGCGAGATAGGATGGGGACACACGGGTTCGGTTGAGTGATGTGAGATCACTTTAGTAATGAAAATGAGACTAGGCAGGGGCTAGGGCGCAGCAAGAGAGAGTCTTGTGTGCGCAGCCCTGTCCGTGTCGATTGAGGACCGATCCGTGTGCGGCCCTGCTGAACAAGTATTGAACGTACCGAAGGCATATCGGATATATGGGCCCCGATAAACCGATGTAGCCTAAACCTCCGGGCGTCGAGGCATAGCACACCGATTTATAGGTGTAGGTTGAGGGCAGCAAGGTGGAAATCTGCCAACGGGCATAGAGAGATGCTCCGTGTGGGGAACCTCCTGCTCGTTTCGGTGCGACCGGTTCGACGTTTGGGCTGTTGGGTGAAAGGTTGTCCCGTACGACATCGAGTGAGCGTGCTGTGCAGCTCCACGGGTGGGCGTACGTGACGTGCTCTTTGGGTTTTCCCTGCAGGTGTATATCGAGTCGATTCGCCGTCCCTCGCGGTGACGAGTACTGCTTGTTCACTGCGTCGTAACGTAGACTAATGGATGAAATATGTTGATTCAATGATGCTGATTGATATAATTGTATTGCTACATGTGTGCCACCAAATACTGCTTACTAAATTTCAGATTTCATGAACTGTTAACTTGTTGCTAAAAGATGAACTAAGGATGAACTTGTAGGCGTGTCGTTTTGCTGAAATGTTAATATCCTATGTCCATTGTACACCTCATGTAGAGTTTCATGCTTAGGTGAGTCGGTTAATCCTTGCTGAGCCTTTGTGCTCACAGTTGCTGCTTAAGTGTTTTTCAGGTGAAGAGCCACCCACGGACTCGGAGTACGAGTCCACCGGCGAGGGTTACCCTCCGTCGGGGACCACGGCTGAGTGGGAGCCGTACACGCCGCGCTGAGCTGAGGCGTGCAGCTAGTGTGGGTTGCCCTAGGGCTGGGCAACCGACTTTTGCTAAATAGGCAGGCGTGAGTTGTATAGTGTAGTCTTCCGCTGTGTAATAGAACAATAATTGTAACTGAAGTTTGTACTTGTTTGTACAGTTTCAGCTGTCTTTCCCATGTAATATATATTGTGTTCTTATGACGTGTGCTGTCGGGTGTCGCATCGCGCGGCACCACCCTCTGCGATCCTGGATGAGCGGATTCCGGTCCGCCACAGCCTGGTATCAGAGCTGCAGTGGGGATAGCACAGTACTAAAGGACTGCATTATGGGAAAAAACTTAGGTGTACGGTGAGGAATCGGTAGTTGCCCAAGTAAGGACTATATTAGACTAGTTACTTAAAGTGGCAAAGACTAACTTATATGTTATAATTCTGAATTTCAATTATGTAACGACGCACCTACGCTCTGGTAAGTATGGTAAGGAACGCCACCGAAAGCGGTTCAATTTCGGTTAGCTCTCCCTGACGAGGAACATGGTTCAGGGATTGATCTCACAGCTTGGTGTGAGATGTCAATATGAATCTCTTGGACTCTTCATGTCCCTGAGTTCATATGAAACGCTGATCCCTAGCGTGCATTAGGCAAGTAAGCGGAGACCCCATCGCGTGGTCAGTAACGCGAAAGTGTGTTCGTCTGGAAATAGCCCAGGAGGACATACGCAGCGCTTGCCATCGGCGTGCCCTGCAGGGCAGTAGGTGGTATCTGTTGGGTTGATGACATTCCCAACCGTGACGACCCGTTCATGACATACTCGGGTTCCCCGTCGTGTGGTGTTGAAACACGATCACGTACCTTGAGACGTGACCTAACTCAAGGACGGCCGTATGACAATGATACGGGCGTTTGTATTTACTTTCAAATATGGAACTGCCTGAAATGAATAACCATTGAGTGCACCATTATTGTGTGGTTTTCTGCAGGTACTAACCACGTATGTATCCGTGTAGAAAACGTGTGCGAGAGACCGTTTAGTGCCACATTTGAGACGTATATGCCGGTATGATCCGGGTAGGATTTTCTTTTGTGAGGAACGTAGTACCGAGATATGGTAGGCATATGCATGAGAATAATGATAACAAAGAATTAAAATCTATAGGTTCAACATTTAGGACCCTGGTTGGGTATAAGAATGGGATAGTGGAGCAGTATAGCCAAAAGTATGAAAAGCAGAGTGCTCTGTTTTGGGCAGCACGTTTGCTGATCCTCAACAGGGCATAACTCACAGGTCTTTTAGCCCAGGGAGGTGTGCTATATAGTTTTGGAAAGGTATTCAAGTCCTCTACAACTTTGTTGTAGACTTCCAGAGCTGAAACTCGCCTTAAGATGGCTGAAATCCCAGAGGAATGTAAACTGTCCAGAACCAGGGCAGAGTAAAACATCCTCTGAACTGATCTGTTTTTCAAATATAACTCCCAGTAGAAAAATCTAAAATTGTCATATAATCCATCCTTAGAAAGAGTAGAAGATGTTTGACATCTTTGCAATTCAAAGTTTCTGAAGTTTCAGCACAGAATTTAGTGGAAATCAGGATTGGAAACAGCCACTTCCAAGGGAGGTGCTGTTAAAATTCTTCCAGAAATTCTGCTAACTTTGAATTAACATAACTTTTTAATCAAAGCTGATCTGGGGGCAAATGAGTACTCGTTGGAAAGATACTGAAGTTAACTTGAACTTTGGTATTCAACTTGAGTCATGAAAATGCCCAGAACCAGATCAAAACTTGGAATAGGTAGCAACTGGTCATTCTGACAGAAGAATGACAGTTGAACTCATTGAAAAGGGTGTTGTACCCTAAGGGTGTTATACGTGATGACAACGCAATAATAATGTCTCGTAGAGACCAAACCCAGTTATGGTGAGCTTCCAAAGAGGGGGTTCATCAAGTTGGATTAAACTAACTTGTGTTTGGTCTGGTAATGGTGTAGCTTGTGCAAAGTTATTACATTATCTGCTTACGAGATATTTCGCATGTTTTGTTGTCATAATGTTTTTCCGCCCAGTTCTATTGGACTGCATGCAAAATGTTGCGGGACTGATGGTTAATGTCGTATGGTTGCAGATGGTTCGTACTAGGACCACGCACGAGGTTGGTGGCTCTAGCCAAGGTGGAGGCGATGACTCCCAGCCACCGGCCTACGACAGCACCCCGCAGCAGCAGCCACCACCGCCGCCTCCGCTTACTCTAGCGGATGTGATAGCAGCATTGGTGGGAGGTCGTGAGGAGCAGACCGACCTGCTCCGCACGATCGTGCAGAATACGTCCCAGGCGGGAGGACGTCAAGAGCGAGGGCCTCGTGAGCCCCGCGAAGTGTCGTACTCGGATTTCATGAGTACGCACCCTCCAGTGTTCACCGAAGCTGAAGAACCACTGGAGGCGGACAACTGGCTGCGGACTATCGAGTCCAAGTTCGGGCTGCTCCAGTGTACGGAGCGGCAGAAGACACTGTTCGCAGCACAGCAGCTCCACGGTGCCGCTGGTGCATGGTGGGCGAATTATGTCGCCTCACGTCCGGCTGGCCATGCCGTGGAATGGCAAGAGTTCCGGGAGGCGTTCCGCGCCTATCACATTCCTCCCGGAATAATGAAGAGAAAGTTCCAAGAATTTTTGGAACTAAAACAGGGCGGGAGGAGTGCCCACGACTACTCCCGTGCCTTCAACCATCTGGCGCAGTATGCGTCAGACTACATCTCCACGGAGGAGAAGAAGAGGGAGCACTTCTATCGGGGGTTACATCCCGAAATGAAGACCCACCTCGTACAATGGAACCGCGGCACATTCAACGATCTAGTCAATGCCGCCATCATGCAAGAGGACGCTCAGCGGGAGTTAGCAGCTGAGCAGAGGAAGCGTAGCGCTCCACCTAGCAGCGGTGGGAGTGGCGCTCCCCAGAAGTACCGTATGGTGTATCGGACACCATCCGGGCAGCAGTGGCAACCACCGGCGCGACCGCAACGGTTCGGGGGACGTCCCTTTCAAGCACCTCCGTTCCGTCCGCCGATGCCACCACCAAGACAGCAGCAGCAGCAGACGGTACCCCGGGCGTTTCCACCGCCACAACGCGCCCCAGGTTTTCGTCCACCGATCAGCGGGGGACCGCCCCGTTTCACCTGCTTCACGTGTGGCCAAGCGGGCCACTTTGCGAAGGACTGTCCCCAGGGGCAGCAGAGCAGCGGGCAAGCCCAACTCCAGGGCGGTGCTCGAGGCCGACCTCCGGTGAAGAAGGTTAGTCAGCGGACTGGAGGCGTCCGCAACCTCGACAATGAGGACGCCCCAGAGGGAGACAACGTGCTGGCGGGTACGTTTACTCTCAACCATCAAGCCATAGTCATATTATTTGATTCGGGTGCAACCCACAGCTTTATAAGTGCATCCTATGTGGCTAAACATCAATTGCAAGTCTTCCCAACCGACTGCACTTATATGATCTGCTCACCGGGAGGGAAGATTTCAGCTAATATGATGATTCCAAAGGCACCTTTGTGCTTAGGTGGGAAACTATATCCCACCACCTTGATAATCCTTATGGGACAAAAGATTGATGCAATCTTAGGGATGTCATGGCTGCAATACCATGGCGCTGTCCTAGAGACTCGGACACGGACGGTTCACTTAAATTCTCCATTTCACCGTCCGCATTCCATGGTGTTAGACACGCCAGTCCGGGAAGTTTTAGCAATTAATAATGCTGAAGTTCTCAAGTTAGAAGACATCCCCGTAGTCCGGGAGTATCCCGATGTGTTCCCGGATGATCTTCCGGGCATGCCACCTGAGCGGGATGTCGAGTTCAAGATTGAACTTGCACCCGGGACTACGCCCATATCACGGAGACCATACAAGATGGCTCCAAATGAGCTGGCGGAACTGAAAGAACAGCTCAATGATCTGTTGAGCAAGGGTTTCATTAGGCCGAGTTCCTCGCCTTGGGGATGCTCGGCGCTATTCGTGAAGAAAAAGGATGAGACCCTGAGGCTGTGTGTGGATTACCGGCCGCTCAACGCCGTCACAATCAAGAATAAGTACCCACTGCCCCGTATTGACATCTTGTTTGATCAACTTGTGGGGGCAAGTGTATTCTCAAAGATGGACCTTCGCTCTGGATATCACCAAATCAAGATCCGGGCGGAGGATATCCCGAAGACGGCGTTCTCGACGAGATACGGCTTATACGAATATCTCGTCATGTCCTTTGGTCTCACAAATGCTCCAGCCCATTTCATGTATCTCATGAACTCGGTGTTCATGCCGGAGCTGGACAAGTTCGTGGTAGTGTTCATCGACGACATCTTGGTTTACTCCAAGACCGAAGCTGAACATGCCGAACACTTGCGGATCGTTCTTCAACGATTGCGAGACCACAAACTCTATGCTAAGTTCAGCAAATGCGAATTTTGGATCAGCCAAGTGCCATTCTTGGGACATATCATCTCAGCTGAAGGCATTGCGGTTGACCCAAGTAAAATCGAGCAAGTGTTGAAATGGAAAGCTCCCACTTCAGTCCATGAAGTCAGAAGCTTCCTCGGGTTAGCGGGATACTATCGGAGATTCATCCCAAGTTTCTCAAAGCTCGCTAAGCCGATGACAGAGTTGCTGAAGAAAGGGACAAAATATGATTGGAACACGGCGTGTGAAGGAGCGTTCCGAACACTGGTGAAGCATCTCACAACAGCCCCGGTATTAGCTCAGCCGGATACAACAAAGCCCTTCGACGTGTATTGTGACGCGTCCGGTATTGGACTCGGCTGCGTGTTGATGCAGGAAGGACGTGTGGTCGCTTATGGCTCACGCCAACTTCGGAACCATGAGCAGCACTACCCGACTCACGATCTTGAACTTGCTGCCGTGGTGTTGGCGCTGAAAATGTGGAGGCACTATCTCCTGGGGAACTTGGTGCATCTCTACACCGACCACAAGAGCTTGAAATACATTTTCACCCAGAAGGAGCTGAACATGAGGCAGAGGAGGTGGTTAGAACTGATCAAAGATTATGAGATTGAGATCCATTACCACCCCGGCAAGGCGAATGTGGTTGCCGACGCGCTGAGTCGGAAATCGCATGTCCATCACCTCACCATTACACCGGTGGAGGAGGAAGAGCCAAGTTTATACTTGGTTCCTTATGGATCGCTGTACAACCTTGCCCTCATCCCTACTATTAGGGAGGACATCATTGCAGCTCAGAAAACGGATAAAGGCATGGCACATCTCCGGAGACGGATAGACAATGGAGAGATTAAATGTTTCCGGAAAGATGATGAGGGGACGCTGTGGTTCAATGACCGCATAGTCGTACCCCGAGATATGAAGTTGAGGAAAAAGATCCTCGATGAAGCTCACTTGTCCAAATACTCCATTCATCCGGGCAGCAACAAAATGTACCAAGATTTGAAAAAGAAATTTTGGTGGACGCGGATGAAGCGGGAGGTAGCTAAGTACGTATCCGAGTGCGATACGTGTAGACGAGTGAAAGCTGATCATATGAAGAAATCAGGGCTGCTGCAACCCCTGAAGATCCCGGCATGGAAATGGGAAGATGTGAGCATGGATTTCATTGTGGGATTACCCCTAACAGCCAACAAGCATGATTCCATATGGGTAATCGTTGATCGGTTAACCAAGACGGCTCATTTCATTCCGGTGAATACACGTTACAATGCCGGCAAATATGCGGAGCTATACATAGCGAAGATTCTATGCCTATACGGGGTACCCAAGACCATTGTCTCAGATCGAGGTGCATTATTTATATCTCGCTTTTGGGAGCAGCTACACGCTGCATTGGGTACTAAGTTAATCAGGAGCTCCGCCTATCACCCTCAGACCGATGGTCAGACAGAAAGGGTGAATCAAGTCCTGGAAGACATGTTGAGAGCATGTGCCATCCACCATGGTAGGAACTGGGATGATCACCTACCATTGGCGGAATTCTCGTACAACAACGGTTATCAGGCAAGTATCAAGATGGCACCTTACGAAGCTCTCTACGGTCGTAAATGCCGCACCCCATTAAATTGGTGCGAGTCCGGTGAAAGGGTCACATTCGGAGTTGATGTGGTGAACGACGCCGAGGAGCGCGTTCGGATAATTCAAGCCAATTTGAAGGCCGCTCAATCCCGACAGAAGAGCTACGCTGATAAGAGGCGTAGGCCGTTGCACTTTGACGTTGGGGAACACGTGTACCTCCGCGTGTCTCCAATGAAGGGCGTGCACCGATTCGGTGTGAAGGGAAAGCTCGCTCCCCGTTTCATTGGACCCTACGCTATCACCGAGAAGTGTGGACCAGCAGCGTATCGATTGGAGTTACCGGCATCTCTGACTGGTATCCATGATATTTTCCATGTTTCGCAACTGCGGAAATGCTTGAAGCATACAACTGCTGTTCCTACCGAAGACATCGGCGAGCTGAAACCGGATTTAACTTATGATGAATATCCGGTGGGAATTCTTGATGAGAAAGCCAGGACCACGCGTAGCAGAACGTTGTGGTTCTACAAAATACTCTGGAGTAACCACACCGCCGAAGAAGCGACGTGGGAGAGCGAGGAGTTCCTTCGCTCAAATTACCCGGAGTTCATGGCTTCTCAACACGGGTAAGTCCCTATTACATCGCTATCTCTTCTTTTATAATCTCGGGACGAGATTCTTTTAAGGGGGGAGGGATGTAAAAGCCCAAGAAAAGGGACTTGCAAAAACTTTCATGCACCTCACAACACAACAGTTTTGTTGTGTGTAGATTGTGAAATATTGTGAAGAGCAAGTGGCCCCCATCAAAAGAATGATTAGAGGGGAAAGCCTTCACCTTCACAATGTAGGGTTTCTACACCTGAACATGAGAGGTTGAGCTCACCCCTAGGATTTGAAAAGTCTTGGGAAGGTTCAGTCCAAAGCTCATGCAAATTCAACACTTTTTGAGGCACTTTTGGGTTGTTTCAAAAAGAGGCCAATTTGAATGTAAATTCAAATTGCAGCAACTTTCATCACCCAAATTCAAAAGTTAGCTCCATATCTATACTCAGCACATTTTTCTGAGTGAACCCACCAATTTTCATCCCCATTGGAGCTCATCTTGTCAAGAGCTAAATTTGCAAGAATTCAAAACTGATTTTGAATTTCAGTTTGAATACGAAGCAAATTTAACCAAACAAAGTTTGAATTTGAGAATTCAAATTCAAACAAAGACTTGGGAGCTAAGTCTCCCATTAAATTGTGAGTAGCTGGTGGGATAATTAGCAAAAACAGAAAAGAAATATTAGGGAAAAAGAAGAAAGGGGAGGCCCACATGTCAGCTGCACACCCGGGTACACAGCGGGTTGCAGCAGCCGGGTCTCGACTTCGCGCGCAAGGAACCGGGCGAGGCGGCGAGCCACCGGGGCGTCGACGTGCCGCCCCCTGCGCCTGATGCTTCGTGCGGGTAACACCTCAGTGAAGAAAACCAAATACTCCACTCGCCTTCTCCCCGTTTTTCCCCCGAGAGCAGCCGCACCAGGCCATAAAAACGATCGCCGCCGTCCACTCTTCGCGCCCGCACGTAGAGCAGTACCTCTAGGACCTCGCACAACCACTGGTGATCGTGACGGAGTGCGCGGGACGCTGCTGAACCTCACCGAGCTACCCAGCCGATCCCTCACCCTCTGTGTGTGGCGCACAGCACCAACCATCCTCAGAAATTTCAGTTTGTGCCGCCGCCGGGCCTCCTCGACGTTCCGGAGATACAGAGCCCATCACACCCCGGGTTACATAGCAAAAAGGTGCGCCTACTCTTTCTCTTCACGCTGCCGAAAGCCCCAGTCCATCCCTCCATGGGAGCCGCGGGAATTTGTGAAACACCGAGGACATGTCCATAGGTCAGGGGGGGTTGATCTTCCAAAATTCACGACCCAGGTGTGTTCTTTAGCCATTCTAGTCCTAGGATAGGCCACAGACCTCGGTGCGAGTCGCCGAGGCTGAAAAGAACTAGAATTTGTGGAGCCTCCACGGTGCTATTCAAGTTTTACTCTCTGCCGCCGGTTTTCAACCAAGGGCGCACGGTGACATGGGGTTTGGAGGAGTTTCCAAGCTCTTTGGCATACGGGACGTTCTTTGCCATGAGCCACTGATGCTCTAGGGCGAGAGAGACGGGAAAGTAAGCCAGCAGAGAGGATGGCCGATGTCGCCGGACTCGGTCCGAGGACGCCGTCCGTCGCCAGCCTTCTGTGGGCCGTTAGGGCTCACGATGACCTCGGAAACGGGTTTCCCGACCCTCAAAACCCCTAGGCGGCGAGAGCCAGGCCGGAAGATCGCTTAGGAAGGAGGGACCGAGGGGGGGAGGAAGAACACCGGCGAGAGAGGCGCGCGCGGGAAGAGGGAAGCGGGAGGTTGAAGACGAAGCGCCGACCCCACCTGTCAGCCACTCGGCGGTAGAGCTGAGATCTTCTGTGGCTGCCGATCTTTTGTGACTACACCAGGGGAAACCCAGTAACCCTGTGTGTTCTCGTTTCTCACTGGCTGCGATTTAAAGAGTGGGCCCGGGTTCTTTTCCAATAGTAAAACAATTCCAGTTTCCACTCAAACTTTAGAAATCCATAACTTCTGCTAGGAAGCTCCAAATTTAGGGATTCAAATTGGGTTGGAGTCCTCTTGCCTAGCTCTGTCCAGATATACAACCCAATTTGTATGAAACCCATTAATTAATTCTGGAAAATTCTTTAAAGCTTTTCAGCAAAAGAATTTTAGAGGGAGTTTGGTTCATCCAAAAATCCCCAAATTTTGCCAGAATGTTCTTTAGGACATTAGTAAACCCCTGTAAAAGTTTCAGACCATTTGGAGTCGATTTGGTCAGAGCAATTCAAATTGGAAAGTGCTGTGTTTATTTGAATGCAGAAACATTTTCAGAGAATTTCCAAAACTTGGAAATTCAATTCTGGGCAAACCTTGACTCCAAAAATGCTAGGAAAATTCATGCAAACTCTATGAGCTAGAATAGAAATTGTAGTTCATTAAGTTGAGCATGAACAGGGGTATTACCTCAGAATTAATTCTTCCTTGCTGATTTGCCAAGAGAATTATTCTGGGCAAACCACTCCAGGAAAAGTGCTAATGTTTGGTCCAGAGAGTTTTCTTGTGACAAGGAACTCACACAAAAATTCTCAGCTCCATTGGAGCTCTAGATCACCCCTGTCCTGTTTACCCACTTAAGGGATTAAAATGGAAAAGGGGAAAACCACTTAGCATTTAACCATGTGATTAAGTCCAAGCCAAACCACCAACACCAGTTCATATTTAAATTCTTAAACAAAGTTCCAGGTGTTAGAGGCTGATTACTAGAACCAATAGTAGAAGTTTTACTCTAAAACTCACATTTGCATCTAAATTAACATATAGTATTTCATTAACGTGTAGCCGTTGAAGAAGAGACTCCGGAAGTGCTGGACTTCCTCCTTCCGGACGAAGAACTAACTCCTGACCAGCAGCAACAAGGCAAGCCCCGGTTTGCATTAACCCTTTTATAAATCTTACTTTGTTTACATGTGTCATATGAAGTATGTATGTGCATTAGGTCTAGGGTGAATGAAACCCCACTTGCATAACCAAAGGTTCCTAAAAGAGTGAGGGTAGTGTCAAGGACCTCGAGTAGACAGGCTATGCTTAATGAGTCATAGGACTTCGGTACAAGTCGAGTAGTTGGAATCTACTCGCGAGATAGGATGGGGACACACGGGTTCGGTTGAGTGATGTGAGATCACTTTAGTAATGAAAATGAGACTAGGCAGGGGCTAGGGCGCAGCAAGAGAGAGTCTTGTGTGCGCAGCCCTGTCCGTGTCGATTGAGGACCGATCCGTGTGCGGCCCTGCTGAACAAGTATTGAACGTACCGAAGGCATATCGGATATATGGGCCCCGATAAACCGATGTAGCCTAAACCTCCGGGCGTCGAGGCATAGCACACCGATTTATAGGTGTAGGTTGAGGGCAGCAAGGTGGAAATCTGCCAACGGGCATAGAGAGATGCTCCGTGTGGGGAACCTCCTGCTCGTTTCGGTGCGACCGGTTCGACGTTTGGGCTGTTGGGTGAAAGGTTGTCCCGTACGACATCGAGTGAGCGTGCTGTGCAGCTCCACGGGTGGGCGTACGTGACGTGCTCTTTGGGTTTTCCCTGCAGGTGTATATCGAGTCGATTCGCCGTCCCTCGCGGTGACGAGTACTGCTTGTTCACTGCGTCGTAACGTAGACTAATGGATGAAATATGTTGATTCAATGATGCTGATTGATATAATTGTATTGCTACATGTGTGCCACCAAATACTGCTTACTAAATTTCAGATTTCATGAACTGTTAACTTGTTGCTAAAAGATGAACTAAGGATGAACTTGTAGGCGTGTCGTTTTGCTGAAATGTTAATATCCTATGTCCATTGTACACCTCATGTAGAGTTTCATGCTTAGGTGAGTCGGTTAAGCCTTGCTGAGCCTTTGTGCTCACAGTTGCTGCTTAAGTGTTTTTCAGGTGAAGAGCCACCCACGGACTCGGAGTACGAGTCCACCGGCGAGGGTTACCCTCCGTCGGGGACCACGGCTGAGTGGGAGCCGTACACGCCGCGCTGAGCTGAGGCGTGCAGCTAGTGTGGGTTGCCCTAGGGCTGGGCAACCGACTTTTGCTAAATAGGCAGGCGTGAGTTGTATAGTGTAGTCTTCCGCTGTGTAATAGAACAATAATTGTAACTGAAGTTTGTACTTGTTTGTACAGTTTCAGCTGTCTTTCCCATGTAATATATATTGTGTTCTTATGACGTGTGCTGTCGGGTGTCGCATCGCGCGGCACCACCCTCTGCGATCCTGGATGAGCGGATTCCGGTCCGCCACACCGGAGGTAGTGGAGGGGCTAGTAATCAATAGATTTGTGATTTTGTTTTCATTTGTGTCAGACTTTGTGATTGTCGATGTGTACTATTGCACTTTGTTGTGAATTTATATATCAAACTGTTTTTTTGTTGTCGTTGTATGTGTAGCTGGCCATCGAGCCAGGTTAGCCGTTTTCTATTTTCTAAAAAAAATGGAAAAGCTTATATACGACGGCCTGTATAATTTATATACAACGGCTGCTATACAGGGCCGTTGTATATAAGCCTAAATTATATACGACGGCGGGGCCAGGCTGTCGTATATAAGACCTTATATACGACAGCCAGGGCCCAGCGGCTGTCGTATATAAGACCTTATATACGACAGCCAGGGCCCAGCTGTCGTATATAAAGTCTTATATACGACAGCCGCTGGGCCCAGCCGTCGTATATAAAGGCCCTGGTCCACTGGGCCAAGTCCACGAAACCGGCCGTTGTATATAAGCGGCCGTCGTATATATACTGTTATATACGACGGCGCCGTCGTATATAACCATATATACGACAAATTATATACGACGGCCACAAACCGTCGTATATAAACAACTGCCATCGTATATAAACTATATACGACGGCTTCGACTTTATATACGACGGTTTTAGCCGTCGTATGTTGACAGGAATCCTGTAGTGACCGTAACGGTGAAGAACTTGACCACTGGCTTCACGGTTCGTTCTTTTTGAGATAGATTTATCTTTATACTCCTTCGATGCCCAATAAGAACAAAAAGCATAATAAGCGTCAGAACTCTTAACCATCCAAGGAATCATTACCTGGCGGTATTGATCCTCTTCTAGGTAAATTTTTGAAGCTCCTAGATGCTTGTTCATCATTTGTCCAAGCTTCTCCTTGTAATACATGCACACAGCTGTGATTCGTGCATTAGACATCATGTCATTTACCACTTTGCGCGCTGCTTTATGAAAGACTTTATGTGTTTGTGACTCGAGGGCAGCGTCATGATCATCAGGCAAGCGATATCGTTCCTTTAAGTACAATATTTAATGTATTAGAAAAATATTATCGAGTAAACATAAGCCGAGTCACGGTCGCAAGTACAGACACATTAGTGTGCTCATGCAACTCTTCATGTGATGTTGAGAGAATTCTATAAAACTCTTCAACTTCGGGTCCAGGAATTTCCACAGATTCATCAGCACCACATTCACGATCTAGTTCTTCGACCATGTCACCTATTTTATCCTCGGTTTCATCTTCCCTCACATCAACAGCAGTATTGCTATGGTACAACTCACAGTGCTCATACCATATTTCATAACCTGGCATAAAACCAAATCTACAAAGGTCTCGTTCCATCTCCAACTTTTCCTTGCATAAAGAGTTACGACACTTGTTGCACGGACATTTCACAAAACGGTTGGTCGATAATGAGAAAGCACGACTGATAAAAGCCTTAGTATTAATGGCCCATTCATTAGAAGGCGCAACATTCTTCCGCCAACCCTCATACATCCATCCTCTATGATTACCCATGGTCTATATAATAAAATGCAAGAACAAAGATCTAAGATATCGAAATGATAATACCATATCAAAAGGTTAAATAAGTTTATGGGAACTAGGTTTTAATGAAACAAAACTTGTTACCTGCAATGTGCTGAGGCGGCAAGTCGACAATTGATGTACTTTCCTTTCACTGCGTACAATTCTGAAAAATAGACAAAACTTATTAATATACTTAATAATCAGAAAGAGAGTTTTGATATAGTATTATTCCACATCAGATGGATGTTTACAAAAGAAGCATATAGTATTATTCTTATCATGACCAATTTAGCTATTATTTTGTAACTCGTATAAAAAACAGAATACACACTTTATTTTTTATTAGCACCGGGAAAATAGTATGATGACATAAATTAAGTACTTTATTCTTACAAATAACAACCACAGGTTGTACATGTAGTTCTATCAACTATATACGCCTATACATCACTAGCAGCTATACATGTTGTTTTATATATCAATGTATATAATGGCAAGTAATGCGGGCTACAAATAATCATTCAAATGCTATAACTACTGTGTAATCACATACGCTCTCTTTCGAGACCCTTTGCTCCATGAATTCATATGTGACAAAATTCCATATCAAGTCTAAGTAACGGCTCAATATCCACTTATGCTGTCACAAATTCTCATAAAATCCCACATGAGGTCATCACTACTGACCTTGCCGGCTTTGGAGGTGGCTCGGGCGGCGTCCGGAGTGAGAGGCCGGAGATTGGCGGCGTCCGGCACCGATGGCGTGCGTGGCGGCCGGGGGCAGCCCAGAGAAGATGAACTTCGATGGCGGGAGGAGCTGGGCCGGCGGCTCCGGGAGGGGCGGGCGCTGGTGCGTCGGGATACCTACACTGTATCATTGATATGGTAGCTCATCGGTCACAACTAAACATTGTAAAGAAACAATGTTGTAAAAAACTGTAATCGTTCTAAACATTGCATATATACTTGAGTTATAACCCACACTGCATCGTTCTAAAAAACAATGTTGTAAAGAAACAAGTATGGTAGCTTATGGGTCACAACTAAACATTGCATCGTTGATATGTCTAAATACAGTTACCTTTGCCGTGGCGCATGGGGCGACGGCGAAGACGGTACGCCGCAATGTGGCCTGTGCTGAGCAGGAGGTCGTGGGGCAAGGACCGGGCTGAGCAGGGGGTCGGGGTGAGGACCGGCGGCCTGACGGGCAACCGAGCAGGTGCGCAGCCAGGCAGGAGCGAGCCGGAATTGACTCGGGCGCCGCAGAGAGGTCCGAGGAGCGTCGAGGGCGGCGATGCTGGCCAAAGGACAGGCGGCTGGGGCTAGCAACGAGACTGTGGCGCGGCCCCTGCTGCCGGTGATGCTGGCCCAAGTACCGGCGGCCGGGGCTGTGGTTGCGGCGCGGCCCTGCTGCCGGAGACACTGACAGGCGCCCGGGGCTGCTTGCAGCGCGGTCCTGCTGCCGGCGACGATGGCCCAAGGACAGCCGGCCGGGGCTTTGGTTGCGGCGTGGCCCTGCTGCCGGCGACGCTGACAGGCGGCCGGGTCTGGTTGCGGCCGGGGCTGCTGCCTGCGATGCTGACAGGCGGCCGGGGCTGGTTGCGGCCGGGGCTGCTGCCAGCGACGCTGGCCCAAGAGCAGGCGGCCGGGGCTGGTTGCGGCGTCATCGGTGAGGCGCGGCGCGGCAAGGAAATTTTGTGTCGGCGGCCGGAAGCGAGTAGCAACTGAGATCGAGCCGATGCTTGGGTAGATATCAGAAATATTTTCGTGAGCCAGGAGAACGACCCACGACAATATATATAATTTCTTGAGCTTCAGGCGATACCCACGACAATAGGGTTACTTTTGTGGGCCAACCGAATGGGCGACGACAATATAGTACCATAATTTCGTGAGCCCGACACTTGGCACATGAAATTATATCCTTGATCTCAACGCCTCGTGAAACCATTCAATTTCGTGGGCCGTGCCGGAAACCCACGAAGATAGGCCTATATTTCGTGAGCTGCACAGAAACCCATGAAAACGGATCTGTAACCCATGCGCCGCACTGACACGGTGGCATATTTTCGTGGGCCTGCACAGAAACCCACAAACATTTACATTAAAGTCGTGGGCCTCCCTGAAACCCACGAAAACAGCCTCGATTTCATGCAAAAAATCTCTAAAATTTTGTGAGCTCAAGTGCGAGCCGACAAAGATATCAATTATGTTCGTGAGCCCTCTTTTCGGCCGACGAAAACAACAAATATTTTCGTGAGCACACGTGCTGGCCGACGAAAACATTAAATATTTTCGTGAGCACATGTGCTGGCCGACGAAAACAACAAATATTTTCGTGAGCACATGTGCTGGCCGACGAAAACAACAAATATTTTCATGGGCTACGTACTAGCTCACGAAAATAAATTTATTTTCGTGGGGGCCGACGAAAATATTTCTGACCCACGAAATTATATCGTTTTCTTGTAGTGATCAGGGTCTGGAACCGGTGCAAGGACGTTAAGGAAGACTCGGCGCACTCGGTTATGGTCTCAGATCGCCGTGACAACCACAGGGTCGGCCGGGTGACGAGGGACCGAGAGCTCAGTCGAGCGGTGAGGTATTTAAGTTTTTTGGGTGAGAGCACGTCGGGACAGCGGCGAGAGGCAACGGGGACGGCTCGGGCACGTAGATAAGGGGCCAGAGAGGCGGTTCAGCGGCTTGGGCCGCAAGCAGCTGCTGGCCTCGCCGGCCTGGCACGTTGGCGACCGGGGCGGGAGCCTGAGACCCAAGCACTCGGTGCCTCAGTCGGTTCTGTGGTCTGTGAAGCTGACAGATGGGTCCCACCCGATTTTTAACCTCTGAAATTATCTTTCATCTACTGCTCCAAACAGTAATCCCTCTAATACCCTCTAGGATTTGAATTATCTACCACATGCCCATTTGGAATTGATAGAATTAAAATTGTTAAGTGTTCGACTAAATTTCCGCACATATGCAGTTTGAAATTCAAATAAAGTTTGAATTTGCTAAACTTAGGTCATGTCAAGATCAACTCCAAATGGAGTGAAAATTGGTGTGTGAGCTCACAAAAATGTGCTGAGTAAGAATTTGCCTCCCACTTTTGAATTCATGGGATGGAAGTAGTTTGAATTTGAATTTGAGTTCAAACCACCCTCTTTCTAGTTATACCCAAAAGGACTTCAAAAAGTTTTGAATTTGGGTGAAATTTGGCATGAGCATTCCTAGCAAGATGTTGGAGTTTTTCACAAGCTCAGCCCCTAGATGATGCATGTGGGAAGTGCCACTTTTGCATCTTGTGAGTTTATTCTCTAATGAGCATGTTGATGGTGTTTACTTGCTCTTCAAATGTATTCATCAAGTTTCTTCAAATGAAGTGTGTGTGTGGTGATGAACACTTTGAATATGTGCCAAAAACTTAGTCCCATACAACACTCATATGAATAATGATGATGAGAACTTGATGAGGTTAATGAGCATGGAATCTGGGAGATCTAGGCAAGCTTGGTTCGTGGATGTTGCTGAATGAGATGGTGGTTTACTTGTGTAGATCTAAGGAACGGTTCATGTGAGCACATGCCAGGAAAACAGTTCCACCAAAAGGCCAAATATGGGTGCGTCTTAGCTGACTAATTTGGTGTGTTGCTAGCTAGTTTTTGACCGCTGGATGGCGCCGGGAATGGGAGTCGAGAGGGACTGCCCTGGGAACTGCATGACACAAGAGGGGGCCTGTGGGTGGGAGAATGGAGATTCGAGCCAGCCGTTGAAACCTCAGTGGGTCTGCACATTCTAGTAGCCCCTTTGTAAAGGCTATTTTGTGATATCTTGGCCATACACCGATGGTTGTGTACTGGTATAATTGAGGTTCTTTCTAGTCGCCGACGGATGACGAAATCACGAACTTAAGGGTAAAGTGGTGCCACCTCTACAGAGTGTAAAACTATCATGATAGCCGTGCTTCCGGTCACAAGCACCTGGCCAACTTCCATGATTAGAGGCAAAACATGGTATGGTTATTCGGGTATGGTCATTGGGATTGGTTTTGGGACTGTTTTGGGACATGACAATGAAATTGGTTTCGGCTATATGAATATGAGATGGTTATGAATATTTATGAGTATGAGATGAACTTGAGAAAGATTAATGGCTGGATTAGACTTGATAAATGATGAATTATGATGAGAGAATGTTGTTGAATTACTTGATTATGATGGGATGAATTTCACCTAGAAATAGTTGCTGTTTTTATCATGTTTATGAAATAAAATTTGCTTGCTGCAATGAGCCTTTTTATTTCCTATCTTGTTGTAAGCTACATGTCATACTTTTTCCGCACTTGCAGAGTACGACATGTACTGACCCTTGCATTCCCACATATACATCAGCTACAGGAGAAATGTACTTCGAGGAACATGTGGAGTACTAGGCGTGCGAACTACCGTCAACATGCCTGTGGAGTTGAAGATTGGAGCCTGCTGTTTTAGTAATTTTCCGCTGCCGTTTAGAGTCTTCCGCTGCAAGAATAAGTTAGATATTCATGAGTGAGACATTGAGTCATTGTAATAAAGTACATAAACACTATTTATTCGTGGTTATATTTTGAATTCAGTTTGTCGAATACATGTGTATGTGTGATGAAAGTCCTAGGCAGACATATGCATTCGCTTGGTTCTATTTTCGGAATCAGGGGTCACACCCCGCTGTCGAGCCTTGTCACGCCTCGTCATCGCCAGAGAAGAAGCCCGACGTTCTGCCCTACCATAATTCACTGCAGAAAAATCCCCCACAGCTGCCATTGCTAGGAGGGAGGCCCTGCCGCAAGGAGGAATTGAGGTAGGTCTTCATTACCCCTCTTACGACGTCGCTGCTGTTTCTACGCATCCGTTTTCTTCGCCCTCTTCGAGCAGAAACTTCTGCGTATGGACAGATCATGTTTTGGTCTATTTTCGACGGTGGAATTGATCTACATCTTGTGTCAAGATCATCACCATGTACACACTTTATCCCTACACCCTTGTTCATCATAAAACCTCATGAAAGCCCATTAAAACATGCAAGAAAACGTACAAACTGGTTTTATAAAACTGCACTATAGGACTTGCCTTCATCTACCCCATTGCATCTTGAGTAAAGTTTGTGCATGATAATTGATTGCTGTAAATTTTTTATGTGCGTGGTCATGAGTAGAAGGACAAGCTCAAGAGGCTGTCTACGAGGAACTACAACACCAAGACTTCTAGACACTTGAGCAACACAAACCATGGGAGCAAGGCAAGTGCCCCTTTGACCATTTTGATCCCATGTTTTCGGAACTGTTTTGCTTGCGAAAACCCATATGCTTGAGTCAACTTGATGGGACACCCTTTTATAGGAGTTTACTAGTTTTGTTAACCATCCTTGTGGCCGGGAAAGTTGATGAGTCGAGTATGGTCATTTTTCCCTTTTGCTTTGCTTAACTTACAGGATACAGGAAGCTGAAATAAAACATGGATAGCTACTGCACTCATATGAATAATGATGATGATAAGTTGATGATGTTAATGAGCATGGAATCGGGGAGATCTAGGCAAGATTGGTTCGTGGATGTTTCCGAATAAGATGGTGGTTTACTTGCCGTAGATCTAAGGACCGGTTCATGCGAGCACATGCCAGGAAAACAGTGCCACCACAAGGCCAAATATGGGTGTGGCTTAGCTGACTAATTAGGTGTGTTGCTAGCTTGTTATGGACCGTTGGATTGTGTGGGGAATGGAGTCGAGAGGGACTGCCCTGGGAACTGCATGGCACAAGAGGGGACCCGTGGGTGGGAGAATAGAGATTCGAGCCTGCCGGTGAAACCACAGTGGGTCCGTACATCCTAGTGGCCCCTTTGTAAAGGCTATTTTGTGATCTCTTGGCCATACACCAACGGTTGTGTACTGGTATAATGGAGGTTCTTTTTAGTTGCCGACGGGTGACGAAATCACAAACTTCTGGGTAAAGTGGCGCCACCTCTGCAGAGTGTAAAACTATCATGATAGCCGTGCTTCCGGTCACAAGCACCTGGCCAACTTCCACGATTAGAGTTAAAACTTGGGATGGATATTTGGGTATGGTCATTGGGATTGTTTTGGGACTGTTATGAGTTACAACAATGAATTTGGTTTTGGTTATATGAATATGAGATGGTTATGAATATTTATGAGTACGATATGAACTTGAGAAAGATTAATGGCTGGTTGAGACTTGATAAATGGTGAATTATGGTAAAGGAATGTTTCTGTTTTACTTGGTTATATTAGGATTTAACTCACCTAGAAATAGATGCTGTTTTTACCTTGTTTGTGAACTAAAATTTGCTTGCTGAAATGAGCCTTTTTATCGCCTACCTTGTTGTAAGCTACATGTCATACTTTTCCCGCACTTGCTGAGTACGACATGTACTCACCCTTGCATTCCCACATATACATCAGCTACAGAAGAAGAATATTTTGAGGAACACGTGGAGTACTAGGTGTGCGCACTACCGTCAACATGCCTGTGGAGTTGAAGTTGGAGCCTGCTGTTTTAGTCATTTTCCACTGTCGTTTAGAGTCTTCCGCTTCAAGAATAAGTTAGATATCCATGAGTGAGACATTGAGTCGTTGCAATAAAGTACTTAAACCCCATTTATTCGTGGTTATATTCTGAATTCAGTTTGTGGATACATGTGTATGTGTGATGAACATCCTGGGCACACATATGCATTCACTTGGTTCTATTTTCAGAACCGGGTGTCACAAGGAGCTATGCAAGGTAACCGTGAACAGCAGAACTATGCTCGTGGCAATGTGAATCACGTCTCTGCTGAGGAAGCACAACAAGCTGAGGATGTCGTGTTTGGTATGTTTCTCGCCAACTCCAACCCAGCCACTATTTTATTTGATTCTAGAGCATCGCATTCATTCATCTCATCCAAGTATGTTGCCAAGTATAACCTGCCCATGTCCCACATGAAACAAACTATGTTGGTTAATTCTCCCTGTGGAGAGATGAGGACTAATTTAGTACGTCCGAAAGTAAGCCTTAATATAAGGGGGTAGACTTTTTTGCCAACCTTATCGTCTTGCATTCCCAAGGGGTTGACATAATACATGGAATGGACTGGTTAAGCAAGTACAATGGAGTAATTCAATGCACTCAGAGGATCGTGCAGTTGACGAGTGAGCACAGTACTCGTATTTAGTTTGAGGCAGCCCAACCTGCAACCAAGAAGGCAGTGCTGAAACACATCATAGAAGCGACATTGGAAAGCATTCCGGTGGTTCGGGAGTATTCAGATGTGTTTCCGGATGAACGTCCAGGTATGCCACCTGACGGGGACATTGAATTTGCCATTGATTTAGTACCCGGAACTGCACCTATAGTGAAGAGGCCATATAGGATGCCTGCTAATGAATTAGTGGAGCTCACGAAGCAAATTCAGGAGCAGCTAGATAAGGGTTTTATACACCCAAGCTCGTCACCATGGGGAAACCCCGTGCTCTTCTTGGATAAGAAGGATGGAACACAAAGTATGTGTGTGTACTATAGGTCTCTCAACAAAGTGACAATCAATAATAAGTACTCGCTGCCCCGTATGGAGGACTTGTTCGATCAAATGAAAGGTGCACAAATTTTATCCAAGATTGATCTTCGGTCAGGATACTTCTAGCAAAATATTAAGCCCACTGACATACCCAAGAATACATTGTGAACATGGTATGGTTCGTATGAATATACCATTATGTCATTTGGGTTGATGAATGCACCTGCATACTTTATGTACCTCACGAATAAGGTCTCCATGGAGTACTTTGACAAGTTCGTCGTAGTTTTCATCGACGACTGTAACACCCCAAATTTTTAAGTCAAAACCCAAATTTGGATTCAAAACCCTAAACCATGTTCAGAGGGGAATTTAGAAATTTTTGGACGTGTGGCATGTTTTGCAAAAATTCAAATTCAAACTGGAATTCAAATTATACCCAAAACAGAAAAGAAATGGAAAAAGAAAAAGGAAATCGGGAAAAAAACTGGCCAGTGGGCCGAAACAGCCAGCCGGCCCAGCAAACCCCGCGCCAGCCCGCCCCCGCGCGCGCCGCGCTGCCCCTCGCTGACGGGTGGGACCCACATGTCATCCCTAACCCCGCGACCCCGGACTCCCTCCCGCGCGCGCGATCGCAACCGATCGGGAAATCGCGTCCCGCAGCCGAATTCCGGTCCCAGCGGACTCCAACTCGATCACAACAGACCCACCGCCCTCCCCCGGCTATAAAAACCACCGATCCGATCAGTTTTCCTCACGCGATCGCTGATTTTCACTCCGGTGAGCACCGAGACTTCGCCGGTGAATTCTGGCCGATCTAAGCTCGGAAACTCTGATCTAACTCGCTGGTTTTGATCCACCGCCTCCGGGGAACTTTGCAGGAGCAGAAAACCCGAAGACTTACGGTGTAAACTCAGCGCCGACGAGCTTCGCCGTGGTTTTGCCTCGGACCTCGCCGCCGAGCACTTTCCAGGACCCCCGAGCTCGAGAAAACCCCCGAGGTGAGATCCCTGACCTCCCCTCTACCGATCTAGGCCATAAGATCACAGTTCTAGGCAGAATTCTCGAGGATCCGAAAGTTTCCGGCGAGATCGCCGCTTCCCGCCGCCGTGCGCCGCCGGCAGCGCCGCCCGCTCTCGATCAGAGCGACATGGCCGCTTGTGCGCCGTTTATTTTAAATCGCACGGTAGACTTTAAATCCCCGCGTACCGGTTCGATGTTATAATCTGAGCCATCGGTTTAAAATCGGACGGTCCACGTCGACCCCGCGTTATAAAGACTGGAATTCTTACGTGCTACCCCCTGGGGTTCTCTGGAATTGAGAGCTAGCCCCGGAAACTTCAGATCTAGCCCCTGGAACTCCAGAAAATCATGTAAATTCATTTAAAAATCAGTTTTAGCCCCTGGACTTAATAAAAATTAGGAAAAACACCTCTGATAAGTGTAGCTAGACCCCTGGAAATTGTGAAAATAATATTATAGACCCTGTAATGGGGTGAGTTTACTTTTTAACCCTGTTTAGTATTTAATTTAGAAAATTGAATATGTAACTAGTGTTTAAAAATTAAAAAGGGGGGACAAACATAATTGTCAAAATTAATTAAAAACTTTCTCAGTACTTAGAAAACTTTGGAGTGAGATAAAAGTATATTTTTGGGCTGAAATAAATCTGTTTCAACTATTATTCACATTTATTAGTATAGGGACACATTTTTAAGTAAAGAATAGCTATAGAAAAATAGGGAAAATAATTATGAAATAGTATACATCAGAAGCCAAGGTCAAAATATGATTTTAAATTATTTAGGACCAGAACCTATTCTGTTTAGGTGATGTGTATTACTAATTTAATAATAAAATACACAATTAGGCATAGGAATATAAATCTGAAAATATAGCAACTAGTAAATGTTAAATGGAGTTTCTAAAATACAAAGAATTCAGTTTAGGGTTGATAGAAGTTGTGAAGGCACATTGTATGCAAATATAAATGTGGACACAAAAGTAGGAATCATATATACATGGATAAAAGTGCATGCAAGCCACAACTTAACACATATAAAGTAACCACAACACATATAAGGGTGAATGAATTTCATAAATATGAAATGTGTGGTTTGTATGAAGTAGAAGTGTGAACTATGTCTTATGGTTGTTGTTTTTCTTTTGCTATGTGTGATGGTATGAAGTAGAACCTGTTCAAGAGCAAGTTAACCCTTTCCAAGACCAGGACTACCAATTTCAAGAGCAGCAAGAAGGAGGCAAGTGTCCTTGACCACTTTGATCCTATGCTAGGACGTGTAGATAGAATTATTTGCATTGTCAAGTTAAATATGAAACCCATGCTAGGAAGTTTCCCTAGAATTGCATTACCTTGTTTCCTTGAAGCTTGGGTTGGGATTTAATTTGTCATGTCATTTATTTACATGCATTTGCTTAGCCATGCTTAGAATGGGATATTTGGGAAATGAGATCATCAGTTTATATTACCATACTCTTGAATGAGACATTGTGAGTTATGTAGAGGTAGGGATCAAGGCAAGTTGGATGTTTTGGTTGTGTGCTGGGTGCACGAGACTTGGGTTTGTGTTTAGTACTTGCCTGGATCCTAAGGACCGGTTCATGGAGCATGTAACCCGGCTTTACAGTGCCAACCACATGCTGAGATGGGGCAGCTTGGCCAATTAATTAGGTGTATCCCCGGCGTAGTATGGGTGTGTTGGATGGTGCGGGGAGTAGGTGTCAGCTGGACTACCATATGAACCGCAAGGCTCAAGAGGGGGCCACTGCAGCGGGGTTGGAGCCTCTTGTATGCTGTTAGGGGTGAAACCTCAGTGGGCCCACGCTCGTCGGGAATCCCTTTGTAAAGGCTTCGTAGTGATCTCTTGGCCACACACCTGGGAAGTGTGAATGTGGATCGTAGCCACTGGCATAATGGAGGTTCTTTTAGTCCACCCGGCAACGGGGGATGAAATCACTACTTGTGGGTACAGTGGTACAAACTCTGCAGAGTAAAAACTGTCTTGACAGCCGTGCTCACGGTTAAGAGCGGCCTGGACTTATTCATGATTAGAAGAGTTAAGGTTTTTGGGAGTTGTGGATGTTAAGCGGGGAGCTTAACATTGGAAATGATGTTATGGTTATTTGGTTATGATGATGGGATGGGAGATTGGGACCATTTCACCTGTGTAGTAATGTAGGTGCTTAATAAGCTAAGGTGATAGGTATTAATTGCGTAGTGCTTTAACCATGAGATTAATCCTTTCCTTGTTCCAGCCATGCATGATAAAATTTTCCCACACTTGCTGAGTACCATTGGTACTCAACCTTGCATATTTGTTGGTTTATATTGCTGCTCAGGTCAAGATAATGAGGTGGTGTATAATGACCAAGAATTTGGACCCGAGGAAGGATTCTAGGTTCATGAAGACCCCCGGGCAACACCTGTGATGGAGCCCTAAAGAATAATATTCCGCTGCTAGTTTATTTACTTGTGATGAAGCATTTGTGTCCATTGAGACATTTGCAATGTAAGACTTATTTATATTCGACACCTGGCTTGTAATAAATGATGCTTCACTATTTGTCATCACATGTATGAGAAAATGATCCCGGCATACATGTGATATTCACTTGGTTATTTCCTTCGGAAAAACCGGGTGTGACAGAGGTGGTATCAGAGCCAAGGTTGCCCGTAGGAACGTGGACCTAGGTAGAAATGGACGTATTTAAGGGCCCTATTTTCTTAAAAACTATTTTCTAAAGTGTAGGTGGAAAAGTGTTATTAAAGGAGTCATTTTCTTCATCTTACCCCAACTTTCATTCAAAATAGGATTTTTGTTTGAGAATTTATCTAATCTAATTTTAAATTCTTTGGTTTTAGATGGTTCGCATGATTCGCACCGCCCGTAAGTCCACAGGAGGGAGAGTCCCCGTAGTTGCCCTTGCCGAAAGAGAGGAGAGTCGTCCAGTGACGTACCTTTCATACGGATTGGCAGTTGGAGATTTGTTGCGCCGTCTTCGACGTATGCTCGAAGCCGCAGGCAATACGGGCAAGCTCATCATCCACTATAACTCTACCAGGACCATCCGTGAGAAGAGGGAAGAATGGAGTTCGGAGATGAGGATTATACACGAGAATCAGCTGCTGAAGATCCACCATTCTCCAGCTTGTCGAGCAACGCAAGTTGACGCGGAGAAAGATGTCACCTGGGAGGCCATCACCTGCCAGAGTCACATCTATCATCGCCACTTGGACAAAACTGAGTACATGTATGTCCTCCAGCGTGAGAGTGGTACCACGGAGTACAAGTACCCACCGGTGCAGCAAGGGACTTCCCATGAGCACATGGACTTGTGCTTGGAGGATGCCGCTATGCTCAGCACTCGACTGCAGGAGTGTCAACAAGAGCTTCAGGATGTCCGAGACACCCTGAAGGAAACGGAGGTGTTGCTGCGAGCTTGCTTAAAGGCGAGAGAAAGAGGAGATGGGAATGAACTGTGTGTCACCGTGAGTGATCCATGGACTCCTGACTCCCCGGATCGCCGAGCAATCAGGCGTCGTCGCACTTCTCCACCAGCAGCCTCCCCACCCAAAGCAGAGTCAGAAGGTAGCCGAAATGAGGAGGAAGATCCCGAGGAACCAGCTCAAGAGGACGAGTAGTATAGAGACTTTCCCCTAGCTAGCAAGAGGTCGAGTAGTCGAGTCGTGACGTAGTTAATGGTGTGATAATGCTTGGTGTGTGACGTGAGTTGTGGAAGCCATGAGCAATTGTCCACAGCCTCGTCTTCAGATTGTTTTGCTTTGGTGTGTGAACCCATAGGAAATAATAGTGCATTTATTTGATATGAGATATAAACCCTCGTAAAATTTTAACAAAGCCTCAACACCTCAAAGTACCAACCAATGAAGGTAGTAAGATGATACTAAATGGTATCAAATTAACATTTGTTGATTCTGCCAGATGGCCGGAAGAGGAAAAGGACGTGCTGCCAACCCCGCCAACAACAACGATGAGGCATGCAACCCTCATCTTTCTGAAGGCCAGGACAGGGGTGGTCGCCGTGAAGAAGTTGATCCTCTCCACCAAATGCTGGAGAATCAAAATCAGCTCATCCAGAACTTGACTCAAGTGGTGGCCAACTTGCATCAAGTTCCACCTCCACAAGCTGCACCACGCCAACCAAGGTTGAGTGAGTTTCTAGGAACTCAACCTCCAAAGTTTGCAAGTGCTGCTGAACCTCTGGAGGCCGATGATTGGCTGAAGACCATCGAAAGTAAGATGAGGATAATCCAATGCCAAGGGTATGAGAGGGTGCTGTTTGCCTCTCATCAATTGCAGGGACCTGCTGCTGATTGGTGGACCGCCTACGTGGCCGCCCATCATGACCCTGAGAACATCACTTGGGAAGAGTTCAAGCGTAGCTTCCGCAACTACTACATCCCAAGAGGTGAACTCAAAAACAAGAGGAAAGAGTTTCTGGGACTGCAGCAGGGAAACATGACGGTGAGGGAATACCTCACTAAATTTACTCAACTATCCCGTTATGCTCCACGAGACATAGAGACTGATGAGCAGAAACAAGATTGTTTCGTGGAAGGACTTACTGCAGAGATGCAGTGTGCCATGTCCTCCAATGAGTATGAAAGTTTTCAAAAGATGGTGGACAGAGCATTTGTGGTAGAAAGTAAGCTAAAGGCCTTAGAAAATGAGAATAAGAGGAAGGCCGGGTGGTCACATCAAGCCACAGGAAGCAACACCCGCCCACGTATGATGCAGCAACCTACGGGGCAGATGAGCCGTGCTGCGGTACCCTATTCAGCACCAAGAGGGTACAACCCAAACTACAGGCCACCCGCAGCACCGGCACAGCCGCCACGTCAGTTTGTGCAGCAGCCTCGCCCCACATATCCACCTCGACCAGCAGTGCAAGGACCCCCGAACCAACCCCAAGACAACAAAGGCCAAGCACCTAAGGTTGGGGTGCAATGTTTTAGCTGTGGTGAAGTGGGGCACTACGCCCACAAATGCCCAAAGAAGAAGCCCGTGCCGCCACAACAGCAGAATGTAGTGAGAGGACGGGTGAACCATGTCACCATGGAGGAAGCTCAAGAGGCACCCGACGTGGTAGTTGGTAAGTTTCCTGCCAATTTACACCTTGCAACTCTGCTGTTTGATTCTGGTGCTACCCACTCGTTCATTGCTCAAGTGTTTGTTAAGAAGCATGACCTAGCAACCACACAAATGAACCATATGCTAGCGGTAAACTCTCCAGGTGGAGAAATAAGGACAAGACAAGTGTGTCCAAAAGTAAGCCTAGACATTAATGGGGTAGTATTTACTGCTAACCTCATAGTGATAGATTCACAAGGGATAGATATTATTTTGGGTATGGATTGGTTGACCAAACATAAAGGAATCATCCATTGTTCGACCAGAACGGTGGAACTAACTCACCCCAATGGCACAAGAGTAAAGTTTATAACGATACACGAGCCTAGGAGGGACATCAAATTAAATCAAGTGGAGGTGAAAGTTGAGGAAATCAGGACTATCAGGGAATATCCAGATGTTTTTCCGGAGGAATTGCCAGGTATGCCTCCCGACCGTGACGTAGAATTCGCAATTGAGCTAGTACCGGGAACAGCCCCGATATACAAGAGACCTTATCGAATGGACTCCAAGCAGC
The DNA here is from genome assembly GCA_030760725.1 of Neostapfia colusana. NCBI lineage: Eukaryota > Viridiplantae > Streptophyta > Magnoliopsida > Poales > Poaceae > Neostapfia > Neostapfia colusana. The sequence goes on from JASWHV010000017.1 coordinate 47,181,410, forward strand.
TAGAAGAGCTCAAGGATCATTTGAGAGAATTGACGGAGAAGGGGTATATTCGCCCTAGTTCCTCACCATGGGGAGCTCCGGTGATATTTGTGCCCAAGAAAGACGGAACCCAAAGGTTATGCGTGGATTACCGTGCCTTGAATGAGGTAACCATCAAGAACAAGTACCCATTGCCTCGCATTGAAGACTTGTTTGATCAGTTGAGGGGAGCTTGTGTGTTCTCGAAAATTGATCTCAGGTCGGGATACCACCAACTCAAGATAAGGCAATCTGATATTCCCAAGACAGCTTTCGTATCTCGGTACGGACTGTATGAATACACTGTCATGCCTTTCGGGCTAACCAATGCCCCGGCATATTTCATGTACCTCATGAACAAGGTATTCATGGAATATCTGGACAAATTTGTGGTGGTTTTCATAGATGATATTCTCGTCTTCTCCAAAGATGAAGAAGAACATGAGAAACATCTAAGGTTGGTGTTACAGAGGCTGAGAGAACACCAACTATATGCCAAGTTGAGCAAGTGTGAGTTTTGGCTGAAGAGAGTTCCCTTTTTAGGACATATAATCTCGGAGGGAGGAATCTCCGTAGATCCCGCCAAAATCGAAGATATCCAGAAGTGGAAGACCCCTGAAAATGTCGGGGAAGTTCGAAGCTTTGTGGGATTGGCTGGATACTATCGACGGTTTATTGAGGGATTCTCCAGGATCTCGAGACCTCTCACCAAACTATTGGAAAAGGGAATCACATTCACCTGGACGCCACAGTGCGAGACGAGCTTTCAGGAGCTAAAGAAGAGATTGACAACAGCTCCAGTGCTGGTTATGCCAGATGTGTAGAAGAATTTCACAGTGTACTGCGATGCCTCTGGAAATGGGTTGGGATGTGTTCTCATGCAAGAAGGGCATGTCGTGGCATATGCATCCCGACAGCTTCGGAAGCACGAGAAGAACTATCCTACACATGATCTAGAACTAGCCGCAGTGGTACACGCGTTGAAAATTTGGCGGCACTATTTGATGGGGAAGAGGACAGAAATATATACGGATCATAAGAGTTTGAAGTACATATTCACACAGCCAGATCTCAACCTCCGACAAAGGAGATGGTTAGAGCTAATCAATGACTTTGATGTGGGCATCAACTATCATCCTGGGAAAGCAAACGTCGTGGCTGATGCTTTGAGTCGGAAAGTGCAGGTCAATAAGTTGAGTCTGAAGGACATGACTGCAGAATTGAAGGACGAGGTTATAAGACTAAATCTATGTCTAGTAAACAGTGGTGAAGCCATCGCCATGGAAGTGGACTCCACACTCGAGCGAGACATACGCGAGGGCCAAAAGAATGATGAGAAGATACAAGAGATCCGACAGCTCATCAAGGAAAATAAAGCTCCTGGTTTTAGAGAGGATGAACAAGGAACGGTGTGGCACGGGAAAAGGATCGGTGTGCCAGAAGTAAAGGAGATCCGTGAATTGATTTTAAAGGAGGCTCACGATTCCGACTATTCCATTCATCCTGGGAGTACGAAGATGTACCAAGACCTCAAAGGCAGGTATTGGTGGTATGGCATGAAGCGAGATGTCGCGGAACATGTTGCCCTATGTGACACATGTCAGTTGGTGAAAGCAGAACATCAACGACCCGCGGGATTATTGCAACCACTAAAAGTACCTGAATGGAAGTGGGAAGAAATCAGCATGGATTTTGTCGTGGGATTGCCTAGAACCCAATCCGGGTATGATTCAATATGGGTCATTATTGATAGGCTAACCAAGGTAGCTCATTTCATCCCTGTGAAAGAAAGCTACAGCGGATCCAAATTGGCAGAATTGTACATGTCAAGGATCGTGTGTTACCATGGAGTGCCAAAGAAGATTGTGTCGGATCGAGGGACACAGTTCACCTCAAGGTTCTGGCAAAAGTTGCATGAAACCATGGGAACCCATCTGAACTTTAGTTCTGCCTATCATCCCCAAACTGACGGGCAGACGGAGAGAACCAATCAGATCCTTGAAGATATGTTAAGGGCATGTGCACTCAAAAACAATAGGAGCTGGGACAAGAACTTACCGTATGCAGAGTTTTCCTATAACAACAGTTATCAAGCTAGTATGAAGATGTCACCGTTTGAAGCTTTGTATGGAAGGAAGTGCAGAACTCCTCTATTTTGGAACCAAACAGGAGAAAGTAAAGTGTTTGGTCCAGAAGTGCTACAAGAAGCCGAAGCGAAGGTGAGGGAGATTCGCAACAACTTGAGGATAGCACAAACACGCCAGAAGAGTTATGCTGATGTACGAAGAAGAGAACTCGTTTTCAACGTGGGAGACTATGTTTATCTCAAGGTGTCCCCTATCAGAGGACTTCGTCGGTTCAAGGTGAAAGGGAAGTTGTCACCTTGATACATCGGACCCTTTCCAGTTTTGGAAAGAAAAGGCGAAGTGGCGTACCAGCTAGAGTTACCGGGTCATCTATCGGATGTACACGATGTATTCCATGTGTCACAACTCAAGAAATGCCTGAGGACGCCTGAAGAGGTGTTACCCATGAATGAAGTGGATGTAGCTGAAGATTTGTCTTATGCCGAGCAACCATACAAGATTTTGGAGACGATGGAACGCCTCACCAGAAACAAGAGAATCCGGATGTGCAAGGTGCAGTGGAAGCATCACTCAGAAGAGGAAGCTACCTGGGAAAGGGAAGATGAGCTCAAGGCACAATTTCCGGAATTGTTTTCTTAGAAACACCAATCTCGAGGACGAGATTTCTTTTAAGGGGGGTAGAGCTGTAACACCCCAAATTTTTAAGTCAAAACCCAAATTTGGATTCAAAACCCTAAACCATGTTCAGAGGGGAATTTAGAAATTTTTGGACGTGTTGCATGTTTTGCAAAAATTCAAATTCAAACTGGAATTCAAATTATACCCAAAACAGAAAAGAAATGGAAAAAGAAAAAGGAAATCGGGAAAAAAACTGGCCAGTGGGCCGAAACAGCCAGCCGGCCCAGCAAACCCCGCGCCAGCCCGCCCCCGCGCGCGCCGCGCTGCCCCTCGCTGACGGGTGGGACCCACATGTCATCCCTAACCCCGCGACCCCGGACTCCCTCCCGCGCGCGCGATCGCAACCGATCGGGAAATCGCGTCCCGCAGCCGAATTCCGGTCCCAGCGGACTCCAACTCGATCACAACAGACCCACCGCCCTCCCCCGGCTATAAAAACCACCGATCCGATCAGTTTTCCTCACGCGATCGCCGATTTTCACTCCGGTGAGCACCGAGACTTCGCCGGTGAATTCTGGCCGATCTAAGCTCGGAAACTCTGATCTAACTCGCTGGTTTTGATCCACCGCCTCCGGGGAACTTTGCAGGAGCAGAAAACCCGAAGACTTACGGTGTAAACTCAGCGCCGACGAGCTTCGCCGTGGTTTTTCCTCGGACCTCGCCGCCGAGCACTTTCCAGGACCCCCGAGCTCGAGAAAACCCCCGAGGTGAGATCCCTGACCTCCCCTCTACCAATCTAGGCCATAAGATCACAGTTCTAGGCAGAATTCTCGAGGATCCGAAAGTTTCCGGCGAGATCGCCGCTTCCCGCCGCCATGCGCCGCCGGCAGCGCCGCCCGCTCTCGATCAGAGCGACGTGGCCGCTTGTGCGCCGTTTATTTTAAATCGCACGGTAGACTTTAAATCCCCGCGTACCGGTTCGATGTTATAATCTGAGCCGTCGGTTTAAAATCGGACGGTCCACGTCGACCCCGCGTTATAAAGACTGGAATTCTTACGTGCTACCCCCTGGGGTTCTCTGGAATTGAGAGCTAGCCCCGGAAACTTCAGATCTAGCCCCTGGAACTCTAGAAAATCATGTAAATTCATTTAAAAATCAGTTTTAGCCCCTGGACTTAATAAAAATTAGGAAAAACACCTCTGATAAGTGTAGCTAGACCCCTGGAAATTGTGAAAATAATATTATAGACCCTGTAATGGGGTGAG